>OZ014519.1:261709716-262421437 GCA_963966055.1 Lathyrus aphaca
TGAAACTTCCAGGTCTCGCTGAGCGAGGGTCAGCTCGCTGAGCGAGGAACCTCCTACATTTCTCGTTGAGCGAGCTCCTGCTCGCTGAGCGAGCTATACCGGATCAGCAAACTCATCTTACGAGAGACTTAACATTCCAAGCCAAAAATCATCCAAAATACCAACCAACATAGTAAACAACACTAAACATACTCATAGGCATAATGTGAACAACATAGTTAGGTTTAATCGTGTTTTTAACCGTTTAAATCATTTGTTTTCAAGATTTCTACCAAAAACCCTAAACTCATAAACTTCAAAACTCAACCAAAAACTTCCACAAAAGTATCTAACTATGAACCCACCTCGAGATATGGAGATTGACGGGAGAAATGAGTCGATTCGACAGACGAATGATTGAGAATGATGAATTTGAAGCTTTAGGGTTTTCTCTCTCCTTCTTCTCTTCTCCTCTTCTTTTCCTTTTTCCTTTTTCTTCTTTTTCTTACCAACTACTTTCTTTTCTATACAAACAAATATATAAAAACTTAATTTCTTACCAACGGGTCCAAAATAGAGAGTATCCAAAAATGTCTCTTAATCCTTAATTTAAATAAAACCTCTACGTAAATAATATCAGTTATCCAACTTAAATTTCCATTTACTCTAAATGGTTTTATATTAAAATTTCTTAGAATAAACCGGAAATCTTATTGGTATTAAATAATATTATTCGGAGAGTTAAATAAATTACGGGGTGTTACATTTTTTATGTATGATGCACTGCTTGGTTTACGCCTCTTTTATGTTTATGTAATGTATATCCTAGTTTTTATAAGCTTTTTTTGTAACATCCTGACTCCCTAACCCTTAACTCCTTGATAATGATCCCTGATATCCTTAATCCTTGTGATATGATAATCCATGATTCCTTAATCTCTGAGAATGTGACAATCCATAATTCCTCAATCCCTGACTTGTAATAATCCTTGCTCCCTAGAGAATATTTAAATAAACTCCCGTGTTGGTCATTGTCGTGCCTGTTTATTTATAAATCCTTTTTTTTTGTGGAAAACATACAATCCCTTTAACGATTTCGAAATCGAAGTAAAATCCATTTTTCTTTTAAAAGCTTTTGATTTTAAACACAATGTTTTAATGTTTTATTTCACAATTAATTAACACTTTGTAATCGAGCAGAAAGTTATCATGGAACAAAGAACAATATTTGGACAATACAAACTTTATTGATAATAGGCCCGAAATCGGGCAAGAGTACAAAGGAAGGTAATTCCCTTAAGGAGAGATTACCACAAAATCCAAAGGTGTAAAAATGGCAATAAAATGCAAATTTATTAATATCCCTATTAAATTATAAAACCAGTTATAAAATGACAACTGGAATGATCACTCCCTTCTGAATTCATGTTACGGGTGACTTGAGTGCTTTCAGTCATATACCTTTTGGATATCCCTAATTTTTTTCTTGACCTCTCTTTTAGAGTCTTAGTCCACCAGGATAATATACCTGTTTTTGCATAAGCCGCCCTTTCGGGTTTTTTGACTTATCGGGTTAATTTTTTTTTAGTCCCTAATTTTTGTCTGGATTGCTCTTTAGAGTTTTCAATCCACCGAGACACCCTAAGTTTGGCCTAAGTCGCACTTTAGGGTTTTCGACTTAGCGGTCTTTTATCCTTTTTTCTTGGTATAATATTTTTTGACTGAATCAGAGTTCACCAGTCGTGGTAAATTCGCTCCATCCATGGTTGTTAATATTAGTGCTCCACCAAAGAAGACACTCTTCACGACATATGGCCCTTCATAGTTTGGGGTCCATTTTCCGCGTGGATTTTTATGGATGGGTAATATTTTCTTAACACCGAATCTCCCTCTTCGAATAGGTGTGGACGAACTTTCTTGTCAAATGCCTTCTTGATACTCCTTTGATATAGTTGATCGTGACATATAGTAGCCATGTGTTTCTCTTCTATGAGGTTCAACTGGTCGTATCTGGTTTGAACCAATAACAAGTGTCTCTCCTTCGGGAATTATCTTCTCATTTCCTTCACTCTTAACAAAAGAACTCGCTTCGACTTGTCTCTCGCAAGACGGTAAACACACTCATTGTAGATGAGCCTGCAACACTCGATCATAGGCATAAGCAGTTCAATCATAAAAAACACAAACAAACAAATTTCCTCCCTAGTTAGGGAAGCTATGTCGACTCTGATTATCACTCCCGGTGAGATACGTAGGTAGTGGGGTAGGGCCCATTCGAGCACAATTCTTTCTTTTCCCTACATTTTTTCCATTCTTTCTTTATTTCTAGTTCAGCAGCATATTACATTACCCTTTGAAAAAATGAAAGCAAGCATGGATCCCGTCGGGTACGACGGACGTGAAGGGGTGCTAATACCTACTCTTCATATAACCAACTCTCAAACTCATTCTCTCTGATTCTCAAGACCTCATTCTTTCGTTTCCCTATGTTTGTGCAACATTACCTTTCCCCCTCCCTGGGATAAAAATGTCTGGTTGGCGCTCTTCTTCTTTTTCTGCGTCACTTTCGCGTTTGTACTAGGCTGAAAATCAAGGGAGCGACACCCCTCGTATAAAAAATCTGATAAAATTTCCTTCAAATTTGTTGATATAACCCCTTTGAATAGACATACGGTAGAACCCCTTTGGTAAAACTTCATGGAATAAAATTTCTATATAACCCCTTGGATAAAATCTAGATAGAACCCCTTTTGGATAAAAATCCCTTGATAAAACACCCCATTTTGATATAAATATGGTAGAACCCCCTTGACAAAATTCTAGTATAACCCCTTGGATAAAAATCCGTTGATAAAACCCCTTTGATATAAATCCGGTAGAACCCCCTGGCAAAATTCCGATAGACCCCATTTGATGAAAAATCCCTTAAAATTCTTTGAGAACCCGTGACAGACCTTTGATAAAACCTCTTATGAAACCCCTTTGGTAAATCCCGTGGTAAAACCCCTTTGGTACATCCCTGATGAAATAATGTTTGATAAGTCTCGAATCAAACCCTTAAAAAATCCTAATGCAATCCTTTAGATAAATCCCTTAATTAAATCCCATTGATAAACTCCCTTGGATAAAATCCTTGATGGAATATCTGATAAAAATCCCTTAGTAAAATTTTGGTAGAACCCTTTTATGGAACCCCTTGGATGAGACTTCGGATAAAAACCCTTTCGACAAAATTCCTTGATAGAAAATCCCTTGATAAGACCCCTGTGAGACCTTTTTATAAAACCCTTTGATAAAATCCTGATGAATCCCCATGATAATACATTGATGAAGCCATTTAATAACATTCTAGTAGAACGCCTGAAAGAAATAATCTGGTAGAACCCCTTAAAAATTATGATTAAAGCCCCTTGATAAATCCATAGGATAAGAATCCGGTAGAACTCTTTGATATAATTTTGATGAAATCCCATTGGTGAAAATCCCTCAATAGAACCCCTTCCATAGAACCCCATGAATCCCCTTTGTATAAGCCCTTTGGATGAACATCCACTAAAACCCCATATAACCTCTCGGGTAATAAATCCGATAAACAATTTCTTGACCCTTGATACAACCCCTGATATAACCCCCTCTGAGTAATATTATAGTAGAATTATTTTTGATGAGAAATCCCTTAGTATAACCCCTTAGTAAACATCTTTTGATATATCCCTTTGATAAATTCTATTGATGGAATACAGTGCAATCCGTTGAGGAAATTATAATAGAACTCTTGTTGATGAAATCCCTTAAAGTTCTTTGGCAAAACTTATCTAACCCTGAATAATATTTAATAAAACCCCTTGATGAAAAACCCTTTTAGTAAGTACTTTGTTGAATGTCTTATAGAATCCTTGACATATTCCATTTACCGAATCCGGTGTGACCCTAAATATCATCCTTAGTGTCAGACCCTAATTTTTGACCCTAAGATTTTTCACATCTCATCTGCATTTGCATACAAACAAGATCACGCACTGGTTCATGTATCTTTTTCAGGTGTAGGTCTTTGCTTTGCAGAGGATCATTATGTTTAATTCCTGTTATCTGTTTATATTTTCTAACCTCTAACCAAAATATCAAAAAAATTGTTGCAGTGGCTTCTTCTTTCTGTGTTGCAGGATTTCAAAGACAGGGTTGTGTTTCCAATTTAAAAGCGTTGTTCAGGCACAATTCGATTCAATTGGATGTTTGACCTAATTTTGGTCAAACTATCAAAGGATTGTTTCGATTGCAAGTTGTGTGTGCCAATGGTTTGTTTCTCAGACAGTGCGTTTTCCAAAGTTCAAGACTGTGTTATGTGCTGTGATCATCAGTTATCAGGCAGTGTTTGGTGCGAATTTGGTTCGAATTTTCAATAATCGTCGGTTCATCAATGGTTCATCTGAGGATTTATTTTCCTCAGTGTGGAGTTGAATTATCAGGGCAAGTTTCAGATGTCGGTTGTAGTTTGAATTGGAAAGTTGTTTAGTGGCTTAGTGATGACTGTGTGCAAAAAATCAAAAGTTGGTTGTGGGTTTGAAATTAAGATTTCAATCATCCGAATATCCATTTCTCTTCATTTTCTTTTAAACCATTCACCATTTTTTTTTCTCTTTCCAATTTTTTCTAATATCCGTTTTATTCAGTAACCGTTATTTCCCATTTTTTCTCGATTATCCTTATTCAGTAATCATTTTTTTATTCATTTTTATCCTTTCTAATCCAATTTCATTTTATTACATATTTCAATTTTTTTTTATTATTCCCATTTCACATTACCAAAATTCTAAAGAATTATTAGTTCATACCTTCTTTATTAAACCCATTTTGTTAGCCCATTTATTTCATTCTTTCCTTTTGTATGACAAAATTATACAAAAAAAAAAAATAAAGGAAGCAAAGTATGCATCATTAAGTCTCAGCTAGCTTCTATCAGCCCATGTGACAAATAAATACAGCACACCAGCTAGCTACAACACGCCAAGCAAAAACAAAATAAACAAGGCAATATCACGCAGCTAGTTCACTTCAGCTTATCCGTACAACAAACTCCAAGCCTGCCCGTACGTCGTAACCACATCACCAAGCTTCAGCGTAAGCCGTATGCAACAACAATATTTCACGCATCAGCTTCAGCTTTCCATCTCACGCCATTCCCACATCTCCAGCTTGCCCAAACAACAGCAACAACAAAACAAGGCCCTCACGTAACAGGCCCAAGCCGCTGCACAAAACACCCAGCCAACTTCCGTCAGCTTCCGTATCAGCCAATATCAAATTCAAGCCCTGCACACATGAAACAACAGTCATCAAAACGCACGGCGAAACCGCAAAACGCAATCAAAAAGAAAAATCAAAACGCAGTGGATGAAAGCATAAAACGCAACACAAAAATTAGAAAAAAACTGAGAATGGATCACGCGGAAAACACCTTCCAAAACGCATCAAACTTGAACCAAAACGGCGGCCACGAATTCTTCCTTCTTTTCTATAAATTGAACTATCACTCTTCTCAATCGACAAGCTTAGAAAGCCAAACTAAATCCCTGCTTAAACAGAAACACTTCAAAGCTTCAAACCTTTTTTTCTTCCCACAAATCCTTCTCAATCTGAAACCTATTTTCCTCTGTTCATAACCTCATCATAAAACCTCCAATTCCCCATTTGATTTCCAAAAACCCTAAATCCCTTCATCCAAGAGCCAAGGTCCGAAAATGAGGAGTTGAAATAGAAGAAGAAGAAAATTGAATTTGAGAGAGGAAGAAAAAGAAACTCAAATTCGCGGGAGAGAGGATGTGAATTGTTTCCGTTTTTTTTGGTTTAATTTTGAAGGTGAGATTTGAAGAGTTTTGTCCCTGTGTGTGCGCCGCGGCTTAGAGAAGAAGAGGGAGCTTGAGCTTATGCCTCATTTGTTTTATATTTTTTTATTTCAATTGATTTATTCATTTTTTTTATAAAAAAAGAAGAGAATTAATGTGTTGGGCCTAATGCTTGGATCTGGTTTCTATTTCCATTACCTCCTCATCCTGCGTCCTTCCCCTCCCTCTTTCTATTTTTTTTTTTTATCCTTTAATTTCTTTTTTCTATTTTTGTTGATTGTTTGCTTCACTTTTTTTGTGTATAAGAGTTTTTATAGAATAGTTTTAGAAAAGATGTTATAGAAAAAGAATTTTAGAATATGCTTTAGAAAGAAGTTTAGAAAAAATATATTAGAAAATATTTTATAAAAAAAGAGTGTTTAGGAAGAATTTAGAAAAATAATTTTATAAATATTTCAATTTCTTTTTTTTTATGGATTTATTCTTTTAGATCCATTTTCTTCATCTTTTTCTTTTTGGTCGATGACAATCTTCCGATTCGGGATTGTTGATTTCCGATTAAGCTTAATCTTCATTATTTCAAATCTATGGATGAATGATCATTTGGATCATTCTCCATACTTTGAGATGGTGATAGGTTGCTTTTCGAGAAATTCAACGATAATCTCGATTAAGATTAGACCGTTCTCTTTCTTTTAGTGTGGCATGTTTTCGGAGAACGATCCATAATATCGTTTCTCTAACATGTATTAACACGAATATTTTCCATTTTAATTAGTGGTGGCCGGCCTCATTTGTAGGGTAATTACTCCGTAAATTACTCGGCGATTGCTTAACATAGACCTACATTGTCCCGATTCGAAATGCGATCCACTTGGATCCGGTTGCCTCGATTTTATTTTTCTTTTCGTGGCTGTGCTTGATTAAGTTCATCATACCACTTTATATTGTAAATATTAATATTGTGAATATACTAACATTTAATTTTAATCTCTCGCACCTTATCCTATTTTATTTTAATTCCTTGCTCCTTTATCTCTTTATTATGCTTTATCATATTATATCATATATCATTTGCTTATTGTATATATTATTGTTGCTTGTTATTTTCCCTTTGTCCATTTGGACACAAAAATATTAATAAAGGACTAAACATCTAAAAAATTGGGGACTTTTAATTTCGGACTATGGTTACTATCCCTTGCTTGGAGTTTCGG
This sequence comes from Lathyrus aphaca, assembly GCA_963966055.1. NCBI lineage: Eukaryota > Viridiplantae > Streptophyta > Magnoliopsida > Fabales > Fabaceae > Lathyrus > Lathyrus aphaca. The sequence continues at coordinate 261,716,756 of OZ014519.1, forward strand.
ACTTAGATTCTAGGATCGTCCCTCTGCTCATTTGTTATGGATTGAAGACTTTGGTTCTGGTTAAATTCACTTGTTCATGAAGATGGAAATCCAATTGTCTCAAGAGTGCTTGCCATTTGGTTTGATTATTTCTTCCTTTAGCTTTTATTTTCAAGTTTTAGGATAGTCCCTTCATCTCTTCCTATCTTCTTTAAATTTCAAATCTCCTTCCTCTTTTCAAAATTTTCTTTGTTTTCAAACTTCAAACATTTTCTCAATTAAACCTTGACTTCGGTCATGTGCTTTTACCTTTTCATTTCATTTCTTTAATAAATGCTAAACCACATAAGCATATCGAAACTTTCTTCTCAAAAACTTTAAAACTCTCACAAACTCATTCAATTGCTTTTGTGCCCTCGTGCACGTTTCTTCTTAACCTTTTTTTATGTTTAGATATGATTCATCCTTTCTAGCGGAATTATTCGCTAAAGGATGACGACTTATCTTTACATTTTAAAATCAATTCAACTCATTCGCTTTTTCACAATTTGTACCACGAACTACGGGGTTTTGATCTCGCATTGCACTCTGTGGGTACGTAGGCATGAGACGTTCGTCTCTTCAAACACCAAAATCTTAAAAAACATTCTTCTTCTCATCTCTTCAATCCTTTTTTCAAGCAAACCATTTCAAACCAAAAATGCAGTAAACATTTCAAAGGGTTCCCGTGGAGTACCACGGACAAGTCGGGTGCTTAAAACCTTCCCGATTTGTAACCAATCCCCGTACCCATTCTCTGTTTGATTCTTTGAGCTTTTTAGCTTTTGAAATTCGTTAAGGTTTTGTTCGTTCATTTTCCTTTTTCCATTTGGAAATAAATAAAAGTGCGGTGGCGACTCTGTGTATATTGAGTTAAGCTAATCATAGCTTACACTCATGATTTTACCGCTACACTTAGGTAATGATCCCTTAATAAAATCTCAATAGAGAACTTCCTGATAACATCCTATTTGACGCCATACTTACAAATACAACCCTTGATAAACCCAGTTGAACCTCCTTAGGTAAACTTTTGCTAAACCTTGTGATAAAATTCCTGGTAACATCCTGATGGTTGATAACAACCTTTGTAAACCTGTTTTGACATGATTTTCAAACTCTTATGCATGCATGTTTGTGTTTATGAATGCATGTATACGTGTGATGCATTTTTTATGTATGATGCACTGCTTGGGTTTACGCCTCTTTTATGTTTATGTAATGTATATCCTAGTTTTTATAAGCTTTTTTTTGTAACATCCTGACTCCCTAACCCTTAACTCCTTGATAATGATCCCTGATATCCTTAATCCCTGTGATGTGATAATCCATGATTCCTTAATCTCTGAGAATGTGACAATCCATAATTCCTCAATCCCTGACTTGTAATAATCCTTGCTCCCTAGAGAATATTTAAATAAACTCTTGTGTTGGTCATTGTTGTGACTGCTTTATTTATAAATTATATATATTTTTTATTTTGGAAAACATACGATCCCTTTAACGATTTCGAAATCGAAGTAAAATCCATTTTTCTTTTAAAAGCTTTTGATTTTAAACCCAATGTTTTAATGCCTTATTTCACAATTAATTAACACTTTGTAATCGAGTAGAAAGTTATTATGGAACAAAGAACAATATTTGGACAATACAAACTTTATTGATAATAGGCCAAAAATTGGGCAAGAGTACATAGGAAGGTAATTCCCTTAAGGAGAGATTACCACAAAATCGAAAGATATAAAAATGGTATTAAAATGCAAATTTATTAATATCCCTATTAAATTAAAAACCAATTATAATCCATAAGTCTTCAAGGTCACGATATTTCGCTTCTGAATATGACAGCTGGAATGATCACTCCCTTCTGAATTCATGTTACGGGTGACTTGAGCGCTTTCAGTCATATGCCTTTTGGATATCCCTAATTTTTTCCTTGACCGCTCTTTTAGAGTCTTAGTCCACCAGGATAATATACCCGTTTTTGCATAAGCCGCCCTTTCGGGTTTTTCGACTTATCGGGTTAATTTTTTTATGAGTCCCTAATTTTTGTTTGGATTGCTCTTTAGAGTTTTCAATCCACCGAGACACCCTAAGTTTTGCCTAAGTCGCACTTTAGGGTTTTCAACTTAGCGGGCTTTTATCCTTTTTTCTAGGCATAGTATTTTTTGACTGAATCAGAGTTCACCGGTCGTGATAAATTCGCTCCATCCATGGTTGTTAATATTAGTGCTCCACCAAAGAAGACACTCTTCACGACATATGACCCTTCATAGTTTGGGGTCCATTTTCCGTGTGGATTTTTATGGATGGGTAATATTTTCTTAACACCAAGTCTCCCTCTTCGAATAGGTGTGGACGAACTTTCTTGTCAAATTCCCTCTTGATACTCCTTTGATATAGTAGACTGTGACATATAACAACCATGCGTTTCTCTTCTATGAGGTTCAACTGGTCGTATCTGGTTTGAATCCACTATGCTTCATCCAGTTTTACTTCCATTATAACCCTTAGTGAAAGAATTTCCACTTCGATTGAGAGTACTGTTTTTGTGCCATATACCAACGAGAAAGGCGTGGCTCTAGTTGATGTGCAAACTGAGGTTCTATAACCATATAATGCGAACGAGAGCATCTCGTGCCAACTTCGATGACATCAGCATGCGAGCAAACTTCGATGGCATGCTAAAACTAGAGTTCGATCCAATATCCCACAATATTGATCACTCTTAAGCTTTTAAGCATAGAGTGAGTGTGACCACGTGGTGATTGTTAGAGAATTGAGAAAGGTCTCGACCTAGGAAGATTCTTAAGTAGAAATATAACACGGGTAATGATTAAGTAACAAGTTGGAAATCGAAGGTTGTTTCACTTCGAATTAATACTATTTAGTGGATTTCATTCATGACATGGAAGCCCTCAGAGTAGGTGAGTTGCACCGAACTGGATTAACAATTGATTGTGTGTTCCTTACTTTCTGCAACTATATTTGTTTGCATTAATCTTGTTCATTGTGTGATAAGAACAAAGATCAGTTGTCTCGACATCTCATAGGACATTTGTGATCTGCTACACCAGAATTTCATGAAGAATTAAACGTGTTCCTTATGCGTTTATTGTGGGTAGTTTGATGTATGAAATGATGTGCACAAGACCAGATAAAGCACATGAAGTTGGTACAGTTAGTAGATTATGTCAAATCCAAGTAGAGAACATTAGAATGTTGTAAAATTGATTTTATGGTATCTTTGCGGTACTACTTTTGTGAGACTTTGTTTTGGAGGAGATAAGTATACTCTAGTGGGGTACTATGACTCTGATATGGCTATAGACATTGATTCCTGAAAGTCTACTTCGGGCACATGATTAAATTTGCAGGGGAATTGTGACTTGGTAGTCCAGATTGTAAAAGTGTGTTGTATTGTCTACTACAAAGGCTAAGTTTATTGCAACTACTGAAGCATGCAAATAGTTACTATGGTTGAAGAAATTTTTTTAGGAGCTTGATTTTGTTCAAGACAAATATGTTTTATTTCATGATAGTCGAAGCGCTATTTATCTTGTTAAGAATTTGACTTTTCATAATATGTTCAAATACATTGACATGAAATATCATTGGATACGCAATGTTTTGGATGCTAAGTTATTGGAGTTAGCTAAAGTTCATACGAATGATAATGGTTCTGATATGATGACTAAAGAATAACCAAGAGGAAAATTTGAAGTTTGTTGTGATATCGTCGGTTTGGCGATTTCCTCCACATAATTGTGATGGGGAGATTGTTGAGCTTGGGCTACCTTCCTATGTGGAGAAAGACCGAAATATGACTAACCCATTTGTCTCACTTATTTTAGTGGAAATAATCAATTTAGGGTTGAGAGATATAGATAAAATAAGGATTCAAAAGAGAGAAAAGAGGAGAGAAACTCATTCCCGTTTTTCTATAACTAGTCTCACTAAATAGACGATTCCCGATTCATTAACAGTTGAATCGAATTCAAATTTGGAGAGCAGATTCACCACTTCTGTATATATTTATTTTATTTTTAATTAATATCTAATTATATTTTTATATGTTATTTTTAATTATTTTAATTGCAATTTTTTCTTAAAAAATCGGCTCATTTTATAAATTTGAACGGGATCTCCGGATTTATTGAGTCGACCCTGACGATAGTTTTAAATGATCAAATTATCTTCTTAAGACACAGTAAAATAACTAATTATATTTAATTTAATTAAACATTAATCTTATTCATTTAAAAATAAATAAAGAAAAACTGGTAACTGTTGTGTCCACGTGAAATGCATCAAACCAACATGAAAATTACAAGAAAACAAGTGACAAAGTTTGAAAAAGTGTAGGCAGCAAGTTGGAGAAACCTGTGTGCTATACTCTAATTGTTGTTGAATTTCTCGCTGTCACCTTTCTCATTCATAAATACTATTCTAACACCAACCCATTTCTCTCCTTATTCTCATCTACGCTTTTTCATTCTCTCTCATACTTCAACAACAATAACAAACAACATAGTTACACCTTCTCCATTGCTTTGATTAATGGCTCATTCTACTACCTCTTCAGGTTTTGTCTTCGATCTTTTTCACTGTTTTTATTGTTTCAGTGTGTTATTGATTTGGTTGGAACATGTATTATTTTCATTATTGTTATTTTTTGTTGTTTGAATGAGATAAAGTTTGTATCTGTGTTTTTGGGATTATGGGTTTTGCTCCATTTTGATTTTTTTCAATGAATCTGATAAGGGATTTTTTTCTGAGTGCTATGTGCTGCTGATGAGATAGAGACAAAAATCAAGATCATGTGCATTTCTTCAATTATTTCTAGTCTTAAAATTTGTGTTTGTACTTCCTTTTGGCAGTGTGTGCGCTATGAATCAGCAACACAATCACTAGACACAATAATGACAAGTAGACTTAGGGGCAAGCATTTAGATTCTCCATAGTTAAAATATCTTCAGATTTGAGATTGGACATTTCAAATAATGTTGTTGTGGAGTTGATAGAAAGTAAGAGCGTAGAGTTTGTTGAGGTGGTCCTGGACTTCCGATGCGGCAGAGGGATTTGATCTATAAGGTTAATACTCCTTCATTCAATCAGAGTGAAAAGTGATGTTTCGATGAGAGGGAATTTGAATACCTAAGAAATGATGGGCTTCCTTGTTTTAAACCGAGAAACGGTTGGCAACTGAATCTGTTTGGCAAGTCGTGGATTGCAGTCAGCCGTCAGATTGATCTGGATGGTTGGCAAGGTGCTCGCAAGAAGGATTGCCTAGTGCTCAGTAGGGGAAGGACTCCACCTATTCGGTGCTGAATGCTCTGTTGCTCCTTTATTAGGCCTTATGGACGGCCAGAAACAGTTGTCATCAAATGTTGGCATTAGTTTGAGATCTAACAGTCGAGATTTGTAATTACGTGACACAATTACAACGACTTCTACTCTCATACATGCATTTAAGTTGAACCTGACTTACGGGCGTAAATGTATGTATTGATTTGCATTGTTTGAACTAACAACACATTTGATGGTTCACAAGTTAGTATTCAAATTTGAAATACTTTTTTTTATTTAAACTTGGTGGATCTTAGTTGTGGAGAAAGAAAGGGCGCATATAAGAACATGTTTGAGTTGATTTTTCTTCTGTTCTCAGAAGTTAGAAGCAACCATGTAATGTGGCAAGTATCAGACATGTATCTGTGATTGACACAACGCAGACATGATACCACACAGATACATACGAATTTATTTAGTTATACAATTTTTTAATATTATTATCAATGTCGATGTATCAGTATCATGTCTAGTCAGTGATTCATAGGTTACATACAAGATGTTTTCTAGTATGCCTCTTACAGACACCGGCGAGAAGGTTTTACCTCTGAATATTTATAGCCATCTAAACTAAATGACAGCATCTTGATGTGCTCAATTCTTGTCTAAATTCTCTTCAATTAGATTGTTAGTAGCTACTTGAAATATGCTGTGAAACCATGGTTTATATTGAATAAAGCTACTACTTTTTTGCAGTTGAAACCAATAGTCTTACAAAAGAAGACCATAAGGAAACAAGTTCCCTGGTTGTTTCCTTTGGGGAAATGCTGATAGACTTTGTGCCAACCGTCGGAGGAGTGTCGCTGTCCGAGGCGCCGGCTTTCAAAAAAGCTCCTGGTGGAGCTCCTGCCAATGTGGCTGTTGGTATCTCTAGACTAGGGGGTTCATCTGCTTTCATAGGCAAGGTATAATTTTAAATAAGTTTCTTTTGATCTGTTTTGTTATTTGATTTCTTCACTTTCTTGTTACTATCTATTCGCACATCATCGAAGATGTTGTTCAAGTTTCAATACCGAATATTCCGATTAATTATTTACTTATATTGGTAATGTATGTTTTCTTATTATCCGACACGGACACCAGGACACAATACAGACACTCTGCTACCTACTATAAAAAATTCAGAAAATTTGAAAAAGAAAGTTTCTTAATTGAAAATCATATCTTTTTTTCGTAATGTCTGTGTATAAGGTTGGAGCGGATGAATTTGGTTACATGTTGGCTGATATTTTAAAGCAAAACAATGTTGATACTTCTGGCATGCGGTTTGACACAAATGCAAGAACTGCATTAGCTTTTGTCACGCTTAGATCTGACGGCGAGCGTGAGTTCTTGTTTTTCCGGAATCCAAGTGCTGATATGCTTCTTCAAGAATCAGAACTTGATAGAAATCTCTTAAAGCAGGTATTTTGAAATTTCATTTGTTTTTGTTTCTTGACATGTAGTTCAAGAACTATGGTTCGAATGTCGAATGATATATTGATTTTCAGGCTAGAATTTTCCATTATGGTTCGATTAGTTTAATCGATGATCCATGCAAGTCAGCACACATTGCTGCTATGAGCATTGCCAAAAGCTCTGGTTGCATTCTTTCTTACGATCCGAATTTGAGACTGGCGTTATGGCCCTCTGCCGAGGCTGCTCGGAGTGGTATAATGAGTATATGGGATCAAGCCGATCTCATTAAGATAAGTGAAGATGAGATTACATTTTTGACCGGAGGCGATGATCCTTATGATGATGATGTTGTTTTGAAGAAACTTTTTCATCCTAATCTCAAACTCTTAATTGTTACGGAAGGATCTAAGGGTTGTAGATATTACACAAAGGTATACTTTTCTAATCAATTTTGGCCGGTATTTCTGCATACATACGACATAGACATTGACATGTCGATCCTTTTAAAATTTGAATGTAATCAGATGTGTTAGTGTCATGTCAGCTTGAAAACTAGCTTATTTTCACAAGCTCTTCAAAATACATAATGAAAACATCTTAAAACTTAATGATAAGTGTTATATATTTTAAGCGCTTAATTAAGTTATTTATCCAAACAAACATGTCCTAATTGCGAGCCAAATTTCTGTGCAGGAATTTAGAGGCAGGGTTGGAGGTGTCAAAGTTAAACCTGTTGACACAACTGGTGCTGGTGATGCATTTGTTAGTGGAATTCTATACAGTATAGCTGCTGACCAAACTATTTTCAAGGTTATTTTTGAATTTTCACTCATTCTTAAATTATATTAAAACTAAATGTTTTATTTTCACATTAATCGAGTATAAACGGCTGGTTTAAAGTTCAATCTTTGATGGTAATATTTATTTATATATGTGTTAATATTAACAAATTGTTGATATTTATGAATCACCTGACTTAAAAAAAAAAAAAGCCTTATCTTCATATTTGCTTATTTTCTGCTTAATTTTAAGATTAATTAATATTGATGCTTTATTTTAATTTATTTTTGGCAGGATGAGAAAAAACTGAGAAAGGCTTTGTATTTTGCTAATGTATGTGGTGCCATAACTGTAACAGAAAGAGGTGCAATTCCTTCACTTCCTACAAAGGAAGCCGTTTTGCAATTCTTACTAGAAGCAGCTGTAATATAATCTTATGATTTCTCTTAGAATAATATTTACTAAGCTTCTGAAAAAAATATTCTTCAAAATTTAAATTCTTTGGACTAAGCTTTTGTAATAAATTCGCGCTTAAGATTTTTTAGCGATGAGCGCCATGAGTTAATGTTTAAGTTTTTGAAAGTTCTCTATATTTGAGAGTTGTAATATTTTAAAACTCGGATTAGAGATTGAATTGGTTAGACACTTAGACCTCTAGTCATGATTTAATATGCTGAATATGGTTCATTTAGATGATAAATATATAAGCTTTTTTTTTCTTTCCATTTCAAAATAATTGATGTATATTTGATTATTTCACTAAGTCTTTAGAGCTAATGTTTTAGACTTTAAAATTTTAATTTAGTCATAATATTATAATTTAGACTTGAAAAGTTAAAATTTTATAGTGTTTATCAGTGAATAGCAATTAATCTTTATATATATATATATATATATATATATATATATATATATATATATATATATATATATATATATATATATATATATATATATATATATATATATATATATATATATATTCCTCTTGGCCCTGAGTGGAAAATATTTATTTTATAAATGACTTAAGTATATTAATTATATGTATAACAGAAAAAAATATTAATATTGAATGAAAAAAGAATTAAGATAATTTTGAAATTTTTGATAGGTTGTGGGGTATAGTTAAAGGTATGATGTATGGATAGTAGCATACTCCCAATAGTAACCTCATGGGCTTTAGTTGGACCAAACCTAGTTTAGAAAATTTACGTTTCTCTTGGTACCTAATACCTAATTAATAGTACTTTTCCAGTAATACCTCTAAATTAATTTTTTAAAAGTTGGAATTTTAAAAATAAAATCATAATTTTATAAAATAATAGATTTTATAAAAATCCGATATAAACACGTTTTTCTTAAATCTATGATTTTATGTTGGATATATAAAAAACGGGTATAACATCATATTATTTAAGCAAAATATTTTTTTAAAATCCTCAATGTTGAGACCAATAATCAATATACTATTTCATACAGCCACCACAAATATCTGGATTAAATAATTATAATAATAATTACAATTTTTTTGGGCCGTGACATTTAAAATATATATTCATATTCATATATAAAATTTGGGCCGTGACATTTAAAATATATATTCATATTTATATATAAAACGGGGTTGAAATTCTTCATGTATTTTGCTTCTCATTGGTCATGTCTCATATTGTGATTTGATACTGACTTTTATCTTCTGTTATGCATTGTCTGCTACTTACTCATTATTGGAAACATTGTCGTTGTGAAAGGAATCATATGAAGACATTGTATGCATATTTACACAGTTTTATAAAATCAATCATATTCAGTTTTATGGTGTTGTTCATCTATGAAAAACATGAAGTTGTTGTTAGTACATTTGATTATCCTGTATGTAAGACATGTATGAAACATTTAAGAAATATATGTTACTGCACGTGTAATTCCATGTTACATTTAAGAATTATATGGCAATGACTTTTATATGGCAATGTTATGTTACTGTGTGTGGCACTAATTCTATATTACAAAATTTAAGAATTTTATGGAAATACTTATAAGTCTTTCATATAACATATTTATATATGACAATGAATTATATATGGAATTAATTCTATGTTAGAGAATTTAAGAATTATATATTTTAAGAATTATAGTACGTGCCATTTAAGAATTAAGACACAAGTTTAAGTCAAGAGATTTTAACAAGAACTTGGAAAGAATTTGAATGTGGAATTCATAACTTAAGAAATTTGGATTTGAAAATTGAGTCCACACAAATTGGCATGGGTTTGAACTGAAATGGAAATTGGATTTTTGAAATGAAATTGGATATGGATATTTGAAATTGAGACTTGAAATAGAAATTGGAATGGAAATTGAAACTTGAAATGAAAATTGGATTGAAATATGGATTTAAAATTGGAACTTGAACTTGAAATGAAGATTTAGAATATGAACTTGGACTTAGAATTACACTTGCAATATAATTTGAAATGAAATTTGGATTAAGAACTTGAATTAGAATTGAAATTTGGACTAGAAAGTTTTGAAATGACTCAACAAGTTTAAGAATTATTGTACGTGTCATTTTCTTAAATGTTGGAAAACTTTTGTAATTATGGAAGATCAGATTATTCGAAATCTACCTTTTGTTAGACTAAGAACATTGTTGTTTTATTTCTCACCGAGGAGTTCAAGTAAGAGAACAAAGTTGTATGCTTGACATGAGATGTCCATTGTTTTTGTATTGCCCTGTAATGATTGTTACCCTGTATTAATTGTGTATTCAATTTATAATATATTCAATACATGATTATTTTGTTTGTAAATTAAAAATATATTAATTAAATCTTTTAATTAGAAATTATATGCGCTTACACTTTTTTTTTGAATAAAGGAATTATATTTATTACCAAAATCAAAGATGTACATGTCAATCACAAGATTCAGGCCCATATAGACAAAACAAACAAATACACATCAATCGACTATTACAATATCTCATTAATTTTCTATTGAGTCCAACTCTATGCAAAACCATATCAATAGTATCATGACTATTAATCTCTTCTTTTGACCCTCCTTGGAAAATCCCCTTATTTCTTGTCATCCAAATTTTATTAACAGTTTATGCAACAACCATTTTCAAAAGTTGTCTCTTGCATCCTTTGCCTTTCACCAGTTGAATTATCCAATTAATTTCACCATCCCAAGCCAAAGGTATATGATCAAACCCAATCCAATTTAACATATTCATCCAAATGCCACTAGAACTATGACACTCAAGAAATAAGTGTTGAATTGATTCAATTCCTTCACAGAAAATACACTTACCATCATTTGGCATTCCCATTTTGGTCATACGGTCTTTCGTGAGGATCCTTTTGTTACAAATCATCCACAAAGTAAAGATTGTCCGAGGTCTCGCCAAATTATCATAGAACACTTTTCGTCATTCAACTTTAGGGTTTTCTCCTCTAAACAAGTGATAGGCTTTTCTCGTATTGTACTTATTTGTTTCTTTGCATTCCTCCCACATATCAGAATTGGTAATAAACTATTTATGCTTGAAAATAGCTCGCACGACCCAAGAGCAACTCTGACCCAGTTGGAAACCTTCAAAATCTGGATTCTTCATATAGTAATGGTGGATCCATTTCACCCACAACTTGTATGCGCTTACATTTTGTAATCACATCAAATATGATTAAATAATTTGCATTAATTTGTATTTTAAATTTAAATATTTTCTTACTTTTGGGCAAGACTTTTATTATTTATAAATATATATTAAAGTATTATTTTTGTATTAATTTTAGTTGTCCTTAGTATCATTGATTCAAAATTTGTTGTATTTATATTAAAATTAAAAGCAATTGAATATTTTGGAGAATTGAATAAGGATTAATAGATTATTTTTTAAATACGATTAAAAATAAAGACCAATGATTATACTACTGATTTACAATAATATTATTTAAGATGTTTAATTTCATTTAAATGACAGTTTGATTTTTTGTTATAATATGGTAAGATAATATCATAAGATATATATATATATATATATATATATATATATATATATATATATATATATATATATATATATATATATATATATATATATATATATTGTATAAGTGATATTACTATTTAATTATTTTTTTTTATACTAAAAATAAATGATATTCATTCATTCAAATTGATAGAGTACATTGTTGCAATATAAATTTAAAATCGCCCTAAAACGAAAAAGGATGAATTTGCGAACAAACTCACAACATACATGCATACATGTTAATAGCATAAAACAACAAATTGCATAAGCCTATAAATATATATTGTAGCGTTAATGTCACTAAAGTCATTGATTGGTTCTGCACTAGATCGAAACAAATCTTTCAACCTGAAACAAATGAACACTGTTACCCCGTATAAAGACAGAAATCAAAATACATTGTACATGAAATCAAAATATACAACAATCCAAAAAATCAACAAAAAAATACAAAAGAAACGCTAAATATACGTAAAAATCACTTATTTAACTAATAAAGAAACAAAAACGATTTGGAGGGGTAATTTTAGATCAAAATTGATCATAAATCACCCCTCATTAAGAGAGGAAGAAAAAGAAGAAAAGTGATGACAGCTAGGGTAGATACATCGTTACGAAATGAAAGTTGTCACTAACAATGATACACATTACTATTTAATATTAGTTATACAAAATATTGTATTTTGAATTTTATTTTATTTAATATTTATCAAATGAACTATAAAACTACTCTAAAGAAATAAGAATAATTTTATCACTAAAATTTACTATTTGCACGTGTCATTATAACCACAAGATATTTTTCTGTTATCAATCCAATATTTGTAAATATTTATAGTTATTATTGGTGTTTGTATATATTTATAGTTATTATATATTGGATTTATCATATTAGTGATTTGTTACATATTTTTTTATATAAATATTTTTAGTTATTAGTGATTTTATAATATCAATTATATATCAGCAACAATCAAATCTTATAGAATAATCTCAAATATGAAATTATAACACAAGACACTACTAGTTAGATTCAGTCGAGAAACAAAAACATAAATTTTCATATCATTGCATATTGAATTGTTACTCCTGAAATGAAATTATAACATAAGACACTATCAATCATATAAATCTAAACAAACAATAAAAATACATTTTTAAGATTAATTAACTAATAACGCGCGGCAACAAGCGCGCCCGTGCGAACACACGGGTCATATACTAATTGAATAAAAAAAGAATTAAGATAATTTTGAAACTTTTGATAGGTTGTGGGGTATAGTTAAAGGTATGAAGTATAGATAGTAGCATACCCCCAATAGTAACCTCATGGGCTTTAGTTGGACCAAACCTAGTTTAGAAAATTTACGTTTCTCTTGGTTACCTAATACCTAATTAATAGTACTTTTCCAGTATTACCTTTAAATTATTTTTTTAAAAGTTGGAATTTTAAAATTAAAATCATAATTTTATAAAATAATAGATTTATAAAAATCCGATATAAACACGTTTTTTTTAAACCTATGATTTTATGTTGGATATATAAAAAACGGGTATAATATCATATTATTTAAGTAAAATATTTTTTTCTCTAACTAATTGGGTTCAGATTGGTCTCTTAATTATTTTTTGTGTCAGATTGATCCATTGACTCTTTAAAATGCGTCAAGTTGGTCCTTTTTGTCTAATTAGGGATGAATTCAGCGATCGAATTTTAAATTTGTTCGTCGCTAATTAGACAAAATGGACCAACATAACACTTATTAAAGAGTTAAAGAATTAACAAACAAATAATTAAGGGACCAATATGAATTCAAGAGTATAATTTATTGATAAAAATTATATTTTTTCTATTTTTTATATCGAATTTTTCAAATATATAATAGAAAATAATTGATTTTTGACAAAAAAATTATATTTTATACCAATTTTTTCAAACATAAAAAAACTACAAAGCATGTCGATTTTATCAAAGAATCAGATATTATTAACTTCATTTTTTTTAATAATTACTAAAAATAGTCTACCAAATATTTTCCAAAAATTCAGTACACTCATTCCTTTTATATTGTCTCTTTCAATAATCCAGTATAAAACTAAAGATTTTTTTTTTTAATTTAGCATTTTACACGAGATATTTGGAAAATTTGATATAAAACCAAGGATTTCTCCAAAATTTATGATTTTACATTGAATTTTTCGAAAATGCCAATAAAAATGCATATGAGGTTGTTTTGAATGTGATAATGCGATTTTACACTGCATATATAGTTTGGTTTACGTTTAATTATCGTGTCGTTTTTCTTTATTTATATGTTATTTTCCAAAGTTTCAAATAATTTTCAGGTATTTTGTTTCACAAAGCTTGCATGAGAAAAGAAGAGAAAATAGAAGAAAAGAGGAAGAAAAGAAGATAGATAATAGAAAAGAGAGAATTCTGTAGACCAACATGTGTGACGCCCATCCCACATCTGTGGCGACCGTCACACATTAAGTATGGGTGACGCCGATAACGTATCCATGAAGACCGTCATGCTTGTTTCATAAGAAATTAAATACGTGGTTGCCCAAGTCCAACCCAATAGCAGTTTCTTCCGCTTTTCTCTCACTCAACTCAGTCTCCAACCCAATCAAGATATTCCATGGATTTCTCAGCCCAAGCCAACTACCTCTTATATTTTCTCTCCCACTAGACGTATGCAAAGTCTATAAATAGGATACAGTGGGAACTGAACAAGGGGGCTTACATTACGACATTTTACTACAATTTTGTGTTCAGAGCTTTCAATTGATTTCTTGCATTAGTTTTCCTTTTGCTTTTTATTTACCTAGCACCAAAATAGTGATAGTTTCCCACATCGAGGACTATTACACCTTAGTTAGATTTTAATCCTGCCTTCATTTTCATTGTTCGATCAAGTAAAAACCTACCGACCTATGGAGGATTTGCTAACGTCAAGGTTTAATTGTTTTCCAGGTTTCTTATTAAATTAATAAAATTGTTTTATTTTTAATTGGCATGCTTCATTTAATGCTTTACTGTTTCTGTTTATTTATACTTGCTTTAATTAATATGTCCGACTAACCTAATTATATAAGTATGTAATTCAGTTAAACGGGAAGGATTCGATAAATATAGGCTAAATTATAAACAACTTATTTTTCTGTTTTCAATTTCATAATTAAATAGACTTTTACTACGAGAGTAAAAAGGTATCGAAGGTTATGATTAATACAACGAGAGTTTGAGATTTTAACTGGATAAGTAATATTTGACATTGATTTTAAACAAAGCAAAAACGCTTTAAAGTTAATTAGGACTTATTAGTTTTCAAAAAGTATTTTTAAACTCAAATGGGCTAGCGAGAGCAGACATTCTGATTTATGAGTATAGTCAGAGGCAATAACACGAGAGTGTGAGGTGAAGATTTTTAAATTAATATTTTCTACAGAAGAATATTTTGACTTATTTTATACGCCGACGATTTGTTGAATCCCCGATGGTAGATTAGTTACGTACCGTTATTCCGTAATATTCTATTTAAATCAAAATTTTAGTTTACCTTTAGTTTCCCGTTTACACCTTAACCTATATAATCATCGCCTTAGCTAAACATAGTAACAATCCGATAGCATCAGTTTGATTATCAGTCCTTGTGGATTCGATATCTTTTACAACTAAGCGATTAGACTGTACATTTGCAGTTAGTATACCCGATAGACTCATAAAGTCGGAATAAAGTTTTTGGCACCGTTATCGGGGAGTGATATAATCAATAGTGCAATTCCTTTGTTGCGCATTATAGACTAAGGCAAAAAAAAAACAATTTGTCGATTGTACGCCAAGTACTTGCTCAGAAGGCGAAGACCTAGAGTCACCAATTTACGAAGTAGAGCGTTTCTTAAATTTAAGATGCCGAATACAAGAATTATGTACCAGGTACAATATTCCCGATCCTAATATTCCTATTCCCGAACTAGTTGAAGAACCAGACATGGCCACATGACCACAAAACCTTCCTCTTAAGTTCTACGTTACCCCGTCTCAACAAGAACCAAATAATAGAATTGTTGCCCCTGCTATCAACTGAAACGATTTCGAGTTAAAACCCTCATTGTTATCATCCGTACAACAACATCAATTTTCCGGAAATCCTACGGACGATCCCAATGAGCATTTGACCAAATTTTTACAGTACGCAGACACAAGGAAGGTGAATGGTGTAACTCAAGATGTGATAAGACTACATCTTTTTCCTTTCTCTCTAAGAGACAGAGTTTGGGCTTGGTTGCAATCCTTGACATCCAACTCCGTTACTACATAGGAAGAATTTAAGAACGTTTTCTTAGCACGATATTTCCCACCGAGCAAAACAGCTATGCTGAGAGCCCAAGTTAATGCATTTCGACAAAATGATGCAGAATCTCTCTACGATACATGGGAGGGATACAAAGACATGATGAGACTTTGTCCATACCACGGTCTTGAAGACTGGGTGATCATCCACACCTTTTACAATGGACTTCTTTACAACACCAGGTTAACAATAGAAGTTGTCGCGGGTGGTGCACTTATAGACAAACCATACAATGAAGCCTGTCAACTCATCGAAAATATGGCTTAAAACCATTGCCAATGGGGAGATGAAAGAACTCCAGTGGAAAAATCCCAAACAAAAGGAGGAATGCACGAAATTAGTAGCCTAGATCCTTTTCATGCTAAGGTAGACACTCTTGCTCAAAAGTTATATAACTTGACCATAACACCTCCAGCCACCGTGGTTGTTGTAACTCCAAACTGCGAGTTATACGGAAACACTGGTCACACTGCCCCCGAATGTCAACTATTTATAGGAACCCCCACAGACCAAGTGAATTATGCTCAAGGAAATCCTTACTCAAACACATATAACCCAGGCTGGAAAAACCATCTGAACTTTTCCTACAAAAATAACAATGCGTTATATGCACCTAATCGAGGTCCTGCTGTACCACCAGGATAACAAAAGCCTGCCATAGCTGCTCCTAACGTTCCTAGGAAGTCCAACCTTGAATTAATGATGGAAATCTTCGTAGCTAGCTAGGCTCAAAAAAACAAAGACTTCCTGAATCAAACAATACACACTAGCGAGCAAATTAAGCAATTAGCAAACAAAGTAGACGCTTTGGCCACTCACAACAAGATGCTTGAAACACATATTTCACAAGTGGTATAAAAAAAACAATCACCTACTTCTGCTCCTACTGGCACATTTCCTGGACAGCTACAACCTAATCCAAAAGGACATGCAAATGTTGTTATATTAAAAAGTGGAAAAGAAGTAGATGGATCAATTGATCCTAAGATACAAAATCAAGCCATGTATCAAAAGTCAACTGAGGAAACTGAGAAGGAAAAGAAAGATAATGACCAAGAGGCCGTAGAGAAAGAAAAAACTTATGTGCCCCCACCACCATATAAACCACTTATTATGTATCCTCATAGATTTTCAAATTCTAAAATTGTAGGGCAATATAAGAAATTTATTGAACTTCTGAAGCAATTAAATATCACAATACCTTTTACAAAATCCATTACTCAAATGCCCTCATATGCTAAGTTCCTTAAAGAAATATTATCTAACAAGAAAAATATTGAGGATAGCGAAACTGTTACACTTACTTCTAAGTGTAGCGCAATAATCTAAAACAACAGGCTTCCTAAGATGAAAGACCCAGGTAGTTTCTCCATACCTCGTGTCATTGGAAAGTTTTTAATAGACAAAGATTTATGCGACTTAGGAGCCAATATTAGTGTTATGCCCTTACCCATACGTGAAAGGCTCGATATGGGAGAACTGAGACCAACTAAGATGTATGTTCAACTAGCTGACCAATCTGTCCAATATCCCGTTGGTACACTAGAGAATGTCCCGATATGTATAGATCAATTCTATATTCATACTAACTTCATAATCATGGACATTAAAGAAGATTCCACTACCCCAATTATATTAGGAAGACATTTCTTAGCTACCGCCGAAGCTATTATAGACGTAAAGAAAGGTAGGCTAACATTTGAAGTCGGAGAAGAGAAGGTCAAATTCATCTTGACACAATTCTTACAAGCACCATCTATGGACAACACTTGCAATCTGGTATATGTCATTGACGAGCGTGTAAGATAAATAGAGATGGAACCGATTACATATTCTAATATAATAAAAATCCAGATCCCTTCGATCTTTGAAGATGATAATTGGTGTGAACCTTACCAAGAAGATAGTTTAAGTGAATGCTTAGCACTTATGCCCGACCATATGAGTTTCCCAAAGAAACAAGCTCTAGAACTTAAGATATTACCTAAAAATATGAAATATGAATTGCTAGACACAAAACTTGAACGACCAGTGATTGTCAACACAGACTTAGGACATATCGAAACCGAAAAATTATTTGATGTCTTCAGAAAATATCCAATTGCGTTAGGCTACAACATCAATGACCTTAAAGGAATAAGTCCTTATATTTGTATGCATTGTATTATGTTAGAGGAAAACTATAAAACCTCTAGAGAACATCATATAAGGATTAATCTAATCCTAAGCACTATAGTCAAGGATGAAGTGAAAATGTTATTAGACGTAGGAATCATATACCCAATCTCTGACAATCAATGGGTTAGCCCAATACATGTCGTACCGAAGAAGGGATGAGTTACAGTTATTAAGAACTCAAAATGTGAGTCAATAACATAAAGAGAGGTGACCAGAAGTAGAATGTTCATTGACTACAGAAAATTGAACAAAGCTACTTGTAACACCCAATTTCTACCCGGTAATAATCGATAAAATCAGAGTAATAAATTCAACTTAATAAAATAATTAGGATGTCACATTTCAACTTTAAAACATTTTTTCATTTAATCAAATAATACATTGAAACATAACACTTTTGATTCGGATAAAACTATAACAACAACTTTTATTCATTTTTGAAACCAAAACAACTTTTACAACTATGCAGTGGATTCTCAAATATTCAAGTAGACATGGTATAACATTTTGTTTAACTTAAACAACTTAGTAATAACATATTTTAACTGGAACAACTTAAAACAACAACAAAGCAACTACGCATCCATCCCCCTGAGTGTTACGTATTAGAGCATCGACATCGACTCGAACTAACAAAGATAACAATCTTCCTTCAAGCTAACTTGCATGTTACCAACATAGGGGTAACATTCAAACAGAAGAGGTGATATATCGAACAATATAAACAAAAGTATGATAATTAATACGTTAGATAGAATCATACAATTTCACTACTATCAAACAACAACAACTTAACAATCACCCACAATCTATCAATATACTTTGTCAACATATTACACCTATCAACATTTACTACATAATCAACATAATCAACATCATCATAATCAACATAAATAATGCGACAACTTTATCATCATAACCATATAAGCAGATTCATCAACATAATCAAATAAGCAAATTCATCAACATGATCACATAATAAACTTAATCTATTTCACGACATAGTTAACATAAACATATAATCCACTTAAGCAACATAATCAACTTCATCGAAATAACCTACATAAATAACTTAATCAACTTAAACAACTTCATCAATTTAATCAACATGGACGACTTAATCGACATAAACAACTTCATCGACTTAATCAACACAAACAACTTCTTCAACTTAAGCAACATAAACAACTTCATCAACTTAAATAATGCAACACAGATGCGACTCAACTATGCATATGCATGTGGTACCATTGGAGTAAAACTCCCAACTTAAAATATACAAGGTTATTAAGGTATCTGCAAGGCAGAAGCCTTCAACTTAATTAATTTTTCCAATCATGCCAACATGGTGAGCATCCACTCCAACTTAGAAAATTCAATGTATGTAAGGATTACAATGACACAACACATAACAACAACCAACTCAGAACAACATTCAAAAAACAACATAGCAACTTTAATTCAACATAATTCAACTTTGGCCATAGGCCTACAACTTATATACATCAACATTGATCATACGACCTACAACTTTAATATCCACATTGGTCATTTGAACTACAACTTAAATAATCAACATTAGTCATTCGACCTACAACTTAAAACATCCATAAATCGAAACAAAACAACATACTCGACGACACGCGAAACTCACACATTTCAACATGAATTTAACAAAATAAACCGACTAAAATCACCTACTAATTATTATGAACTACCTCATCAATCTTCGTTAAATTCTGGACAACTAATTTTTTCGCTAAAATCAGCTAAATCGACATTATTTTAATATTCTGTCAATTAAAGCCTACTCATATAAACACTCCTACTATAACCAAATTATCTTCTACAACCTGATTTTTCCTAAAACATATTAACCTCTTGTTTTCTACCAACACTGTTACTGGTTTATCTACTTTGTTATTATCCTTACAAGATACAAACTAGATAAAACTATGCTTCACTTGAAACATCCCGAGCATAGCTCCACTTGTAAATTAAACCTGCAAAAGTAACCTGAAAATAAACAACAATAGTGGGGGTGAGATAACAACATCTCAGTGGATTCCCTATCTTAGATTTCTCTCAGCTCTAAAGGTTCTATCAAACCTAACTCAAGTCTTTATAAAAGGAAAACGTCCTTGAGTTCACACGTCTCACACTCATTGGAATCATGTCCAGGAGTTCTAAAAATCCTACTATTACTAGTTAGCATATTACCTTAATACTTCTCATGGGACTCGATATAACACCCATCTCAAGCCTAAAACAAGTCTGATGCTTCCCGTGGGACTCAGTGTAATACCCACCACAAGACTTAATCAATGCTTCCCGTTTGACTCAAAGTAATACCCACCACAAGCCTAAACGATGCTTCCCATGGGACTCAGTGTAATACCCACCACAAGACTTACTCAATGCTTCCCGTGGGACTCAATGTAATACCCACCACAATACTTACTCAATGCTTCCCGTGGGACTCAATGTGATACCCACCACAAGCCTAAACCATACCGACGGTACCTCAAGCCTTTACAGAGGACACCGTGTATTATGCATCAACAATTCGCAATGACCTTGGATGAACCTAAGCATCTCACAAGTTATACCATTTAACAATTTCTAGTCACAAAGCTAGGCCACACTATTGGTTTATGGTATGACTTCCTAACTCTTTCTCCATTTTTGATACTTTTAATTATATAGTTTCAAACATATAATTCTTAACATTTTAGTTTAATTATCACCATTAAACTAATCCTACAATAATCTCATTGTCTATATTCTCAATCAATTCTCATAATTTAACACGTTTTACACAATTGGATTAATACCACAATTCCTTAACTAACATAATTACGGTTAATCGAAAAATTTGGGTAAAAGTCGGCTCAAAATAAATATTTCTTCTAAAAAAGATAGAACATATTATTAGCTTCGAAACGATATGTGGAACGCTAAAAGCAGATACCTGAATCACAAGTTATGAATTAAAACACAAAACATCAACTTCCAGGTCTCTCTAAGCGAGGGGGTATGCTCGCTAAGCGAGCAACTCCCTGCATTCTGATCTTCTCAGGAATTGACCTGCTCGCTAAGCGACCTCTACGAAAATTGCAGAAAACCAATCGCGAAAGGGACTTCTCCAAGGGTCTAAAACTCACCCAAAACCTAACCCAACAGAGGACTCAACTACCAAACATGATTATACTCGTATATTAACTAACATACTTTGATTTTATCGAGTTTTAACCATTAATCTATCAATTTCTAAGATTTTCTACAAAACCCTAAAAACTATAAACTCAACCAAACTCAAAAGAAAAGTTTCTAACTATGAACCAACCTTGCCAATGAAGAGGAGTTTGGTGAAGATGAAGATTTGGTGAAGGAATGGCGATGATCCAAGCATTTTATCTCTTAGGTTTTTCTTCCTCTTCTTCTCTTCTCTTCTCCCTTTCTTTCTTTCCTTTTTCCTTCTTTTTTTTTCTTTCCCTTACCAACTTTATTTCTCTTATTTCTTATAAACCATTCTTTCTCTTTTTATAAAATAATTATCATTCATTAGTTAGTAACACTAACTGGTCCAAATTTGAGAGTATAAAAAAAAAGTCTCTGAGTCGAATATTTAATAAAGCCTCTGTGTCAGATAATACTTAATTATTAATTAATTTGAGTTCGTCGGTTGCTCTAATTACTTTAACTAAAAACTCTCATAGTACACTGGAACCCTATTAAACTTAATTAATATTATCCAGAGCACTTAATTAAATACGGGGTATTACATCCTCTCCTCCTTGAATTGAAATTCGTCCTCGAATTTCCTTTACTCATCCTCAAAGACAGTTTACAACACTGTCTTAGATCCACACTTATCCTTAATTCTCTTACATATTCTTACATAATTAAATTCCAATTTGAATCCGCGCTCAAAGTCCTCGTTTCATAACAAATCAAACCTCATGTCCTTACTCATACGCTTGTTTCCAACATTGGGTTAATTCCCAACTTGCCATTTCCGTAATTTATCTATTGCTTCATACTTAATCACTCAGTCTCATCTTTTCGTCAAAGAAACATACCACGCTAAAACTTTTCATTGGTTCATAACACAAGACATAACACCCCGACTTGATTCCAGAACACATAACACTCGACAAGGTTTCACAAGGTATCTTGGCGAGATCTTATTTTCATACAATTTCCCAACAAAAGCTCCCATTACGATCCTCCAATCACTAACGCCATATCAAAAGTTGTCAAACGACTTTCTTTACCAATTTCCACATGATCTTTTATCAAAATTGTAACCATTTACGCTGGATACTTTATTCTCTCAGTATCTTACCATAGACAACCCACTTAGAATAAAATCTCCTCTGATCCTCAAAAATTTGACTGAATTCTTTCATCTGTCTCCTTCCATTATGCTTTCAAAGCCTAACAACTGAGATACTACAAAATCTTAAACAATACTAAGTAACTGACAGTCCGTGGGGAAACACTTACTCATTGGAGCTCTCACCAACCAAAAGGATAAGAACTTGTAACGTGTAACAATAGAACAATTCTCCTGACAACTACTTAATATTAACCTCGGTCCAAACTCTCCAGCGACAGAGATACAAGGATTTTCACTGTTGCAATCATAACTCATACAAATTCCGATTTTTATTCTAAACTCGGAATGATTTATCAATTCAGCTTAACAAATATGGCCAAGATCACTATTCTCCGTACCAATCCTCTTCACCAGATTCCATTCACTCAAAGTTTTCGCTAACACAAGGTCTCCATCAATAACAATGCAGTCACGCAACAAAACTCACAACAACCAGTGAGTCACCAATACTAAACTCAAATCATCCTTAGTACACGTGCAAATTTCCATAACACTTGCCTTTGAAGACCATACAAAACTTTCCGTTCAATCCATTTCTTTCAAGGGTCTCGTTCCTTCGACGATCCAAATTGCATGCATAATTTCGGAACATTCATTTCTCGCTCTTACCTAGAAAATGACCTAAAATCCATATCTTTGAGTACGACTCAACGACCCACAACTGGTATTACTCTTACGGAATCCATAACTTGACGTTAAGAATTAACGATACTAAAACTGACCAGTCGTTCATCTCTTATCCACACAATAATCTCGGTACCAAAACATTTCCCAAAGAGATCAATACTTCACGATCCTCGTATAACCTCACAGCTTAAATTCTTCAATAGTCGTAACGACGACACCAATTATCTAGATCATTTACCTCTCATCAAAACATACTGAAGGAAAGTTTAACACTTTATCTACTGACACTTCGAACGGAGACTAAAACAGACTTACAGTTTAGAAATTACGATTCTCTAAGGTCCCCAACAAAAGTCATGTGTCAATCGATTGCCCATCCGAGGCTAAACGTTTGAACACAACTACACTTATTCTTCTTATTAACAAACAATCCAACTCAACATTAACAATTCAGACCATGCTATCTTGAAAGATGATTCTCACTCTCAATGTCTAGACATGCGCACAAACACTCGCCGTTCACAACTCGAGATAACACGAACGGGCACAACATTCAAATCACAAATCCAACAAGCGAAAAAGTAGAATTACCATTCTGTCACGGTCACAACATGAATACTTAACGGAATGGATCGATTCCACTCGCAGAGTTACATTATCCAAAGGGTTTTGGTTGGTAGCCAACACTTGATTTGTCCACAAACAAAACCAACACCTAATCCTTATCGGGAAGAAAACAAACAATGAACATCTCATCTTAGTATACAACTTTTGTCCTCTCTCTCTAATTACTTGGCGGGAACTAAAACAACAACAACATTCTCAATCCTACTAGAGATAAATTTCCAAATACTTCAATTATTCCTTATACTTGGAAATTGAGGTAATGCACTCCTCTGAAGAACCTTCGATACCTCTACTTACATATAATTCGGGGTTCCCCTACTCTCTACTAATCATTTCATGGGATGTTCCCACAGCCTTATGCCGTACTAAGAACGCTTCAATCGAGCACTCAAGTCCAAATATATGCATCTTAAAAAAATCCAACTTTTGAAACTTAATAATGTTAACCAGTCACTACCAGGAGGGTAACCGATTACTCAAACACAGAAGCAACTTTTGATCTTCATTGTTACTTAAGCCTCCCAAATCATTCCAATCGTAACTAAAAGTTATAACCATCATCAACAAATGATTCCAACCGACCAATGCTGAAAGAAAAACATCAGATAAGTTGTGGTTAGCGGACCTGTTCTCATTAATTCAAGCAATAGGTTACTGCAAACCAGATTACAAATTCATCTGATACATGTGTAAAGGTTCAGTGCAAGGTGATGACCAATCAACTCGACCTCCATAATTGCTTTCCTTTCATCAAAATCTTTCTTAACCAAGTCAACAACATCTTCAGGAGAGTCCTTCCATCCACCATTCTCGTAGACCATCAAACGCCAGGACGTCCGCTCTTCTTAAAAATTCATATAATACCGAATTAACGACTATCCAAAACAAGTCTCTGAATTTATAGGCTTGCTTTATACTTATTCAATCTCATTCATTGACAATCCTGTCCTTGACGATACAAGTGATGTCCATAGAGGTAACACTAATCGCAGAGTTCCATTCGGACATGTAGCATATCGAGAAGCACACTTTCACTTCAGTTGAGCACAGACCATTCAATACCTTCTCATATCGTGCGATCAATGTCGTCTCCATACTATATTAATTTCATGCTCTGCGGTAATCTTCTTACACTCAAACACAAACCATCATACTAGAACTTCTTCCAAATCCAATGTGTTTACTCTAACACTTATCACCACTTTATCAAGTCTGCACTTCACGTTCCGCCACAACTTTAGGTTCCCAAAAGAAATGAACATTCTTAACCTGTAACTTCTATCCATTTGTAAGGTATTATCCGAATACACCCTTTGAAGTACTCTCGCTCATCCAAGATGCCACCGCGACCTTGGAACTAAAACACTAACAATCAACTCACTTCCAACTTCATATCACGTCTTCCACAAGCACCTTCTCTCTTCTCGGAAAGAGATATCCCAAAACTCATATCCATACTAGTGACCAATATTGATCCACTAGTGACTTTACGTATTCCTCGATACACCGACCACTCATTCTGTAGAGATCCTTACCCCTCAGATCCTATCCATTCCAAAGGATTCCTCAAACCACACACTTCTCTGCAATCCCATGTTACAGGAAGTAAAATTCTTAAGAAGTCTCCGACCGAGCTGACCAAAGCTCTCCTCTTCTATCTCTTGGCTTGAGCCCACTCTCATAGCACGAGTTGCAACAAAACTTCGGAGTCCTCATGGTCGCACAACCATGATTCTACCTATCACATACATAGCATTAGGCTGATCAAACCCAATAATACATAATATAATATTAAGAACCATGCCGGCAAGACACACTTAAGAGGCAGGAAATATTTACTTATGATGTTTCAAGGCTAGGTCGAGGATATGACCTACTCTGATTCCAACTGTAACGCCCCATATACTATATATCTAGAATAATATCATACAAGTGTTATTTTGGCACTGGCACCATCATAAATACCTACTAGTATAATTCACATTCTTGACCACTTATAAAAACAATACAACCTATGGTACAAGACATGGAAAACATACTAAAATAAAGCTAAGATTAATACAATACCCATTATTGAAAAAGATACAGAAATACACAGCTCAAGACTAAAACTATGCTTCACTTGAAACATCCCGATCATAGCTCCACTTGTAAATCAAACCTGCAAAAGGAACCTGAAAAGCAACAACAATAGTTGGGTGAGATAACAACATCTCAATGGATTACCTATCTTAGAGTTCTCTCGGATCTAAAGGTTCTATCAAACCTAACTCAAGTCTCTATAAAAGGAAAATAACCTTGAGTTCACCGTCTCGCACTCATTGGAACCACGTCCAAGAGTTCTACAAATCATACTATTACTAGTTAGGATATTACCTTTATAATTCTCATGGGACTCGATATAACACCCATCTCAAGCCTAAAACAAGTTTGATGCTTCCCGTGGGACTCAGTGTAATACCCACCACAAGACTTACTCAATGCTTCCCGTGGAACTCAATGTAATACCCACCACAAGCCTAAATGATGCTTCCTGTGGAACTCAGTGTAATACCCACCACAAGACTTACTCAATGCTTCCCGTGGGACTCAATGTAATACCCACCACAAGACTTACTCAATGCTTCCCGTGGGACTCAATTTAATACCCACCACAAGACTTTTCCAATGCTTCCCGCGGGACTCAGTATAATACCCACCACAAGACTTACCCAATGCTTCCCGTGGGACTAAGTGTAATACCAACCACAATACTAAAGCAAGTCTGATGTTTCCCGTGGGACTCAGTGTAATACCCACCACAAGACTTACTCAATGCTTCCCGTGGGACTCAATGTGATACCCACCACAAGCCTAAACCATACCGACGGTACCTTAAGCCTTTATGGAGGACACCGTGTATTACGCGTCAATAATTCGCAATGACCTACGATGAACCTAAGCATCTCACAATTCATACCATCTAAGAATTTCTTGTCACAAAGCTAGGCCACACTATTGGTTTATGGTAAGACTTCCTAACTCTTTCTCCATTCTTGATACTTTTAATTATATAGTTTCAAACATATAATTCTTAACATTTTAGTTTAATTATCACCAATAAACTAATCCCACAATAATCTCATTGGCTCTATTCTCAATCAATTCTCATGATTTAACACATTTTCCACAATTGGATTAATACCACAATTCCTTAACTAACATAATTACGGTTAATCGGAAAAGTCGGGTAAAAGTCGGCTCAAAATAATATTTCTCGGTCTCAAAAGAGAATATATTATTAGCTTCGAAACGATATGTGGAACGCTAAAAACAGATACCCAGATCATAAGTTATGAATTAAAACAAAAAACATCAACTTCCAGGTCTTGCTAAGCGAGGGGGTATGCTTGCTAAGCGAGCAACTCCCTGCATTATGATCTTCTCAAGAATTGACCTGCTCGCTAAGCGAGCTCTGCAAAAACTGCAGAAAACCAGTCGCGAAAGGGACTCCTCCAAGGGTCCAAAACCTCACCCAACAGAGGAATCATCTACCAAACATGATTATACTCATATATTAACTAACATACTTTGATTTTATCGAGTTTTAACAATTAATCTATCAATTTCTAAGATTTTCTACAAAACCCTAAAAGCTATAAACTCAACCAAACTCAAAAGAAAAGTTTCTAACTATGAACCCACCTTGCCAATGAAGAGGAGTTTGGTGAAGATGAAGATTTGGTGAAGGAATGGCGATGATCCAAGCATTTCCTCTCTTAGGGTTTTCTTCCTCTTCTTCTCTTCTCTTCTCCCTTTCTTTCTTTCCTTTTTAGCTTTTTTCTCTTTTCTTTCCCTTACCAACTTTCGTTCTCTTCCTTCTTATAAACCATTCTTTCTCTTTTTATAAAATAATTATCATTCATTAGTTAGTAACACTAACTGGTGCAAATTTGAGATTATAAAAAAAAGTCTCTGAGTCAAATATTTAATAAAGCCTCTATGTCAGATAATACTTAATTAATTAATTTGAGTTGTTCAGTTGCTCTAATTACTTTAACTGAAAACTCTCAGAGTACACCGAAACCCTGTTAAACTTAATTAATATTATCCAGAGAACTTAATTAAATAAGGGATATTACACCCCGAATCTCAACTATTGATAGGAACCCCCACACACCATGTGAATTATGCTCAAGGAAATCCTTACTAAGACACATATAACCCAAGCTAGAAAAACCATCCGAAGTTTTCCTACAAAAATAACAATGCGTTATATGCACCTAATCGAGGTCCTGCTGTACCACCAGGATAACAAAAGCCTGCCATAGCTGCTCCTAACGTTCCTAGGAAGTCCAACCTTGAATTAATGATGGAAATCTTCATAGCTACCTTGGGTCAAACAAACAAAGACTTCCTGAATAAAAAAATACACACTAGAGAGCAAATTAAGTAATTAGCAAACAAAGTAGACACTTTGGCCACTCACAACAAGATGCTTGAAACATATATTTCACAAGTGGCATAACAAAAACAATCACCTACTGCTTCTCCTACTGTCACATTTCCTGGACAACTACAACCTAATCCAAAAGGACATGCAAATGTAGTTATATTAAAAAGTGGAAAGAAGTAGATAGACCAATTGATCCTAGGATCTAAAATCAAGCCATGTATCAAAAGTCAACTGAGGAAACCGAGAAGGAAAAGAAAGATAATGACCAAGAGGCCATAGAGAAAGAAAAACCTTATGTGCCCCCACCACCATATAAACCACCTATTTTGTATCCTCAAAGATTTGCAAATTCTAAAACTATAGGGCAATATAAGAAATTTGTTGAACTTCTGAATCAATTGAATATCACAATACCTTTTACAAAATCCATTACTCAAATACCCTCATATGCTAAGTTCCTTAAAGAAATATTATCTAACAAGAAAAAGATTGAGGATAATGAAACTGTTACACTTACTTCTAAGTGTAGTGCAATAATCTAAAACAACATGCCTCCTTAGCTGAAAGACCCAGGTAGTTTCTCCATACCTTGTGTCATTGGAAAGTTTGTCATAGATGAATCTTTATGCGACTTAGGAGCCAATATTAGTGTTATACCCTTATCCATATGTGAAAGGCTCGATATGGGAGAACTGAGACCAACTAAGATGTTTGTTCAACTAACTGACCGATCTGTCAAATATCCCGTTGGTATACTAGAGAATGTCCCGGTATGTATAGGTCAATTCTATATTCATACTAACTTCATAATCATGGACATTAAAGAATATGCACTACCCTTATTATATTAGGAAGACAATTCTTAGCTACCGCAGAAGCTATTATAGACGTAAAGAAAGGTAGGCTAACATTTGAAGTCGGAGAAGAGAAGGTCAAATTCATCTTGACACAATTATTACAAGCACCAACTATGGACGAAACTTGCAATCTGTTATATGTCATTGACGAGCATGTAAGAGAAATAGAGATGGAACTGACTACATATTCTAATATAATTAAAATCCATATCCCTTCGATCTTTGAAGATGATAATTGTCGTGAACCTTACCAAGATGATAATTTAAGTGAATTCTTAGCACTTACACCCGACCATATATGTTTCCCAAAGAAACCATCTCTAGAACTAAAGATATTACCGAAAAATATGAAATATGAATTCCTAGACACAGAACTTGAACGACCAGTGATAGTCAACACAGACTTAGGATAGATCGAAACTGAAAAATTATTAGATGTCTTCAGAAAATATCTAATTGCGTTAGGCTACAACATTGCTGACCTTAAAGGAATAAGTCCTTCTATTTGTACGCATTGTATTATGTTAGAGGAAAACTGCAAAACCTCTATAGAACATCAGAGAAGGATTAATATAATCCTAAGCACTATAGTCAAGGATAAAGTAAAAATGTTATTAGACGCGAGAATCATATACCCAATCTCTGACAATCAATGGGTTAGCCCAATACATGTCGTACCGAATAAGGGAGGAGTTACAATTATTAAGAACTAAAAATGTGAGTCAATAACATAAAGAGAGGTGACCATAATTAGAATGTGCAATGACTACAAAAAATTGAACAAAGCTACTTGTAACACCCCATTTTTATGTGACAATAATCGATAAAATCAGAGTAATAAATATAACTTAATAAAACAATTAGGATGTCACATTTCAACTTTAAAACATTTTTTCATTTAATAAAATAATACATTGATACATAACACTTTTGATTCGGATAAAACTATAACAACAACTTTTATTCATTTTTTAAACCAAAACAACTTTTACAACTTTGCAGCAGATTCACAAATATTCAACTAGACATGGTATAACATTTTGTTCAACTTAAACAACTTAGTAACAACATATTTTAACTGGAACAACTTAAAACAACAAAAAATCAACTAAGCATTCACCCCCCCCCCCGAGTGCTACATATTAGAGCATCGACACCAACTTGAACTAACAAAGATATCAATCTTCCTTCAAGCTAACCTGCATGTTACCAATACAGGGGTACCGTTCAAACAAAAGGGGTGAGATATCAAAAAATATAAACAAGAGTATGATAATTAATACGTTATATAGAATCATACAATTTCACTACTATCAAACAACCACAACTTAACAATCACCCACAATCTATCAACATACTTTATCAACTTATTACACCTATCAACAATTACTACATAATCAACATAATCAACATCATCATAATCAACATAAATAATGCGACAACTTTATCATCATAACCATATAAACAGCTTCATCAACATAATCATATAAGAAAATTCATCAACATGGTCACATAATAAACTTAATCTATTTCACGACATAGTCAACATAAACATATAATCCACTTAAGCAACATAATCAACTACATCAAGATAACCTACATAAACAACTTAATCAATGTAAACAACTTCATCAATTTAATCAACATGGACGACTTAATCAACATAAAAAACTTCATCGACTTAATCAACACAAATAACTTATTTAACTTAAGCAACATAAACAACTTCATCAACTTTAATAATGCAACACATATGTGACTCAACTATGCATATGCATGTAGTACCATCGGAGTAAAACTCCCAACTTAAAATATACCAGGTTATTGAGGTATCTACAAGGCATAAGCCTTCAACTTAATAAGTTTTCCAATCATGCCAACATGGTGAGCATCCCCTCCAACTTAGAAAATGCAATGTATGCCATGATTACAACAACACAACACATAACAAAAACCAACTCAGAATAACATTCAAAAAACAACATAGCAACTTTAATTCAACATGATTCAACTTTGGCCATATGCTTACAACTTATATACATCAACATTGGTCATACGACCTACAACTTTAATATCAACATTGGTCATTCGACCTACAACTTAAAACATCCATAAATCAAAACAAAATAACATACACGACGACACACAAAGCCCACACATTTCAACACGAATTTAACAAAATAAATCGACTAAAATCACCTACTAATTATTACGAATTACCTCGTCAATCTTTGTTAAATTCCGGACAACTAATTTTTCCACTAAAATCGGCTAAGACACTATTTTAATATTCTGTTATTACCACGAGTGAATGTATTAACTCTGTCAATTAAAGCCTACTGATATAAACACTTATACTACAACCAAATTATTTGCTATTACCTGATTTTTGCCAAAACCTATTAATCTCTCGTTTTATACCAACATTGTTACTGGTTTATCTACTTTGTTATTATCCTTCTCCAACTATTCAACCCAAAGCATTATTGAGGCATGTCACTTATTTATATAATATTACTGTATCCATTATACACTTAGAAAATATAGAGTAATTAAATGGGATTAGGATTAATATACGAGAACCAGTAAACACCTGCCATTAGAATAACATGATTTAGGGTGGTCCCTACTACCAGGGATGTGGCTTGCGCCACACCTTCCCCTATACCCCCATGACTTGAACCATACATCAAGGGGGATGTGGCTTGCGCCACTTTTTATTCATCATTGGTGGCCTGCGCCACCTGTAATATGTATGGTAGACTGCGCCACCAGCAATCTAAAATCAGGGTGGCCTGCGCCACCCTACTATCCAGAGGTCCAAATTTCGTTTTTTTTTAATTCTTCCAGGAAAGACTACGCAGACCAACATAGTATATAATTTCACATAATTGATTTCAACATATATTATGGAAAACGATTAACAAAAATCAGATCAACACAAAATAAATCAACAAATCCACACCAGATAGCACAAAATCATACGATCCCAATTCCCACATACTAATCATCGTATTCCCGGTAATATAATTCGAACCCCACCCATACCTTAGATTGATGCCCACTCGAATTTCCAATCGACTTTTCCCAGAATTGGATCCGACGACAATTCTCCCTCGTAACCGCTTTCTCACACTTCATTCCTCTTTCTCCACTTCTACTGAAAACCTAGTTTCTATTTCTTCCTTTATTATGATTATTAAAATTATAATCTCCATTTGGGCTTACTAATTAACACCTCCACGATTACTAATATCAACGTAACGACTAAGCCCACTTAAATAAGATACTCTTATAATTCAATAATATTAATTCTAATATTATTTCTCCCGACTAAATTGACTAATTAAAGACTATCAAATAAATCGTCCAAACCACCAAATCAACATATTCAACCATAAACAGAAAATATTCAATATTATTTTCCACAACTTAAAGAAACTTATTTAATCAATTCAACTCTAACCAACTTAGAAACATCAACATAATATTCTGATATTTCAGAAATCAACTTAAATTAACTCAAATACACAAATCAACACAACATAATACAATTATATTTAATTAAATAATTAATTAAATAAACGAGTGTTACAACTCTCCCCCACTTAGGATATTTTCGTCCTCGAAAATTTATCCGTTACAACTACTCCAACTATGTTATTCCATCCGACTAATCAACTCTCGTCTTCGAAGGCAAACTCACGTATAATGCAACAATAATTCATAACATCAACAACGAAAACAACCCGAATACTACTCAAGCAACACACTTGACAACTTAACATCACAACATAAAGAGTAATCAACTTAAGAATTGACTGGTTATAGAACTAGAACGCAACAACATACGAACACACAACTTAAACACGACATCAACACAACCAACTACCAACATCGTTGTTACTCACGTATGAATAACTGTACAACACTGTGCGTTTGCTGCACACTCTGATACTTGCAAAGTATCAAGTCTACCCATTTTATCTCCAACTTCTAATCACCAAACCGACATAACAACGATTTATTACTTAATTATTTGGAATTTCGTTGCAACAAGTATTCTACACTCTCGTAGTTATTGAATACTTCAACTTAGATCCTAAGACAACACTTCTGACATTCAACGTAATTACAACGATGACTACTTCCAAATCTTGGATAAGAAATACATATACTTCCACGAATTCCCGATTATCATCAACATAAACTACAACTTTACCATCTCCAATTAACACGTTCCTCAAAAATCATCTTAAACACACAACATCATTACAACAACATAGGGTACCTATGTACAATTAACTTCAACCAGATAAATCATCTTTTCATTCCAACTAATCCAACAAACCAAATTATCGAATTTTACTCATACTAACACAATTCTTCATAAATTCTTACCCGAATTAACACAACCAAGTAACTCATCCTTACCAACAAAAAATTTCACTTTTACAATTCAACTTATAATTTCACTTCTTTTTCTACTTGCAATTCAATTCTCAAATTACCCAGAACGCAACTGCGAATTTCCATACTACTCATCAATCAAATCAAAATCTCATGCTATCATCCTTAAATTCAACTAATATGCTTATATATGAATCTACATCGACAAAATAAACAATCCACAACCACTTGTCTTGACTTCAACCAATTCATTATACATACTATACTAGTTGGCAAAAAAACATCTATCCATCAATTATGATTTCGTCTACTATCAACAAGAGATTAAGGGTGATTAGTTTCTCAATTTGTCAATAGACATCCGGCAACCATAACAGTGGCATAAATCATCATTATATAACACAATAGCGTACTTCAACTTGTGCCCAAAGTCCGTAATTATAATGCTCCGCCAACTCTCCGAGGCTTACCAACGTCTTCTTAGTTTCCTTAATTTCAACTTCGTCCACGATACAAAACATCCAAAATACAATACACCTTCTCTTATACATGCTCATTGTAAACACCCCAAATTTGCCCTCACCCATTCACACCATGGCTTGTGATCATTTCATATGCATAAGCTCAATCATACCATCTCATACCCCATTTTTGATTCACTGCATTGATTCTAAGTCATCTGCATCCAGGGTTTGTGATCTGAGCAATCCAAGAGCTTCTTGAGCCACTCCAAAGGTCATCAATCACTTCAAAGAGTTCCATGTATGTCCAAACATCATATTATATCCTCTCAAAGTCAAGAATGTCAAAAAATCACAAGAACTGAGAATGGTATGGAGGCAGAGCCAGGCTTGACTGCACAGATGACCTAAAATTAGGGTTTTGGTTTCAGAGGCCATAACTCCAAATTTTTTGGTCATTCTTGTTTCTATTGGTCTCTATATGGTATAGGGAGTATTCATATCAATTTTCATGAAGAAATTCCATGGGGAAGTCATCTGATCAAGAGTTGACTTTTCAAGCAAGTCAGTGTAAAATCAGGGCATCTGAGGCCCCCAATGACCCAACCAAAGGGTGTTCTTCATCATTTTTGATTGTGTATGGTCTTTATTTGATCATAGAAGATGTTGGAAGTTCACAAAATTGAAGAATTTCAAGTCTTTTGCAAAGTTGACTTTTTGGGAAAGTTTGACTTTTAATGAAATTGCCATTTTAGGCAACTTTTTCAACCTTTACTTTTTGATTCAAAAAAGCTTCAAATGGAAAAACTTTGGTCATGAAAGTTGTAGAATGGATCATTCCCTTTTCAAAAAGTACAAGAACATGACCTAATTCATTTTGGATCAAAAGTTATGGCTTGTCAAAGTTGGCAAAAATCACAAAATTTGAAGTTTTCCACCAAAGAGGCAAAGTTGCAAATTCACTTCTCAAGGCAAATTTAGTTATCAAATGGACTTCTAAACTTCACCACATGATCATACATGACCTAAAATCAGAGTTGGCCCAAGGGATTTCTCATTTTTGTGCCTTGATTTTCAAATATCCATAAGTCATTTTTCATAAAGGTGCAAAGAGGGATTCTTGGCAAAATCATTCTCCCATGAATTGTGTGATCACTAGCTGTTTCTAACACATTGCCATGACCAAATGAAGTATCATACATCAAAATTCAGCAAGGATTATCTCATTTACATAACCAAAAATCATGAAATAACACAAGTGGGCAAGTTGCAAAATCTCTCTCAATTCATGATCCAAATGCTGCAGACTTTCATGAGTCATCCAAGGGCCATCCTTGA
Organism: Lathyrus aphaca; assembly: GCA_963966055.1. Classification (NCBI taxonomy): domain Eukaryota; kingdom Viridiplantae; phylum Streptophyta; class Magnoliopsida; order Fabales; family Fabaceae; genus Lathyrus; species Lathyrus aphaca. Next base: position 261,752,036 of record OZ014519.1, read on the forward strand.
CTCAAGCTGAGGCAAGACAAGCCTTTAGACTGCTGCTGCCATAGCCCATGCTGCAAGTACAAATCAACTTGACTTTTTGGCCAAACCTCCCATACCAATCCCACAGTGTACACCTGCCCTCCTAGATTGCTGGGATTGTTTATAGATTGTCTAAGGGTCATAAAACAAAAGGAGAGCAAGCCTGAAACACACACAACACAGCACACTCAAAAAACTGTCAAAAATTTTCCTCTCTTCGAATCTCTTTCCATAGCCTGCAAACACTCATTTTCTCTTCACCATTGTATCACACACCTTCCATAGAACCAGAATCCACCATTGAAACAGCTTGAAACCCCATAAATCCTGATTGTGAAATCTGCTACACCAGAACTCACCTTCACAAATCAGCCATCAACAAGAGTTTTGAGGCATTCCATTGAGTTCAGAAGGGCCAAGGGAGTTCATTTGTACAAGTGGGAGGTTCTGGAAGCTCACCATTGAAGCTTTCCAGCTTAGGTATGACCAAGAACACTTTCTCACAGAACTTGTTTTTATTGTTATAAAATGAAAGTGTATGTTGTGCTGATCATAATGATGTCCTTGGAATTGAAAATAGTGTTGAAATGATCATTTCATGGCTCTCTGAAACTTCACCCGTGAAACTTGTTTGATTCGATTCCCTCTGTTTTTGGATGATAAATGTTGTTTGAAGGGTGATTTGAATGGGGTTTGGGTAGAGGATCATTTCCCTGGCTTCAATTTGATGAATGGTGGCCTGTAGCATGATTTAGGGTTTCCAACCCGCCAGAGAAGATGACCGGAGCTTCCCTCCGGTCACCTGAAAATCATTAGCCCTAACCCTAATTAATTTGCCAGATGCGTTCACAGCCCTTGGATGCAGATTAGTTTATGTTTCGGATGGTCCAGATCAAGTCATTAAACCCTAATCTATTTTATTTAATTTAATAAATCATAATTAAATTAATTAAGCCAGAACCAATCCTGACCTTTGATTCACACGCGCAGTCAAACACTTCCCCCCAGGTTTAAATGTCAGCCTTTGGATTAGAATACTTTTCATTTTCATTAATTTTAATTCATTTGTTTTGTATTTCTTTTCTCCATTTTATTTAAAATAGTAAAACAATTTTAAAAATTCTGAAAATTTTTGTACAAACTTTTATTAATTTTCAGAAACCAAAAACATTTTTATTTTTATTTTTTGCATTAAAAAATATTTTTAAATTATTTAAAAGTTTATTTTTAATTAATTAATGAGAATTAATTAATTAAAAATACTTTTAGGTATTTAAAAATCACCAAAAAATTCATGAAACCTTTAAAATCATTTAGAAACATTGTCCAGCCCTCAAACCAAATTTCTTTTTTGATCTTAATGCCTTTTGACAATTTTCCATGGAATTAATTCATTTTCAAAGCATTATTTTGATCCAAACTTCAAAAAATCATTTCTGCCTAACCATTGAGAGTTGGACTTTGATTCTTTTTGCATTATGTTTTACATATCATGTAGTTTGTAGGATTAAATTGGCATGATTTGATTTTTCATTTTCAATTTGTTTGACATTTTTCTTGTTAAGGTGCCTTAAAACCCTAGAAATCTTAGGAAATTCATAACCCTCATTAGATTAAGAGGTAGAACCCCTCCTTTGGGCAGTGAGTTTGTATAGGTTTAAGGTTCCCTTGAATGCATTTTCAATTTTTTTATCTTGATGTTTGCTTCTGGTTTTGGTTTTTGTTTGATGCATTGATCATAAACCCTAATTTGGGCTTCCTTTTGCATTCATCTTGCATTTGCATTCATACCTTGACTTGCCATAGCATTTTGTGCATCCATTTGATTCATTTGACATCTTAAGACATATTATAATCATGTTTGATCATTGCATCTTGCATTTTCCATGTTGTATGCCATTTGCACTTCATAACCTTTCATGTATGATCATGGTTCTAAACTTGTTTCATTTGCATCCATAAGTTTGTATGATCACCCCCATGTTTTGTTTCATGTTTGCATCATCCCATAGCATCATTATCATCATGTATATGCTTCTGGTTTTGGTTTGCATCATGTAATCTCATCTCATCTTGCATTGCATTGCATTCCTTCCATTAACTTTTCAGGTGGTAAGTAACTTTGAGAAGTGAATTTGCCTTCACTTCTCACAAATTCTTTTCATCTCTCTTATGCATCATTGCTGCATTTTTCCTTGTGTTTGAGATTGAGCTTGCTCTTTCTTCTTCATCTTACTTTCTTTCTTCAAGTGACTTGTCTTCTTAAATGAAGCAAGTTTCTTTACTTCTCTTTGCTCCATTCATCTGCTTCCTGGTGGTTCCTCTGAAGATTTCTTTCTTAAAGCCTCATAAACCTTAGGAACAACCAAGCATGACAATGATTAGGGTTTTGATTAGTCTCCCCACTTAGTTTTACTTTTGTGTCTCTTTGAGTCTTCTCTTCTCACCTCATAATCAGGGACTAAACCCTAAAGGCTTTAAGGCTTTGTGATTAAGCTTATGCCTGCATCCTTCTATTAGGATGGAGTGTATAACTTTAATCCTAAGTGTTAAACCCTTAATGTGTTTAACTCCTTTAACTAATCCATCTTAATAATCATCTAGACATCAAGCTTGTAACTCGGGCCTTGCATTAGGGTTCCAATTCTTCCTTAATTGGTTAAGAAGGACTAACCCTAGTGTTAATGGACAAGTCCCCCTCAAGTTGTCTTACAAACCCTAAAAATCACTTCATCATCTTATCATTAATTAAAATCCACTTAATAAAGGTCTTGTTTTGTCATGAGTTTAATCCCTAATCATGGATTAAGTTGAGGAGCTTTCCTCAGCTTAAACACTCTCATCTATTATCCTTCTATTAGGATGGTGTAATGAGTCTTTTTAATCCCTGATTATGGCTTAATCTCATTACTTAACACTAAACAAAAACACCAAAAACATCTAAATAATCACAAGTAGGTTAATGATCTTAATCCTACATCATGGTAATTAAGTGTGAGAAGCTGACTTCACACTTAAGGTATTCTCATTACCCCTAATCAGAGGGAAGATGTGATGAGTTTGCTAACCCATTGGTTTAGGCTTAAGCTCATTAACTTATGACAAACTTTCAAAAGCAATAAAAGACTGAAAACTCAAAAACAAACAATAATCGTCTCCTCCGGGATTCTTTTCTCATCACACTCACTCATAACGAGAACTCGCTTCTTCCGTCTAATGCAAGATAGTTTGCACCTGAGCCAGACAGGTCATACACTTGAGCATAGACATGTAAGCAGTTCACAGGTCAATTCATCTTTCAGTCTCTTTGAGTCGAACTACGGTGTTCTGACTTCCTCATTGCACGAGAGGATACGTAGGCATAACTTAACGGTTATCGAACAAAAGTCTCTGTATATCCCCCCCTCTTTCAGCTTCATTCTTTAAGCCTCATACTCCTGAGCATTTCACTCTTGTTCTTACACTGACACTGTATATATTACACTTCACTTATCTTACACTGACACCTGTACATTTTTCCAGCTCTTTTATACACAAATTGCACTGACAATACCCCTTTGAAACACAAATCTTTTAAGCGTGGATCCCGTCGAGTACGGCGGACAATCTGGGTGCTAATACCTTCCCAGGTTGTAACCAACCCCCTTTCTCAGTCTCTCTGGTTCGCAACCGTTTTATCCATATCTTTCTAGGTCTATGCAGCATTACCTTTCCTCCGGGATAAAAATGCCTAGCTGGCGACTCTTTTCATTCCCTGTGAGTTCACTCCTGTGTGTTCTCACACACCCTCCTCTCGCCGACCGTTCGCGTCTGTACCCTATTTGACCCGGCTTCATTTAGTGGGAGCGACAGCTTGGCGACTCTGCTGGGGACCCTTATACTGTAACCAGGGCTTCTGGTTCTTTATGTGGGTTCCTCCTAGCGCTTGTTTGATTTGTGTTTACTGGGGTGTTATGTGCTATTTGTGTTTGTATATTTCATTTATTGCTTTATGTACAGTTTTGTTTATTGCTTTCTTTACAGCTTTACATATATCATACTGTCATACTGTTCTGGCTGGATCTGGTTTTGCTTTGGTGGGTGGGTGTTCTATTGAGAGTTGAGGTTCTACACCTGGGACCTGAGTGACACCTAGGCTAGAGTGGTTCATGTTATTTCCCATTCCATTTCGGTCTGGTGCGGGAATATGAAACACGGTTCAGATATGGGTTTCTTCTTGAGAACTCTGTGCTACAGATTTCCTGTAGTGCTAGGGCTATCTGGGAAGCCTGCTAAGTCTGGATGACCTTTAGTATTGACCTTCAGAAACTGAGGAGAATTAGAGGAGGATCTTTTATGGTTATTGTAAACACTGTACCTCCGGGTTGGAAGTGTTTACACTTCTCATAACTGATCCAAGTCTGAGGATATTTGTTTTAGAACACCACCTGTGAGGGGGTTGGGCTGTTTACAGGTTTGCAGGTACCCTTGACCTCAGCATACCCTGTTACTTTGTTTTGATTAAGAGTACCCCATTTTGGGACAGTTCTTGTGATTTTAACCCTGGACATGTGACTCTTTATTTGAGTCCCCCACCTTGGTTACTGGACTTATGAACCTCCATCTGGATTTCTTGAACATATATGGACTCATATCAAAGCAGTTAACCAGATCCAGCTTGATCACAAACCCTTGCATATCATTTGCATACGTCATCATTGCATCATTTGACATTTGCTTATTTGTTTTTCAGGGTATCCATACTATATTTTGGCTTGGTTTTGACCCCTTCATCTGCATAGACCTATCTGCTTCAACTACCTGCTTCAGTCACCTGCACCATCAGTCTCAGCCTGCCAGTGGCCCATCTTCAGTATCATCCTCCATCATCAGCATCTGTCTCAGCTCTTCTTCAGCAACATGGCACCCAAGAAGAGCAACATCTCCTACCATTTCTTTGAGCCTGAGCTGGCTAGCATCAGGAGGATCCAGACCCTGATTACTCCAGACCATATACCACTTTTCAGAGAACACTATGGAGGCATACTTGATGTGGTTATGGATTTGGACCCTTCACAGAGGAGCCTGATTCATACTTGCCTGCAGTTCTATGATCCCCCTCTGAGGTGTTTCACTTTTCAGGATTTTCAGTTGGGACCTTTATTAGAGGAGTATTCATCATTGGTTGGTGTACCTATCAGGGGTGGAGTCCCCTTCAACCCTGAGATGGCTTTTCCAAGTAATGAAGAAGTGGCAAAGGCCTTGTATCTGGAACCAGTTCTGATTGGGCAAAATATGACCACCAAGGCTGGAATCTCTGGTCTACATTTGGATTTCTTGACCTCTCAGGCTATTCTGAAAGCCTCCTTGGGAGAGTGGAAGGCAGTCTGTGCATTATTAGCCCTCAGCATATATGGGGTTATATTATTTGCAGATGAGCCTAAATTTATTAGCAAGAATGCAATCCATCTTTTCACTCTGAGGAACCCAGTGCCCACCTTACTGGGAGATCTCTACTACTCTGTTCACCAAAGGAATGAAAAGCAAAGGGGAAGATTAGTGAGATGCTGTGCTCCTTTGTTCCATACTTGGCTGCTCAAACATTTGCCAAAGACTGGTGCATTCTTGAACCCTCACCAGCAAAAGAATTGGGCCAGGAGGCTTGTTGCTTTAACCTCAGATGATATCAGGTGGTGTACTCAAAGCACTAAGGGCAGAGACATCATTACTAGTTGTGGGCAGTTCCCCAATGTACCCCTGATAGGAGTGAAGGGTTGCATCAACTACAACCCTCTGCTATTCAAAAGACAACTGGGCTATGCATTGGTCCACCCTCCTAGAGTACAAGATCTAGCTGAGACCCTTTATTGTGAGATCAAGCCTAATCTGGCTATTATCAGACAAGCATCCTGGGCTTGGGACAATGTCCAGACTAAAGGGGTAACCATTCTTGGGAGATGTAACAATGTGGCCTCAGCTCGGTACTATGAGTGGTCACATGCCAGGGCTCAAATTACTGGGATGCCCTTCACCCTTGAAGATGTACCTGGACCCTCCACAGCACCACCTCCAGCCACTGTCAGCCTGGAGGAGTTTGAAAAGCTCAAAGAGAGAAATGAGAATCTGACTCAGGCTCTACAGAAGACCCTCTAGGAGAGGAGTGATGGTCGTCTGGATATTGAGAGGTTAGAAAAGCTAAAGGTGGAGCATCTAGCCAGGATTGAAAAGTCAGAGGACTACATTAAGAAGTCAAGGGCTGGAGAGCAGATCTTGAAGAATGCCTGCAAGGAGGCTCAGTTCCAGAAGGCCAGAACTAATTTGTATATGAAAGAGAGTCAAGCTAGGTGGGTCAGGATCACCGAAGCTCGTACTCAGGAAGATAAGAGGACTCAGGACAAGATTGAGCAGTTGGAGGCTAGTGCAAAGGAGCAACAGGAAGCCCTGCTAGCAGCCCAGAGAGAGATCTCAGAGTTGAAGATCAGAGCTGGTGTGAAGAGGTCAAAGGACCAGAGTCGACACAAGAAGCTAACTGCAGCTGTTACTACCAGGAATCTTCTTATCAGGAACCTCACGGAGCGTCCAGCTGATCCTGTGACTGAAGCACTTCTAAAGGAAGTTCAGGAGGATGAGTTTGGTCTTGGTGTCTGACTTTTGCTTGTTGTTGCTATCAGTTTTTTGTACTTTTCTTTTCTTTATGTTATATTTTTGACCCCTCAGAGGGCATGTATTGTAAAAAACAAACTATGTATCATTCACTTTTGTAATATATTAATTAGTTTGTTTTATCTGAGTTTTCTTTCAAGCAACATCACAAGCATCTTCCTCAAGGGTCTGGAAAGGTCAAAACCAAGCGCCAAGCCGGATACCTTGGAAACAAATAGGCATACTGTATTGCATACTAACTTTTGTTTTGTTTTGTAGGTTTTTGTTTTGTTGTTACTAACTCTGTTGTGATCTCAGGAACTATTGCTCGACGTCGGGTGTTTCCACTCAACCGTCCACACAGATATCCAACCCGCAACAACCTTCTGAGTATACAGATGGACCAAGTACAGCAGGACCTTACAGAGGTCAGGACTCAAATGGCCAATGAGAGACTAGAAATGAGGAATCAGATGACTCAGTTTATGGAGGTGATGAATAATATGGCTCAAAGCCAAGAGAGATTAAGAGCACTGGTAGAGAGGCAGAATCAGGAAGACCCCCATCTAGGGACTGCTGGGACAAGCAACAATGAGAGGGTTCAGCCTCACATCAACCCACCTGTATTTGGACCCCACCTTCATCCAGAGATCAACATTCCTGCTAATGTGCAAGGGAATGCTACTACAGGTAGAGTGCTGCAAGAAGACCCCTAGGAAGATCAGTTCACAGTGATGGGAGCTAGGGATGAGGCCTATGACAGAAGGCTGGATGAAATTGCTGAAAAATTAAGGTCCTTGGAGTCTCAAAACTCCTTGGGTTTTGATGTCATGGACATGGGCTTAGTGGACGGGGTCAGGATTCCCCACAAATTTAAACCTCCGTGCTTCGAGAAGTACAACGGAACCTCCTGTCCACGGACCCACTTGCAATCCTTTCTAGGGAGGCTGAAGGCATATACCATGGATGAAAAGCTATGGATGTTTTATTTTGAGTATAGCTTAACAGGAGCTTCAAGGGAATGGTACTCTCACTTGACTAGAGCAACCATCAGGTGCTGGAAGGACTTGGCTGAGGCCTTCATTAGACAATACCAGTACAACTTGGATATGGCTCCCAACAGGACCCTCCTGATGGGAATGTCACAATCATCTAGAGAAAGCTTCCGAGAGTACGCCCAGAGGTGGAGACAGCTTGCTGCTGCTGTCCAGCCACCCATGTCAGAGAGGGAGATGGCTGATATGTTTATGAACACCCTCCAAGGGACATACATTGATAGGCTAGCTGCCTTTTCTTCTACCAGCTTTGCAGATGTCGTTATAGCTGGAGAAAGAATTGAGAGCCTATTAAAGATGGGAAAAATTTCTGACAACGGTGCCAGCTCATCCAGCAACACAAGAAAGCCTTTTGTGGGCCCAAGAAGAGCTGGTGAGACCAATGCTGTCCATACCAACAGGGGCAGACCCCAATATGCTCATAGGTCTGTGGCAGCAGTCACCATTCCCGCTCCAATTCATCCACAACCAGCTTATCAACCACAACAACAATCCCACTACAAGCAACAAACTCAGTACCCACCTCAGAGAAATTATAACAACAACAACACCAGCAACAAATCTCAGCAAAGACCATTTCAATAGAGACCTTCTCAGGCCAATAGGGTGATTGATCCGATCCCTATGCCCTATGCCACATTATTGCCACAACTCCTAAAACTCAACCTGGTTGAGCTAAGGACGTTGGCACCTCCAGATCCTGCCAGTCTGCCCAGAAATTATGACGCCAGCGCCAGATGTGCTTTTCACTCGAATGCACCTGGCCACAGTACAGAGAAGTGCAGGGCTTTGCACATGAAAGTACAGGATTTAGTGGATTCCAAAGCTCTAAACTTTGCACCACCACCAAATGTTAACAAGAACTCTATGCCACACCACGGAGGACCCAGAATCAATGCTATTGAAGAAGATAAGCCGTCTTACTTGATAACCAGTGTGGGTCAGATTCGGACACCCTTGGTAGAGATTAAAGCTCAACTCCTTGAATGTCAAATGTTCCCGGGATGTGAGCTAGGGTGTGCTTATTGCAACATTTCAGTGAATGGGTGTGATAACTTGAGAGAAGGCATAAATGGTCTCATCCGGAGTGGCCTGCTTCAAATCACAACATCAATACCTACCAATCCAGCAATCTCCTTAACAACAGTTCCCGAGTCTTCTACAACTGCAACAACCATTATTCCAAACAATTCTTCAGTGTCATCAAAAAATGCTTCATCTATTACTTCAACGGACCAAATATCAGCAAACATCCCTTCTACAACTTCAGCACCCCTTCATTCAGAATCTCCTACAACAACAACATCCATCTAATCGACAGTGTCTCCTACAACATCAACAGCAAATAATGAAAGTGTCTCAACAGTTACAATTTATTATGATCCTGCAAATGATTCTGCCTACAACTCACAAAATGTCACTCCTATCAGAGCACCAGTCACAATATACTATGATCCACATACTATCACGGTCCCTTCTGCAGTTGCTATCAGTCCAGTCACTATCACGATGCCTGGGCCAGTACCTTATGAAAGCAGTAATGCCATCCCTTGGCATTACGGCTCCGATCTATACTGCGAAGGACAGAAAATCACTCTCGAATCATCAACTTCTTCACCACAAATAGACAATGTGGGGGGAGGCGGAGGCTTCACTCGAAGCGGACGTCTCTTTGCCCCGCAAATTCCAAAACCCAGTGCCGAAGCAGAAGCTGCTGCCAAGGCAAAAGGGAAGAGCATGGTGCAAGAAGATCAAGTAATTAAAGAAGCTTTGAAAACCCCTTTTGATCAAGAGGTTGATGAATTCATGAGAATCATCAAGAAAAGTGATTACAAGATAGTGGACCAGCTTCACCAGACACCTTCCAAGATCTCCATTTTATCATTGCTTATGTGCTCCGAGGCTCATCGGAACGCACTACTAAAAGTCTTGCACGCAGCTTATGTGCCAGAGGAGATTACCGTCAATCAGTTGGAAGCTGTAGTTGGAAATGTTAATGCTAGTAATGGACTAGGATTTACCAACACTGATTTGACTACAGAAGGTCGCAATCACAACAAGGCTTTGCACATTACCATGGAGTGTAAGGGTGCAGTTCTTTCTCATGTGCTGGTAGACACAGGATCATCCCTCAATGTCTTGCCTAAAAAAGCCCTTGTGAAGTTGGAGTATGAAGGATTGGCATTGCGTCCCAGTAACTTGGTAGTGAGAGCCTTTGACGGTTCTAAGAGATCAGTTCTGGGAGAAATTGAGTTGCCTATAACGATTGGCCCACAAACTTTCAAAACGATCTTCTACGTGATGGACATTCAGCCGGCCTACAGCTGTTTGTTGGGTAGACCATGGATTCATGCCGCTGGCGCAGTTACGTCTACCCTTCACCAGAAGTTAAAATTCGAGTGGGAAGGCCAAGTCGTTACTATTTGTGGAGAGGAAGATATTTTTGTTAGCCATCTGGCTACATACAAATACATTGAGATGGATGGGGAGATCCACGAAACGATGAGCCAAGGGTTTGAGGCTTTGAACATAAATGAAACATCTGCTGTACTTGGGACTTCCATGACATCCTACCAGCAAGCCAGGAAGGTTGTTGAGGAGGGGAATGCTCAAGGCTGGGGCAAACTGTTGCCTGTGGAGAAGAAAGAGGATAGATTTGGGTTGGGTTACAAACCAACTCAACAAGACCAAGCAGAGGCTGCTAAGAAGCCCAACTTTGTTAGTGGGGGGATGCTCACCCCTGATGCTGTCAACAACTTGGAAGATGAGTCGGAAGATGAGCGCAACCTGGAGAGCTGGATACGTCCAAGGATCCCGGGGAGCCGTATCTCAATCTGGTCTTCCCAGGAAATTATAAGAGTTACTCCTGCAGAGTAATTATTATTTCCTGTATATTTTAAGAATGCATCAAGTCTTGCATCTTGCCCAAGATGACAAGACTCATTTTGTAATCGGGCCATCTGTAATTTTTGTGCAACAAGATTAATCAATGAAATATCAGACATCTTTTGCAAATGAGTCTTTTTCTTTTCCGCTCACTGTTTTTCCATTTTTTCTTTTTGTACAAAAAATAAATGGCAATGTTTTCAAAATGACAACTTTATTTCACTTTTCTAAACAAGATTAAAATCAATCACTAAAATGAACAAACTGAACCCTTGCAGAGAGTGCCTTTCAGACCGCACCGACAACAGCACGGCTATGACTTCGTATGACTTTGACAATCCAATCAATCAAGCTGATGAAGGGGTTGAAGAAGATTATGAGCTTCCTGAAGAGCTAGCCAGGTTGTTGAGACAAGAGGAAAAGGTTATTACTCCTCATCAAGAGGAGGTCGAAACGATTAATCTTGGTACAGATGAAGATGTGAAAGAAGTTAAAATCGGGGCCTGCTTACAAGACTCAGTGAAGAAACAACTGATTGACTTGCTTCAGGAATATGTGGATGTGTTTGCTTGGTCCTACCAAGATATGCCAGGGTTGGACACCGACATTGTTATGCATAAGCTGCCTTTAAGAGAAGATTGCCCACCGGTTAAATAGAAACTGCGCCGTACTCGCCCGGACATGGCAATGAAGATCAAAGAAGAGGTACAAAAGCAGTGGGACGCCGGGTTCCTTGCTGTAACTAGCTATCCACCGTGGGTTGCTAATATAGTACCTGTGCCTAAGAAAGACGGCAAAGTGAGGATGTGTGTTGACTACCGGGACCTGAACAGAGCCAGCCCAAAAGATGACTTCCCATTACCTCACATTGATGTATTGGTTGATAATATGGCTCAGTTCTCGGTATTCTCCTTCATGGACGGATTTTCAGGATACAATCAGATCAAGATGTCACCTGAAGACATGGAGAAGACCACCTTCATCACACCCTGGGGCACGTTCTGTTACAAGGTGATGCCATTCGGACTGAAGAATGCTGGTGCAACATATCAACGGGCTATGGTAACATTATTCCATGATATGATCCATAAAGAAATCGAGTGTTATGTGGATGACATGATTGCCAAGTCCCTCACTGAAGAAGACCACCTGGTGAATCTGCTGAAGCTATTCAAACGTCTGAGGAAGTACCAACTGAAGTTGAACCCCAACAAGTGCACATTCGGGGTGCGATCTGGTAAGCTGCTGGGTTTTATTGTGAGCGAGAAAGGGATTGAAGTTGACCCTGATAAAGTCAAAGCCATTCAAGAAATGCCTGCACCGAAGTCTGAAAAAGAAGTTCGAGGGTTTCTAGGTAGATTGAACTACATTTCCCGGTTCATATCTCACCTCACAGCAACTTGCGAACCTTTGTTCAAGCTGTTAAGAAAAGAACAGACGGTCAGGTGGAACGAAGACTGCCAGAAGGCTTTTGACAAGATCAAAGAATACTTGCAAGAACCACCAATCCTTATGCCTCCAGTCGAAGGAAGACCTCTGATAATGTACTTAACAGTATTAGAGGAGTCAATGGGGTGTGTGCTGGGCTAGCATGACGAGTCTGGTCGAAAAGAGTATGCAATATACTACCTGAGCAAAAAGTTTACCGACTGTGAACAACGTTATTCACTGCTCGAGAAAACTTGCTGTGCTTTAGCGTGGGCTGCTCGCCGACTGAGACAGTATATGTTGACCCACACTACTTTATTGATATCCAAAATGGACCCAGTCAAGTACATTTTCGAGAAGCCAGCTCTTACCGGACGGGTTGCAAGATGGCAAATGATTCTCACAGAATATGACATCCAGTACACCTCTCAGAAAGCCATCAAGGGCAGTGTGTTGTCTGAATATCTTGCTGAGCAACCTATTGATGATTACCAGCCTATGAGATTTGACTTCCCTGATGAAGACATCATGTTCATAAAAGCAAAAGATCATGAAGAGCCTGTTCACACTGAAGGGCCTGACCCGGAAGAAGAATGGACTATGATGTTTGATGGGGCTGTTAATATGAACGGTCGTGGTGTTGGTGCAGTACTCATTACACCTAAGGGAGTTCACATGCCTTACTCGGCAAAACTCACTTTCAACTGCACTAACAACGAAGCTGAATACGAAGCTTGCATTATGGGTCTTGAGGAAGCCATTGACCTCAGGATCAAGACGTTGATTGTATTCGGAGATTCAGCTCTGGTAGTTAATCAAACTAACGACAAATGGTACACACACCAGGATCATCTGATACCTTACAGGGATTATACAAGGAGGTTATTGACTTTCTTCACAATGGTCAAGCTTGAGTATATCCCTCGAGATGAGAATAAGTTTGCAGATGCTCTGGCTACCATTTCATCTATGATCAAAGTTCAAGCTGCCAACTTTGTACCTCAAATTTCAGTGTCCAGACTTGACAGACCAACATATGTGTTCGCAGCAGATGTTGTCAAAGATGATAAGCCTTGGTTCCATGACATTAAGTGCTTCTTGGAGGATCAAACATACCCACCTGGGGCATCTTCCAATGATAAGAAGACTTTGAGAAGGCTTGCTGGTAGTTTCTTTCTGAACACTGATGGTTCCCTGTACAAGAGAAACTTTGATATGATACTCCTCAGATGTGTTGATAGAACAGAAGCAGACTTGTTGATGCACGAGGTGCACGAAGGATCCTTTGGTACCCATGCTGGAGGGCATTCCATGGCCAAGAAGTTGCTAAGATCAGGCTATTACTGGATCACAATGGATGCAGACTGTTGTGCCTATGCCAGAAAATGCCATAAATGCCAGATCTATGCGGATAAAGTGCATGTGCCTCCCAATCCTTTGAATATAATGTCTTCACCCTGGCCCTTTGCCATGTGGGGCATTGATATGATTGACAAGATTGAGCCGACTGCTTCAAATGGCCACAGATTCATCCTGGTTGCCATTGACTATTTTACCAAGTGGGTCGAAGCAGCTTCCTATGCCAATGTTACAAGACAAGTGGTAGCCCGATTCCTGAAGAGAGATATCATCTGTCGGTATGGAGTGCCTGAGCGAATCATTACTGATAATGGTTCCAACTTAAACAACAAAATGATGGCTAAGCTATGCCGGGACTTCAAGATCCAACACCACAATTCTTCTCCTTACAGGCCAAAGATGAACGGCGTTGTTGAGGCGGCTAATAAAAATATCAAGAAGATTGTGCAGAAGATGGTAGTCACCTACAAAGACTGGCATGAAATGCTACCATTTGCCTTGCATGGGTACCGCACGTCAATCAGAACATCCACTGGGGCAACACCGTATCAGCTTGTGTATGGTATGGAGGCAGTCCTACCAGTTGAAGTTGAATTACCCTCCCTACGGGTGCTGATGGATATTAAGCTGAACGAAGCAGAATGGGTCCGGTCCCGATACGAACAACTGAGTCTGATTGAAGAGAAAAGATTGGCTGCAATCTGTCATGGGCAGTTGTATCAGAAAAGAATGAAGAAAGCCTTCGATCAGAAAGTCAGGCACCGAGAGTACCAAGTAGGAGATCTTGTGCTGAAAAGAATCCTCCCTCCTCATACAGACCACAGGGGCAAGTGGACTCCGAACTATGAAGGGCCATTCGTAGTGAAGAAAGTCTTCTCCGGTGGAGCACTGATGCTCAACACCATGGATGGTGAAGATTTCCCGTCCCCTGTGAATTCAGATGCAGTTAAAAAATACTTCGCATAAAAAAAATGACCCGATGGACATAAAAACAGAATGTAAGTCCAGGAAAAAATAGGGCGTCCCGGCAAGTCAAAAACAGAATAAAAGACTTGGGCAAAAATAAGGGAAATAAATAAAAAATGTACACCCGCTGAGTTGAAAAGCCGCATTGGACAACTCAGGCAAAAATGGGTATCCCGATGGATTGAAAACCCGAAAGGGCGATCCATGCAAAATAAGGGAATAAGCGAACAACTGCATTCTGAATCCGTCTGTATCGCCTACAAAGGATCAAGCTTCTGTCAGAATCAGCCTTCTTCAGAAAGTGAGACGAGAAGAATGTCAAAAGTCATACGAGTCATAGCAAGAGGGAAGCTCCTTGAAGCGTCGTCAACATTGCCAGCATTTTGTTTCTCAATTTGTAACAATCTCCTCATTTCAGGAGATATGTTTCTTTGACTGTATCTTGCCAATTCAGGGCACACGAATTAATAAAAACAGATTTTCAGTCAAGTTTCACCTCGTACACTTCATTTTATTTGCAAAGAATGTCTGATATCTTTAAAATACTGATTGCATGAATACAGATGCTTATCCTCAAAAATAAAAAACTACGTGCTTGCAGGAAATATACTTACTCTCAGGAGTGTCTAACTCCTATGACGGAGTCCGGTAAGGGATACCTCGGGATCACTCGCGCGTGTCTCTGTCTTTTCAGGATTGCAGGTTCTCAAAGCGCGACATGGGACATGTAAGCTTCGTCCCAATAAGCTGGCAAATCAACACTCACCCAGTCTTAGCACTCAAAGTGTTTTCTCCCCAGCTGGGTTGCCACTTATTGCTTCTCCCAGCCGAGTTGCCGATCATTCTTCCTCAGCCGAGTACAAAAGCCAGGGAACCACTTCCCCACAGAGTTTCAGCCTCTATCCAGAAGAGCAACGCACGAAGGGATCACAACAGAATGACGAAAGCTTCTACAAACCCCAGCTGGGTCCTTCATTTACGGGAATAGGTCTATCATTGACCCATTTCCCCAAGCAGAATCATTTCATCAGATCTACCAACGATCTCATCCCCAGCTGGGATGTTCACTTCAAACAGATCGGCCAGAGGTCTTCGCGGCAATGGGATCCGAATCCCGGATCGATATCTTTTGCATAATCATAGTATTCGCATCATATTCACCCCACAAAGCGTAGCATTCCGTTTAATACGGAGCATTACGGCAAAAATCAAACATGTAGCATAATCATAAGTCATGGTCTGAATCAAACACTTGTGAATATTAGCAACCCATCAACAGTATACGAAATGCTCCCCAGATTCCCCAACAGAGAGTTAAGGCATTTCCACTAACAAATACAGATACTTCCTGGCACCCGTCCGTGTCATGATTCCCCAGTAAAATCGCCCGAGCTTTTCTTTACAAACAAACACTTGTATATTACAGACACTTCTTGACATCCGTCCGTGTCATATCCCCAGCAGAAAGCCAAAACGTCCCCTTTGCACTCACAAATACAATTTCTTGACATCCGTCCATGTCATTTTCCCCAGCACACTAACCTGAAACACTTTGTATACCAGATACTTGTTTATACTATACTCTTCTCCTTTTGACACTCGTCCGTGTCACTCTCCCCAGCAGGTGGAACACTTAAATATACACCAATCATACTTATACAGATACTCGTCCGTATCTTGTATACACCATTTATATCCCCGCAGATTCAACACTAGTCCTTGTTCTTTGTTAACCAGTTGATACTCGTCCGTATCATCATCTCAGAACATGTGTCAAGCGTTTGTTTCTACCCGATACTCGTCCGTATCGTAGCCTTAAGGATGCTCGTCCGCATCTTTAATCCATACACCGTGTCAAACAATTTTGTCTTCTTGAATATAAACACTCGTCTGTGTCTACTATTCCCCAGAAGAGTCCCCTCAGATTCAACACTCGTCCGTGTTCCTTGTTAACCAGTTGATACTCGTCCGTATCATCATCTCTGAACACGTGTCGGTATTTGTTTCTACCTTATACTCGTCCGTATCATAGTCTTAAGGATGCTCGTCCGCATCTTTAATCTATACACATCTAAACACTTATACCTTCATTTCTTGGATATAAACACTCGTCCGTGTTTACTACATCCCCTGTAGATCGCCCGCAAAGCAAATTTCTTTTTTTATCTGACATTCGTCCTATGTCATGATAAGCCTTGAGAGCAGCCGTCCCCTGCTAGGTGATCGTCCTTCACCTCTTGATGATCGTCCTTCATCATGCTCATCCGATGGCCGTCCCCATCGTCGACCTTTTCTATCCGACATTCGTCCTATGTCGTGATATTTAGCAGCCGTCCCCTGCTAGGTGATCGTCCTTCACCTTTTGATGATCGTCCTTCATCATTTTATCCAATGGCCGTCCCCATTGTTGATTTTGGGTTATCTGACATTCGTCCTATGTCATGATAAACCTTGAGAGCAGCCGTCCCCTGCTAGGTGATCTTCCTTCACCTCTTGATGGTCATCCTCTATCATGCTCATCCGATGGCCGTCCCCATCGTTGACCTTTTATCCGGCATTCGTCCTATGTCGCGATATTTTCGGCAGCCGTACCCTGCCAGGTGGTCGTCCTCCACCTTAGATGACCGTACCTCATCTTATCCCCAACAGAGCAGCTGTCCCCTGCTAGGTGATCGTCCTTCACCTTTGATGACCGTACCTCATCATCTGTTTATTTCATTTATTCTTTAACCCGATGGCCGTCCCCGTCGTGGTCCCTTTTCTTTTTAGCCCGATGGCCGTCCCCATCGTTGGTTACTTTACTTTATGAACTTGATGGCCGTCCCCGTCATGTTTCAATAATCCCCAGAGAGTCTTACAACTTTATCTTGATGGCCGTCCCCATCATAATCTTCTACATCCCCAGCATGATGGCCGTCCCCGTCATTGCTTTACTTCACACACTCTTCCCAGCATGTCGGTCGTCCCCGTCATCGCTCTTTACCCAGCAGTCGTCCTCTGCTCGACGGTCGTCCTCTGTCGCCCATACTTTACAATATACTTTATTTTCTTTTACAATCTATATCCCTTTTCTTTTTCATTCTGTGAGTGCAAATTTTGGACTGTCTTTGGTATTCAACCACAAGTTATCTTGTTTGCCTGATAAGCCGTCGCTTACATCCTGCACAGCTAACTCATGTTTGAATAGGGGAAGCTGTAAACACCCCAAATTTTCCCTCACCCATTCACACCATGGCTTGTGATCATTTCATATGCATAAGCTCAATCATACCATCTCATACCCCATTTTTGATTCACTGCATTGATTCTAAGTCATCTGCATCTAGGGTTTGTGATCTGAGCAATCCAAGAGCTTCTTGAGCCACTCCAAAGGTCATCAATCACTTCAAAGAGGTCCATGTATGTCCAAACATCATATTATATCCACTCAAAGTCAAGAATGTCAAAAAATCACAAGAACTGAGAATGGTATGGAGGCAGAGCCAGGCTTGACTGCACAGATGACCTAAAATTAGGGTTTTGGTTTCAGAGGCCATAAATCCAAATTTTTTGGTCATTCTTGTTTCTATTGGTCTCTATATGGTATAGGGAGTATTCATATCAATTTTCATGAAGAAATTCCATGGGGAAGTCATCTGATCAAGAGTTGACTTTTCAAGCAAGTCAGTGTAAAATCAGGGCATCTGAGGCCCCCAATGACCCAACCAAAGGGTGTTCTTCATCATTTTTGATTGTTTATGGTCTTTATTTGATCATAGAAGATGTTGGAAGTTCACAAAATTGAAGAATTTCAAGTCTTTTGCAAAGTTGACTTTTTGGGAAAGTTTGACTTTTAATGAAATTGCCATTTTAGGCAACTTTTTCAACCCTTACTTTTTGATTCAAAAAAGCTTCAAATGGAAAAACTTTGGTCATGAAAGTTGTAGAATGGATCATTCCCTTTTCAAAAAGTACAAGAACATGACCTAATTCATTTTGGATCAAAAGTTATGGCTTGTCAAAGTTGGCAAAAATCACAAAATTTGAAGTTTTCCACCAAAGAGGCAAAGTTGCAAATTCACTTCTCAAGGCAAATTTAGTTATCAAATGGACTTCTAAACTTCACCACATGATCATACATGACCTAAAATCAGAATTGGCCCAAGGGATTTCTCATTTTTGTGCCTTGATTTTCAAATATCCATAAGTCATTTTTCATAAAGGTGCAAAGAGGGATTCTTGGCAAAATCATTCTCCCATGAATTGTGTGATCACTAGCTATTTCTAACACATTGCCATGACCAAATGAAGTATCATACATCAAAATTCAGCAAGGATTATCTCATGTACATAACCAAAAATCATGAAATAACACAAGTGGGCAAGTTGCAAAATCTCTCTCAA
The DNA here is from genome assembly GCA_963966055.1 of Lathyrus aphaca. Taxonomy (NCBI): domain Eukaryota; kingdom Viridiplantae; phylum Streptophyta; class Magnoliopsida; order Fabales; family Fabaceae; genus Lathyrus; species Lathyrus aphaca. The sequence goes on from OZ014519.1 coordinate 261,770,752, forward strand.
TTCATGATCCAAATGCTGCAGACTTTCATGAGTCATCCAAGGGCCATCCTTGACTCAAGTTGAGGCAAGACAAGTCTTTAGACTGCTGCTGCCATAGCCCATGCTGCAAGTACAAATCAACTTGACCTTTTGGCCAAACCTCCCATACCAATCCCACAGTGTACACCTGCCCTCCTAGATTGCTGGGATTGTTTATAGATTGTCTAAGGGTCATAAAACAAAAGGAGAGCAAGCCTGAAACACACACAACACAGCACACTCAAAAAACTGTCAAAAATTTTCCTCTCTTCGAATCTCTTTCCATAGCCTGCAAACACTCATATTCTCTTCACCATTGTATCACACACCTTCCATAGAACCAGAATCCACCATTGAAACAGCTTGAAACCCCATAAATCCTGACTGTGAAATCTGCTACACCAGAACTCACCTTCACAAATCAGCCATCAACAAGAGTTTTGAGGCATTCCATTGAGTTCAGAAGGGCCAAGGGAGTTCATTTGCACAAGTGGGAGGTTCTGGAAGCTCACCATTGAAGCTTTCCAGCTTAGGTATGGCCAAGAACACTTTCTCACAGAACTTGTTTTTATTGTTATAAAATGAAAGTGTATGTTGTGCTGATCATAATGATGTCCTTGGAATTGAAAATAGTGTTGAAATGATCATTTCATGGCTCTCTGAAACTTCACCCGTGAAACTTGTTTGATTCGATTCCCTCTGTTTTTGGATGATAAATGTTGTTTGAAGGGTGATTTGAATGGGGTTTGGGTAGAAGATCATTTCCCTGGCTTCAATTTGATGAATGGTGGCCTGTAGCATGATTTAGGGTTTCCAACCCACCGGAGAAGATGACCGGAGCTTCCCTCCGGTCACCTGAAAATCATTAGCCCTAACCCTAATTAATTTGCCAGATGCGTTCACAACCCTTGGATGCGGATTAGTTTATGTTTCGGATGGTCCAGATCAAGTCATTAAACCCTAATCTGTTTTATTTAATTTAATAAATCATAATTAGATTAATTAAGCCAGAACCAATCCTGACCTTTGATTCACGCGCGCAGTCAAACACTTCCCCCCAGGTTTAAATGTCAGCCTTTGGATTAGAATACTTTTCATTTTCATTAATTTTAATTCATTTGTTTTGTATTTCTTTTCTCCATTTTATTTAAAATAGTAAAACAATTTTAAAAATTCTGAAAATTTTTGTACAAACTTTTATTAATTTTCAGAAACCAAAAACATTTTTATTTTTATTTTTTGCATTAAAAAATATTTTTAAATTATTTAAAAGTTTATTTTTAATTAATTAATGATAATTAATTAATTAAAAATACTTTTAGGTAATTAAAAATCACCAAAAAATTCATGAAACCTTTAAAATCATTTAGAAACATTGTCCAACCCTCAAACGAAATTTCTTTTTTAATCTTAATGAATTTTGACAATTTTCCATGGAATTAATTCATTTTCAAAGCATTATTTTGATCCAAACTTCAAAAAATCATTTCTGCCGAACCATTGAGAGTTGGACTTTGATTCTTTTTGCATTGTGTTTTACATATCATGTAGTTTGTAGGATTAAATTGGCATGATTTGATTTTTCATTTTCAATTTGTTTGACATTTTTCTTGTTAAGGTGCCTTAAAACCCTAAAAATCTTAGGAAATTCATAACCCTCATTAGGTTAAGAACCCCTCCTTTGGGCAGTGAGTTTGTATAGGTTTAGGGTTCCCTTGAATGCATTTTCAATTTTTTTATCTTGATGTTTGCTTCTGGTTTTGGTTTTTGTTTGATGCATTGATCATAAACCCTAATTTGGGCTTCCTTTTGCATTCATCTTGCATTTGCATTCATACCTTGACTTGCCATAGCATTTTGTGCATCCATTTGATTCATTTGACATCTTAAGACATATTAGAATCATGTTTGATCATTGCATCTTGCATTTGCCATGTTGTATGCCATTTGCACTTCATAACCTTTCATGTATGATCATGGTTCTAAACTTGTTTCATTTGCATCCATAAGTTTGTATGATCACCCCCATGTTTTGTTTCATGTTTGCATCATCCCATAGCATCATTATCATCATGTATATGCTTATGGTTTTGGTTTGCATCATGTCATCTCATCTCATCTTGCATTGCATTGCATTCCTTCCATTAACTTTTCAGGTGGTAAGTAACTTTGAGAAGTGAATTTGCCTTCACTTCTCACAAATTCTTTTCATCTCTCTTATGCATCATTGCTGCATTTTTCCTTGTGTTTGAGATTGAGCTTGCTCTTTCTTCTTCATCTTACTTTCTTTCTTCAAGTGACTTGTCTTCTTAAATGAAGCAAGTTGCTTTACTTCTCTTTGCTCCATTCATCTGCTTCCTGGTGGTTCCTCTGAAGATTTCTTTCTTAAAGCCTCACAAACCTTAGGAACAACCAAGCATGACAATGATTAGGGTTTTGATTAGTCTCCCCACTTAGTTTTACCTTTGTGTCTCTTTGAGTCTTCTCTTCTCACCTCATAATCAGGGACTAAACCCTAAAGGCTTTAAGGCTTTGTGATTAAGCTTATGCCTGCATCCTTCTATTAGGATGGAGTGTATAACTTTAATCCTAAGTGTTAAACCCTTAATGTGTTTAACTCCTTTAACTAATCCATCTTAATAATCATCTAGACATCAAGCTTGTAACTTGGGCCTTGCATTAGGGTTCCAATTCTTCCTTAATTGGTTAAGAAGGACTAACCCTAGTGTTAATGGACAAGTCCCCCTCAAGTTGTCTTACAAACCCTAAAAATCACTTCATCATCTTATCATTAATTAAAATCCACTTAATAAAGGTCTTGTTTTGTCATGAGTTTAATCCCTAATCATGGATTAAGTTGAGGAGCTTTCCTCAGCTTAAACACTCTCATCTATTATCCTTCTATTAGGATGGTGTAATGAGTCTGTTTAATCCCTGATTATGGCTTAATCTCATTACTTAACACTAAACAAAAACACCAAAAACATCTAAATAATCACAAGTAGGTTAATGATCTTAATCCTACATCATGGTAATTAAGTGTGAGAAGCTGACTTCACACTTAAGGTATTCTCATTACCCCTAATCAGAGGGAAGATGTGATGAGTTTGCTAACCCATTGGTTTAGGCTTAAGCTCATTAACTTATGACAAACTTTCAAAAGCAATAAAAGACTGAAAACTCAAAAACAAACAATAATCGTCTCCTCCGGGATTCTTTTCTCATCACACTCACTCATAACGAGAACTCGCTTCTTCCGTCTAATGCAAGACAGTTTGCACCTGAGCCAGACAGGTCATACACTTGAGCATAGACATGTAAGCAGTTCACAGGTCAATTCATCTTTCAGTCTCTTTGAGTCGAACTACGGTGTTCTGACTTCCTCATTGCACGAGAGGATACGTAGGCATAACTTAACGGTTATCGAACAAAAGTCTCTGTATATCCCCCCCTCTTTCAGCTTCATTCTTTAAGCCTCATACTCCTGAGCATTTCACTCTTGTTCTTACACTGACACTGTATATATTACACTTCACTTATCTTACACTGACACCTGTACATTTTTCCAGCTCTTTTATACACAAATTGCACTGACACTACCCCTTTGAAACACAAATCTTTTAAGCGTGGATCCCGTCGAGTACGGCGGACAATCTGGGTGCTAATACCTTCCCAGGTTGTAACCAACCCCCTTTCTCAGTCTCTCTGGTTCGCAACCGTTTTATCCATATCTTTCTAGGTCTATGCAGCATTACCTTTCCTCCGAGATAAAAATGCCTAGCTGGCGACTCTTTTCATTTCCTGTGAGTTCACTCCTGTGTGTTCTCACACACCCTCCTCTCGCCGACCGTTCGCGTCTGTACCCTATTTGACCCGGCTTCATTTAGTGGGAGCGACACTCATATCATAACACAATTTTAAATATCTTTCCAACACCAGAATCTCTACAACATCGAGTACCATCCAAATTGATTCGCCTCAATTGCAACTTTCATCCAAATTAAGAATTTTAACCACACTAACCAAACCTTTGACTTTCCCTCAACACTACCATCACATAACATTGTCACTCTAATCATCGTTGTTCAACATAAATTTCATCTCTTTGCTCTTCTGATAGCGTCACATTCTTACAAATACCAACATTTCATTCCTTATCAATATTTCGCACTCGACTTCATCTTTCTCAATTTTCAGCAATAGTCGCTCAACTTCGAACATATTCTTCTCTTCCAATACAGACCTCCCAAACACAAAATCATATTCCAAAATGAAGAGAATTTTGTGTAGATTCCAGAACTCCAAGAATCTAAAAAATATGATATACGAGTAAAAGGTTATCATCCTCACAACGGGACTGGTTAAGAATTTCCGGATGCAGAATTTTCTAAAAATCAGCATCAGACCCAAATATTAAAACGTACTTATCTCCCTCCTCACAAACCTCCTAAAGGAAAATCTTATATGAAAACTGTAGGGAATTTCGTAAGCTTTCCAAAAAGTCCATAATCGCTTCAATCAGAATTACGAGTAAAAAATTATGCCTCTATTACTGACATTACAAAAATCAGAATTCGAGATAGAGGAACATAAGTTCCATCTCTCTCTCTCTCTCTCTCTCTCTCTCTTGATTCCAAAATTCAACAACATCCTATCTTTTCATCTAACTCTAAAATTACTCGAATTTATTTCAACTATACTCAAGGCATAATAATCTACCAACTTTATCAATCAACTTATCATTTTCCTTGGGATAATTCCTTATTCTCAATCAATTCCTCATCTATATTCTACGTACTTTTCAAACTCGACCGAATGGTGGCACCCGCCACCCTCTGCAGATAATCCTTTCTTGTCTCCATATTTTTCTTTTCGCTTTGTACCAGTTTAATTCTAACATTGAACGTCCAATTCTATCTCACAATTAATTTCTCTAATTTCCTACTTACTTCTTCAAAACTCATCATATTCTTCCAATCACCATCATCGGTTAAAAATCAATTGATTTAACAATTTTCAAAGATCAATTATAATAACATTAATTATATCCTACAAAATCAGGAAAAATATCAACTTCTTATCACATACGGAATTTATCAAATTCATCATGGGTTCCCAACACCCTAAAACCCAAAATCAATCACATACAATCTAAACCTTATATCAAATGTAATGAAAGATAATATTTCCCATACCTTAGATGTCAAACCTTGAATTCCCTTTCATCGAGGTCTTTAAGAAACCTCCGAGTCCTTGCCTTTCTACCTTCGTTCCTCAGAGCAGTTTTCCCAAAATACGATCGATCCCAGAATTCTCCCAAAAATCCAATTTTTGTGTTTTCCTCCTTTACCCTCTTAGGCCTCATTATGTCATTCTGATTTTAACCTCACTTATCCACCTAAAATTACCGCTTTACCATTAATCGTCCTCCTCTTATTTTAAATAATAATAATAATTCAAATAATATTATTTTATTATCATTATTATTAAAATAATTCCAGATAATCACTTAATTCACCAAATCATGCAATACTCATCATATTTTAATTATTGGATAGACAAAGGTCTTTTACCAAGACTCTAATATTTTAATTATTGGAAAGATAAGTTTGTCTTGGTGAGATATCAAGAGGATTCTCTCAGAATGCTGGTCACTGACGGCGCACCCTCTTGGCATTATCCTAGACAGAGGACCAACCGATAGTTATAGATTTTGATTAGGCGTTCCTGTCCCCAAAGGAGAGAAAGACTGTTCGCTTCCTTTGGCAGTTCGAGGACATGAACTGATGGGAAGTAATTAAGCTTTGGCAAGAGGGTGACAGTCACCTTGTTGCCTATATAGGTAGGCAATTTTTTCTTTTCGCTTGTAGGACCTTGTACCCCTTTTATGACCCATATTTTATTTATACATACCAAATGTAAAAAAGACCACAGTTGAAGAGCGCATGGGGAGATGGAAGAGGATCAAGTTTGACAGTTCTACGTTAATAATCCAAAAATCTAGGAGAGGGATCCCTTTATGTTGTTGGTCTGAAGATAAAACCTACTAGAGATGAGAATATTATGCCCTAGTGGAGCAATCTTATTCTCGGCCTCCTCCACTTCAAAGGTTTGTACTCCCTTTTTCCAAGGAGTTCTCTAATGAGTACCAAGCCTTTTGTTCACAATTCTCCTTGGCCATTTTAAATACGAAAGATGCCCTTTTACTAAGGGTGTTGATACTTCATGATGTCAAATAAGGATGACAAGATGCTAATGACCTAAAGGCGAGGCTCTAAGAGAAGACAAAGGCTTATAATTAAAGCCAATGACTTCTATAGTCCTTCCAGCAAGCTGAGGAGAAATGGAGAAAGCGGTTAGAGGATGCTCAAGCTAAGGTCAGGGAGATCTCTGTTGATAAAAAAACACTACAAAACTCTTTGGATGTAGTTCTCCTCCGCCAAAAGGTTTAGATAAGAAGGCATCAAATTTGAATGATGAAGTGGTGTCCGATGTAGGCGTGTAATTTGAGCGGGCTAAGGAACAAGTCCTTGTTTTGTACCCCACTTTAGATCTGAGTCCCCTAGATCCCTTCAAGGTTGTGAAAGGTGGGGCTATGATGGTTGAGGAGGCAATGACTTCTCCCGAACCTGAGCCTTTCCCCCTTTAGGAGGAAGGTGCGACCCGAGAGGGAAGTGAAATCGAGAGTCCCTAGATGAAGCATGATGTTGGGGAGTAAGAACCCGAGGAAAATGATATTCTCCCTATATGGATTTTTGTCTTTTTATTGTATTTCTTTTGACTCCCCTGAAATCATTTGGAACAACGGTGTCCCTCTGAGGGTGCTTTTCATATTAACCATTTTTACAGTTATTTTTGTTGTTTTGCATATATTTTTGCAACTATTTTAGAATCTCCTTTCTAAGGGGATCTATTATTTTTACTTGTTATGAGAGACATGGATCCCATCTTAGGGGATCTAGTATGCATAATTATGTCCATGGGTGGCAAGGATCTCACCTTGGGAATCCAACGTGGTAATTTCTTCTATGGGCGACAAGGATCCCATCTTGGGGAATCCAGCATGTATAATTGCATCCAATGGCAACAAGGATCCAACATTTATAATTTCCACCTTGGGGGATCCAACTTGGTAATTTCTTCTACGACTTTTTTGATGGGCTTTGCTTCCTAGAGGTAGGCATTTATTACGACCGACTTTCCCCTATTGCTATGATATGTTACCTTTAAGTGGATTGACGATGAAACACCCAATATAATATATATCTAGAATAATATCATACAAGTTTTTATTTGGTACTGACACCATCATAAACACCTAATAGCATAATCCGCATTCTTGACCAATACTAAAACATAATACAAAACATTGGTACAAGACATGGAAATTATACTAAAAATAAAAAATACTATGATCAAATATAATATCCTTTATTGTGCAAAGATAATATACAACAGAAAAACTAAGTCTATACTTCTCTTGAAACATCCCGAGCATAGCTCCACTTGTAAATCAAACCTGCAAACAAAACTTAAAAAGCAACAATAGTGGGGTGAGACATCAATATCTCAGTGAATTCCCTATCTTATGGATTCTCTTGGCTTTACAAGGTTCTACAAGAAAATCCTACTCAAGTCGGGGGAAAAAGCTTAGACCTTGAGTTCATAATCTCACACTCATATGGAAACATGTATTGAGTTCACTAACTCAAAAAGTATCACTAATCCGGAAACCAACAAGGTATGCCATATTCTCGTCCTGGTCTATGTCTAGAAGTCGGCACGAGTCATGGATCCTGGTATTTACTTGACATACGAAATGGAGTCGGATTGAAGGGCTATTAACCTTACCATCGTCACTTCCCATGGTCCATAAACCACCACAAGTATCTATCATTAGGAACCATTCGTACTACACACGAGAATCAAACCTACCAAGTACTCCATGCGTACATTCTAGAGGAGCCCTTGGCTCATGAAACGACATTCTTAGGGAAAACAGTTCCGATTACATGATTTCACTCAAATGGGAATGCACACAACATTCCTAAGGTCACAATGCCTTTTCCACAATAAAACGCACCCAAGAGGGTTCACATACATGTTCCTAATAGTGTCTCACTCACCACTAGACCATTAATCGACTAAGATACTTTTCTAAGCATCGAATGTCCGAGCATCGCCATCTAGTTTATATCAAATTCCTAGTGACAATTAGGTTCTACTATTGATAATAGGGTAAGTCATCCTCACTTTACTTAACTCATTTAATTAAGTAGTCTCATGATTATTATTAGATATCATGTATATTCATATGACCTATCACAAATACATAATCATTTAAATCATTCAAATATGTTAAATATAATGATTCCACATTATTATCAATATTTTCACTTTTCATTGGATAGAGCATTGCAAGAGTTTTCTATCGATATAAAGAATGCTTTGATCAAAAACCTAAGTCAAAAGATATGAATTTTTAAAGTATTTTCAAAACACAACAGTGGTAACTGGTTACTACCTAGAAGGTAACCAGTTACTTCGGAAACAGAGGCAAAATGGTGTTTCCAAGCACATTTTGATAACCGGTTAATACCCAAAGGGTAATCAGTTACTTAGTTCAATTTTCACAAAACCCTCAAAGTTTCAACATGGTAACCGGTTAACTCCCTGGGGGTAACCGATTACTTGCAGTCAGTAAGCATAATTTTTTGCATTTTTCAATGTTACAACCTGTACAATTCCATTTTCTCCCAATGCAACATTGTATCCATTATCCTAGAGTATGCACATACATATCTTGCTCTTGTAAAGTAATAAAATCCGCATTTTAATCGTTCAATTTTTTATTAGAAGAATTTAACACATTCTAACCTAAAACCTTATATCTCCAAAAATCTAAAATAAATGTTCTAGCTAGAACCCACCTCTAACCATGAAGAGGAGTTTGATCAAGATGATGAAGATTGATGAAGAAGCAGTGATGATCCATGATTTTTCCACTTCTAGGGTTTTCCGTTCTTCTTATTTTCTCTAGCTCTTTCCCTCTTCTCATAACTTGTTTCTATTTTTAGAAGTTGTGAAGCAAATGAAATGATATAGATAACAAATATCTTCTAGTTAATAACACTAGCTGGTTCACAATTGAAGGTATCCAAAAATGTCTCTGATGCACTTAATTAATAAAACCTCTGAGTCAGATATCATTAACATAATTAATTTTGATTCGTCGGTTGCTCTAATTATTTTAGTAGAAAACTCTTAGAGCACACCAAAACCCTATTAATCTTAATTAATATATTCCAGAGCGTTAATTAAATACAAGGTATTACAGACGAAGCTACAACGTCTAACATTTCCAAGAAGGACCTATCAATAATACCACTAAAGGCGCTATTGCACAATATTATCAAGAAGCATGTGGTTACTGTCGCTCCCCCGAAAAGACACCAGGGTCCCAGGGTACAGACGCGAACGGTCGGCGAAAAGAGGAAAATGAAGGTGAATTGAATAGAGTCGCCAGCTAGGCATTTATATCCCGAAGGAAAGGTAATGCTGCATAAACCTAGAAAAAGATGGATAAGACGGTTGCGAACCATAGAAACTGAGAAAGGGGGTTGGTTACAACCTGGGAAGGTATTAGCACCCAGATTGTCCGTCGTACTCGACGGGATCCTTGCTTACAAGATTGTGTTTAAAAGGGGGTAGGGTATGTACTATCTGTATGCAAAAGCTAAGAAAAGAATATATAGGTGTCAGTGCAAAAGGGTGAATTGCTCAGGAACTGAGGCTTTGAAAAGAATGCTGAAAGAGGGGGATGACAAAGAGACTTTTATTCGATAACTGTTAAGTTATGCCTACGTATCCTCTCGTGCAATGAGGAAGTCCGAACACCGTAGTTCGACTCAAAGAGACTGAAGATGAATTGACTATGAACTACTTGCTTGTCTATGCTCAAGTGTATGACTCTTTTGGCTCGAGTGTTAACTGTCTTGCATTAGACGGAAGAAGGAAGTTCTCGTTTGTGAATGAGTGTGATGAGAAAAGAATCCCAAAGGAGACGATTATCGTTTGTTTTTGTGTTTCTAGTTTTTTTATTGTTTTTGGTGTTTTGAATAAGCTAATGAGCTTAAGCCTAAATCAAGGGCTTGTAAACTCATTATATCCTCCCTGATTAGGGATAATAAGTCTACTTAAGTATGAGATAAGCATCTCAACTTAATTACCATGATGATGTAGGATTAAGATCATTAACCTACTTGTGATTAATTAGATGTTTTTGGGTTTTTGTTTAGTGTTAAGTAATGAGTTTAATCTCTAATCACAGATTAGTGAACTCATTATACCATCCTAATAAAAGGATAATATATGAGAACACTTAAGATGAGGAAGATACCTCAACTTAATCCATGGTTAGGGATTAAATTCATTATATAACAAGGCTTTATTAAGTGGATTTTAACTAAGGGATGAGATTAAGAAGTGAATTTTATGTTTGTAAGACAACTTGAGGAGGACTTGTCCATTAAACACTAGGGTTAGTCCCTCTTAACCATAAGGAAGAGTTAGAACCCTAATGTAAGGCCCAAGTTACAAGATGAAGTCTTGGTAATTATTAAGGTGATTTGTTTAAGAGGTTTAAACAAATTAAAGGTTTAACACTTAGGATTAAAGTTATACACTCCATCCTAATAGAAGGATGCATGCATAACCCTAATTCCAAAGTCCTAAAACTTTAAGATTTTAGTCTCTGATTATTAAGATGAGAAGAGAGACTCAAGGAGACTCAAAGGTAAAAAGCTAAGGGGGAATAAACACAACCCTAAATATTATCATTCTTGGATATCCTATGGTTTTTTAGGCTTAGGAGAAAAGAATCTTCAAGGAAGCCACCAATGGAAGAAGCAGATTAAAGGAGGAGGGAGCAGAAGAATAAGTTACTTACTTCCTAAGAAGATAAGTAACTTAAAGGAAGAAAGTGAGAAATATGGAACATAAGTGAATAAGATTCACTTCAAGGACAAATAATATGCATATGAATGAGATAAGAAGAAGTGAGAGGTGAAGGCAAATCCACCTCCCAAATAACTTACCAAAAGTACCTGAAAGTGTTAGTATGAATGCATAAGGTATAAAGCATAAGGAAATGAGTTGAAATGAGATGAAATGAGATGCAAAGACCAAAGTCAGAAGTGTTTATGCAATGCAAATGGCATATGAGATGATGCAAAGTCATACAATGTGCATATGAATGATCATACAAAGATGGGATGCCATGAAAGCATGCTTAGAAGCTTGAAAACACATGGATGTTTATGAAATGAAATGAATGCAAGACATGGAAAATGAATGAAGAAATGATCAAGCAATGTTCTAACATGTCCTAAGATGTCTAAGATGACATATGAATGCTTGAAATCTCATGACAAGTTCATATGAAGATGGATATGCAAGGTGAATGCAAATGAACATGAGAAATTAGGGTTTTATGGACATGTGAGGTGCAAATGAACAAAACAGAAGCATGCAACATGATAAAAAAATTGAAACCAAGCTCAAACAAACCCTAATCCCATATTAGGTCATACCCCAAAGGAGAAGGTCAGAAGCTATTCCTATTGAAAGTTATGATTTTCCTAAGTTTGCTAGGGTTTTTGGGTGATTCAAAAGGAAAAATGCAAATCAAATTGAAAATAAAAGATAAATTCATGAGGAAAATAACCTAGAAACTACATGCAATGTGTGAAACAATGCAAAAAGAATAAAGTTCAAACTCTTCTTGGTTAGGCAGAAATGATTTTTCAAAGTTTGGGTTAAAAATTGTGATTTTAAAGAACCCTAATTCAAAGAAAATTATGAAATTATGATCAAACCTAAAAAGAAATTTGTATGAAGAGTTTGAAAATGTTTCTAAATGTATTGGAATGATTCATGATTTTTTTTGGTGATTTTTAGAAACCTAAATGCATTTTTAATTAATTAAAATACTTTAATTAATTAAAAAAACATTTAAATATTTTAAAAATACTTTTTATATGCAAAAAATAAAATAAAAATTATTTTTAGGTTAAGAAAATTATTTGAATCAGAAATGCAAAAAATGAGATTTTTTTGATAAGTTTTTCTATTTTAAATAAAATGAACAAAAGAAATAAAAAGGAAATGAATTAAAATGAAATAAAATGGAAGTATGCAGATCCAAGTGCCAGGATTCAAACTGGGGAGGGAAATGTTGACTGGCGCGTAATTCAAGGGCTGAGGTTAAATCTGAGTTAATTTATTTAATTAATTCTAATTAACTAATTAAATGAGAATTAGGGTTTTAATGACCAATTTGGGCCATCCATACACGCGCCAAACTAAGATCCAAAGGTTGATATTCAAACTAACCCTAAACCATAATTAAACCCTTAATGACTTTCAGGTGGCCGGAGAAGACCTCCGGTCATCTTCTCCGACCAACTCTTCACCCTAACTTCCACCCTAAGCCACCCCAGACCCCCTAACTCTCCAGAATCACTCTACTAACAACCCTAAACACGAATCCAACAACAAAATCCATTTATGTTTCCTTAAATTCATGAATCGAAGCAAAACGAAAAAATTATGCAAAACTTTCAGAAGTTCAATACATGCTTGTTTCTCAACCATTTTCAAAACAAATCATATCACCATGATCAGAGAGACATATAGAATCATTCTATAACTTAAAAGAAATTTTTTGGGAAAAACGTTCTTGATGACTACCTGAGACGATGAACTGCAAATATGGACTTTCAGAGCTCCTCCCTTGTGCAATCCTACCCCTTTGAGTCCCCTGATGCTATTGAGAAGATTTGCAAGAGTTTAAATGGCCTCCTTTGTTAGTTTCAGTTCTGAGAGGTGAGAAATCGTGTTTTTGATTCAGAGGCTTTTAGGGCAAAATGAAGGGTGGTTTGTGTTCCTTATGACATGAGTGATTGAATGGTGAAGGAAGTTTTGAGTTTGAGTGGCTATGCTGAGAGATTCGAAGAGAGGAAGTTTTTGCAAGTTTTTGGAAATCTGAGCTTAGGGTTGCATTCAGGCTTGTGTGTTATGTGTTTTGAGGTCCATGATGTTAGTATAGGCCAATGGGATTGATTAGAAAGTTGTTGTGGCACAGGCTGATTGGTATGGGAGGTTTTTGCAAAAAGTCAAGATTGTGTACTATGAGGTATGGGCACGGGTCAGAGCTGGTTTGGGGGCTTGTCCTGCCTCAGCTTGCATCAAGGATGGCCATGGGATTGGATTTGAGGATCTGGATGGCATGATACAAGAGTTATCACATGTTTTGCAAATTTCCCTCTTTGAAATTACTTGGATCACAAGCCATGAAAACCTTAGGTCCAATGCCCAATTCTGATCAAGGAAAGTTGTGTGATGTTGTAATGATGTTTAGAAGTCACTTAGAGGTCATGAAAGTGCTTAGAACTTGAATTTGCAAAAATCCCTCTTTGGCATGAAACTTGAAATTATGTGATATTTTCCAACTTTGAAAGGCCATATCTTGAGTTCTAGGATGAATCAAGACATGTTCTTGTATGTTTTGAAAAGGGAAAGACCTAATATACAACTTTCATGTCCAAGAAGTTTTCATTTGAAGCTTTTTTGGTCATGAAATAGGAGGTTGAAAATCTTTCCTAAAATGGAAAGTTTGCATTTCAAGTCATTTCCAAAAATGGCAAGTTTGCAATTGGTTCAAAATTCTTCAATATTGTGAACTTCCAACCACTTCTAAGATCAAATAAAGATCATAGAACTTCAATTTGATGAAAATGACCCTTTGGTTTCAATGTTGGGGGCCTCAGATGCCCTGATTTTGACTTAACTTGCTCAAGAGGTTACCCAATGATCAGATGACTTTCACAATGAATCTCTTCATCAAACTTGGTACACATGATCCTTATAACATATTAAGAACATTAGAAACAATAATGACCAAAAAAATTGTAGTTAAGGCCTCTAAAACCAAAACCCTAATTTTGGTCATCTGTGCAGTGAAAACCCTAGCTCTGCTTCCATGCCTTTGCCAATTCTTGTGATCTCTTGACTTTTGTGAACTTTGGGGAGAATAATATGATCATGGAACACACATGGACCCTCTTGGAAAGCTTCAAGACCATTGTGATGGCTCAGATTGATTCTTGGATTGCTCAGATCACAAACCCTAGATGCAAATGAAATGGAACTATGCAGATGAAACAAATATGCAATATGAGATGTAATGCTTATGTTGAAACAAAAATGAAAGATCACAAGCCATGATGTGAGAAAAAGTGAGGGCAAATTTGGGGTGTTTACAGTTACATCCTTTTTTTTCGCTCAGTCTCCCAATTACAGTGTCAAATATAACATTCCACAAGGATGATTCACCGAATCTCTGAAGACCAATAGATCTACGCTATTGTATGGATTCATATCTAGTTGTTGGAGGCCTAATTGTAACACCCCGGAAATGTAGAGAATGTTTATTTAATTTAATTAATTTAAATATTCGATTTTTCGATGAATTATGGAGAAATGTTGGAATGATAGATCTTATTTTAATAATTAATAATAATTTGAATTTCATTGTTGTTTAAACTATTATTATTAAATTAAAATAATAAGAAGGACAAGGCGTTATTTTGAAGGGATTATGTGAGGGTAAAGTTAGGAAACGATTAATAATGGTAATTGGATCGAATAGAATAGGAAGTGAAATGTTATTCTAATTGATCATATCTTTTTTTGAGAAGTGCTTTGAGGAAGAAGGGGAAGATAAGGCTCTTGAAGGTTGCTGCAGAATTCAAGAGAAAATATATTTTAGATTCGACCATAAGGTATGGGGAGTATAACCTTCATTATGATTGATATAGGATTCTAAATATAGATAGGTTGAGGTTTTATAGGGTTTTGGGTTTATGATGAATTTTGATGAAATAGGTAAAAAATGATGAATTTAGGATGTGTATTTGATCTGGAATAATGTATGTGTTGCCTGTTACAATGTGTTGTTGTATATGATTTCATGATAAATTGATGGTGAATTGGGACTGTGTATAATTGAATTAGTGTAAAAAATTGGGTAATTTTGGTGTAGAACTCGTAAACAGCAGAGAAACTACTACTGACATGTGAGTAACTGATTACTCAATATGAGGTAAATGATTACCCTTTTAAAATTTGTGATTTTTGGTCTGGAACAGAGGTGATAATCGATTACCACTGAAACAAAATGTTTTTGAAAACTTTGAAAATTCGTAATTTTTGATCTGTAAGTCTGATTTTACTATCGTTCTAAGTATCGAAAAGTTGACATTATGAACTTTATTTTGGTAATTAAAATGAGTGATATGAGGTATTTTTCCAGTGTTTAATTTAAGAAAATGTCGGATTAATTTTTGGGATAGTTACAAGGTGGTTTATATGTTGATAATTTGATGTTGTGATGACTTCCCTGGTGCTATTATGAAGTATATGTTGTTGTACCAGTAGTATTTGTTTGACTATGATGTGTTTAGTTAAAGTATATATGCTATATGGTGATTGATGAAATTAAAATATAAATTAATGATGGTGTTGTTACATCATACATTCATGGCATACTATGTTGGGACTTCGGTTCGATGTTAGCTTCAATCCCATTGTGTGGATTGAAGTGATTATGTTGTGCTCCTTTATAGAGGTTTAATGGCCCCAATGTCCATTTATTTTGATTGGTACCACATGCATATTCCAATGTTGTTGCACTTCATACTAAATGGCATTGCATATGAATGGTGTAAATTGTGATTGATTAAATTTGCGTTATTGATGATGTTATGATGATGTTGGTGCTATCTTATTTATATCCTTTTCTTTATATCTTTTATAATGATTTTTGAATACTCACCCTTCCTGTTTGAATGTTCCCTCCACGTGGGTAACATGCAGATAACCAAGATTAGCAAGTGGTGCTTGAAGAGTTAGCTTTGGAGTCAGATTTTATTTCCATTGCTTAGAGGGTGTCTTGCCATGGTTATGTTACATCGGGTTAGGAATGTTGTGAACCTTCGAGTTCTATTTTATTTTGTTAAGTTGACTATTTGTTATGATTTATTTTAAGATTGTATTGGAGTTTTGATTTTATTGACATAAATTTTTTTGCTGCGATGTTTTGAATATAAAATGTTGAAAGAGCCCTTACAGAGCAAGATTATTATTATGATGCTTAAAGAAGCAAATGTGATGTCTTTCTATATTGCACTCTGATTTAAATGATTATTTTATTGTGTAATATTGTGTGGGGTTAGAAGGTTGTTATATTAGTGGTATTAGAGCAGGTCGATCTGTCCGACCAAGTCTTGTTGTTTTTAGTCCTCTGTCAGTCGACCCATGTGTGTACATTATTGATGTTTGTTTCTTTTAATGTGGTTAATGGTGTGCAGAATGGATGGAAGAAATGGTCATTCTCTCGCTGATGCGGTGGCAACGCTTGCTCTAGCTATGACTCGGAACAATGTTCCTAATGAGTTTCGTGCTTTGGAGAAGTTCCAGAGGAATAATCCACCAATTTTTATGGGAACACATGATCCAGATAGCGCACCAAAGTTGATCAAGGCAATTGAGCAAATATTCAGAGTGATGGCGTGTGCTGATTCTCAGAAGGTGCAATTTGGTACTCACATGTTGTCAGAGGAAGTTGAAGATTGGTGGGATAATACTCATTAGTGATTGAAAGATGTCGGTACTGAAGTAACTTGGGATGTGTTCAAAACTGAGTTCCTGGGAAAATATTTTACTAAAGATGCTCGTGGTAAGAAGGAAGTGGATTCCCTTGAATTAAAGCAAGGAAATATTACTGTAGCAGAGTATGCTGCAAAGTTTGAAAAGCTAGGGAAGTTTTGTCCTCACTACAACCGTGTTGATGCTTAACTTTCCAAATGTATCAAGTTTAAGAATGGACTGAGACCAAAAATCAAACAAGGGGTTGGATTCCAACAAATTAGTAGATATGCGGAACTGGTGCACAAGAGTAGGATCTATGATGAGGACAACTGAGCTCAACCTACTCACTACAAACATCTGAGTAAGAAGAGAGAAAGGAGAGTTTAGAGGAAATCCTTATGTGACTCCAATTGACAAATGAATATAGAAGGTTTTAGATGATAAGAAGACAAGTATAGGGAGTGGCTCACTCTCCAGCCAAGTGTTATAAGTGTGGCAAGCCAGGTAATAGTGCCAATATGTGCAACAATAAGGTGTTGAGATGTTACCGATGTGGTAAGAGAGGTCACCACATTGGTGATTACCCAAATGAAGGTCCAACTTGTTTCAAATGTGGTGAAAATGGTCATATCAGTACTCAATGCAAGAAACCAAAGAAGACTGCTACTTCTGCCCAGACTAATGGTAGAGTGTTCGCTTTGAGTGGTTCAGAAGTCCTCAAGAAGGATAACTGGATTCAAGGTATTTGCTTTATTAACAATGTTGAGTTGGTTTCTATTATTGATACTGGAGCTACTCATTTGTTTATTATGCTTGAGTGTGCTACTAAGTTGGGTTTGAAATTGTCTGATATGAATGGTGGTATGGTAATAGAAACGCCTGCCAACGAATCTGTTACTAATACATATGTGTGTTTAAGATGTCCTCTGACTATTTTTTAGAAGCATTTTGTGATGGATTTGGTGTGCTTACCCTTACACCAAATCAATGTAATCCTTGGAATGAACTGGTTGGAATTCAACTATGTTCATATCAACTGTTATAATAAGAACATAGAGTTTCCTGAGTTCGGTGATAATGATGAGTTGATATTTTTGATCCGCTAAGCAAGTGGATTAACTTCTGAAAGACGAAGCCTTGATGTTTGCACTGTTTGCATCATTGCAAGTTGATCACGAAGCTACTAGTGTTAAGTTGCCTGTTATTTGTGAGTTTCCTGATGTATTTCCAGATGACATAAGTGATCTTCCTCCAGAATGTAAAGTAGAATTTGCAGTGGACTTAGTGACAGGTATGAGTCCAGTGTCGATGGATCCTTATTAGATGTAGGCTTCTGAGTTAAGTGAAATGAAAAAAAATTAGAAGAATTGTTAGAGAAGAAGTTTGTTCGGCCAAGTGTTTCTTTGTGGGGTGCTCCTGTGTTGTTGGTTAAGAAGAAAGATGGTAGTATGAGGTTGCGTATCGATTACCGGCATTTGCATAAAGTGACTATTGTAACACCCCGATTTCTAGATTAATTATTTATTTAATTAATTTAGTGTGAATATATGAATATTAAGTCAATGTCAAGTATTTGAGTCAGGTGATGATTTGATGATGATTATGTGATGGTTTAATTTCTAGTTTATGGGGTATCTAAGTGCGTCGAGTAATTTTGAGTAATTGGAATAATTGTTTAGAATTATGTTAATTGAAGAAAATAAAATAAATATATGATTGAGAGTGCATAAGGACATTATGGTAAATGGTGAGAAATTAGAGAGGGCATTATTGGAAAACCCTATTTTAGTTACAAGGTTATACAACAAAACGAGGAATTGGGAAAATTCATTATGTACGTGGGTGTTGGAGGAAAGGAAGAGAGAAAAGAAAACAAGGGTTACAACTTAGTGAGGAAAATGGAAAATTGGAAGAGGAATCAGAAGAATGTGAAGACGATTCAATAGCCGACAATAATCAAAGGTAAGGGGTTTTTAATTATCGTTATTATGATTGAATTAGGCAATAGATAATTGGTTTGTTGTTGGTTCTGAATTCGATGATAAACATCAGTGGAGTTTTGACGAGTTTATGAAAATAAGTGAAAACTAGAACCCTTAACCGTAATAGAGAGTATGATCGATAAGTGATATTAGTAATAGATAGTTGTAGTGATTTGGTTTATTCAGACTAAGATGGTGAATACGTGAAGAGAATGGAAGACAAATATATGTTTTGAAACAGTTAATAGGGATGATTGACCTACGAAAGATTAATGGTGATTGGTAAGAAATTGGATGAAAATCAAGAACGAAACCCCTATTACTTAAGGATGGTGAGTGCCACCCATTAAAGTGGCGAGTGCCATTGGGCTTGCATGTATGGGGGGTGCCACAATTCATGGTGGTTAGCGCCACTTGCATCAAGTGTGCAAAGTGTGAATTAGTGAATTAAGTGAAAATGTGGCAAGGTGCCACTACTGAGGTGGCTTGCGCCACTTACTAGAAAAAGGTGGCTTGTGCCACTTCTTTTTAATGTGGCTGATGCCACTAATAAGATAGCTAGTGGAACTTCTTGTTAAGTTGGCAGGTGCCACCCAATAAAGTGTCCAACAAGGTGGATGTTATTAGGAATTTAAGGATGGCGGGTGCCACCATAGGTGTGGAGAGTGCCACACCCACTTTTGTGTAATTTTTATGATAATCATATTTTACAAACCATAAACATGTATCACTTAGTCTGAGACATTAGGAAGGTATTGTGATGGACTCTATTTTAGTAAGATAATAGAATTAAATTATAACTGTATATCAAGAGATAGGTGAGAGATTTCTGAGTCATGGTTATTGTAGGTGCGCTTTACTGCCTGAGGTATTCTAGAATTATGTTATCGATGTCTATAAGTAAACTAGTTGGTGTTTGTGATAACAAAAGGATTGTTGTGTTGACTGTGTGGTTTTTATAGGATATTATGTGATATATGTGAGTATAACTTTCGAACCGTGAGTCGTTTTTACGTGTCGAATTATGTATAGGTGTCTTACGGTATAAATTGATACGATGGTGTCTTGAAGTGAGTTGTTTGGTGTTTGTTATGATGCATGTTGATGTCTTAACTATGATGTATGTGTATGAGATATATGAAGAGAATATGATGATTTTTGTTGAATGATGATGCGTTTTGACAAGTCGTGGTCGTATTTTATGTGTTACACATCATGAATTCATAAAATTTGTTAGGACAAGATGTCCAATGATGTTTTGCAGGATGAAAATCCAATGAAAATTTATAGGACGTTCAGGTCCAGTGATGGCCTTAATCCGATTGTGCAGATTAAGTGCAAATTATGATGTGCTCTAGTTCTAAGCGGGACCCGATCCTATTGGTGGGTATCTTTGAACATAATGATGACTAAGTCATCAGTGATGTTCCGGTACTGCACACATTAAGTCTAATGATGTTGCATCTCATTTAAATGTGGCATTACATGATGTTTGTCTTAAGTGAAGTATCTTGTTGATTTTTTGGAATTATGGCATTTTGACATGAAGTCTTTGAAGTCGTTGTTGTTATTTATATTGAAGTATATGACACTATCTTGTGGTTATTTTAATTGTGTATTATACTATGTCTATTCCTAATATCTTTTATAACCATTATGATTACTCACCCTTTCTGCTTGGAAATGTTGCCTCGAATGTGGGTAACTTACAAGTGGACCAAGATTAAGTAAGGAAGTCTAGAAGTTTCTCCGAAGTATGTTTATTAATTTCCAGAAATTAAGGGAGTCTTTCTCTGATATGTAACACCGTGGTTGGGGTCGTTCGATTATGAATAATTTTATGCTTTGATGTTTTTGAAGATTTCATAAACTTTTATAATTTGTTTTAGTTAGATTTATGAGATGATCACATGAATTATGTTGAGTTACTTGATTGTTTCTTAGACTACCTTTAATGGTACATATGTTTATTTTATAAAAGAGTCTAAGACTCAAGGTTCCGCTACAAAGTTTTTTATTGTTTTAGTATGACGTTATTTGCACTATTTGACTATAATCATGTTGCAACCCGTGTTATGGAGTTGGACCATTGTGGTAAGATGTTTATGAAGTTGTGACACCCATGGTATATGATTGATGATCTACTAAATTAGATAAAATGTATTGTGATGATTCATGGGGTTTAGTTGGGTGTTAGATTAGTAGTATCAGAGCAGGTAGGTCTGTCCGGCCAGTTGTCTAGTGTTGTTTATTCCTGAGTACGCGACATGTGTTTGAACCATTGTTGGTACTTGTTTGTTTTCTAATCATTTGTCTCCATGTGTTGGTTTAAAATAAGTGGGGGATAAGCTTGCTTCCCTGGAATGTTTCTGGTGTGAGAAGTTGATTCAGTATGCTCTTGACTACAAGAGTGAAAGTGTTGTTGGATCGATATTATTTCGAAAATGACGAGAGTTAAGATTCATGAATATTTATTTGAAGGTTAAGTTTAGGAGGTCTTTGAGGCGGAACGAGTTGATATGGTTGATATTTCCTTCTTGGATAATGAAAAGCATGTGACGGATAGTGTCATGTCAATGATGTATAATTCGTGATGTTTCTTGAAGATAATTGTGACTTGTCTTCAGAGTGTAGATCTAAGTTAGAGATAGCAGAGAAATGGTGTGTTATTTGCTAAGCAAGTAGGAGGACTATTAGAAGATAAAGCTAAGATGTGGTAACATTTTTGGCACTACTTATTGATCGTGAAGCTGTCAGCGTTGAGTTATCTATATAGTGGATGTGAATGTTGTTGGTTGTACGCGTGTTCATGTGAGGAAGTCAGAGCAAGTTTATGGATGTTTTGGAAATCTTTAAGGATTCATAGCTTTCTTTTCAAGTATCTGAATCAAGTTTCCTTCGAAGCGTTAGGAAGATAACATAATGAACGTTTTCTTACAGATGGTTCCAATGTCTGAGATCGAAGTATTTGTAACATGGTGATTTTGGATGAGAGACAGGGTTGCTTTTGAAGTTGGGTAGCGGTGGTACACTCCGCAGTCTTCTACTGAGAGACAAAGTTTTCTTGGTTTGCCTAGTTATTATCGCAGGTTGATTGAGACGAGGTCAAGTAAGATATGTTGTTAAGGAATGAAACATTGATGTTAGAAAGATTGTAACGATATAGGAAAAATGCATAGGGATGCAACTTATGTTGAATGAGGATTGTCACACCCCAAATTTTACCCCTAATCGCTCATATCATAATCATACATTTATCGCATTTAGCAGGTTTTTTTTTTTCCGATTTATTTTTCTGTTGCTTTCTTCTCACTTTCTAGCTTCCATTTTTAATTTAATTTCTCTTTTCTTATTTATGACTTTTTATTTCATTTTCGTATTTTTAATTTTAATTTCTATTTTCGTTCTATTTGTAAGTTCCTATTTTAAAATTTTATCTCAATTTCTATTTCTAATTTTTAGTTCAACTCTCGAATTTTTTCTAAACTTATTTGTTATTTCTTTTCATTATCAAGTCCTCATTCCTAAATTAATTTTTATTTCATTTTTAAATTTTATTTCTTGACTTTATTTTCTATTTCTTCAATTTTTTAATTTTATTTCATTTCCAAGTTGTAATTTCTAAGTTTAATGTCAATTTCTAATTCATTGTATTTATTTTCTAAATTCCAAATTTGTTTCTTTAATTCTAAGTCATTTTAATTTCAAGTTAATTATTTAAGTTTCTAAATTATTTTTAATTTTAAGTTTATTTATTTATTATTATTATTATTTATTCATTTCTAATTTAAGTTCATATTTAATTTCTAATTTAAATTTCAACATTGAGATTCAATTTCAAGTTATAATCATAATGTAAATAATCAACTTTATTCCCAAATATCTTGTTCATATTACAATCACAAAAATTGTTGTACAACACAAAAATACAAAAAAATTCAGCCACCAACAGCTCTAAAACAGCCCCCAAAACTCAGGCCTGCAGCAGCCAACACCCTGCTCCACTACTCCACCCAACAGCAATTCAGACTTTGTCTCCCTTCTTCCAACCCTTCAATTGCAAGCAACAAGGACAACAAAATCAGCCACAAATCTGCCAATAAAAACACACATAAAACATCAGTTCAGCATCCAACAACACTACAAAAATTCAGCTCTACAAACACCACCCAAACAGCTACAAAAACTACAAAAAAATCCAGCCACATCCATACAAAACAGTCCAAAACAACCAGAAAATCAGCTGCACAACCAAAAAGGAGGAGAAAGAAAGGAAGAAGCAAAAGATTCAGCAGCAAGGGGTAGTCTTACCGTCGTGGATTCGTCACCCCGATAACATTCGGGGCGGTATGTTCCTCTTTCTCTTTCATTTCTTTTCAGCACGTTTGTCATTGGTTTAGCTTCTTTTTTTCTTTTCTTTCAATGTCATCTCCATTTTAGATCTGCATATATCAAAACAAATGTTACATTAAAAAAAAACTTCAAAAAGAAAAACATTTAAAGCAAAAGTCAGTAGCAAAAACATAAAACACAACTCTGAAAACTGACCTCCTCACCTGCCAATACACCTTCAATCTCCATCCCCTCAATCCACACCAAACCTGCAAAATCGGAACAAGAAAACAACCCCTTTTTTTCAGAAAAAAACACAGAAAATAAATAAGTTGAAAACCAATACCGTTGCTGCACCAAAACTATAAAAAATCACCTCATCGAATATCCAAAACAGAACCATCTCAAGCCATCACACAGGACCCTCACTCATCCTCCTCATAAACCAGCCAATAGCCGATGAACCTCATCCCTGAAACATCAAAAACGAACCAGAACACCACTGTTAAACTGAATCCAAAACCAGAACTGAAAACAACCGAAACGAATCCACCGAAAAGCAAAAAAAACTACAACCAAACACCACAAAAAAACACCAGCCAATACTCACCACTATCCCTTTTCCTCCAACCATGACAAACCGTGCTTCAAACTCAGTACACAAAAACCCACTTTGAGTCACAATCACCTTCCTACACTAACCTTCAAACAACACCATTTATCACCGTCAGAATCGCAAACTCCATCTCAAACCTTCGAACCAATTTCGAAACCTGAAATCCACAAGCCGCCATCAACACAACAAATAACAGTAAAGTTGAAAAGAAGGTGATGTTGAAAATCAAAATAAATCGTTAGACCAACTGAAACTCACCTGCAAAAAGCCAGTA
Organism: Lathyrus aphaca; assembly: GCA_963966055.1. Lineage (NCBI taxonomy): Eukaryota > Viridiplantae > Streptophyta > Magnoliopsida > Fabales > Fabaceae > Lathyrus > Lathyrus aphaca. Next base: position 261,794,684 of record OZ014519.1, read on the forward strand.
TCACCATCAAACTCCGGCTGCTCCTAAACCTTCGCACCGTCCCGCCCACAGCCAACTATCCACCTTCAACCTAGCTCAACCAGCAAACACCGTCACCACTCACAGCCAACTATCCACCAAACAGCCAACACTGAACCGCGCCACAACAGAAACGCAAACCCGAAAATCACCACCCTGTGAACCACACAAACTGAACCTTCTTCAATCATCCAAAACAACCACCATGAGAATGAGCAAACACGATTCGAAACTGTGAGAGAACGGATTCGCCTGAAACCGTGACGAACACTTTGAATCCGAGTTAACCAAACCGTGTTGGGTAGGGACCAAGCCGTGAGAGAAAATCGCCGTGAGAGAAACGTAACCGCGGGTCTGAAAATCATAAACATAAACCAACTGATACTAGCCTTCACGAAATCCGTCCAAAGCTACTGATTCGCACACTTCAACCAAAAATCTGAACAACCCCCTTTCCACCACTGCGAATCCTCCCTCATAAACGCCGTTCGCCGGACCACCCTCCAAACCACCGTCAAACCCCCAAATCCGAGAAACACCAACAGAACCGCGCGAATCCAAACAAACAGACCTAGCCGCCGCGTCAAATGAAACCATCCGTGACTGAACACAATACCAGAAACCGAAGTTACTCACCTCAAATTTGACACCCACAACCGCAAACGCCATTAAACTACCTTAAAACAAACCGAACTTCAAACTTTGTTCACAACCACTAACAACCCTCTAATCTCAAACCAACACCTAAAGCCCCAAATCGCAACTGTGAGGGAGGTGAGTGTGAGAATCGAGACTGTGAGAGGGGGAAGCGCTTGAGCGAACAGTGAGAGAGAGACAGATGCGAGAGATTGAGCGTGAGTTCTGAGAGAGAGACGAAAATTGAGAAAGAGATTTGAGAGAGTGACAGAGAGTTCGAAAGTGAGTGAGTTTTGAGGGTTAAGGGGGACCGAACTTCATTTTGCCGTATACATCTTCCATTCCATTTTCTTTAGGTTTTTTTTTTTTCCTTTCAAATTTGGTTTTGTTGAACCGGGTTGGGTTGACCCATTTCGGACCCAACCAATCCCCATTTGGGCCTGCTTCCTCCCCCTTATGTTACTAATTTTCAGCCTTTTTTTTCTCTTTTGTCATATTTTAAATCCTTTAATTAAATTTAGCTTATTAAATTAATTTTGTTAAACACTTTAGTTAACTTATTTTCTTTTTTAGCATTTTAATATTTTTTTTATTACTATTAGTTAAATGTATATACAAAATAAATAAATATAAAAACTTCTAATTTCAAAATGTTCTTTTCTATTTAAAAATCTATATACATATACATATAAAATAAATAATAAAAAAAAAACCTTTAATTTAATTTTTTTTCTATTTTCTTATTATAAAAAATATAAAAACGTTTAAAATTTTCTTTTCTATTTTATTTTTATACTTAGTTAGATGTTTATATATATACATAAAAAAATTAATACAAAAAAAACATATTTCAAATTCATTTCCTTCTTTTCTATTTTATTTTAGTACATATTTAATTAATCACTTTTCATAAAGAAAAATCCAAAAATATTCATATAGTTCTTTTTTGTTTAAGATAGAGTTTGTCTAGCTAGTTTTAGATTCTATTAGGGTAAAGGGGGTTAGATTTAGGTCCATCTCTTAGTGTGAGTTTTTAATTTAATCTTCCGATTGTCTTGTTTGTATGCATACTGTGTTTATACCTATTTTCTTTCACATCCTGACCATATACTTGTTAAAATAAAAATCGAAATCGCACACTTTTAAGACATTAATTTTCAAGATAATAAATTCCTTGGTCCAACGCCAAGTGAAATTCACTACACTTCACTTCACATACACTCACACACGTAAGTCGGTCGTTTACGATCGCCATCCGCACAGTTCCTTACAATGCACAGCTTTTCTAACTTAAACAAATTGTCGCACTGCGTTTGTTTGCCACCCCAGCATCCTCGATCCACATATCGAGCCATAGCCAGTTACTAAGCCCTTTATCCCGCTTTTCCATTTACTTTGTTCGATTTATTTTGCAAGTAGCAACCTTTGCCTAGTCTTAGGAGCTTGCACCCTCCTTTATTTATTTTTGTTTATGTTTTTTCAATCCAAAAGGGAAAGACTCCTGCAGTTGACTCAATGTCATAGGAAGTTTAGCAATCCCTAGTTCCATTCTGACCTTAGCAATTAGGTCCCTCATCCTTAGGTCCTTAGCCATTAGGTCCTTAGCTTTTTATTTTACGACTTTTTGTGACTTTCTTAAAGTCACGTGAGTGTTTTCCATAACGCTTACCTTCCCCCGCGAACCTTGAGCGTAACCAAGTGTTCGTTAATCCTTAGGAGAACTACGAGTGCTCTGATTCTATACCCGATACGTAGGCATCGATGCGATGTTGTGCGAGCACCATTAGAAATAAAACCTTAGGTTCCCATAATTTTTAACAAGCAATAAATAACAAAATTACAAGTATTAACAAGAGGTTCCCGTAGGATACTGCGGATGCTTAGGATGCTAACACCTTCCCTAGGTATAATCAACCCCCGAACCTAGTTTCTCCTCATTTAGGGTTTTTACGATCTTTTTCCCTTTTCCTTTTGGATTAAATTAAAGTCGGTGGTGAACATAAATGTTTTGCGATTCAAGCTCACTTAATAGCTTGGTATCCGATTCTCACCGCGACAGAAATGGCGACTTCACTGGGGATCACTATTTTTGAGGGTTAAGCCCACCTTGTATATTTGTATATTGGTTGTTGTATTGCTTGTTATTATTTTAGATTTTTGTTGGGTGTTCCATGTGTGGTGAGATAAGTCCTAACCCGGACTTGAGTGCAAAATAAGTTAGGACGGTGGTATATTCAAGAAGGCTTGTAGGGAGTTGAGTCCCGACCAAGTTGACTTGAGACACCACCACTCGGCGGAGGCCTCCTCGGATGTAGTTTTGTTGATCGAGTTCAGTCGTGAAAACATTACTATATTCGACTTGAGAGCCATTAATGCTGAGGACCTTAGAACATTTACCCCCACTTGGCCTTTTTAGGGATGTAGTGCGATGACTATGAGGGTGCAAATCCAAAATAGTTGATACGCGATACTACACTCAGATGAGACTCTCTTGAGAATATTACTGATTACCAAGTCGAGTTGGGAAGTCGGTAATATCCAAAAGATGGGACAGTGATTCTGGGAACTTTTAGAACCCGTTGTACAGGTACAAATAAACTCATAGTACATACCTTTTTGGGAGGGTTGAACCTTTGACCTCATGCAAGCTTTGAACCTAAGCCTTGTTTGTGTTTGTTGCATTCACGCATCATGAAGCATCATTTTTACCATTTATTCAAGGAACTCAGAAACTCTATCTTTGCAAATATCATAGGTATCATCATGGACTTTGGAAGAAGAAAGACTGTCAAGTACACATTCAAAACTCCCAAACTCGAAGACCTAAGGAAATTAAGAGATTTGGTTTTGGATCAAGATGCCTTCATGGATAAGCATAGGAGACTTTTAGCTTTGCTTAAGACTGATTGGGATGGAAGGTTGCTCTCTGTGATGCTCCAGTTTTATGATCCCCTCTACCACTGTTTTACGTTCCCTGATTACCAATTGGCACCTACTTTGGAAGAGTATTCAGTTCTGGTGGGATCACGTGTTAAGGATGAGTTTCCATTCCCTGTTCTAGAGAAGGACCCTGAAGAAGCGGAGATTGCAAAGGCGACATATTTGAGTGTTCCTGAGGTCAAGGCAAATATGACTTATAAAGGAAAGATCTTTGGATTCCCTACAAAGTTTCTGATAGAAAAGGCCAAGAATTTTGTTGATGTGAAGGATATGAAAGCTTTTGAGGCGACTTTTATTCTGCTGATATATGGAGTGCTGCTTTTCCCAAACTTTGAAGACTTCGTCGACCTGAACGCCATCAAGATCTTTCTGAAGAAGAACCCGGTCCCTACTTTGCTCGGAGACACTTATCATTCCATCCATCTGAGGAATCACCATAAGGGAGGGATGATTACTTGTTGTGCATCATTGTTGTACGAGTGGTTTATTTCGCACTTGCCTAAGTCATCTTCATTTTGGAACCTTAAAGATGGTTTGTGGTGGTCACAAAGGATCATGTCTCTTACCCACTCTGACATTAGCTGGTACAATCGCGCTTATGATGGAATATTGATTATTGATAGCTGTGGTGATTTTGCTAATGTGCCTCTTCTGGGCACCAAGGGAGGAATCAGCTATAATCCGGTTTTGGCTCGCCGCCAACTCGGATATCCGTTGAAGGACAAGCCTAAGAGTGTTGAGGTGGAAGGAATTTTCTTTAAGGATGACGAAGAACCAGAGCTCAAGAAACAGATTATGCAAGCTTGGAAGTACATCCATAGGAAAGGGAGGAGTAGCTTGGGAAAGCCGAATTGTGTTTCTATGGAACCCTATCTCCAATGGGTACGAGATAGGGCAATCAGTCTGAAGATGCCTTACCCTCGCCAGGATCCTATGACCTTCAGGAAGCCCATTCTGGTCTTTATGGATGATGCAGAGAAGCTGAAGATTGATTTGGAGAAAGAGATTCGAGAGAAGAATGCATGGAAGAATCGACATCAGATCATCAGCAGTGAGAATGAGGAACTTAGAAGACAACTGAAGATGAAGGAAGAAGAAGAGCTCTCCAGCAAGAAAAGGAAAGCACCAGAGGATTTATTTTCCTCCAGCACTCAAGAAGACACTTCTTGGAAGTCGATCGCGGATCAACTTATGCTTGAAAGGGCTCAGATGAAGGCACAAATTGAGAAGCTCAACTTGAGGCTTTTGGGAGAATCTCCTTAGGACTTTGTTTTTGTCTTTATTAAGCTTTGTTTGGGATTTTTGAAAGTGTACTCAAGACTTTGTATCACTTTTTGAATTTAATGAAATCATATCCTTTTATGTGTTCCTTGGTATTTGCAAATTGTTTCTTAAGTTCCTTGAGTAAAATTCATTTTTCGCATCGCACTCATACATTTGGCATTTCATTTGCATTTTTTCATAAAACTCATTCCCGTCATCTGCTCTCAATTCAGAACTTTCACACTGAGGCTCTCACGCAAGTACTACACTCGAGCTCGAGCCAGAAAGATGATGGCTGAAAGAGACGTAGAGATGGACAGGGTTAACGAAGAGCTTACTGAGATTCGTGGAGATATGGGTCAGATGATGGAAATGTTGCAGGTTATTCGAGCAAAGATGGATACCCAGCAGACTGTGGTGTCAGAAATTGTCACTGCAACAACTGAAGTTGTCACTGCAACGACCGAGCCTACGTCATCAGTCACTACTCCCGTGACCTGGTCTCCTTTTGGGTTTCCTCCTGGATTTTTCCCTCCTTCTCAAGGTTTTGCTTCTCGGAGTATTATTCCTTCTTCCCAAGGATTTGCTAATCAGGGTTTCTTTCCCTCTTCTCAAGGATTTGCTACTCAAAGTTTCATTCCCTCTTCTCAAGGTCTGGCTACTCAGGGGTTCTTCCCTCCTTCTCAAGGTTTTGCTGCTCAGAGTTTTATTCCTCCTTCTCAAGGCTTTGCTGCTCAGGGTTTTATTCCTCCTTCTCAAGGCTTTGCTGCTCAGGGTTTTATTCCTTCTTCCCAAGGATTTGCCGCTCAGGGTTTCTTCCCTCCGTCCCAAGGTCTAGCTTCTCAAAGTTTCGCACCTCCCTCTCAGGGAATGGCATTTCCTTTCCAAGGTTTTGTGCCTCCTCCTCAGGGATTTGCTGCTCAACAAACAGTTCCTGTGACTAATGAAGAAAATCATGCAGTTGCTAATTTTACACAAGACATTGTGCACACCCGTGCCCAACCGTACTTTAATGACCATCAAGGGTATGAAGCGCCAGATATGTCTGAAAACGGAGATGAGAAACATGTGAAAATGCAAGAGAATTTTGATACCCTTGAAAAAAGGTTAAGAGCGATTGAAGGTGACCAGATCTTTGGGGCTGCTGCCAGAGAAATGTGCCTGGTGTCTGGATTGGTAATACCTCCAAAGTTCAAGATACCCACGTTTGATATGTATGAGGGTGCAACTTGTCCCAAGAACCACCTTTTGATGTACTACCGAAGAATGGCTGCTCAGGTAGACAATGATAAGTTAATGATCCACTGTTTTCAAGACAGTCTGAAGGGAATCTCCTCTAAATGGTATTTGACGCTTGACCAGTCGAAGATCCGCAGTTTCCAAGACTTGGCAGATGCTTTCATCCAACAATACAAGTACAACATGGACCTTGCTCCCGATAGGAGGCAATTGCTAAGCATGTCCCAGAAAGAGTCTGAATCCTTTAAAGAGTATGCTCAGAGGTGGAGAGGAACCGCTTCTCAAGTAGAGCCCCCATTAACTGAAAAAGAATTAGCTGACTGGTTCGTTGACACTGTGCGACCAGAATTCTATGAGAGAATGGTGGGGAGCATAACTGCTAGTTTCTCTGATTTAGTGGCTGTGGGAATCAAGGTAGAACTCGGTTTGAAGAGCGGAAAGATGAGCGGTGCATCTGGCAGTTCCAGCACTGGCAGTGGGAATATTGGCAAGAAATTTACCAATAACTTCCACAAGAAGAAGGAAGGTGAGACAAACGCCATAATGACAGGTCAAAGAAGAAATCCACTTTGGCAGAGACCTTCACCTATGGCTCAACAGCAATATGCTCGCCAACAGCAGTGTGCTCATCAACAACAGTATGCCCAACATCCTTATGTAGCGGCAGTTCAACCAGCATTTAATCCACAAGTCCCCATGTATCGGCCAGCTCAAGCAGCACCGATGTACCAACAGGCGGCTCCAATGATTCAACCTTATCAACCAATGATCAACAATCCGGGCTATCAACAAGCACCCAATGCTTCAGCCTACCAGCAGAGGACTCCAGCTCCTCATTCAAATCCCAATTTTCAGAACAGAAGACCAGGTGGAAGGCCTCCTAATCCTCGAATCCCTATAACTTATACTGAGTTATATCCTTCACTGCTGAAGAAGGGTTTGGTTACTCCCAGGCCTTTGGGTCCTCCACCAAGTCCGCTCCCACCAAATTACAACCCAAATGCTCACTGTTTATTCCATGAAGGTGCTCCAGGGCACGATTTGGAGGGTTGTTATGCTTTGAAGTACATAGTGAAAGATTTGATGGAGAAGAACATTCTGTCATTTGGGAATACTGGTCCGAATGTCAAGGATAATCCTTTACCCAAGCATGGATCTATAAATGCTATCGTTGATGAGTCCGAAGAAGGTTTGATTTTCAATGCCACCGAGATCAAGACCCCGCTCAGAGACTTCCATGTGAAGTTAGTAGAGGCGGGTATACTAAAGAGTTGTCATCATAATTGTGAAGGTTGTGTTGATAGTCCAAGGGGATGTGAATTGGTCCTAAAAGATGTTCAGGATTTGATTGATGAAGGCGTCTTACAAGTGAGTGGTCATATGAAGAAGAATGAAGTGGCAGTAATTGAACCCATCTTCAACTTGCCGGAATCTAATTCTACTTGGGTGCCAGTGTTCAATCTGCCTGAATCTTCAGGAGCTCAACCTATCTTCAATACTCCAAAATCTGTGGTGCCAATTTTCAATGTACCTGAGCCGAGATTTGAACAAAGGAGTAACTCTTTCCGTTATGAAGACACTAAAGCAGTTCCATGGAGGTATGATACAGGGAAAGTTCATCAGAAGATCGATAAAGCTAATCAGAAGGAAGGTTCAAAGGTTGCAAGTACTGATATAGCGGGTGCAGGTCGTTTGACCCGTAGTGGTCGTGTTTATACCCAGCAAGCCAATACGGCTCCGCCTAAAGAAGTCATACCAGCTGTGGTCAACAAAGATAAAGAGGTAGTCTTGGGAGAAGAGGATGCAGAGTTCCTCAGAATCATAAAGAAGAGTGATTATAAGGTGATTGATCAGCTACATCAAACGCCTTCCAAAATATCTATCCTATCACTGCTTATGCATTCTCCGGCACATCGAAGTGCGCTTCAGAAGTTGCTAGCTCAAGCACATGTTACACATGATATAACAGTGAATCAGTTTGATGGTGTCATTGCCAATATCACTGCGTGTAACAACCTCAGTTTCAGCATGGAGGATCTTCCGAAGGAGGGCTTGGACCACAACCGTGCGCTCCACATATCAGTGAAATGTCAAGAGGATACTTTAGCAAGAGTTCTTGTAGATACAGGATCTTCACTGAATGTTTTGCCGAAAAGAACCCTTGCAAAGTTATCTTATCAAGGGGCAGAGATGAGACCCAGTGCACTGATTGTAAAAGCCTTTGATGGGTCAAGAAGGACTGTCATTGGAGAAGTAGACCTACCAATCCTGATCGGGCCACAGGTCTTCAAAATCACTTTCCAGGTTATGGACATCAATCCTAACTACAGTTGCTTGCTGGGAAGACCTTGGATCCATGCTGCTGGGGCAGTCACTTCTACCCTACATCAAAAGATGAAGTTTGTGGTTGATAACAAGCTGGTAACCGTATCTGGGGAAGAAGACCTCATGGTTAGTAACCTTTCATCCTTCAGTTATATTGAGGCTGACGAAGATGCTTTGGAAACTTCTTTCCAAGCTCTTGAGATAGCCAATGCTGTCCTTCTGGAAGTAGAGGAACCAAAAGGGAAGGGTATCCCATCTTTCGCATCGCTGAAGAGTACCATTTCCACCATTGAAGAAAGAAGCTATGAAGGTTGGGGTGATGTCATCGAAGTCAAGCAGAAGCTAGATCGCTGCGGGTTGGGTTACAAACCAACTCATGTGAAGGAAGGAGCATCAACCTCCGCTAAAGGCCGTCTGAAGACCATCCAAGAAGTGTTTTCCAGTGCTGGTTATCAGGTCAACGCAATTGATGGAGTTTCTGAAGATGAAGATGTGAATCATCTGGTGTATCAGTGTGAAGAAGCCTTGGACAATTGGGAGGCAGTCGAGATCCCAGAGTTTTTTCCATTGTCAAAGTAATTTGTTGTTTTTTTTTTTTTCAATGTTTTCAAGTTCCCTAGCTCTGCCCAAGGCTATGGGAGTATTTTGTAGGGCCCCTTTCTCATTTTTAAAGTTATTATCAATGAAGGCATTTTGTTGAACTCTTATTTTGATCATTTACTGTTTCTCTCTTTTCGCTTTTAAAAAGAAAATGGCAATCTTTCAAAACCAATAAAAAGCTTTTTCTCTTGCATTTCTCTATTTTCCACTTTTAATAAAAGCAAATCATTATCATATGCAGAATAAACGAAAACCCTGTTGAATCCAATGACTCTACATTCCCTCCTAACTTTGATTCGCCCATCTACCAAGCGGAAGATGAAAGTGAGGAAGATTGTGACATTCCCGAAGAACTGGCAAGATTGGTAGAGAATGAGCACACGGATCTTCAGCCACATAAGGAGCAGGTTGAGACCATCAACCTTGGCACTGATGAAGATGAGAAGGAAGTCAAGATTGGTACAACACTTGGGGCAGACATCAGGGAAAGATTGGTCAAGCTTCTCAAAGAATATGTAGATGTGTTTGCATGGTCATATCAGGATATGCCCGGCTTAGACACAGACATAGTGGTCCACAAGCTACCTCTTCGACCAGATTGTCCTCCTGTAAAGCAAAAGCTTCGAAGAACAAGACCAGACATGGCTCTGAAGATTCGAGAAGAGGTCAAAAGACAGTTTGATGCTGGATTCCTCGCAGTTGCAAAGTACCCTGAGTGGGTAGCTAATATTGTGCCAGTCCCTAAAAAGGATGGCAAGGTCAGAATGTGTGTGGACTATAGGGATTTGAACAAGGCCAGTCCGAAGGACGATTTCCCTCTTCCGCATATTGATACTTTGGTTGACAATACTGCTAAATTTGCTGTTTTCTCCTTCATGGATGGGTTTTCAGGATACAACCAGATCAAGATGGATCCTGACGATATGGAAAAGACTACATTCATCACACCATGGGGCACTTATTGTTACAAGGTTATGCCATTTGGTCTCAGGAATGCAGGAGCCACCTATCAGAGGGCAATGGTCACCCTATTCCATGATATGATGCATAAAGAGATAGAAGTCTATGTGGATGATATGATTGCCAAATCACAGAGTGAGGAGGATCATTTGAATCATCTTTTGAAGTTATTTGAGCGCCTCAGAAAGTTCCAACTGCGCCTGAATCCAGCTAAGTGTACTTTTGGTGTCCGATCAGGGAAGTTACTTGGTTTTATTGTTAGTCAGCAAGGGATTGAAGTAGATCCAGATAAAGTCAGAGCAATTCAAGAGATGCCAGCTCCCAAGACAGAGAAGCAAGTCAGGGGTTTCCTCGGAAGATTGAACTACATCTCCAGATTCATTTCCAACATGACCGCTACTTGTGAGCCTCTATTCAAGTTACTCCGGAAGAATCAAGCAATTGAGTGGAGTCCTGATTGTCAATTGGCTTTTGAGAAGATTAAGGTTTATCTGCAAGAACCTCCTATCTTGATCCCACCTACTCCAGGGAAGCCTCTTTTCATGTATCTAACTGTGCTCGAAGGATCTATGGGTTGCGTATTAGGCCAACAGGACGAAACCGGTCGTAAGGAGCACGCCATTTATTACTTAAGCAAGAAGTTCACAGATTGTGAAAGCAGATATTCACTTTTAGAGAAGACTTGTTGTGCTTTGGCATGGGCGGCCAGACGCCTCAGGCAGTACATGATTTGTCACACTACTTTGTTGATCTCGAAAATGGATCCAATAAAGTACATCTTTGAGAAGCCTGCTTTGACTGGAAGACTCGCCCGTTGGCACATGTTGTTATCCGAATACGACATCCAATATGTAACCCAGAAGTCTATCAAAGGCAGTGTTTTATCTGAATACCTTGCTGATCATCCTGTTGAAGACTATGAACCTTTGAAATTCGATTTCCCGGACGAAGACATTATGTTGATAAAGGACTGCAAAGTTCCAGATCCAGATGAAGGTCCCGAGCCAGGTTCTCGTTGGAAGATGATGTTTGATGGTTCCTCCAACTACATGGGGCATGGTGTAGGAGTGGTCTTGATGAATCCTGATGGTGGTTATACTCCTTTCACAGCCAGATTATGTTTCGAGTGTACTAACAACATTGCTGAGTATGAAGCATGTATTTTAGGTATCGAAGCTGCAATCGATACTAGAATCAAAATCCTTGATGTATATGGAGACTCAGCTTTGGTCATCTACCAAGTTAAAGGTGAATGGGAGACCCGTGACGAGAAGTTGATCCCATACCGTGCTCACATTGTGGAATTGATCAAATACTTTGATGAGGTCACTTTCCATCATGTTCCAAGGGCGGAAAATCAAATTGCAGATGCCTTGGCAATGTTGGCATCTATGTTTCAAGTCCGGTTTCTTAATGAAGCTCCACTCATTACAATCGAGCGAAGAACTGCACCAGCTTACTGCCTACTGGTCGAAGAAGAAACTGATGAGAAACCGTGGTTCTATGACATCAAGAACTACTTGCAAAATCAGGAGTATCCAGCGGATGCAACAAATCTAGACAAGAAGACTTTAAGAAGATTGGCGTCCAAGTTTTTCCTCAGCAACAATGTGCTTTACAAGAGAAATCATGATATGGTTCTGCTCAGATGTGTGGACAAGCGCGAAGCAGACTTATTGATCAAGGAAATCCACGAAGGATCATTTGGAACACATGCCAATGGACATGCCATGTCCAGGAAGATTTTGAGAGCTGGATATTTCTGGTTGACCATGGAATCAGATTGTTTCAAGTATGCCAGGAAGTGTCATAAATGCCAGATTTATGCCGACAAAGTGCACGTACCTCCAACACTTTTGAATGTTCTGTCATCGCCTTGGCCTTTCTCAATGTGGGGCATTGACATGATAGGGGCAATTGAGCCTAAAGCTTCCAACGGTCATCGGTTTATCTTGGTCGCAATCGATTACTTTACCAAATGGGTGGAAGCAGCTTCCTACGCCAATGTGACAAAGCAAGTGGTTGCCCGTTTCATCAAGAACCAAATTATCTGCCGTTATGGAATCCCAAGCCGAATCATCACAGATAATGGGACCAATTTGAACAATAAAACGATGAAAGAGTTGTGTGAGACATTCAAGATTGAACATCATAACTCTTCTCCGTATCGTCCAAAGATGAATGGAGCTGTTGAAGCTGCAAACAAGAACATCAAAAAGATTCTGCAGAAAATGGTAAAAACTTACAAAGATTGGCACGAGATGTTACCGTATGCTTTACACGGATACAGAACATCAGTTCGCACTTCAACAGGGGCAACCCCTTTCTCTCAGGTGTATGGGATGGATGCAGTTCTCCCTATTGAAGTAGAGATACCATCTTTGAGAATCTTGATGGAAACCAAACTGGAGGAAGCTGAGTGGGTCCAGAGCAGATATGACCAGCTGAACCTCATTGATGAGAAGAGAATGACCGCCATGTGTCACGGCCAGATGTACCAGAAGCGCATCAAGAGAGCATTTGACAAGAAAGTCCGCATCCGAGAATTCAAAGAAGGAGATCTTGTACTCAAGAAAATCTTGCCAGTCCACAAAGACATGCGTGGAAAATGGAGTCCTAACTATGAAGGCCCATATGTTGTGAAGATGGCATTCTCCGGAGGTTCCTTAATCCTTACAACTATGGATGGTGAACAGCTGAAACACCCGGTGAATTCTGATGCAGTCAAAAAATATTATGCCTAAATAAACCCGGTAGGTCGAAAACCAGAAATGGCGACCTAGGCAAAAGTGGGTATCCTGGTGGATCAAAACCTATGAAGGAGATCCAGGCAAAAGTTAGGGATAAAAATAAAAAATAAGAGCTCGCTAAGTTGAAAACCCGAAAGGGCGGCTTAGGCAAAAAAGAGCGTCCCGGTGGATTGAAAACCCGAAAGGGCGATCCAGGCAAAAGTTAGGGACAAAGGCATTTGACTGCATCAAATGTTGTTTACCATTACTGAAGAATCATACTGGAAGATCGATCCAATTGCTCTCGTCGGAAGCAAGGTGTCGGGCAGTCTTAGTTATTAGGGATTGAAGTGGTCGTTGGATTCAATGTAGACCTTTCCCCATTGCCATTTTCAAATTGTAATTTTCCATGGAGTTTTTGCCATTGGCAAGCTACCATTCTTGAATAAAATACAAACTTTGCCTATGAATTTTGTTGTTCAGCTTCTTATTTTCTTTTGTTATGCAAAATGCCATCACTTGATTACAATTTAACTCTGAAAATGACAAGTTTTTTTAAGAAAATCTTTTTGAAAGCACTTGAAAACTTTTAAGTTTCTTTGACTTTGGAAAATTAAAAAAATCTTCTGTTTCCCCAAGAAGTCCTGGTTTGCAACAACACCTTTATACTATTATTACAGAAATCTCCATAGAAGTTCAAAACTTATAACATTCTTGGATGGATCCTTGGACCAAGCATGATTTCCAAGTTCGAAGACATCTCCCCAGCGTTTTTTTCATATGGCTCGCCTGAGTATTGATGTTGAGAGCCTACTCCCTGTTTGAGTCTTGTCAAAACTCTTTGTCTCTTTAGAGTCAACATTTGCATATCATGATCATTCGCATCATGCTCAATCATGCGCATTTAACATTAGCATTTATCTTTCCCCAGTCGTCGTCTGTCTAACTCCAGATCCAGATATCATTAGTGTTCAATTTGAGAATTCGTTGTTGTTGGTACCCGAAGTTTGGTTTACCAATGTTTTTTGTCCCCAGTAATTGCTGGTGTTCCTCGTGGAATTCTATTTGTGGTTGGTATTTGTCTTTATGACCACCATGTCTCCTTGAAGTCCAATTGTCATTGGCACAAATCTTTTAAGCAGGTCCTGAAACCTTTTGCTTAAAATCCAAGTCCATTTGATTTTGTACATACTTGTACCTTTCTCCTGATGGTTCCTGAAGGAATTTCCAGAGGCTGGATGTGTTGTCTTATTTGAAAATTCCAACATGTTTTGTTGTTACTTTCGCGTTAGCCGGTCGCTTAGAGCCGTTGATCTATCTTTGGGTGGTCTGCATTCTATCCCCAATGCTAGCTGGTCGCATGGAGCCGCTACTAAATCATTGTGATTTCCTTCCTTATCCTTGGTGTCGGCAGTTACATTTGAACCTGCTAATTTACCATTTTGAATACTTTGACTACTTTGTCTTTATCATTCTTATTGCCAACCGGTTTTTTTTTTTTTTCAACTTGTTGCGCATTCACTTTGAGTGTATCTTGGCTTTCTTTTGTAGTGTCAATAGGTTTCGAACCTATGGCGCTTCCATTTCGATTATTTTGTTGTATTCTTGGTGTCAGTTGGTCGCATTGAGCCGCTGCGCATTCACCTTGAATGAGCTTGTTGTCATTCCCAGTGCCAGTTGGTCGCATCGCGCCGCTGTGCATTCACTTTGAATGTTTATCTTTGTTGATTATTCGTGGTGTCAGTTGGTCGCATCGAGCCGCTGCGCATTCACCTTGAATAAGCCTTTTGCTAATTCTTAGTGTCAGTTGGTCGCATCGAGCCGCTGCGCATTCACTTTGAATATTGTGCCGTTTCTTTTTTCCAGTGACAGTTGGTCGCATCGAGCCGCTGCGCTTTCACTTTGAATATTATGTTTATCATTTCCGGAATCCGTTGGTCGCTTTGAGCCACTGCATATTCTCTTTGAATTTTGTGCCCTATTTCTATTCATGGTGTCAGTTGGTCGCATCGAGCCGCTGCGCATTCACCTTGAATAAGCCTTTTGTTATTCTCAGTGACAGTTGGTCGCAACCCGCCGCTGTGCATTCACTCTGAATGTTTATTTTATTGTTTATTCTTGGTGTCAGTTGGTCGCATCGGGCCGCTGCGCATTCACCTTGAATAAGCCTTTGTTATTCTTAGTGTCAGTTGGTCGCATCGAGCCTGCTGCGCATTCACTTCGAATATTGTGTTTACCATTCCCAATGACAGTTGGTCGCATCGAGCCACTGCGTTTTCATTTTGAATATTTTTGTTGTTATTCTTGGTGTCAGTTGGTCGCATCGAGCCACTGCGCATTCACTTTGAATATGTTGCCTTTTACTTCTCAAAGTCATTTGGTCGCATAGAGCCATTGGTCAACCACTTCGATTTATTTCCTTGTCTTGTTTGTATTCTTAGTGTCAGTTGGTCGCATCGTGCCACTGTGTAGTCACTTTGAATTTTATTTTGTTCTGTCTGTGTTCGTTGATCCAATGCTTTGGATTTCCTTTCGTTCCTGTTTTCTGTTATTCTTAGTGTCGACAGTTACACTTGAACCTGTTGATTTATCACTTTGAATACTTCCCGTTTTCGTTTCTGTATCCCCAGTGTTTGTCACCCCCAATGAGTCTTGGCTTGTGGTCGTCGACATTCTCATTCTAATCATTCATACCATAATCATCATTTCATTGCATAAGAGTTGCAGAGTTAGATAGTTTGTAGTCCAGCATAACATTGTATTTAGGGGCAAAATTTCCGGTTATTTCTGTATTTAAATACCTTTCACCATGATCTCATGAGTGCCTATCGTCATTCACGCCATCTGGTAAAGTTATTTAAATAGGGGCAACTGTCACACCCCAAATTTTACCCCTAATCGCTCATATCATAATCATACATTTATCGCATTTAGCAGGGTTTTTTTTTTCCGATTTATTTTTCTGTTGCTTTCTTCTCACTTTCTAGCTTCCATTTTTAATTTAATTTCTCTTTTCTTATTTATGACTTTTTATTTCATTTTCGTATTTTTAATTTTAATTTCTATTTTCGTTCTATTTGTAAGTTCCTATTTTAAAATTTTATCTCAATTTCTATTTCTAATTTTTAGTTCAACTCTCGAATTTTTTCTAAACTTATTTGTTATTTCTTTTCATTATCAAGTCCTCATTCCTAAATTAATTTTTATTTCATTTTTAAATTTTATTTCTTGACTTTATTTTCTATTTCTTCAATTTTTTAATTTTATTTCATTTCCAAGTTGTAATTTCTAAGTTTAATGTCAATTTCTAATTCATTGTATTTATTTTCTAAATTCCAAATTTGTTTCTTTAATTCTAAGTCATTTTAATTTCAAGTTAATTATTTAAGTTTCTAAATTATTTTTAATTTTAAGTTTATTTATTTATTATTATTTTTATTTATTCATTTCTAATTTAAGTTCATATTTAATTTCTAATTTAAATTTCAACATTGAGATTCAATTTCAAGTTATAATCATAATGTAAATAATCAACTTTATTCCCAAATATCTTGTTCATATTACAATCACAAAAATTGTTGTACAACACAAAAATACAAAAAAATTCAGCCACCAACAGCTCTAAAACAGCCCCCAAAACTCAGGCCTGCAGCAGCCAACACCCTGCTCCACTACTCCACCCAACAGCAATTCAGACTTTGTCTCCCTTCTTCCAACCCTTCAATTGCAAGCAACAAGGACAACAAAATCAGCCACAAATCTGCCAATAAAAACACACATAAAACATCAGTTCAGCATCCAACAACACTACAAAAATTCAGCTCTACAAACACCACCCAAACAGCTACAAAAACTACAAAAAAATCCAGCCACATCCATACAAAACAGTCCAAAACAACCAGAAAATCAGCTGCACAACCAAAAAGGAGGAGAAAGAAAGGAAGAAGCAAAAGATTCAGCAGCAAGGGGTAGTCTTACCGTCGTGGATTCGTCACCCCGATAACATTCGGGGCGGTATGTTCCTCTTTCTCTTTCATTTCTTTTCAGCACGTTTGTCATTGGTTTAGCTTCTTTTTTTCTTTTCTTTCAATGTCATCTCCATTTTAGATCTGCATATATCAAAACAAATGTTACATTAAAAAAAACTTCAAAAAGAAAAACATTTAAAGCAAAAGTCAGTAGCAAAAACATAAAACACAACTCTGAAAACTGACCTCCTCACCTGCCAATACACCTTCAATCTCCATCCCCTCAATCCACACCAAACCTGCAAAATCGGAACAAGAAAACAACCCCTTTTTTTCAGAAAAAAACACAGAAAATAAATAAGTTGAAAACCAATACCGTTGCTGCACCAAAACTATAAAAAATCACCTCATCGAATATCCAAAACAGAACCATCTCAAGCCATCACACAGGACCCTCACTCATCCTCCTCATAAACCAGCCAATAGCCGATGAACCTCATCCCTGAAACATCAAAAACGAACCAGAACACCACTGTTAAACTGAATCCAAAACCAGAACTGAAAACAACCGAAACGAATCCACCGAAAAGCAAAAAAAACTACAACCAAACACCACAAAAAAACACCAGCCAATACTCACCACTATCCCTTTTCCTCCAACCATGACAAACCGTGCTTCAAACTCAGTACACAAAAACCCACTTTGAGTCACAATCACCTTCCTACACTAACCTTCAAACAACACCATTTATCACCGTCAGAATCGCAAACTCCATCTCAAACCTTCGAACCAATTTCGAAACCTGAAATCCACAAGCCGCCATCAACACAACAAATAACAGTAAAGTTGAAAAGAAGGTGATGTTGAAAATCAAAATAAATCGTTAGACCAACTGAAAATCACCTGCAAAAAGCCAGTATCACCATCAAACTCCGGCTGCTCCTAAACCTTCGCACCGTCCCGCCCACAGCCAACTATCCACCTTCAACCTAGCTCAACCAGCAAACACCGTCACCACTCACAGCCAACTATCCACCAAACAGCCAACACTGAACCGCGCCACAACAGAAACGCAAACCCGAAAATCACCACCCTGTGAACCACACAAACTGAACCTTCTTCAATCATCCAAAACAACCACCATGAGAATGAGCAAACACGATTCGAAACTGTGAGAGAACGGATTCGCCTGAAACCGTGACGAACACTTTGAATCCGAGTTAACCAAACCGTGTTGGGTAGGGACCAAGCCGTGAGAGAAAATCGCCGTGAGAGAAACGTAACCGCGGGTCTGAAAATCATAAACATAAACCAACTGATACTAGCCTTCACGAAATCCGTCCAAAGCTACTGATTCGCACACTTCAACCAAAAATCTGAACAACCCCCTTTCCACCACTGCGAATCCTCCCTCATAAACGCCGTTCGCCGGACCACCCTCCAAACCACCGTCAAACCCCCAAATCCGAGAAACACCAACAGAACCGCGCGAATCCAAACAAACAGACCTAGCCGCCGCGTCAAATGAAACCATCCGCGACTGAACACAATACCAGAAACCGAAGTTACTCACCTCAAATTTGACACCCACAACCGCAAACGCCATTAAACTACCTTAAAACAAACCGAACTTCAAACTTTGTTCACAACCACTAACAACCCTCTAATCTCAAACCAACACCTAAAGCCCCAAATCGCAACTGTGAGGGAGGTGAGTGTGAGAATCGAGACTGTGAGAGGGGGAAGCGCTTGAGCGAACAGTGAGAGAGAGACAGATGCGAGAGATTGAGCGTGAGTTCTGAGAGAGAGACGAAAATTGAGAAAGAGATTTGAGAGAGTGACAGAGAGTTCGAAAGTGAGTGAGTTTTGAGGGTTAAGGGGGACCGAACTTCATTTTGCCGTATACATCTTCCATTCCATTTTCTTTAGGTTTTTTTTTTTCCTTTCAAATTTGGTTTTGTTGAACCGGGTTGGGTTGACCCATTTCGGACCCAACCAATCCCCATTTGGGCCTGCTTCCTCCCCCTTATGTTACTAATTTTCAGCCTTTTTTTTCTCTTTTGTCATATTTTAAATCCTTTAATTAAATTTAGCTTATTAAATTAATTTTGTTAAACACTTTAGTTAACTTATTTTCTTTTTTAGCATTTTAATATTTTTTTTATTACTATTAGTTAAATGTATATACAAAATAAATAAATATAAAAACTTCTAATTTCAAAATGTTCTTTTCTATTTAAAAAATCTATATACATATACATATAAAATAAATAATAAAAAAAAAACCTTTAATTTAATTTTTTTTCTATTTTCTTATTATAAAAAATATAAAAACGTTTAAAATTTTCTTTTCTATTTTATTTTTATACTTAGTTAGATGTTTATATATATACATAAAAAAATTAATACAAAAAAAACATATTTCAAATTCATTTCCTTCTTTTCTATTTTATTTTAGTACATATTTAATTAATCACTTTTCATAAAGAAAAATCCAAAAATATTCATATAGTTCTTTTTTGTTTAAGATAGAGTTTGTCTAGCTAGTTTTAGATTCTATTAGGGTAAAGGGGGTTAGATTTAGGTCCATCTCTTAGTGTGAGTTTTTAATTTAATCTTCCGATTGTCTTGTTTGTATGCATACTGTGTTTATACCTATTTTCTTTCACATCCTGACCATATACTTGTTAAAATAAAAATCGAAATCGCACACTTTTAAGACATTAATTTTCAAGATAATAAATTCCTTGGTCCAACGCCAAGTGAAATTCACTACACTTCACTTCACATACACTCACACACGTAAGTCGGTCGTTTACGATCGCCATCCGCACAGTTCCTTACAATGCACAGCTTTTCTAACTTAAACAAATTGTCGCACTGCGTTTGTTTGCCACCCCAGCATCCTCGATCCACATATCGAGCCATAGCCAGTTACTAAGCCCTTTATCCCGCTTTTCCATTTACTTTGTTCGATTTATTTTGCAAGTAGCAACCTTTGCCTAGTCTTAGGAGCTTGCACCCTCCTTTATTTATTTTTGTTTATGTTTTTTCAATCCAAAAGGGAAAGACTCCTGCAGTTGACTCAATGTCATAGGAAGTTTAGCAATCCCTAGTTCCATTCTGACCTTAGCAATTAGGTCCCTCATCCTTAGGTCCTTAGCCATTAGGTCCTTAGCTTTTTATTTTACGACTTTTTGTGACTTTCTTAAAGTCACGTGAGTGTTTTCCATAACGCTTACCTTCCCCCGCGAACCTTGAGCGTAACCAAGTGTTCGTTAATCCTTAGGAGAACTACGAGTGCTCTGATTCTATACCCGATACGTAGGCATCGATGCGATGTTGTGCGAGCACCATTAGAAATAAAACCTTAGGTTCCCATAATTTTTAACAAGCAATAAATAACAAAATTACAAGTATTAACAAGAGGTTCCCGTAGGATACTGCGGATGCTTAGGATGCTAACACCTTCCCTAGGTATAATCAACCCCCGAACCTAGTTTCTCCTCATTTAGGGTTTTTACGATCTTTTTCCCTTTTCCTTTTGGATTAAATTAAAGTCGGTGGTGAACATAAATGTTTTGCGATTCAAGCTCACTTAATAGCTTGGTATCCGATTCTCACCGCGACAAGGATGATTAGAGTGGCGATAACTTTTGTGATGGTAATAGTAAAAGAAAAACAAATTCAAGAGAGTCTAGTGTGGTGCTTGTATTGATAAGTGTCAACTTGTGTCAAGGAGAATTAAGAGGGTTTCTATAGCAATCGAATATGAATATGGTATGATTGAGATTGTGAGTCGGAATGAGATTCAAGTGTGAAAATAGATGGATCCTTGATCTAGATAGGTTTAAAAGAAAACTAAAGATTTATGGACGTTGTTAAAATCCTCTACATGGATAGAGACTTCCAATGGAATCAGATGATTTGTAGTGTGTTTGGTATCTTAGCATGTCCTGAGTTGGAAATACTTAACGATTGTGTGATGCTAAGTGAAAATGGGATAGGCTTGTCTTTCCAGCTTGGAAACGAGCAAATTAAATAGGCGTCCTATCGGGAAATAATCGTTTTCCATTGATTTAAGGGAGTTAGGGGCTAGATGTGGAGTTTTTAAGGCTGATAGATGATCAGAGTGCATAGTTGAAGCGTGATTTAAATTATGTGAATATCACTTATTGGAATAAAGGGTCAAGCATCATAAGCTTGCAGGAATGATGCAAACCATTGAACATTCAAGAATGAAAGTGATATGTGAAATTTTTTCATGTTACTACCATGTCGGTAGAAGTATTGAAGTATATGTTTCTTTGAGGAATTGCAACATTGTGGAACTAGTGTGGTGTGATAGAATTGTCGGTATTATGGATTATGCTAATAATCTTATGATGGTGTTGATGGTGATGGTAACGACATTGTTGTGTTTCGTTCTAAGAGTGAAAGAGGTCCTAAAGCGTTGACACAAGGAGTGAAATGAATTGGTACGTTCATAACTCAAGAGCATCACATCTTGTTGGATTGTTATGGTTAACGACATGGAATTTGGATTTGTGGTGTGCGAATGGTTGTCAAAGTGAGAGTTATAATTGAAAGAAGTGAGTTTTCTTGAATTATAATTTTTAGTGTTGAGATTTTTGTAAACTCTTTTAAGATTGATGTTATGTTGCAGTGGAGAACTCTGAAGTCTGCGAATGAGATTCGAAGTTTCTTGGTTTAGATGGTTGTCGCTTCCGGGATTTTCATCCTAGTACAAACGTGAAAGTGGCACGGAAAAGGTAGAGTCGCCAGCCATGCATTTTTATCCCGAATGAATGGGAAAGGTAATGCTGCACAAACCTGGGGAAGAAGGAAAGGACAAGGTCCTGCGAACTAGAGATTCTGGGTTCGGGAGTCAGTTACGACATGGGAAGGTATTAGCACCCCAAATCGTACGTCGTACCCGACGAGATCCACGCTTGTTAATCTGTTTCAAAGGGTAAGAAATATGATGCTGCTGAACAAAGAACTGCTAACTGGAATGGACATTAGAAAGGGAACTGGAAAAGAGAACGAAAAGAAAGAATGGGAAAAATGTAGGGAAAATAAAGTATGTGCTCAAACGGGCCCTACCCCGCTGCCTACGTACCTCATTGGGAAAATGAGATTTAGAGTCGACGTAGTTTTCCTAACTAAGGCAGGAACTTTTGTTTGTGTTTTTTATGGCTGTAACTGCTTATGTCTATGCTCAGGTGTTGCAGACTCGCCTTGAACGAGTGTGTTTACCTTCTTGCAGATGAGACAAGTCGTAGCAAGTTCACGTTGTGAGTGAATGAGATGAGAAAAGAGTTCCCGCAGAAAAGATGTTTATTGTTTGTTGTTTGTCTTTTAGAGAAGTGTTTTAATTGTTTTATTTTGTGAAAATAGCCTCATGACTAAACTTGTACATCATGCTAGACAAGCCCATACTATTCCAATATGGAATGAATATGAGTGCCCCATGGAATAAGTCTCTACATCTAAGACTACTTCAACCTTTATTAAAGTGTTTTTAGATTTTCTTTATGAGATTAGGAAAAATGACTCAAGTTGCAAAAGGACAAACTAAGGGGACTAAGACACAATCCTAAATTGTTTATTGCATGTAAAAGGAGATCCTAATGGTTTGTGTGGTTTTCTAATCCTAATGAGAAAAGGGAAAATAAGAAAAAAGAATTAGAACTCAACTTACTTCCTAAGGAAGTTAAGTTGTTTCTAAAGAAAGGGAGAACCTATACAAGTAAAGCACAAATTTCTAAGGAAAACACAATTAGAAATCATAAAGAGATGAGGAATAAGTTATATGAACAAGGCTTACCTCAACCTCCCTACAAAACAAATGTTAGCTTTACAATGCATATTGAAAACATAAAGCATGGCAAAAGCTCAAACTAACTCAAACTAGCTAAGGAAAAGAACTAATGACTCCCTAAGCCTAAATCCTAAAAATAAAAGATCTTAAATGATAACAAGCTTCTAAAGTCAGTATCTAAACCATGTTAAAGTGAGCTAAGGTCCAAAGATCAAACAACTACAATCTATGTCCTAATGAGGTACTAAATCCTAAAGGAACTTAAGATGAAGTTAGATGAAGAAAATAGAATGAAAGTGCAAGGCAAACACAATTTGAAAGTATAAACAAATAAAGGAAGAAGTTTTATGTGAATTACCTCAACCTCCCTACAAAACAAAGGTTAGTACCAAAATGGTTTGCATATTTGGAAACCAAAACAAAGGAATAAAGACAATTAAACCTTACACGCACCCTAGAATGGGACTATGGTTCAAAATAAGACCTAACTCTAAAGGTGAAGGTGCCTAAAGGTTATATGACTTATAAAGTCATTATCTACATGCTATAGGTATCTAAGGATACTAGGATATGTCACAAGATCAAACTATGTCAAACTATGTACAAAAAGTTCACCTAAGTTAACCTAAGTGCAAGTTAGGGTTCAAGGATGAAGTATGAGTGCATATGACATACAAGCATGGATTATTACATGAAATGAGTATCAAAGTCAATAGTTAAATCTTATGAATGTAGATTAATAAACATATATTCATGGATGCAATGGTTTAATCATATGGAGCAAGGAGAAGAAGATGTGAGAACAAATGAAACATGGGGTCGCATAAGATCACAAATGATGCAAGTTAAGGATGAATGTCAGGTGAATATGCATGAGATAATTATGGTTCAGTAGTATACAATATGTGAGATGCAATTAGAATGCATGAATAGGCATTTATAATTCCCACATAAGTCATGTTAACCTTTAGGAGAGAAGAGAAACAAGTTTAAGTTAAACATGTTCAAGTAAGTATGCAATTTAAAACACTCAAAACAAACCAAATGAAGATGGTTCAAAAAGTGACCTATGACTGGAATTAAGGACCTAAAAGTGACCTATAATTAACTCCTACAAGTTACCAAAAAGTGTCTCAAGCAAATGACATGAATGTCTTCCTAACATCTATGGTATGGAGCAAATAAGCACAAAATTGGACATGTAATCTAGGTGACATGAAAAATAGAAAAAAGGTTTGAAAAATTATGAAATTAAATACCTACCATAGTTAAGTCAGTAGCTTACATGTTCTAAAATTATTTCACAAAAAAATTCACCAAAGTGCCAAAACAATTCACTTAATGGTCAAGATAACAAGACATGATCACCGAAAAATAACTCCACAAAGTGGATCAAAAAGGGCACCAAAAATTATGAAAAAAATGCCTAAGTAGCATCAAAATTTCACAAATTCCAGTGGTTAATGACACACAAAAAATAGGTCTCACACCTATTGAAAAAAATTGTTTTTGATCCCTTATGTCAAAACCATTCATTTTGGAACAGCTTGGAATGAAAAATCCAAATTAATTACTAAACCCAACCAAATCTAGAAACAAAAATTATAAAAAAAATTAATTAAGAGAATAAGGATCACTCATGAGTTTTTCCAGAATTTATCACACCCGGAACTAGTTTTAATAATTGCGACGAAACGGGTAAAAAATGGTGATTTAAGGGAAAGTGAATGGAACCGAATTCTATAATCTGTAACCTAATCCCTAAGCTTCGATATCGTCACATATAATCATAAATCACAAATAATATTCGGTGCCTCATGTAAACACACCAAATTTTCCCTCACTAAGTTCACACCATGGCTTGTGATCTTTCATACTTACATAAGTTTAATCATACCATTTCATGTTGCATTTTTGCTTCATTGCATTAGTTCAAGTTCATATGCATCTAGGGTTTGTGATCTGAGCAATCCAGGATCCATCTGAGCCACTCCAAAGGCCATCAATCATCTCAAGAGGGCCCATTTATGTTAAATCATCATATTTTATCCTCCAAAGATAAAGGAAGTCAAAGAATCACAAGAACTGGCAAAGCATGGAAGCAGAGCTAGGGTTTAACTACACAGATGACCTAAAATTAGGGTTTTGGTTTCAGAGGCCATAACTCCAATTTTTTTGGTCATTCTTGTTTCTAATGGTCTAAATATGTTATAAGGATCTTGTATACCAAGTTTGATGAAGAAATTCATTGTGGAAGCCATCTGTTCACTGGGTAACTTCTTGAGCAAGTCAGAGCAAAATCAGGGCATCTAAGGCCCCCCAACATGGAACCAAAGTGAATTTTTCATCAAATTAAAGTTATATGGTCTTTATTTGATCATTGAAATGCTTGGAAGTTCACAAAATTGAAGAAAAGTGAGCTAAACCAAAAGTTGCCAAAAATGTAAATGACTTGTAATGTAAACTTTCCATTTTGGGAAAGTTTTTCAACCTCCCCTTTCCCAACCAAAAATGCTTCAAATGAAAAATTGTTGGTCATGAAAGATTTAGATTGGATCATTCCATTTTCAAAAAGTACAAGAACAAGATCTAATTCATTTTGGAACTCAAGATATGGCTTATCAAAGTTGGCAAAAATCCCATAATTTTCAAGAATGCACCAAAAGGGATTCTTTGCAAAACCACTTGCCAAGGCATTTTGTGACTTCAAACACACTTTAATACATCATAACAACATAGTACATTGCTTATAGGCCATAATTGGCCAAAGAATCATGTCATTCCATGTCTTGCACATCAAGAAATCCAAAAGGGGCCAAAACTTCATGAATTTGCAAAATGGCACAAAACCTCTCATCCACTTGCTACAGCTCATCAAATCTGATTCACAAACATTCCTTGATCTCAGCTGAACCAGGACATGCCCAAATCAAAGCCTGCCACTTGTCCATACCTCAAGTACAAGAAATGTTGACTTTATGCAAATTCACCCATACCAATCACAACAGTCCACCACCCACTCACTGCCCAACTAGAACTCTACAAGCATGCCTCAAGGGTCATTTTTCATAACACACACAAGCCTAACTCTCCAAGAACACGACATTGCCAAAAACACTCCCTCTTGCAAAAGCTTTCGAATTTCATAACTCAGCCACTCAATCTTCAAACAAATTCCACCATTCATCTCTAAATCACTCACTGATCACAAACCAACCATTGAAACAGCCAAAAGCACTCCATAAACCACATAAACCAGCCCTCCTCAAAGCTTTCCAAGCATTGTAACTGCCTCAGGAGGTTCAAAGGAGTCTTTTTGCATCAAGGAAGTGGCCAGAAAGCTCAAGGGTGAAAAGCTTCATCTCAGGTAGCCATTGGAATTTATTTTTCTAGAACCTCTTTTTTATGTTACAAAATGATAAAGCATGCTCCACTGATCACACTGAACTTAAATGTTTGAAAATGGTTGAGAAATGAGTGTGTATTGATGTAATACCTCAAAATTTGCCCTCTCATTTTCATGCCATTTAGCATATCCTTTCATACATTGCATTGCATTTAGATCACAATTGCATCATAAACATACATGAACATACATCTCCATTTGAGCTTTCACAGGTTGCGACTGGCCTTTATTTCTTCATGCGGCACGTGCACAATAATCTCAGAAGAAGCCAAAAGTTCTCGGTTGATTCAAAGGAGTTTAAGCAGAATATCAGTTTTATGGTGCAGTTTGCAAAAGTTGTAACTTATGCTCGGAAACTCATTTTGGCTTGAAACTCAATAGTTTAGACCGTTTCATTATTCTCTACAACTTTTGTGTTCGGCTCGGAGGCCAATTCATCAAGGAAAATGGCGGGATTTATTTGTTTCTGAAATTTCGGTTTCGCCGATTAACTGTGCTAGCGGTATTCAAGAGTTTGTAACTTCTTAATGGGTCAACATGTCTGAGAGATTCATATTCCAAAAGTTCCGTCTTGATATCCTTTCCAACTTTTGGGTTTTGGCCGAGAACTAATTCTTTGAAGAAGATCTCAGAATGTGCGAGTCTTTAGAGTCGACATATAGTGAAAAACAGTGCTGAACCGGTGAGTTTTGAACACTAAAAAATTCATAACTCTTGGATCGTTTATCAAATTGATGTCGTTTCGGTGCCTAAAAATCCTTTTAGATGTTATCTTCATTATGTGAATTCAGTTTTGGTTCGGTCCAAGCGGAAGGATCTCGAAAATGCGAATTACCAATAAGGTTCTTTGATGCACTGTATTGTCTGTCAGATTTTGTAAAATTCATAACTCGGTCAATTTTCATCGGATTGCACCCGTTCTTGAAGCGTTGGTTCAAAAATTTTATCCTCTTCAAGTTCAAAGACAAATGCGAGTTTGAAAGGTGCTCCAAAGATTATCGTTTTGGTTTATTTCACAAAACCGAAGTGCTGAACCGAAGAAAAAGGCTGAAAGTGGTTTCACGAGAAAATTCATATCTCCCTCGTCGTTTGTCCGGTTGAGCTTAGATTTTAACACCAGGTCACTGACTCATAGATCTACAACTTTTCTGACAAAGTCGAGTCGAGATTATGCTCCGAAGAGGTTGACCTCGTCACATTTTCGAGTAGCGGACACCAAATAAGCCGAAAAAACAACTTATTCAGTGACGTCTTGCAGCTTAAACGTATCGATCGCACTCGATTTTGATCGTATGACGTTCGTTATTTTTGCATTGCAACCGTGATTCAGAGGCGGACGATGTTGTGGAAGGTTCAGAGTCGAAATTTCTTGCCGAAGATATTGTTATTTTCACTTAAGCCGAAATTCTACCTTTTGCCTTTCATTTTACACTCCACTATATATTCTTTTGACCCACAATTTATCTCATAACTTCAATCATAATTTACAAACACCAAAAAACTCTCACAAACTCTCTCTAAAGGATCAAAGTTCATTCTCTCAATTCTTTCTCAAGAACACAACAACAACTTCATCAAGAACTCAAGAACACAACAACAACTTCATCAAGAACTCAAGAACACAACAATTCCGATCAAGCTTCCGGTAGCTGGCAGCCGCGCGGCCTCTCCTCCCCTCCTTCGTTCATGATCACGTCTCACTTCCTTCGGATTCGCAATTTCTTCGTCGATTCTTCATTCGGTAAGCTTCTTAAACTTTAATTCATGAATAATTGTTGAATTGTTTCTTGAATTGAATTTTGAAGTTGAATTAATCTTGTGGAGATTATGTGCATTGATTCATGATTTGATTATTGATTGATTCTTGATTAATTTATCCTAATAATTGTTGTGGTGCATGATTGAAAAGGCTTGGTAAAGTTGACATAGAATAATCGGTGAATGTTAGGTGTTTGACAAAATTCCTAAGAGAGCTAATTATTATAACTTGATATTGATTGAAGTGCTTGACTTTTAAATTCATGCTTGTTTCAATGTGCAAATTTGAAATAGGATAGGTTGAGGCTTAATTGTTGATGTTGTTCATGTGTCGCGTGTCGAGAATATGTTTTGGTCATAACTTCCTAACCGTAGCGCGTTTTCGCGAATGTGAATAGTGTAAATTGACTTTGTTGATTATTCCGGAGCCATTGGTGAACTTTTTAGTCGATTTCGGACAATTTTTTTCCGACTATTTCACTACTGCCAGCCGACGAAATTGGCCAAAAAGTATCACTTCCGAGCGAAATTTTCAAAATCCGATTGCATATTTGAATCCGTTGGCACGTTTGCAAGTTACCATGCGATTTTCGTTCAATTCCGAGTCGGTGATTTTTGACGCGTTTTTTGTTTTAAGGCTTTTTAAGTTCGGTTTGGTGCGATTTTGATGCATTGATCTTGTTTTGACTTGTATATATGTTTGTTGATCATTTGCCATTCATTGCATGTAAATTTGTTTGATTCCGGTTTGAGTTTGCATGTTGTTTATGTTAGAGCATAAGTGCTGCCCCGTTTTGAAACGTAAATTTCAATGCATGTCCATGACTCGTATATTCATATTTCTACTTGATTTGGAGTTGTGAGGCATAGGTGCAACTTCCGGTTGCACCTCTTTTTGGTTTCTAATGCGTTTGTTGAGTTCAGGCAAGGTTCTCGCAAAGATCTTAACGACGGTCGTTTGGTTGGTATTTCACTTTATTTGTGGGATACCTTTGGATTCAAATGATATTTTGTGCCGTTGTTTTTGTTTCGATTATGGGGAATCTTCACAAAGCAATTATGGAAGATGAGCATTTATTTTTCTCATGGGAGATTACAAGGCTTGGCTTGAAGTTTTTTTGGATTTCTTTTATGTGAAAGAATCGGCACTTCGACCAAGTAAGTAATCTCGATTCTCTACTTTAATGCATCATTCTAGTTGTATGCGACTTAGGATCATATAACTTAAGGTGCATATTGAGCCCTCCCACCTGAGGCATTGGATTTATTTGTGATATATATTGATATGTGTCGATTTCGGAGTTTAGGGATTAGGTTACGGATTAGAGAATTCGATTCCTTTCACTTTCCCTTAAAATCCACTTTTTTGCCCATTTCGTCGCAATTATTAAAAATAGTTTTAGGTGTGATAAAATTCTGGAAAAATTCATGAGTGATCCTCATCCTCTTAATTAATTTTTCATATTTTTTGTTTCCATATTTGGGTGGTTTTAATAATTAATTTGGATTTTAGATCATAAGCTGTCCCAAAAAGGAAAGTTTTGGCATAAGGGACCGAAATCGTTTTTTCCCCATAGGTGTGAAACCTATTTTTTGTGTATGATTAATTACTGTAATTTGTGACATTTTGATTCTACTTAGGAATTTTTTTCATAATTTTAGATGCCCTTTTTGATCCACTTTGTGGAGTCGTTTTTTGGATAACCATGCTTTGTTACCTTGCTAATCAAGGGATTGTATTGGCACTTTGGTGCATAGTTTTGTAGAATCCTTTTGGACAATGTAAGATAATGACTATATCATTCCAGGGATTTAATTTCATAATTTTTTAAAGGCTTTTTGCTATTTTTCCATGTCACCTAGATCCTAGGTTGATTCATGTGTTTATGTGTCGCATAACCTAAGTGTTAAGAAGGCATTCATGCCATTTGATTGAGGAATTTTTTGGTAGCTTTTAAGAGTTGATTATAGGTCATTTGTATGTCTTTAATTCCAGTCATAGGTCATTTTTTGAACCATGCTCATTTGGTTTGTTTTGGTGCTTTAAAGTGCATACTTATGTGAATTAACTTTAACTTAAACTAGCTTCTCTTCTCCTCTAAATAATAACATGAATTATATGGAAATCATTAATGCCTATTCATGCATTCTAAGTGCATCTCATACCTTGTATGCTACTGACCCATAATCATTTCATTCATATTCACATGCCATTCTTCCTTAACTTTCATCATGTGCGATCTTATGCGATTTTTGTTCGTTTCTTCTCATATCTTCTTCTCATTGCTCCATATGCCTAAACCATTGCATCCATGATTGTATATTTATTCACACATATTCATGAGCATTCACTACTGACTTTGATGTTCATTTCATGTACTAATTCATGCTTGTAAGCCATACACATTCATACTTCATCCATAAACCCTAATTTGCATTTATGTGAACTTAGGTGAACTTTTTGTACATAGTTTGACATAGTTTGATCTTGTGAGGTATCCTAGCATCCTTAGGGACCTATATCATGTAGCTACTAACTTTAGAAGTCATGTAACCTTTAGGTACCTTCACCTTTAGACTTAGGTCTTATTTTTAACCCTAGTTCCATTCTAGGACGTTTATGGTACTTAATCGCTTTCATGCTTTGATTTTACTTTCAATATGCATTGTCATGCTAACTTTTGTTTTGTAGGGGGGAAGATTGAGGTAAGCATTACTTCATTCCTATCTCTTATGCATTTTAATTGTCTTTGCCTTAGCACTTTGTGCTTTGTTCATAGGTTCCCTTTTTGTTCTTTAGAACCAACTTAACTTCCTTAGGAAGTAAGTTAGTTTCTAATTCTTTTTTCTTCTTTTCCTTTTCTTCATTAGGATTAGAATACTTCATTAACCCTTAGGATATCCATGCATGTTAACACTTAGGGTTGTTTTAGTCCCCTTTAGAATTTTTCCTTTGAGATCCTTTGGCGCTCTCTCTCTTCTCATCTTCAAACTTAATTTTAATTCACTTAATAAAGGTTGAGTACTTTCATGTGACATGAGACTTTGCTATGAGATGCTCACATGCGTTCCATTTCGGGGCGAGGTGTGAGTCATCACTCGTGGTGGATAAGTCTTAACATGAATACCTCACAAAGAAAAAGCTAAAAAACACTTCTTAACTAAAAAACTACAAAAACACTTAATAATGGTAATAGGCCAGTGTGCTTGAGCCTTCACTTGTGGGGCTAGCTTTGGGGATTTCCTCCATAGATAGGTGTGCCTCTTGCGCATTCCATTTCGGGATGATGTGAGACGTACACATCCCATTGAGTAAGACTTAGGTACACTTACCTATGCAAACCTTCACAAATAAAAGCTTCATAAAAATCTCAAACAAACGATAAGCGTCTTTCCTTCGGGAATTCTTTCCTCATTCGCTCCGTATGCGAACTTGCTCCTACTTGTCATTTTGCAAGACGGTTACGCACTCGTCGTCCAAGTCTGCAACACCTGAGCAATGGCATAGGCAGTTCAAGCCTTAATTCACAAGCAATTTCCCTTTGTTACCCCTAGTTAGGAGAACTACGTCGACTCTGATCCTCATTATCCCGATGAGGTACGTAGGCAGTGGGGTAGGGCCCATTCGAGCACATTCTTTATTTTCCCTACATTTCCCCCTTTCTTTCCATTTTCTTATTTCGGTTCCTTTCTCATTTCCATTCCCTTTCTTTCAGTCAGCAGTTTTATTCAGCAGCAGTTATATCTTTCTCACCCTTTGAAACAAGCAAGCAAGCGTGGATCCCGTCGGGTACGGCGGACGGATTGGGGTGCTAATACCTTCCCCGAACTCAGATCTTTGGTTCGCAGGACCTTGTCCTTTCCTTCTTCCTCAGGTTTGTGCAACATTACCTTTCCCTTTCATTCGGGATAAAAATGTCTGGATGGCGACTCTAACCTTTC
This sequence comes from Lathyrus aphaca, assembly GCA_963966055.1. Taxonomy (NCBI): domain Eukaryota; kingdom Viridiplantae; phylum Streptophyta; class Magnoliopsida; order Fabales; family Fabaceae; genus Lathyrus; species Lathyrus aphaca. Next base: position 261,826,293 of record OZ014519.1, read on the forward strand.
CGCGCCACTTTCGCGTTTGTACTAGGATGAAAATCCCGGGAGCGACATCTGGCGACTCTGCTGGGGACTGCACACCAGATGATCTCTGGTTCCCTTGTGAGTCTCTCCTAGTGCTTGTTTGTTTCTGTTTCTTTGGGTGATGTTTGTTTGTTGTGGCTTGTTATATCGTATTGTTGTTTGTTTATCGCTTTTGTTTACAGCTTTATTTACAGTTTTCAGTATTTATTTTCTGCATCATGTATATCATACTGGACTGTCTGGACTGGTTTTCTGTTTGGTGGGTTCGGGTGATATTGTTTCTGAGAGATAAGCCAAGTACCCGGCTTGAGTGCACCTTAGGATTAGAGTGGACATATTGTACTCGCATGTGACATGATGAGTGGCGATGTGTTTCACGCCCAGATTGCGACTGTCTTGGAAATATCTTGTGTGGGGATTTCCTCCACTTCGGGATAGGACCTTGATAGTTATGTGCATCTGGGGACCGATCATTGAGAACCTTTGTGGAAACAACCCTCTCTAGTGATGACAGTGGCAGACCACATTTGTTGGCAAACCCACTCGCATCCGAGGGTCCACTGGGAACTCACATAGGATGGCCTGGTTCTCTCATAGGAATCCAGTCAAGGCAAACTGTTCGTATGACGGTAGTATTGTACCCTTCGGGATGAATGTACTATTGTTTCTCGATTCAGTGCTTGAAGCTGGGGACCAATGAGGGATGCTTGTTTCCTTGGACTCAGCTGAGGCCTCCCTGAGTAGTACATAATGCCAAACCGATTCCCTGATTTGGTCATGAGCCATTTCTCGGAAATGGTGAACGTATTATTGCTATTCGGCTTTGAGAGTCCGTGATGTTGACCCGAGTAGCACACCCGTGAGATTGGGAGGGGTTTACAGGTTTGCATGAACCCTAAACTTCAACATACCCACTTTGCCAGTATTGTTCAGTGTTCTATGGTTCTTTGATTCTGAGATCCGGGATTTCTATTCAGAGAGATTGTTACTGTGATTACCATGGTGACCCTGATATTGTGACTGTTATTATGACTCTCCACAGACACTTGGCTCGTTGTTCAACTTCAACACCATCAGTGACTATTCTATTATGTGATTCAGTTCTACAGTTATTGGGTTCTCAGTTATGGGGTTCTATACAGAGATGGTGCCGCTATTGTGATTCTATACAGAAAGTTGGTTCACTGTTCAACATCAACATCAGATTGTTGATCACACGTCTGTTGCATACATGACATCATAGCATTTCTGCATACATGTTCAGTTATTTCCGAGGATCACATATCTGAATCATGTTGTTGGATTTTTCTGTATCAAAACTTGAATTAAAGCAGATAGATTCCTCAGAAATAATTGAACATGGCATTTGCATACATCCTTGCATTCTTGACAGGTGTTCAGAGACAAATTCTTTTCCTGACTTGATTTCTCATCAGAATGGACAACTTGAATCACAATCATCAAGGTATATATTTGAAGCAACTCCGGGCGGAGGTAATCGAAGGAAGACCCAGCTGAGGCCATTCAGGGCAGAGGTATAAGCTTTATCTCAAAACCAGAAACTGCTGAAACAGGAAGTCAACCAGATGAAGACTCAGATGAGCTTGGTTATGGAAATTCTGAACAAAGCTATTTTCATCCCTATTGAGGGGAACTACGCTGCTCTGATTCTCCATTGGTCAATGGAGATACGTAGGCAGGAGATCGTGCAAGATCTTTCCGAGCAACTTTATTTATCAACTTCATTTATCAACCTCTTCCCTCCAGACGTCATTTGTCGGCATCCAATTTCAGCTTCCCAAGAGAGTCCAGCGGGCAGAGCATAAGGGTAAAGGCCAAAACCACTTGAGAAGAAGTTTGATCATATTCTGATGACGTACGTGCAATAAGTTTCCTCATTTACGCAAATTTGGAGTGGTTGAGCTAACTGCATCAGGATCATCTCCGACAAAGCTTCCTTTGGGGTTTCAATGCCAAGTATGATTACCATTCTGGGGCACCTGGCCTTTTAATTGAAGATTGCAAGTCTTTCAGAGGCAAAGGTAAAAACAAGGTCGCGAATTTGATTGAGTAAACATCCAGACTACTGACTGCTGAAAGTCTCCGAGAGCAATAAGTCCAGACGGAGTCAAACCTCCTCAATAATGACCACCATGATGTGAAGGCTAGATGCAAGTATCACTCAGGGGCATTTAGGCATACAATTGACAACTGTGATGTGTTCAAGTACAAGATGCAAAATTTGGCCGACTCAAAGGTCATCATGCCAGAAGGTCTGCTCACATATTGAAATCTCCTTATCAAATTGGCATCCTAGTTTGCAAGGGCATCTTCAGAAGCAATAAGTCCAGACGGAGTCAAGTCTCCTCAATGATGGCAATGTTCAGCTTCTTTACTGCATTTTCATTTTTAGTTTATATTGTTTGTTTAAACATTTGTATGCATGCATGAAACTTATTTGTTTTTGAATGATAACCATAATAAAATGCACATGTTTCTCTTGAAGTAATCCATTCGTATTCACTCATGATTTTGTGTATGTGCATTGCAATACCAACTGTTGTGATTAAACTCTATCAGGGAGGACGACGAAATGAAAACGCAAAAATCTCTAACTGTGTGCTTTTGAGAAAGACCCTGTTGACGATGTACAGGCATTGTTTCAAGTCCTAAACACCGGAGATATAAGGGAGATAGACCCTCGCCAACCCATTTGAGCCTTGAAGTAGGAGTTTATTTTCGCATGAAAAAACCCTTGCATTTAACCCAGGGGCAGGGTAGGTGTCAGTTAGCTGGACCAATTGTTCAAATTTCGAAAAGGAGTGCAAATCTGAGGATCCATTACCTTTCGTTGTACCAAATCAAGAGGTCCAAAGACCAGAAACCACAATGGTTATCCCAATCAAGAGTCCAAAGACCGGAAACCACATTGGTTATTAATCATTGACCAGAGAATGAGGCAGTCACAACCCTTTCAAAGCAATCAAGACAAACAGTGTCACACGATTTGTTCAAAAAAAAAGAATTGAAAAAATGATGAATGAGAAAGCCCGCTAAGTCGAAACTTGAAAACAAGCGACTTAGGCAAAAATTAGGGCATCCCGCTGGACTTCACAATCAAAGATTCACAAGAATCAGTCCAGGCAAAAGTTAGGGATAAGCAAAATAATGCAAAAGTGAAAGACGAAAAGGATTACACAAGAAAGATCCTTGAACAAGAACAAAGTCGTGTGATACAGACACGAAAGACGAAGGGATGACTGACTCCAAACAACAACCTGAGTGGTGCTTAAATCGTTAGTGTAATTGGTTCCTCAATCATCACAAAACCCCTTTTCGAAAGGTGAGCGCTTGTGCCAAGCTAGCTGAACATAGGAATGGAGAACATCACGAAGATGGGTGGGCACAAATAAATTTCGAGCCTATATCCTTTGTTTCTATAATCGTTAACCAGGACACGATACAACCCTCAAAAGTCCTAACTGAAACAGGGTTATCTTGAGAGCGTACTACCACAAGATTGCGTTCCTGACTCCTATGAGTTGTGCTAAAAGTTCTTTGTTGGTGTTGCATGTGCATGCTTTCATTCATCAAAAATCAATGTCGTATCTTAACCAGTGATTCACTCACAAAGGTTGGCGACATCTTTTTACAGTAAAACTTCAAGATTAACATGTGTGTTGCATTAGAATTTTCATTCTTAAAATAAACATTTTTTGCTTACATACATTTGTTTGGCATCATACAATTTTACATATGGAATCTCAGTCCAGAAGCTTAATCTTGCCAAGTTGAGAAGTCTGAAACTTCCGAAGGACAATCTATCGAGGTGCACTTTTCAAGAAAACTCCATTGAGTAGGGACTTTCCCAACAGTCGTGGTAAGAGCCAACTAATCTGGGGAAATCATGTCGAGAAATCTCTTCAAAGTTCAACCAAGTTGGGGCAATCCCTTCGAGATTCAAATCTCTCAAAGAGCCATTAGTCTGAGGCATGTATTCAAATTTCAACCAAACTGGGGTAGTTACTTCGAGATCCAATCTCTCAAAGAACAATTGGCATGGGTGTTTTCTTCAAAACACAGTCATTCAGGGGTGATCACTTCAAGACTTGTACCGGGGAAGGCCATCCTAAGAGCATGAGAAGTACTTTCTCCTGAAGATGGTCAATCCAAAGCACCTATCCAAGGTTCGAAATACTAGGACACACTATCTCACAGTGATATAATGTTTTTCATTAATCCTCGTGAGGCAAATTTCTTTCATAGACCATACAGTCTGGGGCAGTTATTTCGAGATCCGACGAATCTCTCCAAGAGTTTGAAGACATCGAGGCATTTTGTATGTCATATTTTCTGTGAAATCCTCTTGAGACATTTTCTTCCGATGGACCTTAATCTAAGGTGAGTTGAAAATTGCAAAGAACCATTGTTCACTTATGATTAGTTGGCAACCTATCCACCCAGGGCTGGGGGGCAAAGCCATTGTCGGCACAGTACTTCAAGAGTTGTTTCGTCGGCGGACTTCATTGATCAGAATTCCTTAGCAAGTCTCATTAGACAATTCCTTCTCCATTAGTGCGACAAATGGAAGGTTACTTCTTGAGCAGAAAGATATCATCGTCTCTCATCCCCAGCATGAGACGCCTTACATCTCTCATTCCCAACATGAGAGGATTTATCTCTTATCCCAGCAAGTGACAACTTGAGCTCTTATCTTCAGCGGGAAGCTTTATCATTGACATTATCTATCATCCCCAGTAAAGTGGAAGCCGAAATTTCTCCCAGCAAGATAGCAGAAGGTGGGTATCATCCCCAAGCAAAAGTTTCCCTTCAGACAGGGGCAATTCTCAGCAGTATAAGGGGTGTCATTCCTCCCCAGCAGTTTGCTCCCTTAGCGGTGCCATGCCTTTGATTCCCCAGCCAAGCCTGAAGATGATCCGGTCCCCACAGAGTTCATATTTGATTTTCACCTCCGTCCGTGAAATATTTCTCAGCCAAGTTGCCATACTTTTGGTTATTTGATGATACAGCCAGGTATTCATCACCTCAGTCAGAGTTGAGTGTCCAGACCTCCTGACTTGTCTTCCCCTGCAGAGTTGTATCTCTTGCTGCCAATCAGGCATTTGTCTATCGCTCGTCTGCGTTTGCCAACACTCGTTTGTGTTATCCCTAAACGGAGTTCTCCCCAGCGTTGGTATTACTGCTTTATTGTTGCTCGTCTGCATCTTTCAACACCCGTCTGTGTTGGTTCTGTGGTATTGCTCGTCTGCCTTCCCCCAACATTGGCTTATGATTACCTTGATATTGTTCGTCTACAATTTTCTAACACTCGTCTGTGTTTGGTTGTTGTTGCTCGTCCGCAATTCCTCAACACTCGTCCGTGTTCTGATATGATATTTGTTGTTGCTCGTCTGCAACCTCCCCAACACTTGTCTGTGTTTGGTATTGGATCCTTCGCTGCACTCGTTTGTGCCTTGATATGTATTCTCTGTTGTTGCTCGTCTGCAACTGTCCAGCACTCGTCCGTGTTTGTTTGAAGCTCGTCTGCTTTTATTCCCCAGAAGTCGTTTGTGTTCTGAAGCTCGTTTGCTTTGCTTGGATACTCGTCTGTATCATCCCCAACACTCGTCTGTGCTAGCTTACACCTATATGTGAGGATTTGCTGTTTACCCTGGTATTTCTGTATTGCTACTTCAAATGCTCGTCAGTGTTTGAATTTCTGGTATTCGTCTATACCAGTGGCTGATACCCGTCTGTATCATTGCCTGAGACACTCGTCTGTGTTTCTCAGATCATCGTCTGATACTCGTCTGTATCATTGACCTATAATACTCGTCTGTGTTATCTTGATGATCATCCAATACTCGTCTGTATTGAAGAGGTTTCGAATCCTGATAGTGGGAATTAAATGTCGAAATGGTTACCGGTCCTGGCGTAACAGGTAAATCCGAAGGAGGCTCGTCTGTCTCAGGCACCAATTATTGTTGTTGCTGCACCTAGCGTAACAGGTTTGTTAAGAAGACTCGTCTGTCTTATACCATATATCCGCGGATAATATATGAAGAAGGTTCGTCTACCTTGATTGCATGTCTATCCCACAGACTTAAATGTATTTCCGGTCCTGGCGTAACAGGTAAATCCGAGGGAGACTCGTCTCTCTCATGTGTTAAGGACTCGTCTGTCCAGCTCCTGGCGTCACAGGATTTTTTTTGAAGACTCGTCTGTCTCATGTGTTAAGGACTCGTCTGTCCAGCTCCTGGCGTCACAGGATTTTTTTTGAAGACTCGTCTGTCTCAGTTTATATGCTTGAAGTGTTTAAGGACTCGTCTGTCCAGCTCCTGGCGTCACAGGATTTTTTTTTGAAGACTCGTCTGTCTCAGTTTATATGCTTGAAGTGTTTAAGGACTCGTCTGTCCAGCTCCTGGCGTCACAGGATTTTTTTGAAGACTCGTCTGTCTCAGTTTATATGCTTGAAGTGTTTAAGGACTCGTCTGTCCAGCTCCTGGCGTCACAGGATTTTTTTTTTGAAGACTCGTCTGTCTCAGTTTATATGCTTGAAGTGTTTAAGGACTCGTCTGTCCAGCTCTTGGCGTCACAGGATTTTTTTGAAAGCTCGTCTGTCTCAGTTACAAGTTCTTGCAATGTCTGAGGACTCGTTTGTCCGGCACCTGGCGTCACAGGATTATTTGAAGACTCGTCTGTCTTAGCACTCTTATTCCAGATATCAGTTTCAACTTGGAAGAAGCTCGTATGCTTTTTCTCCCCTTCAGTCACCAAAGCGTCATTTGGTCGGGTTTATTTCCCGGTGTTGCATTCTTCGTCAGAGTGCAAATTTCTGGTCTTCTTGGTATTCAATCACAGTTTATCTTGAATGGTCGATAGCTCGTGCTACCGTCCTTTTCAGATTAACAGATGATTGAATAGGGGCAGCTGTAATACCTCAAAATTTGCCCTCTCATTTTCATGCCATTTAGCATATCCTTTCATACATTGCATTGCATTTAGATCACAATTGCATCATAAACATACATGAACATACATCTCCATTTGAGCTTTCACAGGTTGCGACTGGCCTTTATTTCTTCATGCGGCACGTGCACAATAATCTCAGAAGAAGCCAAAAGTTCTCGGTTGATTCAAAGGAGTTTAAGCAGAATATCAGTTTTATGGTGCAGTTTGCAAAAGTTGTAACTTATGCTCGGAAACTCATTTTGGCTTGAAACTCAATAGTTTAGACCGTTTCATTATTCTCTACAACTTTTGTGTTCGGCTCGGAGGCCAATTCATCAAGGAAAATGGCGGGATTTATTTGTTTCTGAAATTTCGGTTTCGCCGATTAACTGTGCTAGCGGTATTCAAGAGTTTGTAACTTCTTAATGGGTCAACATGTCTGAGAGATTCATATTCCAAAAGTTCCGTCTTGATATCCTTTCCAACTTTTGGGTTTTGGCCGAGAACTAATTCTTTGAAGAAGATCTCAGAATGTGCGAGTCTTTAGAGTCGACATATAGTGAAAAACAGTGCTGAACCGGTGAGTTTTGAACACTAAAAAATTCATAACTCTTGGATCGTTTATCAAATTGATGTCGTTTCGGTGCCTAAAAATCCTTTTAGATGTTATCTTCATTATGTGAATTCAGTTTTGGTTCGGTCCAAGCGGAAGGATCTCGAAAATGCGAATTACCAATAAGGTTCTTTGATGCACTGTATTGTCTGTCAGATTTTGTAAAATTCATAACTCGGTCAATTTTCATCGGATTGCACCCGTTCTTGAAGCGTTGGTTCAAAAATTTTATCCTCTTCAAGTTCAAAGACAAATGCGAGTTTGAAAGGTGCTCCAAAGATTATCGTTTTGGTTTATTTCACAAAACCGAAGTGCTGAACCGAAGAAAAAGGCTGAAAGTGGTTTCACGAGAAAATTCATATCTCCCTCGTCGTTTGTCCGGTTGAGCTTAGATTTTAACACCAGGTCACTGACTCATAGATCTACAACTTTTCTGACAAAGTCGAGTCGAGATTATGCTCCGAAGAGGTTGACCTCGTCACATTTTCGAGTAGCGGACACCAAATAAGCCGAAAAAACAACTTATTCAGTGACGTCTTGCAGCTTAAACGTATCGATCGCACTCGATTTTGATCGTATGACGTTCGTTATTTTTGCATTGCAACCGTGATTCAGAGGCGGACGATGTTGTGGAAGGTTCAGAGTCGAAATTTCTTGCCGAAGATATTGTTATTTTCACTTAAGCCGAAATTCTACCTTTTGCCTTTCATTTTACACTCCACTATATATTCTTTTGACCCACAATTTATCTCATAACTTCAATCATAATTTACAAACACCAAAAAACTCTCACAAACTCTCTCTAAAGGATCAAAGTTCATTCTCTCAATTCTTTCTCAAGAACACAACAACAACTTCATCAAGAACTCAAGAACACAACAACAACTTCATCAAGAACTCAAGAACACAACAATTCCGATCAAGCTTCCGGTAGCTGGCAGCCGCGCGGCCTCTCCTCCCCTCCTTCGTTCATGATCACGTCTCACTTCCTTCGGATTCGCAATTTCTTCGTCGATTCTTCATTCGGTAAGCTTCTTAAACTTTAATTCATGAATAATTGTTGAATTGTTTCTTGAATTGAATTTTGAAGTTGAATTAATCTTGTGGAGATTATGTGCATTGATTCATGATTTGATTATTGATTGATTCTTGATTAATTTATCCTAATAATTGTTGTGGTGCATGATTGAAAAGGCTTGGTAAAGTTGACATAGAATAATCGGTGAATGTTAGGTGTTTGACAAAATTCCTAAGAGAGCTAATTATTATAACTTGATATTGATTGAAGTGCTTGACTTTTAAATTCATGCTTGTTTCAATGTGCAAATTTGAAATAGGATAGGTTGAGGCTTAATTGTTGATGTTGTTCATGTGTCGCGTGTCGAGAATATGTTTTGGTCATAACTTCCTAACCGTAGCGCGTTTTCGCGAATGTGAATAGTGTAAATTGACTTTGTTGATTATTCCGGAGCCATTGGTGAACTTTTTAGTCGATTTCGGACAATTTTTTTCCGACTATTTCACTACTGCCAGCCGACGAAATTGGCCAAAAAGTATCACTTCCGAGCGAAATTTTCAAAATCCGATTGCATATTTGAATCCGTTGGCACGTTTGCAAGTTACCATGCGATTTTCGTTCAATTCCGAGTCGGTGATTTTTGACGCGTTTTTTCGTTTTAAGGCTTTTTAAGTTCGGTTTGGTGCGATTTTGATGCATTGATCTTGTTTTGACTTGTATATATGTTTGTTGATCATTTGCCATTCATTGCATGTAAATTTGTTTGATTCCGGTTTGAGTTTGCATGTTGTTTATGTTAGAGCATAAGTGCTGCCCCGTTTTGAAACGTAAATTTCAATGCATGTCCATGACTCGTATATTCATATTTCTACTTGATTTGGAGTTGTGAGGCATAGGTGCAACTTCCGGTTGCACCTCTTTTTGGTTTCTAATGCGTTTGTTGAGTTCAGGCAAGGTTCTCGCAAAGATCTTAACGACGGTCGTTTGGTTGGTATTTCACTTTATTTGTGGGATACCTTTGGATTCAAATGATATTTTGTGCCGTTGTTTTTGTTTCGATTATGGGGAATCTTCACAAAGCAATTATGGAAGATGAGCATTTATTTTTCTCATGGGAGATTACAAGGCTTGGCTTGAAGTTTTTTTGGATTTCTTTTATGTGAAAGAATCGGCACTTCGACCAAGTAAGTAATCTCGATTCTCTACTTTAATGCATCATTCTAGTTGTATGCGACTTAGGATCATATAACTTAAGGTGCATATTGAGCCCTCCCACCTGAGGCATTGGATTTATTTGTGATATATATTGATATGTGTCGATTTCGGAGTTTAGGGATTAGGTTACGGATTAGAGAATTCGATTCCTTTCACTTTCCCTTAAAATCCACTTTTTTGCCCATTTCGTCGCAATTATTAAAAATAGTTTTAGGTGTGATAAAATTCTGGAAAAATTCATGAGTGATCCTCATCCTCTTAATTAATTTTTCATATTTTTTGTTTCCATATTTGGGTGGTTTTAATAATTAATTTGGATTTTAGATCATAAGCTGTCCCAAAAAGGAAAGTTTTGGCATAAGGGACCGAAATCGTTTTTTCCCCATAGGTGTGAAACCTATTTTTTGTGTATGATTAATTACTGTAATTTGTGACATTTTGATTCTACTTAGGAATTTTTTTCATAATTTTAGATGCCCTTTTTGATCCACTTTGTGGAGTCGTTTTTTGGATAACCATGCTTTGTTACCTTGCTAATCAAGGGATTGTATTGGCACTTTGGTGCATAGTTTTGTAGAATCCTTTTGGACAATGTAAGATAATGACTATATCATTCCAGGGATTTAATTTCATAATTTTTTAAAGGCTTTTTGCTATTTTTCCATGTCACCTAGATCCTAGGTTGATTCATGTGTTTATGTGTCGCATAACCTAAGTGTTAAGAAGGCATTCATGCCATTTGATTGAGGAATTTTTTGGTAGCTTTTAAGAGTTGATTATAGGTCATTTGTATGTCTTTAATTCCAGTCATAGGTCATTTTTTGAACCATGCTCATTTGGTTTGTTTTGGTGCTTTAAAGTGCATACTTATGTGAATTAACTTTAACTTAAACTAGCTTCTCTTCTCCTCTAAATAATAACATGAATTATATGGAAATCATTAATGCCTATTCATGCATTCTAAGTGCATCTCATACCTTGTATGCTACTGACCCATAATCATTTCATTCATATTCACATGCCATTCTTCCTTAACTTTCATCATGTGCGATCTTATGCGATTTTTGTTCGTTTCTTCTCATATCTTCTTCTCATTGCTCCATATGCCTAAACCATTGCATCCATGATTGTATATTTATTCACACATATTCATGAGCATTCACTACTGACTTTGATGTTCATTTCATGTACTAATTCATGCTTGTAAGCCATACACATTCATACTTCATCCATAAACCCTAATTTGCATTTATGTGAACTTAGGTGAACTTTTTGTACATAGTTTGACATAGTTTGATCTTGTGAGGTATCCTAGCATCCTTAGGTACCTATATCATGTAGCTACTGACTTTAGAAGTCATGTAACCTTTAGGTACCTTCACCTTTAGACTTAGGTCTTATTTTTAACCCTAGTTCCATTCTAGGACGTTTATGGTACTTAATCGCTTTCATGCTTTGATTTTACTTTCAATATGCATTGTCATGCTAACTTTTGTTTTGTAGGGGGGAAGATTGAGGTAAGCATTACTTCATTCCTATCTCTTATGCATTTTAATTGTCTTTGCCTTAGCACTTTGTGCTTTGTTCATAGGTTCCCTTTTTGTTCTTTAGAACCAACTTAACTTCCTTAGGAAGTAAGTTAGTTTCTAATTCTTTTTTCTTCTTTTCCTTTTCTTCATTAGGATTAGAATACTTCATTAACCCTTAGGATATCCATGCATGTTAACACTTAGGGTTGCTTTAGTCCCCTTTAGAATTTTTCCTTTGAGATCCTTTGGCGCTCTCTCTCTTCTCATCTTCAAACTTAATTTTAATTCACTTAATAAAGGTTGAGTACTTTCATGTGACATGAGACTTTGCTATGAGATGCTCACATGCGTTCCATTTCGGGGCGAGGTGTGAGTCATCACTCGTGGTGGATAAGTCTTAACATGAATACCTCACAAAGAAAAAGCTAAAAAACACTTCTTAACTAAAAAACTACAAAAACACTTAATAATGGTAATAGGCCAGTGTGCTTGAGCCTTCACTTGTGGGGCTAGCTTTGGGGATTTCCTCCATAGATAGGTGTGCCTCTTGCGCATTCCATTTCGGGATGATGTGAGACGTACACATCCCATTGAGTAAGACTTAGGTACACTTACCTATGCAAACCTTCACAAATAAAAGCTTCATAAAAATCTCAAACAAACGATAAGCGTCTTTCCTTCGGGAATTCTTTCCTCATTCGCTCCGTATGCGAACTTGCTCCTACTTGTCATTTTGCAAGACGGTTACGCACTCGTCGTCCGAGTCTGCAACACCTGAGCAATGGCATAGGCAGTTCAAGCCTTAATTCACAAGCAATTTCCCTTTGTTACCCCTAGTTAGGCGAACTACGTCGACTCTGATCCTCATTATCCCGATGAGGTACGTAGGCAGTGGGGTAGGGCCCATTCGAGCACATTCTTTATTTTCCCTACATTTCCCCCTTTCTTTCCATTTTCTTATTTCGGTTCCTTTCTCATTTCCATTCCCTTTCTTCCAGTCAGCAGTTTTATTCAGCAGCAGTTATATCTTTCTCACCCTTTGAAACAAGCAAGCAAGCGTGGATCCCGTCGGGTACGGCGGACGGATTGGGGTGCTAATACCTTCTCAATTCGTAACCGACTCCCGAACTCAGATCTTTGGTTCGCAGGACCTTGTCCTTTCCTTCTTCCTCAGGTTTGTGCAACATTACCTTTCCCTTTCATTCGGGATAAAAATGTCTGGCTGGCGACTCTAACCTTTCCGCGCCACTTTCGCGTTTGTACTAGGATGAAAATCCCGGGAGCGACAATTGATTGTCTGAAATTTCTGCCATTTTTGTTCTTCCTTTCGAATCTTGAGTTTGAGTGAAAAGAAATGTGATTTGAGGGTGGATTTGGATTCAGGGAAGTGAGAAGAGTCAATCTGGAGCTTTAGAGCTCCAGAAATAACCTAGGTAAGAAGTTAGGGTTTTTCAGGTGAGGGTATCACCGGAGAAGACGACCGGTGCTCTTCTCCGGTGACCTGAAATTTATTAAGTGATAATTAGGGTTAGGGCTTCTATTTAAACGTGGACCCTTGGATCTTCATCTCCCGCGCGTGTTGTGTGGTCCAGATCACTTCATTAGTTATTAATTAGGATTAAATAATTAATTAATTAGGTTTAGTTAAGTTTGAATGTAGGCCAGAGGATCTGGCGCGCAGTTAACCAATCCTTCCCTAGATTCAATCTCAACCATTCCCTTTGCATACTTCCATTTAATTTAATTTAATTTCATATTTTTCTTATTTATTTTGCTCCAATTATTTAAAATAGCAAGAAATTTCCAAAAATATTTCTATTCTGCATTTTTATTTCAAATAATTTTCTTAACCCAAAAATATTTTTATTTTTATTTTTTGCATTAAAAAAACCATTTTTTAAACATTTAAATGTTTATTTTAATTAATTAATTAAAATATCATTTAGGTTTCTAAAAAATCCCAAAAAATTCATATTGCATCTTTAAACATTTAGAGACATTGTCATACCATCCACACAAATTTCTTTTTGGTTTTGAACCATTTTTGAAAATTTTCTTGAATTTAGGGTTCATAAAATTCACATTTTAGAACCCTAACTTCAAGAATCCTTTTCTGCCTAACCAAGAATGGTATGACAATGATTCTTTTTGCATTTATCTTCATTTGACATGTAGTTTCTAGCATAATTTTGTTACAAATTTCTTCTGCCTTTTTGAATTGATTTGCATTTTTTTTCCTTTTAGGTACCTTAAAACCCTAGATAACTTAGAAAAATCATAACTTCCTTAGGGTTAAGAGTTAGGTCTTCTCCTTTTGGGTGTGAAACCATATAGGGTTAGGGTTCTTTTGATTGCATTTTCAATTTTTTATCTTGTAATTTGCTTCTGTTTTTGAGTTTTGCATCTCATGTTGCATGGAAACCCTAATTTCTCATCTTCCTTTGCATACATCTTGCATAAACATTCATATAAGAACTTGCCATGACATTTCTTGCATCCACATGACATATAAGATATCCTAGGACACATTAGAATCATACTTGATCATTTATTCATCCATTTGCCATGTTATGCTTTCATTACATTCCATGAGCATTCATGAACTTTCATGCTTCCTTTGCATTCCCATCTCTTGTATGATCATCCATTGCTCTTGACATACATTTGCATCATCTCTTAGCATCATTTACATCATAAACATGCTTCTGGTTTTGTTTTGCATCCTTGCATTCATTTCATTTTCATTTCATCTTCATTTCCTTTTGCTAACTTTCCAGGTGGTAAGTACTTTGAGAAGTGAATTTGCCTTCACTTCTCACAATCTCTTCTCATCTCTCTTATTCATTCATTTCTGCATTTTGCTTTTGTTTAGAGTGAGATTTCTCATTCATGTTCTTCCTTCACTTTCTTTCTTCAAGCAACTTATCTTCTTAAGTGAAGTAAGTTGACTTGCTTCTTCTGCTTCTCCTCCTTCCATCTTTCCTTCTCTTTGGTGGCTTTTCTTGAAGATCTCTTGCAAGCATCATAAACCCTAGGAACATCCAAGCATGATAACAATTAGGGTTTTGATTAGTCCCCCATTAGTTTTACCTTTGTGTCATCTTTTGTGTCTCTCCTCTCATCTCATAATCAGAGACTAAACCTTCAAGGTTTTAAGGCTTTGTGATTAAGGTTATGCCTGCATCCTTCTCTTAGGATGGAGTGTATAACTTTAATCCTAAGTGTTAAACCATTAATGTGTTTAAATATCTTAATCAATTCATCTAATAATCATTAAGACATCAAGCTTGTAACTTGGGCCTTGCATTAGGGTTCTAATTCTTCCTTAATTGGTTAAGAAGGACTAACCCTAGTGTTAATGGACAAGTCCCCCTCAAGTTGTCTTACCAACCATAAAATCCACTTCTTAATCTTATAATTAACTAAAATCCACTCTAATAAAGGTTTTGATTTGTCATGAGATTAATCCCTAATCATGGATTAAGTTGAGGTATCTTCCTCAACTTAAATGTTCTCATCTATCATCCTTCTATTAGGATGGTGTAATGGGTCCATTAAATCCTTGATTATGGCTTAAACTCATTACTTAACACTAAAACAAAACACCAAAAACATCTAAATAATTTCAAGTAGGTTAATGATCTTAATCCTACATCATGGTGATTAAGTGTGAGGTGCTTACTTCATACTTAAGGTATTCTCATTACCCCTAATCAGAGGGAGGATGTGATGAGTTTACTAACCCGTGGTTTAGGATTAAGCTCATTTTCTTATGACAAACTCCAAAAGCAATAAAAGATTGAAAATACCAAAAAAAAACAATAATTGTCTCCTCCAGGATTCTTTTCTCACCTCATTCACTCACAAACGAGAACTTGCTTCTTCCGTTTAATGCAAGACAGTTTGCACCTTAGCCAGACAGGTCATACACTTGAGCATAGGCAAGCAAGCAGTTCACAAGTCAATTTATCTTTCAATCTCTTTGAGTCGAACTACGGTGTTCTGACTTTCTCATTGCACGAGAGGATACGTAGGCATAACTTAACTGTTATCGAACAAAAGTCTCTGTTTATTCCCCCTCTTCCAGCATTATTCTCTAAGCCTCATTCCTTAGCAATTCACTTCACATCTCTTTTACACTGACACTTGTATATTCTTTTCCAGCTTTTGCACACAGAATAGCACTGACACTACCCCTTTAAACACAAACTTTCAAGCGTGGATCTCGTCGAGTATGACGAACAATCTGGGTGCTAATACCTTCCCAGGTTGTAACCAACCCCCTTTCTCAGTTTCTTTGGTTCGCGACCGTCTTATCCATTTCTTTCCTAGGTTTATGCAACATTACCTTTCCTTTGGGATAAAAATGCCTAGCTGGCGACTCTTTTCAGTTCATCTTCATGTTCTCTCTTTCGCCGACCGTTCGCGTCTGTACCCCTTCTGACCAGGTGTCATTTGGTGGGAGCGACAGCTTGGCGACTCTGCTGGGGAACCTTATACTGCAACCAGGGCTTCTAGTTCTTTTCGTGCGTTCCTCCTAGCGCTTGTTTGATTTGTGTTTACGGGGGTGTTATGTGCTAATTGTGTTTATTTATTTTCTTTATTTATTGCTTTATGTACAATTTTGTTTACTGCTTTCTTTACAGTTTTTATACATCATACTGTCATTATCATTGTTGGATCTGGTTTTTGTTTTGGTGGGTGGGGTTTCACTGAGTGATTAAGGTCCTATACCTGGGACCTGAGTGGCACCTAGGCTAGAGTGGTTCATGTTCTTTCCCATTCCATTTCGGTCTGGTGCAGGAATATGAAACACGTTTCAGATGTGGGTTTCTTCTTGAGAACTCTGTGCTACAGATTTCCTGTAGTGCTAGGGCTATTTGGGAAGCCTGTTAAGTCTGGATGACCTTTATTATGACCTTCAGAATCTGGGGTGAATTAGAGGAGGATCCTTTATGGTTATTGTAAACACTGTACCTTCGGGTTAGAAGTGTTTACACTTTTCATAACTGATCCAAGTCCGAGGATCCTTGTTCTAGAACATTACATGTGAGGGGGTTGGGTTGTTTACAGGTTTGCAGGAACCCTTGGCCACATCATACCCTGTTACTGTATTGTTTAAGAGTACTTCACTTTGGACAGTTCTTGTGATTAACCCTGGACATGTGACTCTTTATTTGAGTCCCCCACCCTGGTTACTGGACTTCTGAGCCTCCATCCGGACCTTTGAACATACATGGGCCTTATATCAAGACAAATAATCAGATCCAGCTCTTGATCACAAACCCTTGCATATCATTTGCATATATCATCATTGCATAATTTAACATTTGTTTATTTGTTTTTCAGGGTATCCACCTCATTATATTTGGTTTGGTTTTGACCCCTTCTACTGCTTAGACCTCTGCTTCAGTTATCTTCTTCAGCATTTGCTTCAGCTATCTCCTTCAGCACCTGCATCAGTCTGTCAGATATTTGCCTCCAGCTTTTCAGTCTGTGATCTTCATTAGCATTTGACTTCAGCTTCTTCATCAGTACTCATGGATATTCCAAGGAAAAGCAACATATCTTATCACTTTTTTGAGCCCATATTGACTGGTATCAGGCAGGTCCAGTCTCTTATCACACCTGACCATATCCCACTGTTTAGAGAGCACTATGGGGGTATTTTGGACATGGTTATGGATCTTGATTCTTCTCATAGGAGCATGATCCACACATGCTTGCAGTTTTATGACCCTCCACTTAGATGCTTCACCTTTCCTGATTTCCAGATGGGGCCTCTGTTGGAAGAGGTTTCCTTATTGATTGGAGTGCCTATCAGAGGAGGGATCCCCTTCAACCAAGAGATGACTGTTCCCAGAAGTGAAGAGATAGCAAGGGCATTGCATTTGGAGCCTGCCCTCATTGAGCAAAACATGACAACAAAAGCTGGGATTTCTGGTCTACATCTGGACTTCTTAATTTCTCAGGCCATCCTGAAGGCTGCAGTGGGAGAATGGAGGGCAGTCTATGAACTTTTAGCCCTCGGCATATATGGGGCTATATTGTTTGTAGATGAGCCCAAATTTGTGAGTAAGAATGCCATCCACTTGTTCTTGCTGAGGAACCCAGTGCCTACATTACTAGGGGGTTTTACTACTCCATCCATCAGATAAATGAAAAGCAGAGAGGGAAGCTAGTCAGATGATGTGCTCCTCTGTTCTACTCTTGGCTGCTCAAACACTTGCCCAAATCAGATGCCTTCTTGAACCCCCATCAGCAGAGGAATTGGGCCAAGAGGTTCATTGCCTTAACATCAGATGATATCAGGTGGTGCACCCAGAGCACCAAAGGCAAGGATATTATTACCATCTGTGGGCAATACCCTAATGTTCCTCTAATAGGAGTAAAAGGTTGCATCAATTACAACCCTTTACTGTTTAAGAGACAATTGGGATATGCCTTGGTTCACCCTCCCAAGGGACAGGATTTAGCTGAGACCCTATACTGTGAGATCCAATCTAGCTCTGCTGTTGTTAGGAAAGCTGCCTGGGCTTGGGACAACATTCAGACCAAAGCGACAGCCATCCTCGAAAGATGTAACAACATTGCTTCAGCCCAGTATTCTGACTGGTCCCGTACTAGAGCTCAGATCACCAGAATGCCTTTCACCTTGGAAGACACACCTGGACCCTCTACAGTACAGCCTGCAGCAACTGTTAGCCTGGAGGAATTTGAAAAGCTGAAAGAGAGGAATAATCAGCTATCAGAAGCCCTGAAGAAGAATCTCTGGGAGAGAAATGACAGTCGTCTGGACATTGAGAGATTGGAAAGGCTCAAGACGGAGCATCTGACCAAGATTGAAAGGACAAATGACTACATAAGAAAGGCAAGAGCAGGAGAGTTGGTTTTGAAGAATGCCTGCAAGGAGGCCAAGATTCAGAAAGCTAGGGCTGAGCATTACTTGGAGGAGAGCCAGGCTAGGTGGATCAGGATCACCGAAGCCCGTGCACAAGAAGACTAGAGGAATCAAGCCAAGATTGAGTAGCTGGAAGCCAATGAGAAGAAGCAGCAGGAAGCTTTGTTGGCAGCTCAGAAGGAGATATTAGAATTGAAACTCCGGGCAGGGTTAAATAGATCAAAGGATCAGGACAGGCATAAGAAGCTGAATAATGCCATTACTACCAGGAACCTCCTCCTTAGGACTATTATAGAGCACCCAGCTGGTCCGGTGACTGAGGCCATCCTGAAGGAAGTCAGGGAAGATGACTTTGGATTGGATGTCTGATTCCTTTTGCTTGTATTTCCTTTCTTTTGATGTAATTTTTGCTTTTTGGTTGTTGTATTTTTGACCCACCGTGGGCATGTATTGTAAACAGACTATGTATTTTCATCATTTGTAATATATCAGTTTGTTTTATTTTGGTGGGCTTCATTTCTCAACATCATCAAGCATCTCCTTGAGGTCTGGAAAGGTCAAAACCAAGAACCAAATCGGATACCTTGGAAAACAAATAAGCATATTGCATTGCATACTAACCTTTTCTTTGTTTTGTAGGTTTTTGTTTGTTATTTTGTTTTTCACTTTGTTGTGGTTTCAGGAAACATTGCTCGTCGCAGAGTGTTCCCTGTCAACCGTACACACCGGTACCCAACGCGAAACAACCTTCCAGGCATTCAGATGGATCAGGTACAGCAGGACCTGAATGAAGTAAGAAATCAAATGGCAAACGAAAGGGTTGAAATGAGAAACCAAATGTCCCAGTTTATGGCTGTGATGACTGGCTTAGCTCAGAGCCAGGAAAGGCTGAGAGAGCTGGTAGAAAAGCAGACACCTGAAGAGCCCCACCCTAGAGAAGGAGGAACCAACAATAATGAACGAGGGCAGCCTCGTATCGACCCACCAGAGTTTGGGCCCCATTTTAACCCAGATGTTAATGTCCCAAGGAATATTCAAGGAAACACTGTTGCAGGCAGGATCTTGCAAGAAGATCCTCAGGAGGAGCAGTTCACAGTTATTGGGGTTGGGGATGAGGTGTATGACCGAAGACTGGATGAGATTGCTGAAAAACTAAGGTCTTTGGAATCCCAGAATTCCCTAGGCTTTGACGTAATAGACATGGGGCTGGTAGATGGGGTGAGGATTCCTCACAAATTCAAACCCCCGTGCTTTGAAAAATATAATGGTACCTCATGTCCGCGTACCCATCTGCAGTCTTTCTTGGGGAGACTCAAGGCTTATACCATGGACGAGAAGTTATGGATGTTCTATTTTGAGGACAGCCTAACTGGAGCATCAAGAGAATGGTATTCGCATCTGACGAGGGCCACTATAAGATGTTGGAAAAACTTGGACGAAGCCTTCATCCGTCAGTACCAGTACAACCTAGACATGGCCCCCAATAGAACTCTTCTAATGGGCATGTCTCAGTCTTCAAGGGAAAGCTTCCGGGATTACGCTCAAAGGTGGAGACAGCTTGCTGCTGCTGTCCAGCCACCCATGTCTGAAAGGGAGATGGCTGATATGTTTATGAACACCTTGTAGGGAACTTATATTGATAGACTTGCCACTTTCTCTTCCACCAGTTTTGCTGATGTAGTTATAGCTGGTGAGAGAATTGAGAGTCTTTTGAAGATGGGCAAAATCTCTGACAATGGTGCAAGCTCTTTCAACAACCCCAGAAAACCCTTTTCAGGACCCCGAAGGGCAGGTGAAACTAATGCTATCCATGCAGGCAGGGGCAAACCCCAGTATTCTCACAGATCAATAGCAGCCGTTACCATCCCGGCTCCAGTTCCACAGCAACCACTTTATCCTCAACAACAACATCACTATCAGCAACAATCTCATTTTCTGCAACAAAGATACATCAATAACAACAACAACCAACAGCAGCACCCCTTTCAACAGAGACCATCTCAGGCAAATAGGGTGATTGACCCCATTCCTATGCCTTATGCTGCTTTACTGCCACAACTCCTGAAGCTTAACCTGGTTGAGTTAAGGACGTTGGCTCCACCAGATCCTCTCAACCTCCCGAAGAATTATGATACCAATGCTAGGTGTGCCTTCCATTCCAATGCACCTGGTCACAATACTGAGAAGTGTAGAGCCTTGCAAATGAAGGTTCAGGAT
This sequence comes from Lathyrus aphaca, assembly GCA_963966055.1. Classification (NCBI taxonomy): domain Eukaryota; kingdom Viridiplantae; phylum Streptophyta; class Magnoliopsida; order Fabales; family Fabaceae; genus Lathyrus; species Lathyrus aphaca. The sequence goes on from OZ014519.1 coordinate 261,846,755, forward strand.
TTGGTCGATTCCAAAGCTCTCAATTTCGCACCTCCTCCAAATGTTAACAAAAATCCTATGCCTAATCATGGTGGGCCCAGGATTAATGCCATAGAAGAGGACCAACCATCTGCACTAATTGATGATGTTGCACAGATTCAAACACCGTTGGCAGAAGTCAAAGCTCAACTTTTAAGATGTCAAGTGTTCCCGGGCTGTGAGGCCAGCTGCGAATCGTGCAAAACTGCTATTAATGGTTGTGAGAGGATAAGGCTTGACATAAATGGCCTTATCAGAGATGGAATTTTGCAAATTACCACAACGGCTCCTTCAACATCAACAACTCTTTCTTCAGCAACAATGGATTCTCCTTCAACATCAACAATTCTTTCTTCGGCAACAATAGATCCTCCTACAACAACAACAACTATCATTCCCACTGATTCATCCACAACTCCGGCAATCACTCCGTCCATTATTTCAACAGACCAGAGTTCAACAACATTTACTTCTACAACATCAGCACCCATTTTATCAACAGAAACACCTACAACACCAGCAAACATTAATGAAGATGTCTCAACGGTCACGATCTATTATGACCCAGCAAATGTTCATCCCAACAACAATTTCCAACAACAAACTGCAACACCTCATGTCAGATCTCTAGTCACAATCTATTACGACCCGCATACCATCACAATTCCTTCCGCTGCAGCAATCAGTCCGATCACCATTACGGTGCCTGGACCTGTTCCTTATGAAAGCAGTAGTGTCGTACCTTGGCACTACGGCTCTGATCTCTACTGCGACAGAAAGAAGATCACTCTAGATTCATCAACCTCTTCACCACAAGTTGACAATATTGGGGGAGGCGGAGGCTTCACCATAAGCGGACGCCTTTTTTGCCTCACAAACACCGAGGCCCAATACTGAAGTAGAAGCTGCTTCTAAGGCAAAAGGGAAGAATGTGGTACTTGAAGAGCCAACTTTTAAAGAAACTCTGAAGACGTCTTTTGAACAAGAAGTGGACGAGTTCATGAGAATAATCAAAAAGAGTGATTACAAAGTGGTGGACCAGCTTCATCAGACACCCTCCAAAATCTCTATATTATCATTATTAATGTGTTCTGAAGCCCATAGGAATGCACTATTGAAGGTCCTGCACGCAGCCTACGTGCTGGAAGAGATTACGGTTAATCAGCTGGAAACTGTGGTTGCAAATGTTAACACCAGTCATGGACTGGGCTTCACAAATGTTGATTTAACGACGGAGGGACGCAATCATAACAAGGCTCTACATATCACCTTAGAATGCAAAGGTGTTGTTCTTTCTCATGTGCTGGTAGACACTTGGTCCTCACTCAATGTCCTCCCGAATAAAGCCTTGGTGAAGCTGGAGTATGATGGTTTGGCATTACGTCCAAGTAACTTGGTGGTGAGAGCATTTGATGGCTCTAAGAGATCAGTGCTTGGAGAGATTAATTTACCTGTGTTGATTGGCCCACAAACCTTTAAAACTATCTTCTTCGTGATGGACATACAGCCGGTCTACAGCTGTTTGTTGGGTAGACCCTGGATTCACGTCGCTGGCGCGGTTACATCTACCCTTCACCAGAAGTTAAAATTTGAGTGGGAAGGTCAGATCATCACGATCTGCGGGGAGGAAGACATTTTCGTTAGCCAGCTGGCTACTTACAAGTGTATAGAGATGGATGGGGAGATCCATGAGACTATGAGTCAGGGGTTTGAGGCCCTTAATATCAATGAAGCAACTGATGTGTCTGGAACTTCCATCACTTCATATCAACAAGCCCGGAAGGTTGTTGAGGAGGGTATCGCTCAAGGCTGGGGCAAGCTGCTGCCAGTAGAAAAGAAAGAAGACAGATTCAGGTTGGGTTACAGACCAACTCGACAAGATCAACCAGAGGCTGCAACAAAGCCCAAATTTGTCAGCGGGGGAATGCTTATCCTGGATGCTGTGAACAGTCTGGAAGACGAGGAAGAAGACGAACGCAACCTGGAAAGCTGGATACGTCCAAGGATCCCGGGGAACCAAGTCTCTAACTGGTCTTCCCAGGAAATTATAAGAGTTACTCCTGCATAGTAATTATTATTTCCTGTCTTTTAAGCATGCATCAAGTCCTGCATCTTTCCCAAGATGTCAGGACTCATTTTGTAATCGGGCCATCTTGTATTTTGTGCAAATGATCAATTAATGAATATCAGGACATACTTTTGCAAACGAGTCTCTTTTTCCGCTCACTATTTTTCATTTTTATTTTTTTGTACAAAACAATAAAATGGCAATGTTTTCAAAATAAAAAATTCATTTTCACTTTTTCTAAGCAAGATATAACTGATCACTAAAATGAACCAATCTAAACCCTTGCAGAGAGTGTCCTCCAGACTGCACCGATAACAACACTGCTATGACTTCGTATGACTTCGACAATCCGATTAATCAAGCTGATGAAGGGGTTGAAGAAGACTATGAGCTACCTGAAGAACTAGCCAGACTGTTAAGGCAAGAGGAGAAGGTTATTACTCCTTATCAGGAGGAAGTTGAGACAGTTAATCTTGGTACCGAAGAAGACTTGAAAGAAGTGAAAATCGGGGCCCGTCTACAAGATTCAGTGAAGGAACAACTTATTGACATGCTGCGAGAGTACGTTGATGTTTTTTCTTGGTCTTATCAAGATATGCCAGGTCTGGATACTGACATTGTGATGCACAAGCTGCCTTTGAAAGAAGACTGTCCTCCAGTAAAACAGAAGCTACGCCGTACTCGTCCGGATATGGCCATGAAGATAAAAGAAGAGGTACAAAAACAGTGGGACGCCGGTTTCCTTGCTGTGACTAGTTACCCGCCGTGGGTTGCTAATATTGTACCAGTGCCTAAGAAGGATGGCAAAGTACGAATGTGTGTAGATTACCGGGATCTGAACAGAGCTAGCCCGAAAGATGACTTCCCTTTACCTCACATTGATGTATTGGTCGACAACACGGCTCAGTTCTCGGTATTCTCCTTCATGGATGGATTTTCAGGATATAATCAGATCAAGATGTCACCTGAAGACATGGAGAAGACAACTTTCATCACACCCTGGGGCACATTCTGTTATAAGGTAATGCCGTTCAGACTGAAGAATGCTGGTGCCACTTATCAACGGGCTATGGTAACATTATTCCACGACATGATCCACAAAGAAATTGAATGTTATGTGGATGACATGATTTCCAAGTCCCTCACAGAAGAAGACCACCTGGTAAATCTGTTGAAGCTGTTCAAACGTCTGAGGAAGTACCAGCTGAAGCTAAACCCCCAACAAATGCACATTCGGGGTACGTTCCGGTAAACTGCTCGGGTTCATTGTAAGTGAAAAAGGAATTGAAGAGATGCCTGCACCAAAGACTGAAAAAGAAGTTTGGGGGTTCTTAGTTAGATTAAACTACATATCAAGGTTCATATCTCATTTTACAGCAACCTGTGAGCCCCTGTTCAAGTTGTTAAGGAAAGAACAAGCGGTCAGGTTGAATGAAGACTTCCAGTGGGCTTTTGACAAAATCAAGGAATACTTACAAGAACCTCCAATCTTATGCCTCCAGTTGAAGGAAGAACTCTAATAATGTACTTGACAATATTAGAAGGATCAATGGGGTGTGTGCTGGGCCAGCATGACGAGTCTGATCGAAAAGAGTATGCAATATACTACCTAAGCAAAAAGTTTACCGACTGTGAACAACGTTATTCACTGCTCGAGAAAACTTGTTGTGCTTTAGCGTGGGCTGCTCGCCGACAAAGGCAGTATATGTTGACCCACATTACCTTATTGATCTCAAAGATGGACCCAGTCAAGTACATATTTGAGAAGCCAGCACTTACCGGAAGGGTTGCAAGATGGCAAATGATTCTGACAGAATATGACATTCAGTACACATCTCAAAAAGCTTTCAAGGGCAGTGTACTGTCTGACTATCTGGCTGAGCAACCCATTGATGATTACCAGCCAATGAGATTTGAATTCCCTGATGAAGACATCATGTTCCTGAAAGCTAAAGACTAGGAAGATCCTGTTCACACTGAAGGGCCTGACCTAGAAGAGGAATGGACAATGATGTTCGATGGGGCTGTTAACATGAATGGTCGTGGAGTTGGTGCAGTGCTTATTACACCTAAAGGAGTTCACATGCCTTTCTCGGCAAAACTCACCTTTAACTGCACTAAAAACGAAGCTGAATATGAAGCTTTTTTCATGGGTCTTGAGGAAGCCATTGACCTCAGGATCAAGACTTTAACTGTATTCGGAGATTCAACTCTGGTAATCAATCAGACCAACGACAAATGGTACACTCACCAGGAGCATCTGATCCCATACCGTGACTACACGAGGAGATTATTGACTTTCTTCACAACAGTCAAACTTGAGTATATCCCTTGAGACGAAGATCAGTTTGCAGATGCTCTGGCTACCATTTCCTCCATGATCAAAGTTCAAGCTGCCAACTTTGTGCCTCGGATTTCAGTATCCAGACTTGACCGACCAGCATACGTTTTCTCTGTGGACATTGCTGAAGATGACAAGCCTTGGTTCCATGACATCAAATGCTTCTTAGAGGATCATACATACCCACCTGGGGCATCATCTAATGATAAGAAGACATTAAGAAGGCTAGCTGGTAGTTTCTTCCTGAATACTGATGGTTCCTTGTACAAGAGAAACTTTGACATCGTACTTCTCAGATGTGTTGATAAGAACGCAGCAGACTTGCTGATGCACGAGGTGCATGAAGGATCTTTCGGTACCCATGCTGGAGGACACGCAATGGCTAAAAAGTTGTTAAGATCGGGTTACTACTGGATCACAATGGATGCAGACTGTTGTGCTTACGCCAGAAAATGCCACAAATTCCAGATATATGCGGACAAAGTGCATGTGCCTCCGAATCCTTTGAATGTAATGTCTTCACCTTGGCCCTTTGCCATGTCGGGCATTAATATGATTAGAAAGATCGAGCCGACTGCTTCAAATGGCCACAGATTCATCCTGGTAGCCATTGATTACTTCACCAAATGGGTTGAAGTAGCTTCGTATGCAAATGTCACCTGACAAGTGGTAGCCAAATTCCTGAAAAGAAACATCATCTGTCGGTATGGAGTACCTGAGCGAATCATTACTGATAATGGTTCCAACTTGAACAACAAAATGATGGCAGAACTGTGTCGGGACTTCAAAATCCAACACATCAACTCTTCTCCTTACAGGCCAAGGATGAATGGCGCTGTTGAGGCAGCTAACAAGAATATCAAGAAGATTGTGCAAAAGATGGTGGTTACTTACAAAGACTGGCATGAGATGCTACCATTTGCCTTGCATGGTACCGTACCTCAATCAGAACATCCACTGGGGCAACACCGTATCAGCTTGTGTATGGTATGGAGGCAGTCCTACCTGTTGAAGTTGAATTACCCTCTTTACGGGTATTGATGGATGTCAAGTTGAGTGAAGCAGAATGGGTCCGTTCTCGGTACAATCAATTGAATCTGATCAAAGAGAAGAGATTAGCTGTAATCTGTCATGGGCAGTTATATCAGAAGAGAATGAAGAAAGCCTTCGATCAGAAAGTCAGGCTTCGAGAATACCAAGTAGGAGATCATGTGCTGAAAAGACTCCTTCCCCCTCATACAGAGCACAAGGGCAAGTGGACTCCGAATTACGATGGTCCATTCATAGTAAAGAAAGTTTTCTCTGGTGGAGCATTGATGCTCACTACTATGGATGGTGAATATTTCTTATCCCCTGTGAATTCAGATGCAGTTAAAAAATACTTCGCATAAATGACCCGCTGGACATAAAAACAAAATGTAAGTCCAGGCAAAAATAGGGCATCCCGGCGAGTCAAAAAAAGAATAAAAGACTCGGGCAAAAATAAGGGAAAAATCAAAAAAATGTACACCCGTTGAGTTGAAAAGCCGCATTGGACAGCTCAGGCAAAAATGGGTATCCCGGTGGATTGAAAACCCAAAAGGGCGATCCACGCAAAATAAGGGAATAAGCGAACAACTGCATGCTGAATTCGTCTGTATCACTCTCAGCACGGTAAGCTTCGAAAGGTTAAAGCATCGGTCAGAATCAACCTTCTTCAGAAAGCAAGATGAGAAGAACATCAAGGTCATACGGGTCATAGCAAAGGGAAGCTCACTAAAGCGTCATCAACATTGCCAGCACCTTTATTTTTCTGAATTTGTAACAATCTCCTCATTTCAGGGGATCTGTTTCTTTGACTGTATCTGCCAATTCAGGGCACCCAGATTAATAAAACCAGAATTTTCAGTCACATTTCGTCTCGTACATTTTATTCCATTTGCAAACAAATGTCCGATATCCTTGATATAACGTTTGCATAAAAACAAATGTGCCTTTCTAATCACATGCTTGCAGGAATATATTTTTACTTCCAGGAATGTCTAACTCCTATGACGGAATCCGGTAAGGGATACCTCGGGATACTGACGCGTTTCTTTGTCATAACAGGATTGCAGGTATTCAGAGTGCAACCAGGGGCATGAAAGGTTTTCCCCAGCAAATTTGTCGAATCATTATTTCCTCAGCACATCCTCCAAACAACACCGGAAATGCTTTCTCGCCATCAGAGTTGCCAGGCATCACTTCTCCAGCACATTTTCTTCAGAGCAGCATCAGAAGGTGCTCATTTCCCCAGCTGAGTTGTCAAATATTATCATCCTCAGCAGGATCCCCACATAAATCTCTAAGAAGATCGTTCAGTGGTCTTTCCTCCCCCAACAGAGTACTAGACAGGGAACCATCACCCCACAGAGCTCCAGCCTCCTCCCAGAAGAGCAATGACTGAAGTTCTCACACGACAAAGTGACGAAAGCTTCCACATCCCCAGTTGGGCTCCTTATTATTAAGATAGGTCTATCAGTGACCAATTTCCCCAAGTAGAGTCGTATATTTTATCAGATCTACCAATAATCTCATCCCTAGCTGGGATATCCTATCAAGCAGATCAGTCAGAGATCTCCAAAAGCAACGAGATCCGAATCCCGGATCGGTATCTTTGCATAATCATAGCATTCACATCATTTTCCCCCCAGAGCGTAGCATTCTGTCTAATACGGAGCATTACGACAAAAATCAAACATATTGCATGTTCACAAGTCAGGTTCGAACCAATCACCTGGAAATGCCAACAATACCTCATTAGCAATATACAAAATACAAAGCGTCCCCTTTGTACTCTCAAATACAGATACATGCTCCTTTTGAAACTCGTCTGTGTCATCATTCCCCAGTAAATTCGTCGGAACACTTTCTACAAATAGATGCTTATACACAATATGTTTTTCCCGACACTCGTCCGTGTCATCTCATATATCCCCACAGAAAGCCAATGCGTCCCCTTTGCACTCTCCAACACAAGTACATGTTTATATATACTCATTCGACACTCGTCCGTGTCATATCATCCCCTGCAGATGTAAGCCACAAATATCCTTTTGAATACAGAAACTTCCATACTCTTTTTGACACCTGTCCATGTCACCACTCCCCAGCATGGTTACCCAAACACTTATTATAATACACTCTTGTTGACACCTGTCTGTGTCATCCTACCCCCACAGGTTGCCAGAACACCTTTTACACTTATAAGTTCATAACTTATACGTTTCCTCTTATGACACTCGTCAGTGTCATACTCTCAAGTTAAACACTCGTCCGTGTCTCACCAATGCTAATCTTTATTCATACAGATACTCGTCCGTATTGTGTATACACAACTTATTTCCCCTCAGAATCGACACTCGTCCGTGTTCTTTGTTAACCAGTTGGTACTCGTCCGTACCATCATCCCTGAACATGGGTCAGCATTTGTTTCTACCGATACTCGTCCGTATCATAGTCCTAAGGATGCTCGTTCGCATCTTTAATCTATACACAGCATCAAACACTTATACCTTTTATTTCTTGGATGTAAACACTAGTTCGTGTTTACTATTCCCCAGCGAAGTCCCCAGTAAAACAACTTTTCTTCTATCTGACATTCGTCCTATGTCATGATACTTTCGGCAGCCGTACCCTGCCAGGTGATCGTCCTTCACCTTTGGATGACCATCCCTCATCCTTCTCCCAGCGGAGTCTCCATTATTGGAACCCTTTTCTATCCGAAATTCGTCCTATGTCGTGATATTTAGCACCCGTCCCCTGCTAGGTGATCGTCCTTCACCTTCTTGATGATCATCCTTCAACATTTTAACCGATGGTCGTCCCGATCGTTGATCTTGTTATCTGACATTCGTCCTATGTCATGATAAACCCCGAGAGCAGCCGTACCCTGCTAGGTGATCATCCTTCATCTCTTGATGATCGTCCTTCATCATGCTTATCTGATGGCCGTCCCCATCGTTGACTTTTTCTATCCGACATTCGTCCTATGTCGTGGTAAAGAGCAGTCGTCCCCTGCTAGGTGATCGTCCTTCACCATTGATGACCGTCCCTCATCATTACTTCATTTATTCTCTGAACCTGATGGCCATCCCCATCATTGCCTTTATTTTAATCCCCATAGAATTTTATTTGATGGTCGTCCCCATCATGATCCCTTTATTTCCCCAGCATGTCGGCCGACCCCGTCATTGCTTTATCACCAGCAGTCGTCCTCTACTCGATGGTCGTCCTCCATCGTCCGCACTTTACAAGCATACTATAATTCCTTTTACAATTTATATCCCTTTTCTTTTTCTCCCCAGTGAGTGCAAATTTTGGACTATCTTTGGTATTCAACCACAAGTTATCTTGTTTGTCTGTTAAGCCAGGCGCTTACATCCTGCACAGCTAACTCATGCTTGAATAGGGGCAGCTGTAAACACCCCAAATTTTCCCTCACTAAGTTCACACCATGGCTTGTGATCTTTCATACTTACATAAGTTTAATCATACCATTTCATGTTGCATTTTTGCTTCATTGCATTAGTTCAAGTTCATTGGATCTAGGGTTTGTGATCTGAGCAATCCAGGATCCATCTGAGCCACTCCAAAGGCCATCAATCATCTCAAGAGGGCCCATGTATGTTCAATCATCATATTTTATCCTCCAAAGGTCAAGGAATTCAAAGAATCACAAGAACTGGCAAAGCATGGAAGCAAAGCTAGGGTTTAACTGCACATATGACCTAAAATTAGGGTTTTGGTTTCAGAGGCCATAATTCCAAAATGTTTGGTCATTCTTGTTTCTAATGGTCTCAATATGTTATAAGGATCTTGTATACCAAGTTTTATGAAGAAATTCATTGTGGAAGCCATCTGTTCACTGGGTAACTTCTTGAGCAAGTCAGAGCAAAATCAGGGCATCTGAGGCCCCCCAACATGGAACCAAAGTGAATTTTTCATCAAATTAAAGTTATATGGTCTTTATTTTATCATTGAAATGCTTGGAAGTTCACAAAATTGAAGAAAAGTGAGCTAAACCAAGAGTTGCCAAAAATGGAAATGACTTGTAATATAAACTTTCCATTTTGGGAAAGTTTTTCAACCTCCCCTTTCCCAACCAAAAATGCTTCAAATGAAAAACTATTGGTCATGAAAGTTGTAGATTGGATCATTCCCTTTTCAAAAAGTACAAGAACAAGATCTAATTCATTTTGGATCTCAAGATATGGCTTGTCAAAGTTGGCAAAAATCCCATAATTTTCAAGAATGCACCAAAAGGGATTCTTTGCAAAACCACTTGCAAAGGTATTTTGTGACTTCAAACACACTTCAATACATCATAATAGCATAGTACATTGCTTCTAGACCAGAATTGGCCAAAGAATCATGTCATTCCATGTCTTGCACATCAAGAAATCCAAAAGGGGCCAAAACTTCATGAATATGCAAAATGGCACAAAACCTCTCATCCACTTGCTACAGCTCATCAAATCTGATTCACAAACATTCCTTGATCTCAGCTGAACCAGGAAATGCCCAAATCCAAGCCTTCCACTTGCCCATACCTCAAGTACAAGAAATGTTGACTTTATTCTAATTCACCCATACCAATCACAACAGTCCACCACCCACTCTCTGCCCAACCATAACTCTACAAGCATGCCTCAAGGGTCATTTTTCATAACACACACAAGCCTAACTCTCCAAGAACTCAGCATTGCCAAAAACACTCCCTCTTGCAAAAACTTTCGAATTTCATAACTCAGCCACTCAATTTTCAAACAAATTCCACCATTCATCTCTAAATCACTCACTGATCACAAACCAACCATTGAAACAGCCAAAAGCACTCCATACACCAAACACGATTTCTGACCAGTTGGGTTACTACCACATAAACCAACCCTCCTCAAAGCTTTCCAAGCATTGCAACTGCCTCAGGAGGTTCAAAGGAGTCTTTTTGCATCAAGGAAGTGGCCAGAAAGCTCAAGGGTGAAAAGCTTCATCTCATGTAGCCATTGGAATTTATTTTTCTAGAACCTCTTTTTTATGTTACAAAATGATAAAGCATGCTCCACTAATCACACTGAACTTTAAATGTTTGAAAATGGTTGAGAAATGAGTGTGTATTGATTGCCTGAAATTTCTGCCGTTTTTGTTCTTCCTTTCGAATCTTGAGTTTGAGTGAAAAGAAATGTGATTTGAGGGTGGATTTGGATTCAGGGAAGTGAGAAGAGTCAATCTGGAGCTTTAGAGCTCCAGAAATAACCTAGGGAAGAAGTTAGGGTTTTTCAGGTGAGGGTGTCACCGGAGAAGACGACCGGAGCTCTTCTCTGGTGACCTGAAAGTCATTAAGTGATAAATAGGGTTAGGGCTTCTGTTTAAACGTGGACCCTTGGATCTTCATCTCCCGCGCGTGTTGTGTGGTCCAGATCACTTCATTAGTTATTAATTAGGATTAAATAATTAATTAATTAGGTTTAGTTAAGTTTGAATGTAGGCCATAGGATCTGGCGCACTGTCAACCAATCCTTCCCCAGATTCAATCTCAACCATTCCCTTTGCATACTTCCATTTAATTTAATTTAATTTTATTTCATATTTTTCTTATTTATTTTGCTCCAATTATTTAAAATAGCAAGAAATTTCCAAAAATATTTCTATTCTGCATTTTTATTTCAAATAATTTTCTTAACCCAAAAATATTTTTATTTTTATTTTTTGCATTAAAAAACCATTTTTCAAACATTTAAATGTTTATTTTAATTAATTAATGAAAATTAATTAATTAAAATATCATTTAGGTTTCTAAAAAATCCCAAAAAGTTCATATTACATCTTTAAACATTTAGAGACATTGTCATACCATCCACACAAATTTCTTTTTGGTTTTGAACCATTTTTGATAATTATCTTGAATTTAGGGTTCATAAAATTCACATTTTAGAACCCTAACTTCAAGAATCCTTTTCTGCCTAACCAAGAATGGTATGACAATGATTCTTTTTGCATTAATCTTCATTTGACATGTAGTTACTAGCATAATTTAGTTACAAATTTCTTCTGCCTTTTTGAATTGATTTGCATTTTTTTCCTTTTAGGTACCTTAAAACCCTAGATAACTTAGAAAAATCATAACTTCCTAAGGGTTAAGAGTTAGGTCTTCTCCTTTGGGGTGTAAAACCATATTGGGTTAGGGTTCTTTTGATTGCATTTTCAATTTTTTATCTTGTCATTTGCTTCTGTTTTTGAGTATTGCATCTCATGTTGCATGGAAACCCTAATTTCTCATCTTCCTTTGCATACATCTTGCATAAGCATTCATATAAGAACTTGCCATGACATTTCTTGCATCCACATGACATATAAGACATCCTAAGACACATTAGAATCATACTTGATCATTTCTTCATCCATTTGCCATGTTATGCTTTCATTACATTCCATGAGCATTCATGAACTTTCATGCTTCTTTCATGCTTCCTTTGCATTCCCATCTCTTGTATGATCATCCATTGCTATTGACATACATTTGCATCATCTCTTAGCATCATTTACATCATAAACATTCTTCTGGTTTTGGTTTGCATCCTTGCATTCATTTCATCTTCATTTCCTTTTGCAAACTTTTCAGGTGGTAAGTACTTTGAGAAGTGAATTTTCCTTCACTTCTCACAATCTCTTCTCATCTCTCTTATTCATTCATTTCTGCATTTTGCTTTTGTTTAGAGTGAGATTGCTCATTCATATTCTTCCTTCACTTTCTTTCTTCAAGCAACTTATCTTCTTAAGTGAAGTAAGTTGACTTGCTTCTTCTGCTTCTCCTCCTTCCATCTTTCCTTCTCTTTGGTGGCTTTTCTTGAAGATCTCTTGCAAGCCTCATAAACCCTAGGAACACCTAAGCTTGATAACAATTAGGGTTTTGAATAGTCCCCCATTAGTTTTACCTTTGTGTCATCTTTTGCGTCTCTCCTCTCATCTCATAATCAGAGACTAAACCTTCAAGGTTTTAAGGCTTTGTGATTAAGGTTATGCCTGCATCCTTCTCTTAGGATGGAGTGTATAACTTTAATCCTAAGTGTTAAACCCTTAATGTGTTTAAATCTCTTAATCAATTCATCTAATAATCATTAAGACATCAAGCTTGTAACTTGGGCATTGCATTAGGGTTCTAATTCTTCCTTAATTGGTTAAGAAGGACTAACCCTAGTGTTAATGGACAAGTCCCCCTAAAGTTGTCTTACCAACCATAAAATCCACTTCTTAATCTTATCATTAACTAAAATCCACTCTAATAAAGGTTTTTTTTTGTCATGAGATTAATCCCTAATCATGGATTAAGTTGAGGTATCTTCCTCAGCTTAAATGTTCTCATCTATCATCCTTCTATTAGGATGGTGTAATGGGTCCATTAAATCCTTGATTATGGCTTAAACTCATTACTTAACACTAAACAAAAACACCAAAAACATCTAAATAATTGCAAGTAGGTTAATAATCTTAATCCTACATCATGGTGATTAAGTGTGAGGTGCTTACTTCATACTTAAGGTATTCTCATTACCCCTAATCAGAGGGAGGATGTGATGAGTTTACTAACCCGTGGTTTAAGATTAAGCTCATTTTCTTATGACAAACTCCAAAAGCAATAAAAGATTGAAAATACCAAAAACAAAACAATAATTGTCTCCTCCGGGATTCTCTTCTCACCTCATTCACTCACAAACGAGAACTTGCTTCTTCCGTCTAATGCAAGACAATTTACACCTGAGCAAGACAGGTTATACACTTGAGCATAGGCAAGCAAGCAGTTAACAAGTCAATTTATCTTTCAGTCTCTTTGAGTCGAACTACGGTGTTCTGACTTCCTCATTGCACGAGAGGATACGTAGGCATAACATAACTTTTATCGAACAAAAGTCTCTGTTTATTCCCCCTCTTCCAGCATTATTCTTTAAGCCTCATTCCTGAGCAATTCACTTCACATCTCTTTTACACTGACACTCGTATATTCTTTTCCAGCTTTTGCACACAGAATAACACTGACACTACCCCTTTAAACACAAACTTTCAAGCGTGGATCCCGTCGAGTACGACGGACAATCTGGGTGCTAATACCTTCCCAGGTTGTAACCAACCCCCTTTCTCAGTTTCTTTGGTTCGCGACCGTCTTATCCATTTCTTTCCTAGGTTTATGCAGCATTACCTTTCCTTCAGGATAAAAATGCCTAGCTGGCGACTCTTTTCAGTTCATCTTCATGTTCTCTCTTTCGCCGACCGTTAGCGTCTGTACCCCTTCTGACCAGGTGTCATTTGGTGGGAGCGACACCTCAGGCGGAGGGCACAATGTGAATCTTAAGTTATATGATCCTAAGCCGCATACTACTAGAATGGTGCATAAAAGTCGTTAAAAGTCGAGATTACTTACTTTATTAAAGTGACGATTCTTCACATAAAAGAAATCCAAAAAAACTTCATGCAAGGTCTTGTAATCTCCCATAATCAAAATAAATGCTTATCTTCCATAATAGCTTTGTACAGCTCCACTGTATCCGAAATCGATCCAAATCGATCAAAAAATCTCATGAACAATTTAATAAAAAATTAATTCACAATCATAATTAAAATTAAGGAAAAAATTCTAATTGGAAATTAACAAGAAAATGGATAAAAAATATTAATCCACGAAAAATCATTTAGCAAGAAAATTAATCAACCATTTTTACCAAGAATTAATTGATTAACTTCTAGCAAAATGGTGAAAAACAGGGGCTGAACAAGTAACATAATGAGGTGCAGAAAATAAAAGTGGCCTCAGGCCCAACTCTTCTACAAACTCGAATCCAGGGGATGTATGAGTAATTTAAGGGTGCTGCGAGAATTTCCCTGGGCTCAAAGCCAAACCTGTGCGAGGGTATGAGGTGAAATCAGAGGGTCCTACTAGTGATTCCATGGTCCTGATGGATTTGTTAAGCCCAAACCCAACCGTAGTAATGCAGGGAGGTGTGATATGAAATTGGGGTGTCTTAATAGCAATCCATGGTGGATGGGCCCGATCCAAGTCTCTTGTTATCTAACCTAAAAATTCATCAGTAAACTTGTCGTCTTCACCATAAACAATTTGCCACTAGTTACAGTGCTCTCAGCTTCTTCTTCCTCTTCAACAAACCGTGAGACACGTAACCCTAATCACGCCAAAAACAACACAACGCCACCGCGCCACCACCTTCTTCGATTTCACCTTCTTGTGCACCCTTCACCTCTTCTTAACTCCTTCTCTATTCTCACCGCCTGGAGATAGGTAACCACCGCCGTGATGAGCTCGAATCTCTCCATCTTACATCATCATCACAAAACCTTCGTCAAATAAGAAAGAAACTGCAAATGATCATTACTTCGAAACCTCCAATATGTGATTGCTTTCAATTGATTGTTATTCTAACGTCAGATAGTGAGCAATAACGAAATGGCGGAGTCGAAAGAATTACCTTCTGGACAAAGTCAAATTTAGAGCACAAGAATGTCAAGGTATATTGCTTCGATCCCCTTTTCTTCTTCAACTCCTATTTTTATGAATTCGTGTTGTTGTTGTTGTTGTTGTCATTATTGCGAGATTGATGATGAAAATGCTTGTTGCAGGTGTTGTTGATGATGAATATTAAGATTTCTTGATTGAAGGTGAAGAGTAATTGGTGTTAATTCTTGTTGTTTCGAGTGCAAATTCTTTCTTCTTTTTTCAATTTTGTTTCTGAATTGTTCTTGTTGATGTGTTGTTGTGGTTGCAGATGAAAGTTTGAAGAAGAGGATAAAGATCTGGGATTCAGATTGATGAAGTTTTGGAGTGGAATTGCAGGGAGCAATGGAGGAAACATGGTTCTGATGCATTATGGCCATTCATGATTGGTGAAGATTGTGTATTGTTGAAGAAGATTGAAGAAATTGAAGTTCAAGATGTGATGAAGCTTTTTGGTGATTCGTATGAATTCTTGTTAAATTGCAACGATAAATTATTGATGAATCTCTCTGTTCTGGATATTTTGTTTTGCAGGCTTTTGAAGATGTTTTGAGGAAGATGATTGGAGAGTGGTGAGGTTCAAGAAGATTCAAGGGGATTGAAGTTTTCAGTGAGAGTTTGTTAGAGAGTGAAGGAGAGTGAACGAGATTGGTGAATAAGAGTCTTTTTTCATTATGTTATTTTTTTGTCAATTTATCATATGTTGCATTTTTGTTATCTCCTTTTTTTGTAACTGATTCTATTGTGAGATTATATCAATTTTCTTTCCATTGATTTTCTATGAGACTTTTTTTTTCTTCAATTATTTCTAGTTCCTCTAATTGAATATTCTTCTAACTGATCTTTCTTTCAAAATCCTTATCAGTTAGTTTTCTAATTATGCTTCTAAACTTCTGCACTTCTCCCACTCCCTTCCAACAACCTTTTTCTTTTCTTCTTTTTCTTATAATTATTTTTGGGATGTGTAATGGGCCTTAGGCTCAGAACTGTTTGAGAATGGATATTGCCAATGAATTGAAAGGGATTAGAAAGAAAGAATTTGCAAATGGTTAAGAAAAGGATATAAATGATCATTAAATGGGTAAAAATGATTATGGTAGTTGGATTAAAAAATGAATTTGGTTAGTGAAATGGAATATTACCATGGTGAATAGGATGATAAAACGGATGTAACAATGGTTTAATGTGAATTAAGTTGAATCGGAAAATGGGTATGGAAAATTGTAATGACTTGTATTTGAAACGGATATCGATGACTTGAATTGGAATTTGAATGACACTTTCTAAATAAACCATACGTGCACTTTTCACCCTTAATTCGAATCACATCCCTTAACCAAAATTTTGATGCCATGATGAATCCTAAAATCAATACTTCGAACCATGCTCCTTGCTTCACTTGAAAATGCTACAAGCGAATGAATATCTCCACTGAATAAGACCAAATCAAACTTTAAACAAAGAACCTCCGTTTGTGGAATGCCTTCAATCTCAATCATGAATAAAACCCTAATCCATCTTGATAATGAGCCTGATAACCATGAGAACAAAGGACAAATCCTAAACCCAAATATTTGTATTTTCCAATGAGCCAAATTTGTAGAGGAGAAAACCATATAGCACTGCAAAACCCTGATTCTCAAAGCCTCTGATCCAAATGACGGTCTATGATGTTATTGAATGCATGACATGTTAGATGACCTAATGAATGATGCAGATGAATGCAAAGCATAATCCAGTTAAGGTAATAAGTATGAGGGAATCTTTTGGGGTGTCACAGCTGCCCCTATTCAATCAACTACAGACTTGAACAGATGATAGTAATGGCTTTCATACGTTCAAGGTATGGAGTGATTAAATACCCCGAATAAACCAAAAAATTTGTACTCTATGAAAAATTAGGAGAATTCCATTTTTTTTGGACATACCTTTGACAGGACAAAAAGGGAAATGAGCTCATCGTACTTAGATGATAACTTGAAGAACACGAGGCCATCGTACTTAGACGGACTCGAAGATGAAACCATTGTACTAAAATGGTATCAAAAGGGACGAGATCATTGTACTTAAATGATTACCCATGATGCGTCTGTTGTATTAAAACGAAGACACGAAAAATGAGCCTGTTGTACTTAAACAAGACTCGGAGACGAGACCATTGTACTTAAGCGAAACTCGAAGGGAACATGATCGTTGTACTTAAACGATGACCCGTGACGCGACCGTTGTACTGAAATGAGACGCGGAAAGTGAGCCTGTTGTACTTAAACAAGACTCAATAATGAAACCATTGTACTTAAATGGGATCAAGAGGTTGAAATCATCGTACTTAGATGAAGTCAAAGAAATGGGATCGTTGTACTTAAACGAAAACCCAACACGACATTGTTGTATTGAAATGAGACGTGAAAATTGAGCCTATTATACTTAACCAAGACTCAAAATCAAGGTCATTGTACTTAAATGGAGACTCGATCGCACAAAACCATTGTACTTAAATGGAGTCGTAGAAATGAAATCATCGTACTTAGATGATGTCATAGGGACATGATCATTGTACTTAAATGATGACCTGCGATGCGACCGTTGTACTGAAACGAGACGCGAAAAGATGAGACCGTTATACTGAAATGAGACTCAAAGGCAAGACCATTTTACTTAAATGGGAGCTCGAAAGGAATGGGATTGTTGTACTTAAATGATAGCCCGAGACGCGACCGTTATACTTAAACGAAGATGCGGAAAAAATGAAACTGTTGTACTGAAACAAGACTCAACTAGGGATAACAAACATTGACTTGGAAGAGAAATGATGTCTGGAAAATAAACTTGGCATTATCTGTGGTGAATACTTCAAGTCGAAAAGATGTTATGGGTTTTGGTGTAATATACCCTAAAACTGGCCCATGTTGATATGCATATGCTTGAATTTTGTCATGGCGCAATGTTCCGTAATGACGAAAATCCTACACATTTGGAGGATGCAATGTAATTATGATTATTAAATGAAAATGCAAATGAGATGATCTCCTGATGGGGAGATTACAGGCATCCTAACAGCTTGACTGGGGAGAAATGATCACTGAATGGATGTAATGAATCACTGTGCGGAAAAGCAACTCTACGGGGAATAATGTTAATGATACACTAGCTCTGAACTGCCTCCATTGCCAAAAATGAATTGGACTTTATGATTGAGAGCCAATACCTTGTTGGGGATGAACTTGATGTGGGGAATACGCTACTCGTTGAACTCCGTTGGGGAAGTGATACTTTTCTGATTCGGCTGGGGAACCGAATGTGTGAGTGCTATGTTGAGGAAGTAACTTGATGGGGAATCCCTCAAATACAAAACCTTCTGCTTGGGGAAAAGATGCCAATGAGGATTGGACCTTAATTAGCGAGTTCGCTGGGGAAATTTCTAATAGCTGCTGTGTAAGAAAGCAAACCCTCAGGTTCGTCCATACCTTCACCTCTGCTAGGGAATGATGAATTCTCCGATATTGCTAGGGATATGAAGACTCTGGTTGGGGATATTTCTTCATTTGAAGGACAAAATCTCAGCTTGGGGAGAACATCATCAGCCTTCTGTTGTTATGTTGGGGAAGCTTTCAATCTCCAACTCTACTGGGGGTGATGGAGAAATGAGAAGGCTTCCTGCTGAAGACAATGATTTTTAAGTCGCCTCTTGCTGAGGACAAGAGATGTAAAGTGTCTCATGCTGAGGATGAGGAAGTATATGTCGTCCCATGTTGGGGATGAGAGATGTAAGGCGTCTCATGATATGGTACCTTCTGCCAAAGGAATATCAACCCTTTTATTGCTCTGTTGAAGAAAAGACAATCTGATGAGACTTGCTGAGGAACCATGATCAATGAAGCCTGCTGAGGAAAAAATACTTGATGTCTCGTACTGGTAATGGCCTTGTTTCCAGTCTTCGGACTGATCGATTTCCCACTGATCATGAGTGAACAATGGTTCCTTTCAATTTTCAACTCGCTTAAGACTAAGGGTATATTAGAAGAAATTGTCTCAAGAGGATTTTACAGAAAATTAGCATACGAGATGCCTCAATGTCTTCAAACTCTTGGAGAAATTCATCGGATCTCGAAATAACTGCCCAGACTACATGGTCTATGAAAGAAATTGCCTTGCGAGTATTCATGAAAAACCTCATATCACTGTGAGATATTGTGCCCTAGTATTTTGAACCTTGGGTAGGTGCTTCTGATTAATCATCTTCGGGAGAGAGTAACTTCTAGTGCCCTGGGTGGCCTTCCCCAGTACGACCCTTTGAGTAATTGCCCCTGATTAAATGATCTTTGAGTGAATACCTAGACTAAATGCTCTTGGAGAGATTTAACTCTCGAAGTGATTGCCCCAACTTGGCTGAACTTTGGATAGATTACTCGACGTAACTGCCTTAAGATGGCTGCATCTTAAAGAGATGGCTCGACATAACTGACCCAGATTGACTGAAATTTAAATGAATGCCTCAGACTAATGGTTCTTTGAGAGATTTGATCTCGAAGTGATTGCCCCAGTTTAGCTGAACTTTGGAGAGATTACTCGACGTGACTGCCCCAGATTAGTTGGCTCTTACCACGACTGTTGGGAAAGTCCCCACTCAATGGAGTTTCTTGAAAACGTGCATCTTCATATGATGGTCCTTCGGAAGTTTCAGACTTCTCAACTTTGGCAAGATTAAGCTTCTGGGCTGAGGTTTCGTATGTGAACTCCTTTGATGTCAAACAAATGTATGCAAGCAGGAAATGTTTAATCTGAGAATGAAAATTCTAATGAAACACACATGTTAATCTTGAAGATTTACTGAAAAAGATGTCACAAACCTTTGTGAGTGAATCAATGGTTAAGAAACGACATTAATTTTTGATGAAAGCATGTACATACAACACCAACAAAAATCTCAGCACCACTCATATGAGTCAGGAACGCGGTCTCATGGTAGTACGCTCTCAAAATAACACTTGTTTTAGTTAGGACCTTTGAGGGTTGTATCATGGTCTGGTTCACGGTTATAAAAACAAAAGATACACGCTCGAAGTTTATTTGTGCCCACCCCTCTTCGTCATGTCCTTCATTCCTATGTTCAGGTAGCTCGGCACAAGCGCTCACCTTTTGAAAGGGTTTTGTGATGGTTGAGGAACCAATTACACTAACGGTTTAAGTACCAATCAAGTAGTCATTTGGAGTCAGTCACCCCTTTTTGTCTTCTGCGTCTGTATCACACGACTTGTTTTTGTTTAAGGATTTTTCTTGTGTAAACCTTTTTGTCTTTCGCTTTTGCTTATCCCTAACTTTTTCCTGGACTGATTCTATTGAATCTTTGATCGTGAAGTCCAACGAGATGCCCTAATTTTTGTCTAAGTCACTTGTTTTCAAGTTTCAACTTAGCGGGCTTTTTCATTTTTTGCATTCTCTTTTTTGAACAAATCGTGTGACACTGTTTATCTTGATTGCTTTGAAAGGGTCGTGACTATCTCACTTTTCAGTTGATGAGGGATAACCATTTTGGTTTCCGATCTCTGGACCTATTTATTGGGAAAACCATTGTGGTTTCTGGTCTTTGGACCTCTCGATTTGGTACAACGAAAGGTAATGGATCCTTAGATGCACACTCCTTTTGAAATTTGAACGCTCTGTCAAACTAACTGATGCCTGCCCTGCCCCTGGGTTAAATGCAAAGGTGTTTTCCATGCGAAAAGAAAATCCTACTTCAAGGCTCAAATGGGTTGGCGAGGGTCTATCTCCCTTATATCTCTGGTGTTTAGGATTTGAAACAATTCCTGTACATCGTCAACAAGGTCTTTCTCAAAAGCACACAATTAGAGATTTTTGTGTTTTCATTTCGTCATCCTCCCTCACAGAGTTTAAACAAAACAGTTGGCATTGCGATGCACATACACAAAATCATGAGTGAATACGAATGGATTACTTCAAGAAAACATGTGCATTTTATTATGGTTATCATTCAAAAACAAATAAGTTTCATGCATGCATACAAATATTTAAACAAACAACATAAACTACAAATGAAAATACAGTAAAAAGGCTGAACATTGCCGTCATTGCGGAGACTTGACTCTGTCTGGACTTATTACTTCTGAAGATGCCCTTGCAAACTAGGATGTAATTTAATGAGGAGACTTCAATATGTGGGCAGACTTTCTGGCATGGTGATCTTTAAGTCGATTGAATTTTGCACCTTGTGCTTGAACATATCACAATTGTCAATTGTATGCCTAAATGCCCTTGAGTGGTACTTGCATCTAGCCTCCACATCGTGGTTAACATTATTGAGGAGGTCTGACTCCGTCTGGACTTGTTGCTCTTGGATACTTTCAGCAGTTTGGATGCTTATTCCATTACTGTCCTGGTGCCATATTCCCACTTTTACCTGGTGTGAACACAATAGTCTTGGAGTCAATCAAATTCGCGACCTTGTATTTACCTTTGCCTCTGAAAGACTTGCAATCTTCAATTAAATTCCCAAGTTCCCCATAATGGTAGTCATATTTGGCATTGAAACCCCAAAGGAAGCTTTGTCGGAGATGATCCTGATGCAACTAGCTCAACCAGACCGAGTTGAGGAAACCTGTTGCGTGTACGGAATTAGAATACTGTCAAACTTCTTCTCAACTAGTTATGGCCTTTTCCCATATGCTCTGCCCCTAGGACTCTCTTGGGAAGCTGAGGTTGGATGCTAACAAATGACATCTGGAGGGAAGAGGTTGATAAATAAAATTAATAGATAAGGTTGCTCGCAAAGATCTCACGTGATCTCCTGCCTACGTATCTCCATTGATTAATGAAGAATCAGAGCGACGTAGTTCCCTTCACTAGGGATGAAACTAACTTCATTTCCTTGACACTGCATTCCAGATATCTATAACCAAACTCATCTGAGTCTTCATCTGGTTGACATCCTCTTTCAGCAGTTTCTGACTCTGAAACAAAGCTCGCACCTCTGCCCTAAATTACCCCAGTCGGGTCTTCATTTGGTTACCTCCTCCCGGAGTTATACCTTGATAGTTGTGATTCAAGTTGGCCATTGTGATGAGAAACCAAATCAGGATAATAATATGCCTCTGAACACATGTCATGAATGCAAGGATGTATGCAAATGCCATGTTCAGTTATTTCCGAGGAATCTATCCTCTTTGATTCAAGTTTTGACACAGAAAAAGTCCAATGGCATGATTTCAGATATGTGATCCTTGGAAATGACTGAACATGTGTGCTGGAATGATATGATGTCATGTATGCAGCAGGCATGTGATCAATGGTCTAATATTGGTGTCGGTGTTGAGTAGTGAGTCAAGTGTCTGAATAGAACCATAATAGCAGTATAATCTCTGTATAGAACCTCATAACTGAGAAACCAAGAACTGTATAACTGGATCACATAATAGAACGGTCACTGATGAAGTGGGTATGTTGAAAAACGAGCCAAGTGTCTATGGAGAGCCATAATAATAGTCACAATAACAGGGTCACAATGGAAATCACAGTGACAATTTCTTTGAATAGAAATCTCGGATCTCAGAACCTAAATAACCATAGAACCAGATCATAACACTGAACAATACTGACAAAGTGGGTATGTTGGAAGTTTAGGGTTCTTGCAAACCTGTAAACCCCTCCCATCTCACGGGTGTGCTACTCGGGTCAACATCACATACTCTCAAAGCCGAATAACAATAATACATTCACCATTTACGAGAAATGGCTAATGACCAAATCAGGGAATCAATTTGGCATTATATACTACTCAGGGAGTTCTCAGCTGAGTCAGAGAAACAAGCATCCCTTATAAGTCCTCAACTTCAAGCACTGAATCGAGAAACAATAGTACATTCAACCTATGGGATACAATACTAACGTCATACAAAAAATTTGCCTTGACTGGATTCCTATGAGAGAACCAGGCCATCCTATGCAAGTTCCCTGTGGGCCCTCGAATGCGAGTGGCTTTGCCAACAAATGTGCTCTGCAACTGTCATCACTGGAGAGCGATGTTTCCATAAAGGTTCTCAATGATCTGTACCCAGATGCACAAAACTATCGAGGTTGTGTATTGACCCAGAAAGATTCTGGTATCAATACATTCCCAAGACGGTTGTAAGTCTGGGTGTGGAACTCACTAATACCAACATAGCAAGATGCCATGAAGCCAAAGTAGAACCACTCTAAGTCCTAGATGCACTCAATCCGGGTATTCGACTTATCTCACAGTAACTTCCATCCCGCAGAAAAAATGAAACCAGCACAACCAGACATTCCGGTATATATGATGCATGGAAAATAAATATTGAAAGCAGTAAATAAGTGTTGTAAAGTAAAAACTGTAAATGAGAACAATAAATAAACACACAACAACATACATATAAACACCCAAAGAAACAAAAACAAACAAGCGCTAGGAGATACTCTCAAGGGAACCAGAGATTCTGGGTTCGGTCCCCAACAGAGTCGCCATCTGTCGCTTCCGAGATTTTCATCCTAGTAAAAACAAGAAAGTGGCGCAGAAAAGGTGGAGTCTCCAGCCAGACATTTTTATCCCGAATGAATGGGAAAGGTAATGTTGCACAAAGCTGGGGAAGAAGGAAAGGACAAGGTCCTGCGAACTAGAGATTTTGGGTTCGGGAGTCAATTACGACCTGGGAAGGTATTAGTACCCTAAATCGTCTTCCGTACCCGACGTGATCCACGCTTGTTAATCTGTTTCAAAGGGTAAGAAATATGATGGGGAAAAGAGAACGAAAATAAAGAATGGGGAAAATGTAGGGAAAATAAAGAATGTGCTCGAACGGGCCCTACCCCGCTGCCTACGTACCTCATCTGGAAAATGAGGATCAGAGTCGACGTAGTTCGCCTAACTAAGGTGGGAACTTTTGTTTGTGTTTTTTATGGCTGGAACTGCTTATGTCTATGCTCAGGTGTTGCAGGCTCGCCTTGAACGAGTGAGTTTACCGTCTTGCTAATGAGACAAGTCGTCGCAAGTTCGCGTCGTGAGTGAATGAGATGAGAAATGAGTTCCCACAGGAAAAGACATTTATTGTTTGTTATTTGTCTTTTAGAGAAGTGTTTTGCTGGTTTTTATTTGTGAAAATAGCCTCATGACTAGACTTGTACATCATGATAGACAAGCCCATTCTATTCCAAGATGGAATGAATATGAGTGCCCCACAAAATAAGTGTCTGCATCTAAGACTACTACAACCTTTATTAAAGTGTTTTTTAGCTTTTCTTTATGAGATGAGGAAGAATGACTCAAGTTGCAAGAGGACAAACTAAGGGGACTAAGATACAACCCTAAATTGTTTATTGCATGCAAAAGTAGATCCTAATGGTTTGTGTGGTTTTCTAATCCTAATGAGAAAAAGGAAAATAAGAAAAGATAATTAGAACACAACTTACTTCCTAAGGAAGTTAAGTTGTTTCTAAAGAAAGGGAGAACCTATACAAGAAAAGCACAAAGTGCTAAGGCAAACACAATTATAAATCATAAAGAGATGAGGAAAAACTTATATGAACAAGGCATATCTCAACCTCCCTAGAAAACAAATGTTAGCTTTACAATGCATATTGAAAACATAAAGCCTGACAAAAGCTCAAACTAACTCACACTAGCTAAGGAAAAACACTAATGACTCCTTAAGCCTAAATCCTAAAAATAAAAGATCTTAAATGATAACAAGCTTATAAATTCAGTAGCTAAACTATGTTAAAGTTATCTAAGGTCCTAAGATCAAACAACTACAATCTATGTCCTAATGAGGTACTAAATCCTAAAGGAACTTAAGATGAAGTTAGATGAAGAAAGTTGAATGTAAGTGCAAGGCAAACACAATTTGAAAGTATAAATAAATAAAGGAAGAAGTTGTATGTGACTTATCTCAACCTCCCTACAAAATAAAGGTTAGTACCAAAATGATTTGCATATTTGGAAACCAAAACAAATGAATAAAGACAATTAAACAAAACACGCACCCTAGAATGGAACTATGGTTCAAAATAAGACCCAAGTCTAAAGGTGAAGGTACCTAAAGGTTATATGACTTCTAAAGTTAGTAGCTACATGCTATAGGTCTCTAAGGATGCTAGGATACCTCACAGGATCAAACTATGTCAAAATATGTACAAAAAGTTCACCTAAGTTCACCTAAGTGCAAGTTAGGGTTCAAGGATGAAGTATGAGTGCATATGGCATACAAGCATGGATTAATATATGAAATGAGTATCAAAGTCAGTAGTGAATGCTTATGAATGTATATGAATGAAAATACAATCATATATGCAATTGGTTAATCATATGGAGCAAGGAGAAGAAGATGTGAGAACAAATGAAACATGGTGTCGCATAAGACCACAAATGATGCAAGTTAAGGATGAATGCCATGTGAATATGAATGAGATAATTATGGGTCAATAGAATACAAGAGGTTAGATGAAATTGGAATTCATGAATAGGCATTTATGATTCCCACATAAGTCATGTTAACATTTAGGAGAGAAGAGAAACAAGTTTAAGTTAAGCATGTTCAAGTAAGGATGCAATTTAAATCACTTAAAACAAACCAAATGAAGATGGTTCAAAAAGTGACCTATGACTGGAATTAAGGACGTAAAAGTGACCTATAATTAACTCCTACAAGTTACTAAAAATTTTCTCAATGAAATGGCATGAATGCCTTCCTAACATCTAGGGTATGGAGCAAATAAGCACAAAATCAGACATATAATCTAGGTGACATGAAAAATAGAAAAAAGGATTGAAAAATTATGAAATTAAATACATAGCATAGTGAAGTCAGTAGCTTACAGGCTCTAAAAGTATTTAACAAAATTATGCACCAAAGTGCCAAAATAATTCACTTAATGGTCAAGATAACAAGGCATGATCGCCGAAAAACAACTCCACAAAGTGGATCAAAAAGGACACCAAAAAATATGAAAAAAATTCCTAAGTAGCATCAAAATATCACAAATTCCAGTGATTAATCACACACAAAAAATAGGTCTGACACCTATTGGAATTTTTTTTTTTTATCCCTTATGTCAAAACCATTCATTTTGGAACAACTTGGAATGAAAAATCCAAATTAATTACTAGAATGATCCTAAGTCGCATACTACTAGAATGGTGCATAAAAGTCATTAAAGTCGAGATTACTTACTTGATTGAAGTGGCGATTCTTCACATAAAAGATATCCAAAAAAAACTTCATGCAAGGTCTTGTAATCTCCCATAAGCAAAATAAATGCTTATCCTCTATAATAGCTTTGTGAAGCTCCACCGTATCCGAAATCGATCCAAATCGATCAAAAAAACTCATGAACAATTTAATCCAAAATTAATTCACAATCATAATTAAAATTAAGGCAAAAATTCTAATTGGAAATTAACAAGAAAATGGATCAAAAATATTAATCCACAAAAAATCATTTAGCAAGAAAATTAATCAACCATTTTTACCAAGAATTAATTGATTAACTTCTAACTAAATGTTGAAAATAGGGGCTGAACAAGTAAAATAATGAGGCGCAGAAAATAAAAGTGGCCTCAGGCCCACCTCTTTTACAAATTCGGATCCAGGGGGATGTATGAGTAATTTGAGGGTGCTGCGAGAATTTCCCTAGGCTCAAAGCCCAAACCTGTGCGATGGTATGAGGTTAAAACAGAGGGTCCTACTAGTGATTTCGTGGGCCTGATGGATTTGTTAAGCCAAAACCCAACCGTAGTAATGCAGGGAGGTGTGATATAAAATTGGGGTGTCTGAATAGTAATCCATGGTGGATGGGCCCGATCCAAGTCTCTTATTATCTAACCTAAAAATCCATCAGTAAACTTCTCGTCTTCACCATAAACAATATGTCGCTATTTACTGTGCACTCACCTTCTTCTTCCTCTTCAACAAACCGTGAGACACGTAACCCTAATCACACCGAAAACAACACAACACCACCGCACCACCACCCTATTCGATTTCACCTTTTTGTGCACCATTTGCCTCTTCTTAACTCCTTCTATATTCTCACCGTTCGGAGATAGGTAACCACCGCCATGATGAGCTCAAATCTCTCCATCTTACATCACTATCACTAAACCTTCGTCAAATCAGAAAGAAATTGCAAACGATCATTACTTCGGAACCTCCAATCAGTGATTGATTTCAATCAATTGCTATTCTAACGTCAGATTGCGAGCGACAACGAAATGACAGAGTCGAAATAATTACCTTTTGGACAAAGTCGAATTTAGAGCACAAGAATGTCAAGGTATATTGCTTCGATCCCCTTTTCTTCTTCAACTTCTATTTTTACGAATCTGTGTTGCTGTTGTCATTCTTGCGAGATTGATGATGAAAATGCTTGTAGCAGGTGTTGTTGATAATGAATATTCAGATTTCTTGATTGAAGGTGAAGAGTAATTGGTGTTAATTCTTATTGTTTCGAGTGTGAATTCTTTATTCTTTTTTGAATTCCGTTTCTGAATTATTCTTGTTGATGTGTTGTTGTGGTTGCTGATGAAAGATTGAAGAAGAGGATGAAGATCTGGGATTCAGATTGATGAAGTTTTGGAGCGGAATTGTAGGGAGAAGGAAACATGGTTCTAATGTGTTATATCCATTCATGATTGGTGAAGGTTGTGTATTGTCGAAGAAGATTGTAGAAGTTGAAGTTCAATATGTGATGAAGCGTTTCGGTGATTGGTGTTAATTCTTGTTGAATTGCAACGATAAATTATTGATGAATCTCTTTGATCTGGTTTTTTTAGGTTTTGCAGGATTTTAAGGTGATTTGAGGAAGATGATTGGAGAGTGGTGAGGTTCAAGAAGATTCAAGGAGATTGAAGTTTTCAGTGGGATTTTGTTAGAGTGTGAAGGAGAGTGAACGAGATTGATGAAGAAGATTCTCTTTTCATTTTGTTATTTTTCTGTCAATTTATCATATGTTGCATTTCTATTATCTCCTTTTATTGTAACTGATTCAATTGTGAGATTATATCAGTTTTCTTTCCACTGATTTTCTATGAGACTTTTTTTTATTTTTCTGTTATTTCTAGTTCCTCTAACTGAATATGCTTCTAACTGATATTTCGTTCAAAATCCTTATCAGTTAGTTTTCTGAGCATGCTTCTAAACTTCTGCACTTCTTCCACTCCTTTCCAACAACCTTTTTCTTTTCTTTCTTTTTTTAAATATTATTTTTGGGATGTGTAATGGGCCTTGGGCTCAGAACTATTTGAGAATGGATATTGTCAATGAATTGAAATGGATTAGAAAGAAAGAATTTGCAAATGGTTAAGAAAAGGATATAAATGATCATTAAATGGGTAAACATGATTATGGTAATTGGATTAAAAAATGAATTTGGTTAGTGAAATGGAATATGACCATGGTGAATAGGATGATAAAACGGATGTAACAATGGTTTAATGTGAATTAAGTTGAATCGGAAAATGGGTATGGAAAATTGTACTGACTTGTATTTGAAACAGATATTGATGACTTGAATTGGAATTTGAATGAGGTTTTCCAAATCAACCATACGTTCACTTTTCACCCTTATTTCGAATCACATCCCTTAACCAAAATTTTGATGCCATGATGAATCCTAAAATCAATACTTCGAACCATGCTCCTTGCTTCACTTGAAAATGCTACAAGCGAATGAATATCTCCACTGAATAAAACCAAATCAAACTTTAAACAAAGGACCTCTGTTGGTGGAGTGCCTTCAATCTTAATCATAATTAAAACCCTAATCAATCTTGATAATGAGCCTGATAACCATGAGAACAAAGGACAAATCCTAAACCCAAATCTTTGTATTTTCCAATGAGCCAAACTTGTAGAGGAGAAAACCATATAGCACTAGAAAACCCTGATTCTCAAAGCCTCTGATCCAAATGACAATCTATGATGTTAGAGAATGCATGACATGTTAGATGACCTAATGAATGATGCAGATGAATGCGAAGAATTAGCGAGTTAAGGTAATAAGTATGAGGGAAAATTTTGGGGTGTTACAATGGTTAATACCAAAGAAATCATTGAGTGCTTTTCTAAGTGTTGTTACTATTAACTAAGTTAACTCGCAAAGGTCGAGCTTTTGCATGATATGTTAAATAGGAAGAGAATTTGTGTGATTTAAGGAGTTGATTACCATTTCAGTATTGATTTTTGTCTAATGAGAGTGAGTTTTATATGGTGCATTGTGATACGTTTAAGATGGGCCTTAGGAGTGTTGTTACTTATGTATCGAGACTACTGGAAACCAAGAGAGGAAATAATCCTATGCATGATTAGGAATCAACATCTATGATGTCAGTGATGAGAATTGGAGGTATTATTCTTTAAGCTTGAGTTATTAAAAGGCTATGATTTAGATTTGAAGTATCATGCTGGTAAAGCAAATGCAAGGTCTGGTGCATTGAGTAGGAAGTCGCTGCTGAGGTCGATCCTTATAGTGAGAGATTTAGGAATGATTGAGTAACTCAGAGATTTAAGTTTAGTGTATGAGAATAGGTCTAACAGCGTGAAGTGGGATATATTGAAATGACTAGCGATATTTTAGAATAAATCAGAGAAGGTCAAAAATCATATTTGAGATTGATTACTCAATTGACGTTGGTTAACCAAGGTAATGAAGGTGAAATTTCGAGTTGATAAGAAATGTGCACTAATATTTGGGAAGAAAATGTGTGTTTCAGAACCTAAGAAGAATATATTTAGGAAGGAAGCTACTGGATTTGGTTATACTTGTCAAACTTGTAAGAAGCCGAAGACTGAACATCAGAAGCCTTTGGGTTTGATACAACCGTTGAACATTCCATACTGGAAGTGGGATAGTATTTTGATGGATTTTATGTCAAAGAAATGGTTGAGCAGCGAAATAATTACGAGGTAAAGAGATTGCCTTAGTGAAGGTGTTGTGAAGTGGACCAACTGGCAAAAGTTGGACTTGAGAGCATGAAGATCAGATGAGGGAGTGGTATCTGATTCTATTTGCTCCAGGTAAATTTTTGAGGACGGAAATATTCTAATTGGGGGAGAGTTGTAACACCCGATTTTTAGATTAATTATTTACTTAATTAATTTGGCGTGAATATATAAATATTATGAGTCAATGTGAAGTATTTGAGTTCAGTGATGATTTGATGACGATTATGAGATGGTTTTGAATAATTTCTAGTTTATGGGATGTCTAAGTGCGTCAAGGAATTATCGAGTAATTTTGAGTAATTGGAATAACTGTTTAGAATTAAGTTAATTGCAGAAGATAAGATAAATATATGATTGAGAGGCCATAAGGACATTATGGTAAATGGTGAGAAATTAGTGAGGGCATTATTGAAAAACCTTATTTTAGTTACAAGGTTATACAAACAAAAAGGAATTGGAAAAATTCATTCTTTACATGGGTGGTGGAGGAAAGGCAAAGAGAAAAGAAAACAAGGGTTACGATTTCGTGAGGAAAACGAAAAATCAGAAGAGGAATTGGAAGAACACGAAGACGATTCAATAGCCGACAATAATCAAAGGTAAGGGGTTTGTAATTATTGTTATTATGATTAAATTAGTCGATAGATAATTGGTATGTTGTTGGTTCTGAATTCAGTGATAAACATCAGTGGAGTTTTGACGAGTATTATGAAAATAAGTGAAAACTAGAACCCTTAACCTTAATAGAGAGTATGATCGATAAATGATATTAGTAATAGATAGTTGTAGTGGTTTGTATATTCGGATTGAGATGATGAATACGTGATGAGAATGGAAGAAAAATATAAGTTTTCAAACAGTTAGTAGTGGTGATTAAAATACAAAAGATTAATGGTGATCGGTAAGAAATTGGATGAAAATCAGGAACGAAATCCATATTACGTAAGGGTGGAGAGTTCCACCCACTAAAGTAATGAGTGCCACCGGGGTTACATGTGTGGTGGCTGCCACAAATCTTAATGGTACTCTCGCCACTTGCATCAAGCGTGAAAAGTTTGACTTAGTGAATTAAGTCGAAATGTGGAAAGATGCCACTACTGATGTGGCTTGCGCCACTTATTGGAAAAGGGTGGCTTGCGCCACTTCTTGTTAATGTGGCCGGTGCCACAAATAAGGTGGCTTGCACCACTTCTTGTTAAGGTGGCAGGTGCCACCCAATAAAGTGGCCAACAAGGTCGGTGTTATTGGTAATTTAAGGGTGGCGGGTGCCACCATAATTGTGGTACCTGTATCGAATTATTTATTAATAATAAAATGCATTTCTTTATTATGTTTGTTTTTCCAAAATGATAAATTCCCTAGAATAGCTAGTTCTTTTAATGAAATATTAAGTGTGACTTAATCATGAGATTCCATTAAGCATAAGGAAATTATTCTTAAAGTATCCATGGTCGAGCTTTAATGTGAAATGGGATAGCCTAAAGCATTAAGACTATTATGTAGATAGACTGATGATCACATATCGTGGATCATGGATAAGGAGTTGTCAAGTCTTGACATAATTATGAATATTAGGAGTAATATTTATATTGGATTGACCCACTATGAGAGTACTACATAGAATGTTATGCAAAGTGTCATAAGTTACTTTCATGGTGATAGTGGTGTATACCACACTTCGACCTGAAACTAATATGGACCCTATATGTAGAGTCAAGTACTTTATTGTTGATCAAACGTTGTTTGTAACTAGATGATCATAAAGACAGTTGATGGATACTTCACAAAGCATGCTGAGGGACATGAGTAACCTAGATGAAATTTGCCCATCCTACATAACATGATAAATGTTAAAAGGCCCAATATTGAACTGGACAAGGATGACACAGTATATGCCTTGTGTTCAATATAAACATAAGGGCAAAAGAGTAATTGTACACACAAATACTATCACAAAAGGTTTTGTCAAATCACATGACAATTTTGTGACTTGGGTAGCAGTGATGTGTTGCTAGATACCGATCATTGTTTATTATGTTAAATACATGATTTAATATAATTGCCAACATCGCAAAATCCTACAGGGTCACACACATAAGGACAGTTAGAGAAAATATGGAATAAATAAGGTACACTGTAAGGTATGGTGCACTAGAATAGAATACAGAATATGGTAAGGTACCATATGATATAATAATAATATTTATTATTAATTTTATAATAGTTATAAAATATAATAATAATAAAATTATGGTTATTATAATAATAGTTATTATAATAATAATAATTATAATAATATAATAATAGTTATTATAATAATATAATAATATTATTATTATTGAGTTGGACTTTTAGGTTAAAGCCCACATAAGTAGTTCTATAAATAGAACCATTGTGAAGAAGCTCATAAGTTGTTGTTTTTGAAACCCTGGTTGTATTCCTTTTTCCTCTCCTTTTCACTCTAAACCTTCATTCGTAACCAGCTAGCACTATGATTGAAGGAAGATGTTGTAAACACCCCAAATTTGCCCTCACCCATTCACACCATGGCTTATGATCATTCCATAAAGCATAAACACAATCATAGCATCTCATATTACAATTTTGATTCACTGCATAGGTTCTAAGTCATCTGCATCTAGGGTTTGTGACCTGAGCAATCCAAGAGCTTCTTGAGCCACTCCAAAGGCCACTAATCACTTCAAAGGGGTCCATGTGTGTTCAAACATCATATTATATCCTCTTAAAGTCAAGAATGTCAAAAGAATCACAAGAACTGAGAATGGTGTGGAAGCAGAGCCAGGCTTGACTGCACAGATGACCTAAAATTAGGGTTTTGGTTTCAGAGGCCATAACTCCAAATTTTTTGGTCATTCTTGTTTCTATTGGTCTCTATATGGTATAGGGAGTATGCATATCAATTTTCATGAAGAAATTCCATGGGGAAGTCATCTGATCAGGAGTTGACTTTTCAAGCAAGTCAGTGCAAAATCAGGGCATCTGAGGCCCCCAATGACCCAACCAAAGGGAATTTTTCATCATTTTGATTGTATGTGATCTTTATTTGATCATAGGAGACATTGGAAGTTCACAAAATTGAGAAATTTCAAGTCTTTTGCAAAGTTGACTTTTTGGGCAAGTTTGACTTTTAATGAAAATGTCATTTTAGGCAACTTTTTCAACCCTTACTTTTTGATTCAAAAACGCTTCAAATGGAAAAACTTTGGTCATGAAAGTTGTAGGATAGATCTTTCCCTTTTCAAAAAGTACAAGAACATGACCTAATTCATTTTGGATCAAAAGTTATGGTTTGTCAAAGTTGGCAAAAATCACTAAATTTCAAGTCATGCACCAAAGAGGCAAAGTTGCAAATTCACTTCTCAAGGCCAATTAAGTCATCAAATGGGCTTCTAATCCACACAACATGATCACACAACATCTAAAGTTCAGAATGCACCCAAGGAATCACATGTTTTATGGCCCATGGATCAAGTTTCTTCCATAAGAACCAAAGTGAACCAAGTTGCAAAAGTCATCATATCTCCTCACCCACTTGCTGCCTAGTTTGCTGAACCATCCTAGCCCTTTTCCCTCATCATGCTGCGCAGCACACCCTTGTTGTACTAGGCTAGCAAGTTGCCCATGCCCTTCTTACACAAAAGTTGACATTTTGCAAAAGCAATCATACCTATCACAAAAGGACATGTCACATCTTCTGACCAATGGGAATTGTTTATACAAATCAATTGCAAGCCAAACATAACAATAAGCAAGCCTGAAACCAGCCATAGCACCACATTCACATTTTCACCCTCACTTGCAAAAGCTTTCGAAAATCATCACACAGGCCACAAACTCATAAACAAACTTCATAAACCTTCTCAACACCTCTCCCTGATCACAAAACACCCTTCAAAGCAACCTGAAACTCAAAGAATCACAAACACGATTCTCACACCACCCTGAACAGAACTTGTTCAAACTTCCAAACCAGCCATCACAAACTCTTTCTAAGCATCAAGAGTTCATCAGGGGCCTAAAAGGAGTGGATTGCACAAAGAGAAGGGGTCAGAAAGTGGCAAACTGAAAAGCTTCAAACTCAGGTAGCTTCATGAACATTTTTTCCAGAAATGGATTTTTAAGTTCCTAAGTTGTTCTTCATGATTCACTGATCACTCTGATGTTGTTGGTTTCGAAAATGGTTAAGAAATAAGCATTTAATCTTACTCTGAAACTTTTATGACCTAAAAATGTTTGCTTTCGATTCATGTGATTGATGAAAGATAAATGAGTTTTGCGTTAGGGTTTTGATTCAGGGGGGTATGGGGATGATTTCTGTTCTTTTAGTTTTCATTTTAGTGAGGTTTAGAGGATTTTGGAGATTTTCAGGTGGGGTTTCCACCGGAGAAGACGACCGGAGGTCTTCTCCGGCCACCTGAAAAAGATTAGGGCTAACCAGCGTAATTAATGCAAGTTTGAATTTGGACCCTTGATCTGGCTGACTTTAGTTGACTCCCGCGTGAACCAATGGCCCAGATCCTTCATTAAACCCTAATCCTGATTTATTAAATTAATTAATTGGGATTAATTTTGAATTTTGCCAGAAATGATCTGAGCCTTCCATTTACGCGCTAGTCAATTCGCGCGTGTTTCATTCAAATCTCAGCCACTGGATTGGCATACTTTTCATTTAATTCAGTTTTTATTTCATTTAATTGTATTTGTTTTCTTCATTTTATTTAAAATAGCAAAATCAATTTAAAAATTCTGAAAAATTTTGTACAAACTTTTATTTAATTTCAGAAACCAAAAATATTTTTTATTTTATTTTTTGCATTAAAAAAATATTTTTAAATATTTAAAAGTTTATTTTTAATTAATTAATGAGAATTAATCAATTAAAAATACTTTTAGGTATTTAAAAATCACCAAAAAATTCATGAAACCTTTAAAAACATTTAGAAACATTGTCCAACCCTCAAACCAAATTTCTTTTTTGATCTTGATGTCTTTTAAGAATTTTTCATGGAATTAAAATCATTTTTAGGCATTATTTTGATCCAAACTTCCAAAAATCATTTCTGCCTAACCATTGAGAGTTGGATCTTGATTCTTTTTGCATTGCATTGTGTTTAGCATGTAGTTTGTGAGATTAAATGGGCATGATTTGATCTCTCATTTTCCATTTGTTTGGCATTTTTCTTGTTAAGGAACCCTAAAACCCTAGAAAACTTGGGAAAATCATAACTTGAATTAGGTTAAGAGTTGGAACCTTTCCTTTGGGCAGTGAGATAGTATAGGTTTAGGGATCCTTTGAGTGCATTTTCAATTTTTTTATCTTGGTGTTTGCTTCTGATTTTGGTTTTTGTTTGATGCATTGATTATAAACCCTAATTTGGGCTTCCATATACATCCATCTTGCATTTGCTTGTATACCTTGACTTGCCATGACATTTTGTGCATCCATTTGATTCATTTGACATCTTAAGACATATTGAAAGCATGTTTGATCATTGCATCTTGTATTTGTCATGTTGTATGCCATATGCATTTCATAACTCTTCATGTATGATCATGGTTCCAAACTTGCTTCATCTGCATCCATAAGCTTGTTGATCATCACCATGCTTTGTTTCATGTTTGCATCATCACATAGCATCATTATCATCATGAATGTGCTTCTGGTTTTGATTTTCATCATGCCATTTCATCTCATCTTGCATTGCATTGCATTCCTTTCACTAACTTTTCAGGTGGTAAGTTATCTTGAGAAGTGAATTTGCCTTCACTTCTCACAACTTCTTTTCATCTCTCTTATGCATCCATGCTGCATTTTGTCATGAGTTTGAGATTGAGCTTGCTCATTCTTTTTCTTCTTACTTTCTTTCCTCAAGTGACTTGTCTTCTTAAATGAAGCAAGTTACTTTGCTTCTCTTGGCTCCTTTTCATCTGCTTCCTGGTGGTTCCATTGAAGATCTTTCTTGTAAACCTCACAAACCTTAGGAACAACCAAGCATGACAATGATTAGGGTTTTGATTAGTCTCCCCACTTAGTTTTTACCTTTGTGTCTCTTTGAGTCTTCTCTCCTCACCTTATAATCAGGGACTAAACCCTAAAGGCTTTGAGGCTTTGTGATTAAGCTTATGCCTGCATCCTTCTATTAGGATGGAGTGTATAACTTTAATCCTAAGTGTTAAACCCTTAATGTGTTTAAATCTCTTAATCAATTCACTTAATAATCATCAAGACATCACACTTGTAACTTGGGCCTTGCATTAGGGTTCTAATTCTTCCTTAATTGGTTAAGAAGGACTAACCCTAGTGTTAATGGACAAGTCCTCCTCAAGTTGTCTTACTAACCATAAAACTCACTTCTTCATCTTATCATTAAATAAAATCCACTTAATCAAAGGCTTGTTTTGTCATGAGTTTAATCCCTAATCATGGATTAAGTTGAGGAGCTTTCCTCAGCTTAAACTTTCTCATCTATTATCCTTCTATTAGGATGGTGTAATGAGTCTGTTTAATCCCTAATTATGGCTTAATCTCATTACTCAACACTAAACAAAATACCAAAATCATCTAAATAATCACAAGTAGGTTAATGAT
Organism: Lathyrus aphaca; assembly: GCA_963966055.1. Taxonomy (NCBI): domain Eukaryota; kingdom Viridiplantae; phylum Streptophyta; class Magnoliopsida; order Fabales; family Fabaceae; genus Lathyrus; species Lathyrus aphaca. Next base: position 261,883,283 of record OZ014519.1, read on the forward strand.
CTTAATCCTGCATCAAAGGTGATTAAGTGTGAGAATCTGACTTCACACTTAAGGTATTCTCATTACCCCTAATCAGAGGGAGGATGTGATGAGTTTGCTAATCCATTGGTTTAGGCCTAAGCTCATTAATCTATGATAAACTTCCAAGAGCAATAAAAGACTGAAAACTCAAAAACAAACAATAATCGTCTCCTTCGGGATTCTTTTCTCATCTCATTCACTCATAAACGAGAACTTGTTTCTTCCGTCTAATGCAAGACAGTTTGCACCTGAGCCAGACAGGTCATACACTTGAGCATAGGCAAGTAAGCAGTTCACAAGTCAATTTATCTTTCAGTCTCTTTGGGTCGAACTACGATGTTCTGACTTCCTCATTGCACGAGAGGATACGTAGGCATAACTTAACAGTTATCGAACAAAAGTCTCTGTATATTCCCCCTCCTTCCAGCATCATTCTTTCAGCCTCATTATCATGAGCAATTCATTCTCATTCTTACACTGACACTTCATTTATACACTTCACTTTACACTTCTTTTACACTGACACCTGTACATCCTCTTCCAGCCTTCTTTACACACAAATTGCACTGACACTACCCCTTTAAAACACAAATCTTTTAAGCGTGGATCCCGTCGAGTACGACGGACAATCTGGGTGCCAATACCTTCCCAGGTTGTAACCAACCCCCTTTCTCAGTCTCTCTGGTTCGCAACCGTCTTATCCATCTCTTTCTAGGTCTATGCAGCATTGCCTTTCCTCCGGGATAAAAATGCCTAGCTGGCAACTCTTTTCATCTCCTGTGTGTTCTCACATCCTCTTTTCGCCGACCGTTCGCGTCTGTACCATATTTGAGCCAGTCTCATCTTTTTGGGAACGACAGATGTTCGTGTGGACTAAGTAGAGTCGATGTTCGACGTACAACGCTCGTGGTCAAATTAGAATCAAAGGTTTCAAACGCCACAAGAGGTAAATATTTTATCACAGATCATGCCGTTTCGTAAGGATCTCTAAAGGGAAATTTTTTGTTTTCCGCTGCAATTTTATTGGCAATTTCCCTTCAAGTGCCACACCCACTTTTGTGTAATTTTTATGATAATCGTATTTTACAAACCATAAACCTGTATCACTTAGTGTAAGACATTGGGAAGGTATTGTGATGGACTATGTTTTAGTAAGATAATAGAATTAAACTGTAATTGTGTATCAAGAGATATGTGAGAGATTTTCGAGTCATGGTTACTGTAGGTGCGCTTTACTGTCTGAGGTATTCTAGAATTATGTTATTGATGTCTAGAAGTAAACTAATTGGTGTTTTTGATAACAAAAGGATTGTTGTGTTGACTGTGTGGCTTTTGTAGGATGTCATGTGATATATGTAACACCCCCTTTCTATACCCCCAAATAATCAATTAAATCATTTAGGCACATATTAAAAATTTCATCAGAGTACAATTAAAACATGGTATAAAAGAGGCATGCCACATTATACGTGAAATTAAAAACATCAAACACCTACTCATTCAAAGATATGCAACAAACGGGATAACTTGTAATAGAAGGGTTTCATCCTTACACCCGTATTCAAAAGATTGAAATAACAGCGGAAACTAAACATTTATCACATCAAACATATTTACACACACACACACACACACACACACACATATATATATATATATATATATATATATATATATATATATAAAATAAAGTTTGATTCACCAAATATTCATACTTACATAAACATTCATCACCAAAATACATGTACCAAATGTATCACAAAAGGCATCAAGCCGACCTAGCTACCCAGTGCTACATATCAGAGCCGACCGACCAAAAGAATGAAGACAAGCTTCACAAAAGACCTCCAGCAACCTACTCTACAATGCCTCATAGAGCATGATAAAACAGCAGAATGGTGAGAAATATTATCATAATAACAATGCATATAATTATATATCTCAACATAAAAATACACATACTCATATTCTCACCACAATTCATTTCTCATAACACATATACATCACAATGTATACATATTCTCCAACTAGCATATTCATCATGCACAATTTACATAGACATATATATATATATATATATATATATATATATATATATATTCATGTTTATCCACCAATTTTCAATTATAGATGATAAAGGCAAATCATAGAGAACGACTCACGACTCTATGCAAATGCAATGCAGTACCGACTCAATCATCTCAAGTTCACTCAGGAACTATTGGAACCATCGCTCGTTACCTAAAGTAACTCCCCGTCGGGCATACAATGTTCACCCATTGCTCACACTTCACATGGGCACACAATGTTTATGGATTGCTCACACCCCACACGGGCACACAATCTGATTGCTCACACCCCACACGGGCACACAATCATTTGTGATTAAATCACCCATTGCTCACACCCCACATATGCACATAATGTTTATGGATTTATCACACCCCACACGGGCACACAATCCGATTGCTCACACCCCACACGGGGACACAATCATGTTGTAATCATCGCTCACACCCCACATGGGCACACGATGTTACAACGAATTCACATAGAATCCCACAACACAAGAATGTATACATTATGCTTTACATGCAAAATGACACACAACATTCTTGAAAATTCATACATATTCATAATATAATTATGCATTCATCTCATACAATCACAAACAACCATACACATTCGTGTTAATTACGCCAAACGACAACAAATTCATTCACTAACAACATGCACTCATATTCACTTCACGAAATGCATATATTTGCCAAACAGCCACTATACCACAAACAATCCCACAATTCCTTAACTAATCATCATTACATTTTATCGGAAAAGTCGGGTAAAAGTCGGCTATAAATTACATATTTTAGCATCAATAAATTCTACATGTTTTTAGCTTCAAATCGATATAAAGAACACTAAAAACGGATAACCGAAACTCAAGTTACGAACCAACAACACCAAACCCAAAAACCTCCCAGGCTCGCTGAGCGAGAAAATCTCTGGAAAACTCGCTGAGCGAGGGATTGCTCATTGAGCGAGAGCTGCGATTTCAGAACATCTCAGTTGTGCAACAGTCCTCACAAACACTCCCAAAACTCCCACAAACTTCCATAAACATGATCATTAACATACGTTGAACATCATACTTCGATTATAACAAGTTCTAACCGATTAATCTACCAATTTCTTAGATTTCCATCAAAACCCTAAAACCTAACATTCTCTAAACTTCTCCAAAAGAAAAACCCAATCAATCTAACACATACATAATCATACACAAGGTTAAGATAACAATATTTCACACTCTTACCCGATTGTTTCGATTCCTAGGAGCAATCTTGATGATTTTCCAACTTTTCCTCTTTTCTCTTTTTTTCTCTTCTCTTCCTTTTCTTTCTCTTCTATTTCTTTCTATTCTCTCTTTTCTTTCTCTTTCTCACAACTTATAACTATTATTTCTATTTCTATTTTCTCAAAAAAATATCATTTTCTCACAAAATATAATTCTATCTAATTCCTAACTTATCACAAATAAGCAAATGTCTAAAATACCTTCCAATCTAATTTACCTAAAAATTCTCAAAAACGGTAAAATAATATCACACATCAATATATCACATAAACACACCAATTTCACAATTGAAACAATTATCATTCAATTTAAATAAAAGACTAAAAAAATGGGAAATAATCGAATCGGGGCGTTACAATATATGTGAGTATAACTTTCGAACTGTGAGCCGATTTTACGTGTCGAATTAAGTATAGGTGCCTTTCGGTATAAATTGATACGATGATATCTTGAAGTGTATTGTTTGGTGTTTGTTATGATGAATGATGATTTGTTAACTATGATGTATAGTTATGAGATATATGAAGAGAATATGATGAATTTTGATGAATGATGATGCGTTTTGACTAGCCGTCGTCATATTTTATATGTTACAAATCATGCATTCATAGAATTTGTTAGGACAAAATGTCCAGTGATGTTTTGCAGGATGAAAATCCAATGACGATTTATAGGACGTTCAGGTCCAGTGATGGCCTTAATCCCATTGTGTGGATTAAGTGAATATTATGATGTGCTCTAGTTCCAAGTGGGAACCCCTCCTATTGGTGATATTCCGGTACTGCATTGTGTGGACTAAGTCATCAGTGATGTTCCGGTACCGCATGCATTGAGTCTAATGATGTTGCATCTCATTTAAATGTGGAATTGCAAGATATTTTTCTTAAGTGAAGTATCTTGTTGATGTTTTAGAATCATGACGTTTTGACATGAAGTCTTTGAAGTTGTTGTTGTAATTTTTATTAAAGTATATGATGTTATATTGTGGTTGTTTTAATTGTGTATTATACTATGTATATTCCTTATATCTTTTATAATAATTATGATTACTCACCCTTTCTGCTTGGAAATGTTGCCTCGAATATGGGTAACTTGCAGGTGGAACAAGATTAGGCAAGGAAGTCTAAAAGTTGCTCTGAAGTATGTATATTCCTTTTCGTAGAAATGAAGGGAGTAATGCTCTGATACGTAACACCGGGGTCAGGGTTGTTCGATTATGAATAATTTTATGTTTTGATGTTTTTGAAGATTTCATAAACTTTTATAATTTGTTTTAGTTAGATTTATGAGATGATCACGTGAAGTAAGTTGATTTACTTGATTGTTTTTGAAACTACCTTTCACGGTACATATGTTTATTTTATTAAAGAGTCTAAGACTCAAGGATCCACTGCAAAGTTTCTAATTGTTTTAGTATAACGTTAAATGCATTATTTGACTATAATTATGTTGCAACCCATATTACGCAGCAGGACCATTGTGGTAAGATGTTTATGAAGTTGTGACACCCATGATATGTGATTGATGATTTACTAAATTAGGTAAAATGTATTGTGATTACAACTATCAAGAATAAATATCCACTTCTGAGGATCGACGATTTGATGGATCAACTAGTAGGTGCTTACATGTTCAGAAAGATTGATTTGAGGTCTGGTTATCATCAGATTCGTGTTAAAGCAGACAATATTCAGAAGACGACTTTTAGGACAAGATATGGTCACTATGAGTACACTGTGATGGCGTTTGGGGTATCTAATGCACCTGGTGTGTTCATGGAATATATGAACATAATCTTTAATGAGTATCTGGATAAGTTTGTGGTGGTTTTTATTGATGATATTTTGATATATTCTAAATCGGAAGAAGAGCATGCAAAGCATTTGATAATTGTGTTGCAAGTGTTAAGGGAGAGGAAGTTGTATGTGAAGTTGTCAAAATGTGAGTTCTGGTAGAAGGATGTGCATTTCCTTGGCCACGTAATTTCAAGTGGTGGAATTTCTATGGATCCTTCGAAGATTGATGCAGTGTTGCAATGGGAGACTCCGAAGTCCGCTACTAAAATTCGTAGTTTTCTTGGATTGGCAGGTTACTATCACAAGTTTATTAAAGGTTTTTCTAAGTTGGCATTACCTTTGACGCAGTAGACTCGAAAGGGTCAAGCTTATGTGTGGGATGTTGCATGTGAAGAGATCTTTGTGAAATTAAAGAAAAAGTTAACGACCGCTCCGGTGTTAATTTTTCCAAACTCGAATGAACCTTTTATGGTGTATTGTGACATGTCGAAGATGGGACTTAGTGGAGTGTTAATGTAGAATGGTCATGTGGTTGCTTATGTTTCCAGACAAGTGGTGTTTGTGCTAAAAATCTGGAGACATTATCTTTCTGGCTCTAGATTCGAAGTGTTTAGTGATCATAAGAGTTTAAATTACTTCTTTGATCAAAATGAGTTAAATATGAGACAAAGAAGGTGGCTAGAATTATTGAAGGATTTTTACTTTGATTTGAGTTACCATCCCAGTAAAGCGAACGTGGTGGTTGGTGATTTAAGTAGGAAGTCATTTCATATGTTAATTCTTATGGTGGGGGAACTAGCGATGCTTAATTAGTTCAGAGGTATGAGCTTATTGTGTGAGACAACTCCTAACAACAATGTTGAAGCTAACTAACGATATTTTGGAAGTGATTCGAGTAGGTCAGAAATCTGACTTGAGGTTAGTTGATCAGACAAACTTGATTAACCAAGGCAAGTAAGGTGAATTCCGGATTGATGAGAATGATGTATTGAGGTTCTGAGACAGAATGTGTATTCCAGATGTTCCAGAGATTAAGAAGAATATTTTAGAGGAATGACATCAAAGTAGACTGAGTATCCATCCCAGTGCTACGAAGATGTATCAGGATTTGCAGAAGTTGTTTTGGTGGCCGGGTATGAAAAGAGACATTGCTGAATTTGTGTATGCATGTTTGACTTGCCAAACGTCAAAGATCGAACATCAGAAACCTTTGGGTATGATGCAACCGTTGAACATTATAGAATGGATGTGGGACATTATTTCTTTGGATTTTGTGTCGGCATTTTCGAAGATTATGAAATGGAATTATTCAATCTGGGTAATTGTGGAGTTACATGGGATACCTTCGAGTATTATGTCGGATAGAGATCTGAGGTTTACATCGAGGTTCTGGAAGAGTTTATATGATGTCTTGGGTACTAATTTGAGGATGAGTTCTACTTATCATCCGCAGATGGACGGTCAGACAGAAAGAACTATCCAGTCTTTAGAAGATTTTCTAAGAGCGTGTGTACTGGATCAAGGAGGATCTTGGTAAAACCATTTGTCGTTGATCGAATTTACATACAACAATAACTTCCATGCCATCATTAGGATGGAAGCGTATGAAGCATTGTATGGTAGAATATGTCGGACTCCATTGTGTTGGTATGAATCGGGTGTGAGTGTTGTACTAGGGCCAACCATTATAAGAGATACAACCGAGAAGATTAAGATGTTCTGGGAGAGGATGAAGACTTCGTAGAGTTGTCAAAAGAGTTATCATGATAAGATGAGAAAATAACTTGAGTTCCAAGAAGGAGATCACATGTTTTTGAGATTTACTTTGATGACCGGTGTGGGCCGAGCCTTGAAGTCTAGAAAGCTCGCTCAATGTTTTGTTGGTCCGAATCAGATTATGCATAGAATGAGAGAGGTATCCTATCAGATTGCTTTACCGCCGTCACTTGAGAATTTGCATGATGTATTCCACGTGTCTTAGTTGAGGAAATACATTTTGGATCCATCGCATGTGATCTAAATGGATGATGTACAGATAGGAGATAACCTGAATGTTGAGGCACTGTCATGAGGATTGATGTTCGAGAAATGAAACAACATCGAGGTATAAAGAGATTGCTTTGGTGAAAGTATTATGCGACGGACCAACTAGTGAAAGTTGAACTTGGGAGCGTAAAGATCAAATGAAGAAGTCGTATCTGACTCTGTTTCCTTCAGGTAATTTTCGAGGATGGAAATTATTTAAGTAGGGGAGAGTTGTAACACCTCGAAAATCTAGAGAATATTTATTTAACTGAATTAATTTAAATATTCTATTTTTCGATGAATTATGGAGAAATGTTGGAATGACATAACTTATTTTAATAATTAATAATAATTTGAATAATTTCATTATTGTTTAAACTATTATTATTAAATTAAAATAATAAGAAGGGCAAGGCGATCTTTTGAAGGGAGTAAGTGAGGATAAAGTTGGGAAACCATTATTAAGCGTATTTGAATCAAATATAATAGGAAGTGAGAAGTTATTCTAATTGATCGTATCTTTTTATGAGAAATGCTCTAAGGAAGAAGGGGTAGAAGTTAGGGCTCTTGAAGGTTGCTGCAGAATTCAAGAGAAAAGAGATTTTAGATTCGATCATAAAGTATGGGGAGTATAATTTTCATTATGATTGATATAAGGTTCTGAATATAGATAGGTTAGGGTTTTATGGGGTTTTGGATTTATGATGAATTTTGATGAAATTGGTAAAAAGTGATAAATTTAGGATATGTATTTGATATGGAATGATGTATGTGTTGCCTATTATAATGTGTTGTTGTATATGATTTCATGATTAATTGATGGGGAATTAGGACTATGTATAATTGAATTTGTGTGGAAAATTTGGTAATTTTGGTGCAGAACTCGTAAACAGCAGAGAAACTGCTACTGACGCGTGAGTAATGGTTACTCAATATGAGGTAACAGGTTACCCTTTTAAAACTTGCGCTTTTTGGCCTGGAACAAAGGTGATAGTCGGTTACCTTGTTTTGAGTAATCGGTTACCAAGATTAGCTCGTGGTGCTTGAAGAGTTAGCTTTGAAGTCAGTTTTTATTTCCGTTGTTTAGAGGGTGTCTTGCTCTAGTTATGTAACATCGGGCCGGAAACATTGTGAACCTTTGAATTCTATTTTCTTTTGTTAAGTTGACTATTTTTTATGATTTATTTTAAGATTGTGTTGGAGTTTTTATTTTATTGAAATAAAGTTTTTCTGCTGTGATGTTTTGAATTTAAAATGTGGAAAGAACCCGTGTTACGGAGCATGATTATTATTATGATGTTTAAAGAAGAAAATGTGATGCCTTTCTATGTTGCACTTTGATTTAAATGATTATTTTATCGTGTAATATTGTGTGGGGTTAGAACAGTGTTACACTAATCGCTTTAACGTATTTGAGTAGAGGACGTTACATGAACTACCATTATCTACAAGGAATCCTATAAGATTTCTATCCATGACAATAAATGCTATAAATAGTGGTAACTCAATGTTCAAGACTGCATTTATCTTATCGTGATCTAGGAATCCAAGTGTCATGCGTTCTTCGTTATCAATTTGATATTACCTGCCATATGGAAAAGGTACTTAGGTAACTGATCTATGATGGATGTTTCCATAGTACATACTTCATCGATTGACAATTGATGTGATATGGACTTAGGAGGTTGATCAAGGCTCTTCGAGGTGATGTTGGAGTTGAATGCCTCCATTTTCTTGAGGGTTATGGTAGAATCTGACTTTGGATCGATGAAGATCTATATAATATTTCACGGGAAGTAGGAGTCAATTCCCACACACGACACTACTGTTCATTACTATAACCAGATAATTGCTTTTGATCATTGGTATAGGACTATGAATCAGCAGTGTTGATTTGCGGTGTAACAGTGCATGATACATTTACAAGGTTAGTACTCAGACATTCAAGTCACTTCAGAGTCTGAAATGAGTTTATTAAGATGTGGAGATCAGAAAATATACTTTGAATTTCGCGTATCTTGACTTTATACGTAGAATTATTTTGATTGGACTTGCATCTGGTTGGACCTTAGCTTTGGGCTTTAAGCCGGCTCGAAACAATAACCAAAATTTAATATAATTAAAATATTTATGAAAATTTGTTTGAACTAATTTTTATTTGAATTTTTCTAAAAGAAAATAACAAAAATTTGTATAGGGATCATGAAGTAGTGATGATAATGAATGGTTGAGATTTATTCTTGCATTTTTTATTTTCACATTTTCTTACTATTAAGCATTTTCCTTTTGAAATAAAAAGACTATAAATGAATTTAAATTAAAATATTTAGAAATCAAATAAATTTGTAATATAAAGAGTTAATTAGCAAATAAAAAACCCTGAATAATTTTTTTGAACTCAAATGCTTCATTTCGAAATCTCTGGAAATCATGTCTTTACGTCACATTTTGTCATAAAGAAGAAGAAGCCATAATTGTACTCAAAATAACCCTGCAGTTCTGCCAACTGCCAGTAACAACAGGTTGGGGGCCCAAATCATTCGTTTCATCAAATTTATGATTGAGTTATATGTCTTTCAGATCATTCAAGTTCCTATTTTTACCCCCCATTTTTTTTCTTTTTATAATTTTACAATGTCGTTGGTTCAGAGTTTTTCTAAATTTTTTTCATTAAAATTATTTCTAAAATTAAAAAAAAAAACTCTATTTTGTTAAGTAAAAACTAACATGCCCAAAATATAGCAATGCGTTTATAAAAGGAGAAAATTATCATCTTAAAATTTAATTGTCTAAGAGTTGCATTACATCCAACTCAAGTTCTATTAGTGTAAGTGTATTTGAATATAATTGTTTTCTCTCATTTACTAGTTATTATTGAATGTGTGATTCAACCAACTTCTGAACAAACTTTTCAAATGCCAAAACTAGTTGATAATACTGTAAAAGCATAAGAAACAGATCTGTAAACTTCTGCACTATGCAGCAAAATAATAATATTCATACCTAATTTTCAGTACATATTTTTATGTGATATGTAGTACTATAGTATATAATAAGAAAAACAGTTATTTCAATACACTTTATTTTCTACTAAATGTTCAGATATCAAAGTCCCACATGTAACAAACCATACCCTTAACAACAAACATCATTAAATGAAAACACTCAGTTATCTCTAGTCTCAATCTGTTTCCCTATTTTAACCATTTATGAATAGACATACTTAAACTCACATGTCATTTTACCTCTTTAATGTCCACTGTATTTATTTGAATTCCCCGCTATTTTTCTTAATTTGATTATTAACTTAACATTTTCAGTTTGGGGATATAATTTTTTACAATATTTATCGAGATAATATTAAGATGCACAATCTACCTATCATAATCTGTTACATCGTCTTAAGATACAACATGATTTCTAGCTAATCATGATAAGAGATAACAATGGACGGAGAGTACTATAATACTTGTCTCCATATATATGGTTTAGGAAAAACTCAATACTCGATGTTATATCTTACGATAACTATCGTTTGTACTCGTAACCTATATTTATACTCTGTACCCAAATTTCTAACAAACATAAATCGATAAGTTATAAAATATCACATATTTTTAAATTTAAAATAAAAAAATTGTACTTATCGTGAATACAATTGTTGAAAATCTGTTTACAGTATACCAAGTAAGAGGGCTTAATTGCTAGCCCTCGAGGTATATATACAACCCTCTATGGCCTAGCCAAACACGTAGAGTCTCGAGGCTATTAAATTGGCCTTGACTTACACGACCGCACTCCATCAAGGAGTCTGATGAATGACTCATCTCTAAAGATGTATAGTTAGGTGACCCATTTTCTATGTTATCTGACTTACGTATTACATGGTTATGGATGAATGAGTTGTGATTAAATATAATATACATGTTGGGCTAGAAATATTCATGATAATTCACACCCCAAACACGAGGTGGTTGAGATAACCTTCCACAATCCCAAACATGAAGTCAGCAAGGGCGAAGTGCTTAAGAAAATACATAACGATCAACAAGTTTCTAAGCACAAGGTCTATATGACCAAATGTTTAATAAGAGACATAATGATCCACAACCACCCAAACACGAGGCTTGTAAGGGCGATGTGGTTATGACGACGTAGTAAAAAGGTGGTGATATCACATGGATGAGGCTGGATTAATCATTGGTATGTGATTTGGTGGAAACAGTCGAATCCTCTAATCTAAAATGCAGTTGTAAAGACCTTTGTATTTCTCTTTAAAGTGGTCATGATTAAATTTTGTTAGGAAAAAATATTCAATTTGGGTCTTCCATTAATTGTAAGTTTGAAGAAGATCCCTTAAAATCTTAACATAGTAATGATGGATGCTTGGCTCAAGAGAGCTCTAGTTTCTATAAAATATAGGGCAAACGCGTACCACTTTAATCGCATCATGTGCGCACCTACCTAACTCGTGAGTCATTCTTATGCAACCTTTCTTCCTCCTCCCAACTGAGTTATCTAAACACTTTACAAAGCCTTTTTGCAAGTACTTTTGTTTTTCTCCTCCATATTTTAGAGGATGGTCACTACTACAAATTACGCCTTTGATAACATTAACACCCCCACTGATATGAATTCCACCGTTGTAATATCGCAAACTGGATGCACTTGATATATATATTTTTTTGAAAGTTATTTAGTCAAGGTTGAGTGTTACAACCATGGTGATAAATTAAGTGTTACAAGCTTCAAATCATAACAACTACATTTTTTCCATTTATTAAATTACAAAAAGTTAGTGTCACTTAAGTTCATAAATTAAAAAAAAAAGAATATTATTTAACCATAATTTTACTATTTAATCATTGTAATTATGATCTACATTTCACTACGGTTGTACATATCAATCATGGTCAAAGATTTTCCTGATAAATTTAAAACAAAACAGATTCATTATTTCATTTCATAACATGCCCTAAGTGAACCAACGAACCAACAACGATAGAGATAACGATAATGAATTCTTCATCTTCACAATATTCGTTCATTGGAATCTTAATTCTAGATAATCTTTACTATCTTCATTATCTTCATCCATCTTCCTCCTCGAAGTACAATATGTTTCGTGTAAACTTCCACTACAACAAACAAGACCTTAGACAACGCTTTTTTTAGCCTTAGACAGCGCTTTAAAGCGCTGTCTAAACCTCCGCTGCTAAAGGTTTAGACAACGCTTTTTTAAATCTTAAAAGCGCTGTCTAAGCCCCCCACCTTAGACAGCGCTTTGGCCAAAAGCGCTTTATAAGACCCTCTTATTTTAAATTTTTTAGGTATACCTTAGACAGCGCTTTTGAAAAGCGCTGTCTAAGCCCCCCCCCCCCCCTTAGACAGCGCTTTGGCCAAAAGCGCTTTCTAAGCCCCTCCTATTTTAATTTTTTTAGGTATACCTTAGACAGCGCTTTTCAAAAGCGCTGTCTAAGCCCCCCCTTAGACAGCGCTTTTGCCTAAAGCGCTTTCTAAGCCCCCCCCTTAGACAGCGCTTTTTACAAAAGCGCTGTCTAAGGTATACGAAAATTTTTGCTTTTGTTTTAAACCACATTTTTTCCAGGTTTATAAACCAGAATTTCTACCTGTTTTCAACCAGATTTTGGCAGACAATTATCACATTTTATATATGCCATTTCAAACCATTTTGGCCTTTTTTCTACCAATTTTTGGCTAACAATATATATATATATATATATATATATATATATATATATATATATATATATATATATATATATATATATATATATATATATACCAATTCAAACCAATTTTGCCTTAAATGTATCAAAATATATACAAATTTATGTACACATTTACAAGTCATTACATATACTACAAATGTACACATTAATTACACAAATTTATGAACAAACATTGAGCTCTATCATGAATTGACACCACTCCTCTTTGATTTCGTCCACTTGATCCTTTGTATAAAATGCACACTTGAATTCATCAAAGTACTACATAATAATATAACATATTTTGAATTAATTTCAACTATTTAATTATATGAGATATGTGTAAATATAAAAATAACTCATAAGTTAGAAATACATACATCGGTGAGAATCTCTAATCGGCCCAAAACAAGAGTATCTCGCATAAACCTCAACATGAAATACCCGCAATCTATTTGATTACGTTGTTGAGGACACTACATATGAAAAAAAAAATATGGATTATAAATCCTAAGTTTTATCAAGTGTCATCACTAATATAATAAAAAATGTGGTAATTAAAAATATACCGCCACTTTAATCCATGTAATGGAGTTGGCGCCCCTCCTTGAGGTTTGGATATCTCGTTGGGCCCGAAAAGCTTGTAGGACGCTAATAAAATAAAAATGAAGCAATTAGAACAATTCACATAAACTAAGAAAATTTTTGAACATTCTCACTTACGTGTCAATTAGGACCTTCATATCCGGGTATGTTGTCCAATCTTTCCTAACGAGTCAAGATAATACACAACTTCTCGGATAGGATTGATTGCGAGCAACAACCAATGTCCACTGTAATGATTAGGCAAATGTTAGATGGTAACTTGGAAAATAATTATAATAGATGAATTTATAATGAAATTCTAACCCGGTATTAAACGGTATAACAAACAACTTCTCCGCATCTTTATTGTCCATGAGGATCCGAAGAACGTACTCCGTCACGGTATCCGGTCTACTTAAGATTAAACCTAAGTTGACGGTCGCGGGTGCTAAGAATCCGAATGACACGTCCAAACCATTGGGGTGCATCAATTTGTCATACAAAAACCTAATATAAAAACATCATTAACATTACACACCTATTGTGAAACATAAAGTAAACCAGATTAACATTATGTAAACATCATTAACATAAGTTGTTTAATTAATAAAACAAAGTAGACCGGATTTACCTAACATATGTATTGACAACGGTGACGCCGATTTCTTCACGACCAAAAACTTGCATGAAGTCCTCATTACCAATCATTTGGTCGTAATCAAAGCCGAAAATCCCTACCTCCATATGTACAATCCGAAAACCTCCGGTCGGTATATCGGTCATCTCTAGAAATGTCCTAAGGCACGACCTATACTTGGTGGTAGGTTTTTTCCTAGCTACGGTCTTCTTAGCACCAGCATTTTTTACCCGTGCGGAGGCGTTGCTAACCTCCTTTTTTTGTTGTGCGGAGGCATTGCTAACCTCATTTTCTTGAAGCTACATGTCATATAAATAGTTAGATCAAATTAAGAATGTAACAACTTCCATGAATATATGTCATATAATTGTATATTACCTCTTTTCTTGAAACCGTGGACTCGGTATGCCGTGGAATCGCATTATCTTTTGATTTGGATTTTGTGGGAGTCTATTTAACATAACCAAGGAAAATATGTACGTAAAATTTTAAGCATAAATTTTAAACTTTGAATATACACATTAAAGTTAACATAAGTTTTAAGCATACCTCATATCCTACGCATATGAGGTTTGTCGGCCATGCAACAAACGAACCTACTGCTTCGTGCACCGTTGTTGCATCCGAATCATCGCTAGGATATGGTAATGCTGCATTCGGCTCAACTGCAATATCAACTGATACCTTCAAACATCCAGCAGGGAGCTCTCTAGTGTGGAGTAATACTCCGCTAACGTTATGCACTTTTCCCTTGCCAACCATCCGATAGTATGGTGACGACAAATACAACTGACAATGGGAAATGCCCTAAAACCAATAATAACAAGAAATCGTTAATGTGTATATATGTCAAATACATAATTTAAGCAAATAGTTCAATTTAAGACAATTATATGTAATTACCTCTGGAATGTTCGGCTGAAAGGTACAGTTGATACTGTCTTTGTCCGGAGCATCTCTGTATACTGTTGAGGCGCTAGCCTCTCTTTCTCTCCTCAATGCATCAAGCTCAGCTTGCATGGCTTCCAATCTTGCATGAAGCTCCCGATTACTAGGAGCCTTTCCTTTTTTAATACTCAGGGAGGTTGGAGTGACTCCAAATCCCTTACCCCTCACCCGACCAGAATACTCAGGGACATCTAATGCCCGACTAAGTATGCTCCAAGTATCATCGGGAGATAAAGACTGAGATAGCTCCTCCTGAAAAATCAGATGAATACCGTATACTTGTCAAATATTTGTGTATAAAAATGTTATTCAATTAATGAAAAAATGTTATACTTACACATTTCTGGTATACGTGTAAAACTTCTTCTTGAGGAACTCCAGATTTGCTCACACGGGCTTCCTTCCACAAAACATGTGCAGGAAGAGATGTTTCTGAACTTTCCTCCTTCTGCAGCTACACATTAAGTCATACAATTTGATCAGATAAAACTAATATATGATGAACAAATTTGTTATCGCAATTTATAAATACTTACCATGGATTGTTCTAAGCGTCCATATCCGACACGTCCTTTTCGGTACGGATATGCAGGACTTGATGCTCTTTCCCGATTTGTAGCACTTATTCTTTGAAAAACCGGGTCTTGTCTTTTGGATTTGAAAGCTTCCCATTCTTCAGCCGATATCAAACTTTCATATTTTTTAGGAAGCTCCGCATCCACATAATTACCATCCGCATCCCTAAGGAACTTGGATGATAAAAATGTTCGAAACCCTCTTAGAAGCTTTTCGGCCAATTTCATACAAAAACCTCTTCTTTCTTCTTCGATGTTAAAACATCGCTCAGAAAAACATACAGATTGATAGTTAGTATCGGTAATTGAAAAAACATAATTGATACCGTATAATTAAGGGCCAAATGATTGTACCTTTATCTCACTCCAAATTTTTTCTTTGGACTCATTCAGCTCTTTGTTTCTCCAATCATCACATGTAATGGGAATTTCATTCCTTACTAGTGCACCGATAAAACTAGTTAAGGTATGCCCATTAGGTTCTATAAGCTGTCCCTGGTTGCTCCAATAGACATCTAGTATGATGCCTCGAGATCTTCCTTGGACCACCCTTCTCATTACTGTGATGCCTCTTCGAATTTCTTCTTCCGCGGATACTTTTTTACTAACTTCCTCATGTTGGTCATCAGCCATGTCTAACCTGTAATAAACCAAGGAAACCATCAAATATCAAATATAACTTATAATCAAAGCAATTGAAAACAAAAAAAATAAAGAAATCATGCATTATCAGATATAACTTATAATCAAAGCAATTGAAAACAAAAATATAACGAAATCATGCATTATCAGATATAACTTATAATCAAAGCAATTGAAAACAAAAAAATAAAGAAATCATGCATTATCAGATATAACTTATAATCAAAGCAATTGAAAACAAAAATATAATGAAATCATGCATTATCAGATATAACTTATAATCAAAGCAATTGAAAAAAAAATAAAGAAACCATGCATAATTTACCTAAGTCACTAACATCTCTTTCTTTTCTTTGTTGGAATATTAATCACTTGTTTCTTAGCAATGCGTACGGATGAATTGATCCAAATTCCCTCATTATGATCGTTTCTTATATATGACTCATCCGGTATAAGATCCTCAACTTCATCATTTCTATTCAACTCATTCCGTCTAATGCATGACTCATTCTCAACATCAATATCACATTGATCGACACCGCTATCATCAGTCACTTTGTTAGAGAAAAGCACTATAGACCATTTTGTACTCTTCGGGTCATTCACATAGAACACTTGTTTAGATTGAGATGCTAGAATAAAAGGTTCATCTTTGTACCCCACCCTAGTAAGATCAACTTGCAAAAATCCAGACTTATCCATTCGTATGCCACTACTATTCACCCACTTGCAACCAAAGATGGGAATCTGAAACTTCTCGTAATCAAACACCCAAATGTGCTCAATAACTCCAAAATATGACAAATTTGCATCTTTGGGGTTTAAGTCCTTCATACTTGATATATGCATTGCTTCAGCTAGCACGGTGACACCACTATTTTGCATAGTACTCTTATCATCTTGTTCTTTGGTATAAAATGTGTATCCATTAATTGAATATGCGCTATGAGAAAACACATGCAAACTTGGACCATATGCCAAACATCTCAACCTTTCTGTTACCGAAGAAGGATCTGAAGAGCGCTTCAAATAAATATGATCCTTCAACCATTGTATGAAACTTTGATTGTGCTCTATAACTATCCAATTTTCATTTCTGTTAGGATTTAACCTTCGGAGTACATCCTTGTGCATTTCAACATATGGCTCAACCTCATTATTATTGTGCAGAAGATACAAATGAACTTGATCTCGTTCATCCCTTGATATTGTCACAATTTTATTCCCAATTAATTTTTTACCTTCCATTTTGTCGAAAATCTGAGCTCTGGGGAGTCCAATCGATTGAACGTTAGACAAATATTCAGTACAAAACTCAACAGCTTCTTCAACAATGTATCGTTCAACAATACAACCCTCTGGTCGACTTCGGGATTTCACGTACCCTTTTAATATTTTCATATACCGTTCAGCAGGGTACATCCATCTCATATAAGCTGGTCCACACAACTGTGTCTCTTTCACAAGATGAACAACTAAATGAACCATTATGTCAAAAAAAGACGGAGGAAAATACATTTCAAGCTCACACAAGGTAATTACAATCTCTTTTTGTAGTGTTGGTAAGATCTCGGGATCGATCACCTTACTACAAATTGACCTAAAGAAAAAACACAATTTAGTTATGGCACTTCTTACTTTTTCTGGCAAAATAGAACGTATACCTATCGGTAGAAAATGTTCCATTATAACATGGCAATCATGTGTCTTCAAATTCTTCAACTTGAGGTCTTTCATAGAAACAAGTCTTCTGATATCAAATGAGTATCCTTCTGGAACCTTAACTTCACTCAGAGACTTACACAATTTTTTTTTCTCCTTTCTAGATAAAGTAAAAGCAGCAGGTGGTAGATATGTTCGTCTTCCTTTCTTCACGGGTGCTAATTCAGTTCTCATTCCCATTTTTAACATGTCCTCCCTTGCTTTAAGGCCATCCTTAGACTTGCCTTTTATATTGAGTAATGTACCGATAAAACTTTCAAATACGTTTTTTTCAATATGCATAACATCGAGAAAATGTCTCACGTACAAAGACTTCCAATATGGCAATTCAAAAAATATCGACCTTTTCTTCCACCCACCTTTCACAATCTTATGTGCAAAAGGCTTGCCAAACTCAGTACGCACATCTTTCACCTTTTCAAAAACTTGTTCACCTGACAATGCGGGTGGAGCTCTGCGATGTTCGGTGTCTCCATTGAATGCTTTTCTCCACCCACGGTAGTGATGTTTAGAATGTAAGAATCTACGATGACCGAGAAACACATTCTTCTGGCAAAGTTCCAATCGAATCGTATCGGTTCCGTCTTCACAAACAGGACACGCACGTTGACCTTTAATGCTATACCCAGATAGATTCCCGTATGCTGGAAAATCATTAATTGTGCCAAACAACATCGCCCTCAAATTGAAACTTTCTTTCCTATATCCATCATAAACCTCCACACCGTTCTCCCACAAAATCTTTAAATCTTGGATCAGAGGTGTCAAGTATACGTCTATGTCATTCCCTGGTTGTTTAGGCCCAGAGATTAACATAGATAACATCATGTACTTACGCTTCATACCTAGCCACGGAGGTAGGTTATAAATCATAAGAATCACAGGCCATGTGGTATGTGAGATACTTTGAAGACCATGTGGGTTCATTCCATCAGTAGATAATGCCAATCGAAGGTTTCTTGCTTCTGATCCAAACTCAGGATAATCATTATCAATCTTCGACCACTGTGGTGAATCAGCCGGATGCCGATACTTTCCATCAATAATTCTTTCATCTGCATGCCAAGTAAGATGTCTTGCATCGGTTTCACTACGAAACATGCGCCTAAATCTCGGAATTATCGGAAAATACCATAAGACTTTTGCGGGAGATAATCTTTTCTTATATCGAGACAAACCGCATTTAGGGCACTCAGTTAACGTTGCATATTCGTTACGAAACAAAATGCAATCGTTAGGACAAGCATGTATCTTATCATAGCTCATGCCAATAGAGCACAACATTTTTTTTGCCTCATAGGTTCGATTAGGAAGAACATTATCATCCGGTAGCATTTCTCTCATAAGGGCCAACAACTCTGTGAAACTTTTATCCGACCATCCATTGCCTGCCTTTAAGTTGTACAACTTTAATACCGCAGAAAGTCTTGAGAATTTAGTGTAACCTTTGTACAACGGTTTCTCTGCATCGCTTACCATCCTCTCAAACATTTCAGGACAATCATGAAGATCTTCTTCCAGTGCTTCTACAATCTCTTCAACTCGATCACAATCGTATGTTTCCGTGTCTTTGTCGTATGAAGCATAGGTCGTATTACTTTTTCCACTCGATTCAACATTCTCGTTAATTTTATCACCATGAAATATCCAACACTGATAACTTTGATCAATTCCATGCCTCAGCAAATGCGATTTCAATCCATGTGCGTCAACCTTACCAATATAACAACAACGCAAGCAAGGACAATGCATTCGTCTGGGGTTTTCAGCGTGTTGAACATCATACTTAACGAATTCCGCAACCCCACTCTCGTACTCTTTGGTCATTCGATCGGCACAGATCCATGTTTTATCCATGGTTTTCCTACTTATTAAAGTAAACAATCAATCCAGACGAAAATACATAACTAAGGTAGTATCTTTGAATATCCTAACAATTTTAAAGTTCAATTCATTTTAAACTTCAAAAACCTATACATAACCAATGTTAATATAAACTTCAATAACGTATCCGATACGCCAATATACCAACTTTAATTACCTCATCACTTTCATTTTTTATATTACAAGAATCAAACTTTTTCTATTACAATATACCTATAACTATACCTATAACTATATTAGAGTTCGTTCTCTATGCTAGTGATATGTTAACTATTAATCAACCTGTCAATTTCACATCTATTTCTATTTTACATAAACCATAATTGAATCTTGATTTCAAAATACTGATATTCCCTTTTTCTATCATGCTATTCTATCATAAGCTATTTCCTTTTTCTATTCATAAGCTATTCTATCATGCTATTCTATCATAAGCTATTCTATCATAAGCTATAAGCTATTTCCTTTTTCTATCATGCTATTCTATCATAAGCTATTCTATCATAAGCTATCATAAGCTATTCTATGCTACTGATATTTCCTTTTTCTATTTTACATAAGCTATTCTATCATGCTTATCACTTAATTTCCTTTTTCTTGAGGAAGTTATTTACAAATACTGATATTTCCCTAAATAACAGAGCATGAAAAATCAGAACTGAAACCGAAGAAATGACAAAATGAAGAACATACCGCAATGAACGATTCTTCAAACACTTTCAGAAATGAAAGATTCTTCAAACACTTGCAATGCCTGAAACCGAATGAATGAAAATGTTAAGAAATGACGAACATACTGCAGTAGAAATGACGAACTGAAATCAGAAATGAAAAAATGCAGAAATGAAGAACATACCGCAGTAGAAATGACGAAATGAAACCGATTCTTCAAACACTTTCAATGACTTAAACCGAATGATTACAATGTATTCTAGTTCGCTGTTAGGGTTCGCTGGAGGGGTTTGTTCGCAGAAGGGAAAACAAAAAGAACTGAGAACGAAAATAGAAGTCTGAAATTTAATTTTAATTTGACCTTAGACAGCGCTTTTGTGGAAAGCGCTTTCTAAGATATGCCTTAGACAGCGCTTTCCAAAAGCGCTTTCTAAACCCCCCTTTAGACAGCGCTTTTGGTTTTAAATTTTTTTTAATTGAAAGACTTTAAACAGCGCTTTCTCTAAAGCGCTGACTAAGGTCTATATTTAAAAGCGCTTTCAGAAAGCGCTGTCTAAGGGGGGGTCTTATCAAGTGGATTTTAATTAAAGGGTGAGATTAATAAGTGAGTTTTAAGTTTGTAAGACAACTTGAGGGGGACTTGTCCATTAAACACTAGGGTTAGTCCCTCTTAACCATAAGAAAGAGATGTAACCCTAATATAAGGCCCAAGTTAAAAGCTTAAGTCTTGATCATTATTAAGTGTTTTGATTAAGAGGTGTAAACAAATTAAAGTTTTAACACTAAGGATTAAAGTTATACACTCCATCCTAAGATAAGGATGCATGCATAACCCTAATTCAAAGTCCTAAAGCTTTAAGTGTTTAGCCTCTGATTATGAGATGAGAAGAGAGACTCAAGGAGACTCAAAGGTAAAAAAACAATGGGGAACTACATAAAACCCTAAAAATTATCATGCTTGGATATCCTATGGTTTGTGAGGCTTAAAGAAATATCTTCATGAGGCCACCAAGGAAGAAGAAACAAATGAAAAGAGAAGGAGAGAAAGAATAAGTTACTTACTTCCTGAAGAAGATAAGTAACCTAAAAGAAAGAAAGTAAGAATGAGAGAGCATAAGTGAAGCAAGTTCACTTCAAAGACAAGTAAATATGCAAATGGGGAGAAGAGAAGAGGTGGGATGTGAAGTCAAATCCACATCCCAATCAACTTACCATAAGCCCCTGAAATGTTAGTATGAATGCATAAGATGCAAAGCAAAAGGAAATGAGATGGATAAAGATGCAAAGAACACAACCAGAAGTGAATATACAAGGAAAATGTGTTATGAGATGATGCAAGTTCATACATAAAGCTTATGAATGTTCATACAAGGATGAGATGCAATGGAAGCAAGTAAGAAGCTAGAAAACACATGGATGTTCATGAAATGCAATGGATGCAAGGCATATCAAATGAATGAAGAAATGATCAAGCAATGTTCAAGCATGTCTTAATATGTCTAAGATGTCATACAAATGCTTGAAATGTCATGGAAAGTTCATATGATTGAGCTATGCAAAGATGAATGCAAATGAAAATGAGAAATTAGGGTTTTAAGACAACATGATATGCATATGACCAAAACAGAAGCATACATCATGATAAAAAATTGAAATTGAACTCAAACAAACCCTAATCATACACAAGATCACTACCCAAAGGAGAAGGTCAGAAGCTAAACCTAGTGAAAGTTATGAATTTCCTAAGTTAACTAGGGTTTTTGGTGCTTCTAAAGGGAAAATGCAAATCAAATTGAAAATGCAATGCAAAATCATGAGATAAATAACCTAGATACTAGATGCAATATGTGAAACAATGCGAAAAGAATCAAGTTCAAACTCATCATGGTTGATCAAAAGTGATTTTTTCAAGTTAGGGTTAGAAAATGTGATTTTTAAGAACCCTAATTCAAAGATAATTGTGAAAATATGATCAAACCTAAAAAGAAATTTATATGGTGAGTTTGAAAATGTTTCTAAATGTATGAGAATGCTTCATGATTTCTTTTGTGATTTTTAGAAATCTAAATGTATTTTTAATTAATTAAAATCAATTAATTAAATAAAACATTTGAATGTTTTAATAATACTTTTTTAATGCAAAAATTAAAATAAAAAATGTTTTTGAGTTAAGAAAAATATTTAATGTGAAAATGCAGAAAATGAGATTTTTTAAAGTCTTTTTACTATTTTAAAATAAATATGGAAACAAAATGAAATAAAATGAAATTAAAATGCAAGAAAATGAAAAGTATGCCAATCTGATGGTCCAGGTTTGAATGGGGCTTGACTGCGCGCGCAGATGAAGGGCTAGGATCCACTCTGGCTAATTAATTATATTTATTTTAATTAATCAGAAATTAACATTAATGAACTAATCTGGTCCGTCCATTCACCTAAACTAATCAAGATCCAAGGGTCCTTATGCAATCTGGGTGCTAAACCCTAATTAACTTCAGGTGACCGGAACAATGTTCCGGTCATCTTCTCTGATGACACCAAAACCCTAAGTCTCTCTACAGGCCATCCCACCCCAAATTAGTTGCCCAGAAATGATCATCTACTCACACAAAACTCAAATCATTCATCAAGCATGATTTATAACACACAAACATGGAGAATCGAAGAAGAACTAAAATCTGGACAAAATTTCAGAAGCTCGTAACATGCTCATTTCTTGACTATTTTCAATTCTAAAAGCACCAGTGTGATCCCCATAACATATATTTTCATTTTATAACAAGAAATTGAAGCTCTGAAAGATTTTGTTCTTGAGCATACATGAGCTGATGAATTGCAAATGTGAGCTTTCAAGGCCTCTCCTTCGTGCAAAAAGCTTCCTTTGATCCTCCTGATGCTAGTGGAATGCTTGAAAAGCTTTGAGAGTGGCTATTTTGAGGTGTGTAGTTCTGGTTTCGCAGAAATAGAGGTTTGTGTGTGTGGTGATTCAGGCCATTTTGAGGGTTGGGTTTTGTTCTATGGATGAAGAGAGATTTGTTGGTGAAAGAATTTCTGGATTTTGTTAAGTTTTGAGGGTGTTTAGAAGAGAACAAGTCTTGTGCATATTTTTGTGAATCTGATGTTGTGTTTGGTTTCAGGCTCCAATCCCTCCCTATATCTCTCCCACATTGTTTGAATATAATATGGAGTAGGTTCTGAATTGCTGCAAGACACTATTCCAAGAGTATGAGAGTTTTTGCCAAAAAGTAAAATATGTGTCCTTGAGAGTATGGGCCATGGCAGAGGAGATCTAAAGGGTGTATTGGCTTCAGCTGAGTTTGAGGATGGCCCTAGGATTGGATTTTGTGAGTTGGATGGCTTGATGCAAGAGATAGCATGGATTTTGCAACTTTCCCTCTTTGAAATTTCTTGGATCACAAGTCATGAAAACCCTAGGTCCAATGCCCAATTCTGATCAAGGCAAGTTGTGTTATCATGTAATGAAGCTTAGAAGTGAATTAGAGGTCATTAGAAGTCTTGAAACTTGATTTTGCAAAAATCCCTTTTTGGCACATACTTGGAAATTACAAGATTTTTCCCAACTTTGAAAGATCATATCTTGAGTTCTAGGATGAATCAAGAGGAGTTATTGTACTTTTTGAAAATGGGAAGATCCAATCTACAACTTTCATGTTTAAGGATTTTTCATTTGAAGCATTTTTGATCAAGAAAGAGGAGGTTGAAAATCTTTCCCAAAATGGAAAGTTTCCATTACAAGTCATGTCCAAAAATGGAAAGTTTGCAATTGGCTTGAAATTCTTCAATCTTGTGAACTTATAACCACTTATAAGATCAAATAAAGATTATAGAACCTCAAAATGATGAAAATGACCCTTTGGTTCCATTGTTGGGGGCCTCAGATGCTCTGATTCTGACTTTTCTTGCACAACAAGTTACCAGTTGATCAGATGACTTCCACAATGAATTTCTTCATCAAATTTGGTACACATGCTCCTTATAACATATTAAGACCATTAGAATCAAGAATGATCAAAACATTTGAGGTTAAGGCTTCTGAAACCAAAACCCTAATTTTAGGTCATCTGTGCAGGAAACCCTAGCCTGCCTGGACCTCTGTGCAATGCCTTGTGATATTTTGACTTCGATGAACTTTGGGGAGCATATTATGGTCATGGAACACACATGGAACCTCTTGGAATGCTTCAAGACCATTGAGATGGCTCAGATCACTCTTTGGATTCATCTGATCACAAACCCTAGCTATGCAGAAGAAATGAACTATGCAGTGAGATGTAATGAGATGTTTATGCAATGCAATATGAAAAAGATCACAAGCCATGGTGTGAGAAAAAGTGAGGGAAAATTTGGGGTGTTTACAGCCACGAATAGATGAATCCGTTTTGGAGTCGTGATAATTTGTAATAAATAACCTAGGAAGGTTCATATATTATCACAATTCCACCTCCTTAAAGTTTCAAGGGATAAGCTTGCACTTTAGTTAACCCGTCATGCCTATGATTTCCATCAACATATTGAAGAAGGTAACATAATCTCAAGGATTACTTAAATTCTAGCATGCAAATATCAGATGTCGAGACAGATGTCACAACACTAGAATCAAAATAGTTTGATCACACAAATACAAATTACAAAAATTTAAAGGAAAAAAAGATAAAATAACACCAGCAATTGTTAACCCAATTCGGTGCAACTCACCTACATCTGGGGCTACCAAGCCAGAAAGGAAATCAACTATAATAGTATTAGTTCAAAGCTAAATTCCCCTCTTTACAAATTATCACCTAATCATTACCCATGCATGTAAGAACAAGATTTGGTTATGCTATATATCTCTAAGTTTCGATAATAACTAAAAAGTATTTGTGTGAAAGCAATTTTGGTACTCTAACATTTGTTATTATGAAGTTCTAACAAATAGGTTCTGACTCTGATGGAGACCACATGCACAGTAATTCTAATATGAAAATATCCATTTCTATGCAAAAGAAGCAAGGATGCTTATGTACTAACTCACTTCAGAAAGATCGTGAGAAGACACAGTTTTTCTGCTACAATTTTTTTTGGGATTCTGAGTGTGACTTTGATATTTTAGTTCTAAAGACCAATTACTGAAGACTCTGAAGACCAGTTGTGCTGAACGAGTTTTGAAGATTCTAAAGACTTAAAGTTCTGAAGACTTGAAGTTCTGAAGACTAAACATTCTGAAGACTGGTGTTTCTGAAGACTAAGTGCGAAAGATTCAGAAGACAGGTTCTGCTAAACAACTTTTGATGACTGTGAAGACTTAAGTTTTTGAAGATTCAGTGATCAATTCTTCTTTGCATGCTTCAATCATATTAGAATCACAATCTTCCGAAGTATAGAATATAAGATCAAAATGCGAGGGAAAAAGTACATAGTACAAGATCAAAATTGTCTCTTTCACTACCTCTCTGCTACCCTGATTCTGTGGTACAAAAGAAAGATTGTGTGTACTATTTTTCACCCACAGTAACGACATTCCTTGGGCCAATTGTCATCCAAAAAATCTTTTTTAGTGGCTATATAAGGATTGTCCCATGAATAAAAATGCACAAGACTACACAATACTCTACGCTCAAATGAAACTCAACATTCTTTTACAGTGTGTATATTTTCTCTAAGCTTTTAATTATGTTTACCCTGCTTGTGTAGAAGTATTTAATTGTAAAAAAACCTTATTAAAACGGTTATTTGTGTTCCCTAAAAGACCAGTGAGGTATGAAGCTTTGGGAAGACTAGGACAATAAGTTCTAGTGGTTGTTAGTCACAGTTGTTGCTTGTGCATTGTAATCAATTGATTATATTGTATTAAGTCCTTGTGATAAGGAAAAATCACCTTGGCGGGTGGACTGGATTAGCTTGATAGTTTTCAAGTAAACCAGGATATATTGTGTGTGTCTTTATCTTGTTAGTTAATTGGCTTACTTGTTTGTGTTTTCATAAAAATATTTTATTTTTATAACCCAATTCAAATCCCCATTTCTTATGTTTTCTCACAACTTCAATTGGCATCAGAGCTCCGGTTCTGATTTTGATAAAGGTTTTATCAACACTTCAGAGTTTCAGTACCAATCAAGTACTTGTGTGAGTTATCATGGCTGAAGTTGCAAGAAACGTTTCAAATGAGAAAAACCATTATAGTGCTAAACCATCGGTTTTTGATGGTGAGAAATTTTATTACTGGAATGACATGATAGAGAGTTTATTCCTTGGTTACAATGTAGATATATGGGATATTGTAGTTGATGGCTACACTCACCCAATAGAAGCTGCAGGAAAGAAGGTTGCTAGAAGTGAAATGAATGACCAACAAAAGAAGGACTACAAGAATCATCATAAGGTGAGAACCATATTACTTAATGTTATTTCTTATATTGAGTATGAGAAAATAAATGATAGAGAAACTGCCAAATCCATCTTTGATTCATTGAAAATGACTTATGAAGGAAATGCTCAAGTAAAAACAAAGGTTCTTCCCCTAATCCAAAAGTATGAGGCTTTCAAAATGGAAGATGGTGAATCTATAGAAACTATGTTTTTGAGATTTCAGATATTGGTAACTGGACTTAGAGTTTTAGACAAGGGTTATTCTATTGTTGATCATGTTAATAAGATTATCAGAAGTCTTCCCAAGAAATGGAGACCTATGGTAACTTCTCTGAAGCTAGCCAAGCATATGAATAACATAAGTCTTAAGGAACTGATTAGTTCTTTAAGAAGTCACGAGATAGAGCTAGAGGAAGATGAACCTCATAAGAAAAGCAAATATATTACTCTTAGATCTAAACCTAAAAAGGCTAAGGCTTATCAAGATAAGGAAGAATCAGAGGATTCTAATGAAGACTTAGAGGATAATTTTCACTTGTCTTCAGAAGGATCAACAAGCTGTGGAAGCATAGGCAAGGAAAGTTTAAAGGATCAAGAAGGAAAACCAATCGTTCAGAATTAACATCTAGACCAAAGTAGCAAAGTTCTGGAAAAGAAGTCATCTAATATGAGTGTAATGAGCCAGGTCATTACCAGAACGATTTTCCAAAGCTTAAGAAAGACAATAAGCCTAATAAGAACTTCACCAAAGTTAATAGGGGACTTATGGCGACTTGAGATGACTCTAACTCTGAAGAAGAAGATTCTGATGAATTACATACAAATGTTGCACTAGTGGCGACAAAAATTGATGCTGATATCTCTAGAGAGCCAGAAGATAAAGTACTATCAGAATCAGATTCAGATTAAGACTCAGACTCTAGAGAGGTATTGTCTAAACTCTCTCGCTGTGAATTAGAGTCATGTCTTTTAAACATGTTGGAAAGATATTAGAAACTTCAAAGTAAATACAAGGATATTTAACAAATCCATGTAAAAATACTTATGAAGAAAGAGATATGCTTGAGCAGAGTAATTCTTATTTGAATGAAACTATTTTTTCTTTGAAAAATGTTAATTATGCTTTGAAGAGCAAGAATTCTATACTTTAAGAAGAATTAGTCTCCAATATCTATGATAATGATTGCATCAACAAGTATGATAGAGACTTCTAACATTTTCTAGCTAAAAGCATAGATTGAAACAAGTTAGCTTCAATGATCTATGGTGTTAGCAGAAATGGTAAGAAAGGTTTGGGGTGTACAAAAACTTTCAAATCTGATGAAATTCTACCTGTAAAACCAAAACCTCTCTATGATCATTTTGTACCTTCTAGTACTAGACTTGATTGTTCTGAGTTTGTGCATGCACCTTCACATACATATAAATATGAACACAAACCAAAAGAGGACCCAAAATATGGTTACCTAAAGATAAGATAATCTATGTTGCAGATATCCTTAGAAACTCAGTTGAAACACCATTCATGATATTTGGACAATGGCTGCTCGCGACATATGACGGGAAGAAGGCATATGTTACAAAGTTTGGAACTTAAGCCTGGAGGATCCGTCGGTTTTGGAGGAAACTAGAAGGGTAAGATCATTGTCTATAGAATAGTTGGTAACGGTAAACTCCCTTCTATTACTGATGTTCTACTAGTCGATGGATTAATGCATAATCTGTTGTCAATTAGCCAAATTAGTGACAATGGATATGACATTGTTTTTAATCAAAAGTCCTGTTGGGCTATTATTCAAAAGGATGGCCCTATCCTCTTTAATGAAAATAGAAAGAACAACATTTCACAAAATTAGACTATCTGATCTTAAGGATCAAAATGTCAAATGTCTTCTGTCTTTTTCTGAAGAACAGTGGCTTTGGCATCGACGATTGGGCCATGTTAACATGAGAAAAATTTCTAAGCTTAATTTAGTCAGAGGCTTGCCTAATCTGAAGTATCCTTCAGATGCTCTTTATGAAGCACGTCAGAAAGGAAAATTTTTAAAAAATGCATCAATCAATGGTAAAACTGCATCAAAAAATGTTGTCTCTACCTCTAGGCCATTACATTGATCTCTTTTGACCAGTTAAAACTGCATCAATCAATGGTAAGAAGTATGGATTAGTCATTATATATGACTATAGCCGTTGGACATGAGTAAAATTCTTAAGACACAAGGATGAGTCTCATTTTGTGTTTGCTACCTTTTGCTCACAATTGCAAATGGAGAAGGAATGCAAGATTGTCAGAGTCAAAAGCAATCATGGCGGTGATTTTGAGAATAGATACTTTGAGAACGTCTTTGATTCCCAAGGCATATCTCATGATTTATCTTATCCCATAAGTCCATATTAGAATAGAGTTGTGGAAAAGAAGAATAGGACTTTGCAAGAAATGGCTCATACCATGATCCAAGAAACTGACATGGAAAAACACTTATGGGCAGAGAGAATAAACAAAACATACTATATTCAGAACAAGATCTCCATAAGACCTATTCTAGGTAAGACCTCCTATGAATTATGAAAGAACAGAAAGCCCAATATGTCTTACTTTCATCCTTTTGGTTGTATTTTTTTTATGCTTAACTCTAAAAAAAGTCTTGGAAAGTTTGAATTTACAAAACAAAAGTGTCTGTTGTTGGGATACTCTAAACACTCTAAAGGCTACAAAATATAGAACACATAAATACGGATTTTGGAGGAATCAATTCATGTTAGATTCGATGATAAGCCTGACTTTGAAAAGTTAGAGCTAGTTGAAAAGTTTGCAGATCTAAAGATCAAGTTTTCAAAATCCTAAGAGGGAGAAGAAGTCAAAGCTACATAAAATAAAGAGTCAGATACTCATTCACCAGAAACAATAACCAGTCCAACTCGAAAGAATAATAAACTAAAGACTTTTCATTTTGAAGAACTAATTATAGGAGATAAAACGGCTCCAGTCAGAACCAGATCCTCTTTCAGACCTTCTGAAGAAACACTTATTGGATTGGTGTCTCTCATTAAACCAACCTCCATAGAAGAAGCTCCTCAAGACAATGATTTGATTCTGGCCATGGAATAAGAATTGAATCAGTTCACCAGAAATGACATCTGGGATCTTGTTCATAAACCTAACGGGTGTCTACATCATCGAAACCAAGCGTGTTTTCAGAAATAAGCTGAACAAGAAGGGTGAGGTAGTCATAAACAAGGCTCTACTGGTTACACAAGGTTATAGTCAGTAAGAAGGGATTGATTATACAGTGACCTTTGCTCTAGTCGTCAGGTTAGAATCTATACGCTTATTAGTTTCTTTCGTTGTTAATCATAACATCATCCTTTATCAGATGTATGCTAAGAGTTCATTTTTAAATGGATATATTTTTGAAGAGGTGTATGTACACCAACCCTCTGGATTTGAGAATTCTGAGAAATCAAATTTTGTCTTTAAACTAAAGAAATCATCATACAGTCTGAAACAAGCTCCCAGAGCTTGGTATGATAAACTTAGTAGTTTCCATTTGCCAAATGATTTTTCCAGAGGGAAGATAGACACTCTACTCTTTTATAAAACATTTAAGAATGATATTCTTGTTGTGCAAATTTATGTAGATATTATTTTTGGTTGTGCTAATCCTTCTTTGTTCAAGGAATTTTCTAAATTAATGCAGGCAGAATTCGAAATGAGTCTGATGGGAGAATTCAAATTCTTTCGGGCAATCCAGATTGACCAACGTCTAGAAGGAACATATATTCATTAGGGCAAGTATGCAAGAGAACTTTTGAAGAAGTTTGAGATGTCAGATAGTAAACCTGCAAAGACCCCATGCATCCAACATGCATTCTGGAGAAAGAAGAAGCAAGTAAAAAGGTTTTTCATAAAGGCTTCAGTAAAGTCTTGAGTAAGTCTTGACGTGGGTTATTCTGAGTCCCACGGGAAGCATCCGTAAAGACTTGAGGTGTGTATGTTACTAGATTCTCCTTAAAGTCTTGAGTAAGTCTTGAGGTAGGTTATTCTGAGCCCTACAAGAAGCATCCGTAAAGGCTTGAGGTGAGTACTACACTAGGTTACATGGGAAGTCTTTAGTAAGTCCTGAGGTGTGTTAATTATAGTCCCACGGGAAGCATCCGTAAAGACTAGGTAGTGGCTTGAGGTGTTTATTACATTGAGTCCCACAGGAAGCCTTGCCGATAACACTTGAGGTGGGTATTCCACTGAGTCCCATGTGAAGTGTTGAGAGTGTTATATGGATATTTTCCATCTCGTTTTGGCTTCTTTGTAGAGAAGTTACCAAAGACCTGAGTAGTGATTAGGATTGAACCTTTAGAGCTGAGAGAACTCTAAGATATGGAACTCACTGAGATGTTGATATCTCACCCCCTTATTGTTGTTGCTTTTCAGGTTTCTTTTGCAGGTTTGATTTACAAGTGGAGTTATGCTCAGGATGTTTTAAGAGAAGCATAGATTTAGTTTCCGATGTGTATTTATCTTTGTACAATAATGGATATTGTATTTGATCTTAGTATTTTTATTTTTAGTATGATTTCCATGTCTTGTACCATAGTTGTATAGAATTTTATAATTGGTCAAGAATGTGAATTATGCTATTAGGCACTTATGATGTTGTCAGTACCAATAAAACTCCTGTATAATAATATTCTAGGTATTTATTATATGAGGCGTTATAGTTGGTATCAAAGAAGGTCATATCCTCGACCTAGCCTTGAAACATCATAAGTAAATCTTTCCTGCCTCTTAAGTGTGTCTTGCCAACATGGTTCTTAATATCATATTATGTAGTATTGGGCCTAATCAACCTAAATCTATGTATATGATAGGTAGAATCATGGTTGTTAGACCATGAGGACTCTGAAGTGTTGTTGTAACTTGTGTTGTGAGAATAGGCTCAAGCCAAGCGTTATCCCAAGGAGCTTTGGTCACCTCAGTTGGAGTTTTCTTAAGAGTTGTACTTCCTGTAACATGGAGTTGCAGAGTAGTGTGTTGTTCGAGAAATCCCTTGGAATGGATAGAGTCTGAATGGTACAGATATCTACAGGATGTGTGGTCATTGTATCAAGGAATACATAAAGTAATTGGTGGATCAGTATTGGTCACTGGTATGAACAAGAGTTTTGAGAAATCTCATTACACGAAAAGAGAATATGCTTTGTGGAACATGTGACTTAAGATTCGGGAGTGAGTTAATTGTTAGTGTTTTAGTCCTAAGATCATTGCAGCATCGTAGATAAACGAGAGTACTTCAAGTAATGTATTCGGATAATACCTTACGGATGGATTGAAGTTACAAGTTAAGAATTTTCATTTTTTTAGAACCTAAAGTCGTGGTGAAGCGTGAAGAGAAACACAAGGATGTGATTACACGTTTCAAGTGAGACAACTATACCCCAGACAGAGAGTAGAAGGTTGGAGTTGTATATTCGATTGTGACCGAGGAGACAACGTTTAGATTAATACATCTGGGTGTTATTTTAGTAAGGGATCAATTCAGAAGTGTTGAATTACCCAAGGAATGGTATAAGGTATAGTGTCGGAGAAAGAATAAGATTCACTTAGTAGTATGAGGTTTATTTGATATGGACCAAATGAAGTTGTGTTAAGTGTTAGAGTAAGCACCTTGGATTCAGGAGAATTATAGTAAGATGAATTATGTTTAGGTATGATAGGATTACCGTAGAGCGTGAAGTGAACACGGTATGGAAACAATATTAACAGTGCATTATGAGAAAGTGATAAAGAAATGTATTTTTAGACGAATGTACAATGGAGTTGTTAAGTTGTTGTTGAAACTAAAGTTAGGGTAGTGTAATCAATGATGGTTTACCTATTAGGACTCTAGTAGTATGATTACTATATGTGTGAAATCATCTGTTGATAATTGTTAAAACTTTTAGTATTGATTGGAATGAGTTTGGGAGGTTTAGGTAGTAAGGAAAACCAAAATTTTGCTTCTGTGTTTGACGTAATAGGGTACCCTATGGGTAGTAACTGGTTACCGAATTGTGTTTCTAAATCTATTTTAGCTACTGGAAGTCCAGATTTGCACTGAGTAATCGGTTAGCCTCCTGGTAGTAACCGGTTACAACTGTTAAGTTAAAAAAACTTTATTCTCTAAAATTCTTACTTTTGACTTGAGTGCCCGATCGAAGCGTTCTTGGTACCAATAGAAAGCGGTGGAAACATTCTATGCAATGATTAGTAGAGGGTAAGGAAACCCCAGTTAATACATAAGTAGATACAACAAGGTTCTTCAGAGGAGTGCATTACCTCAGTTTTCAAGTGTAAGGAAAACTTCTATAGTTGTGAGTGATCGAAGTATTTGGAATTTATCTCTAGTGGGATTAAGAATGTTGTTGTTTTAATTCTCGTCAAGTAATTAAAGAGATAGGAAAAATTTGTATACTAGATAAGAGATGTCCATTGTTTTGTTTTCTTTCCGATAAGGATTGTGTGTTGGATTTTTCTTACGGACGAAATAAGTGTTAGCTTGTGACTAAAAACCCTTTTGATGTCATCATTATCGATTTCCTTCTAGCATCGTCGTACGAGTGGAATCAAACTATTCCATTGAATATTTGTGTTGTGACCGTGACAGAAATGCTAGTTCTACTTCGTCGCTTGTTGAAGTATGTAATCTGCATGTTGTGCCCCGTTGTATGTTATCTTAAGTTGTGAACGGTGGGTGAATGTTATACATGTTTAGAAAACGCATGTGAGAATCATCTTGCAAGTTAGTATGGGCTGGATTGATAATTTTGAGTTGGATTGTTTGTCAACAAGAGGAACAAGTTCAGTTGTGTTCGACCGATTAGCCTCAGATAGGTAATTGATTGACACGTGACTTTTGTGGAGAACTTTAGAGAATCGTACTTTCTGAATTGTAAGTCCGTTTTGGTTTCCGTTAAAAGTGTCAGAGGATAAAGTGTTGAACTTTCTTTTGAGCATGTTTTGGTAGACATTAAATGATCTAAATTTTCTGGTGTGTCGTTGTTGCGACTACTGAAGACCTAAATTGCGAAGTTATAAGAGACTCATGAAGTGTTGATCTTCCAGGAAACATTTTGATATTTGAATTATTATGTGGATAAGAGATGACCAATTGGTCAGTTCTAGTATCATTAATTCTTAACATCAGTTATGGACTCCATAAGAGTAATACTAGATGTGTTCATTTGAACCTTATTCAAATATAGGAATTTTTAAGTTACCCTTCCAGGAAAGAGTAAGAGATGAATGTTCCAAAGTTAAGCATGTAAATTGGATCGTTTAAGGAATGAGACCCTTGAGAGAAGCGAATTTGAACGAGAGGTTTTGTGTGATCTTCAAAGGTGTGTGTGTAGAATATTGTATGCAATAGGTAAGTGTTATGGAAATCCATAAGTATACTACGGATGATTTAAGTTTGGTATTGAATTGAATCTTTAGAGCTGAGAAAACTCTAAGATAGAGAACTTACTGAGATGTTGATATCTCACCCCACTACTGTTGTTGCTTTTCAGGTTTCTTTTGCAGGTTTGATTTACAAGTGGAGCTATGCTCGAGATGTTTCAAGAGAAGCATAAACTTAGTTTTCGATGTGTATTTATCTTTGTATAATAATGGATATTGTATTTGATCTTAGTATTTTTATTTTTAGTATGATTTCCATGTCTTGTACCATAATTGTATAGAATTTTAGAATTGGTCAAGAATGTGAATTGTGCTATTAGGCACTTATGATGGTGTCAGTACCAATAAAACTCTTGTATGATGATATTCTAGGTATTTATTATATGAGGCATTACACTAACGTTTGTTATTCTGAAGTTATAACAAACAGGGTCTGACTCTAATTGAGACCACATGCATAGCCATTCCAATATAAAAATATCCGTTTTTGCGCAAAAGAAGTAAGGTTGCTTCTATACAAACTCACTTAAGAAAGATCTTGAGAATACACAATTTTGTTGTTGATAATGTTTTCAGGGATTCTGAATCTGAATGTGACTCTGATATTTTAGTTTTGAAGACCAAGTGTTGAAGACTCTAAAGACCAGTTTTGCTGAACAAGTTCGGAAGACTCTTAAGACTTGAGTTCTGAAGACTTAAAGTTCTAAAGACTAAATGTTCTGAAGATCAAGGGTTCTGAAGACTAAATGCTAAAGATTTTGAAGACAGGTTATGCTGAACAAATTCTGAAGATTCTGAAGACTTAAGTTTCTAAAGACCTAGTTATCAACTCCTCTTATCATGCTTCAATCATATTAAAATTAGAAGCCTCTGAAGTACAAGAGGTAAGATCAAAATGTGAGGGGGAAAAATACATAGTACAAGATCAAAAACGTCTCTTCCACTACCTCTATACTACCCTAATTTTATGTTACAAAAGGACGAATGTGTGTACTATTTTTGACCCTCAGTAACGAAATTCCTTAAGCTAGCTATCATCCAACGAATATTTTTTTAGTGGCTTTATAAGGACTGTTCCATGAAGAAAAATGGACAAGACTACACAATACTCTATGCTCAAATACAACACAACATTCTTCTATAATATTGCATATTTTCTCAAAGCTTTTCATTATGTTTACCCTGCTTGTGTAGAAGAATTTAACTGTAAACAAACCCTTATTATAAATCGTTATTTGTGTTCCCTAAAGGAACAATGAGGTCTAAAGCTTAAGGAAGACTAAGACAGTGAGTTTTAGTGGTTGTTGTCGTACCTCGAAAAATACGATCCTCGCGAATGCGGTCGCGGCTGGGCCGACTTGAGAGTCGCCACCTAATTTTATTTATTCCCAAAGAGGGAAAGGGAAAATATAGATAAAACCCGGGAAGAAAGGATAAAGACAAGGTCATCGGAACCATTGCCTGGGTTCGGAAGTCGGTTATGCAGGGGGAAGGTATTAGCACCCCCTACATCCATCGTACTCGATGGGAACCTTCTAAGTTGTCACGCGCGAAAGTATGTCTATGCCCAATGAATTACTTGCTAAATGAGGAAAAGGATTCAAATTTTATTTATCTTTCTTTAGGAGTCGAATTGCACTAAAGACTATGGATAGTTTATTCCGAACCAACAAGCCAAGTGTCTTGCGACGGAATAATCAGAGCGAATAACGAAAGCTCGTAATCCTCCTTTCTACCACTTAAGGCTCGTGGCGTACAATTTCTCTCATATTATTAAAGTGTTTTAATACCTAAGACCACTTGACGTTGGATCAAGGGTTTGGATTTAAAGAAACATTTTGGTAGGTCGATTGCGAGGCATAAAGCGATCGCGAAGGGTGAGTGCAAAAATGGAGGTTAAGGGTTAAATGGTTATGCGAGATCGATTCCTAATACTAAGCTTAGGTGGAGCCGTTGGAGCTCGAATTAAACCGAAAGCGTCGAAATTTAGCTCTTTAACTATCTTAGAATCGATTCAAATTTAGAATCATTCTATGAGAAGTCGAGCGTTATTTTATAATCGAATAATTATTTAAATAGAAGAAATGTGATAAAAATAAATAATTGGTCTCATATTGACTTAAACAACGTCGATTTATTGAAATCGAATATTTAAGTCGTTTGTTATATCATCGACCACAAAAATAACATAAAGTCGAAATAATAATGAAATAATAGTTTGGCCTCATATTTAATTTAAATAACGTCGATTTAGTTGAAATCGAATATTTAAATATCTATTCATCGGCCGAAATAAAATAAATTGAGATAATGAGAAATAATAAGAAAAAATAAACGTGTGGCCTCAAATTAGGGGATAACGTCGATTTATTAGAAATCGAATATCACCACTTATCATTGGCCGAAATAAGAATAAAGTCGATAATGACAATGGATCTAAAATTAATTAGAAAACCATAAAATAATGGAAAGAGGTCTCATATCAATTTGGACAACGTCGCAAAGTGGAATGTCACAAATCGGATAATTATATCATAGACCACTATAAAAATGTGAAATAAATCGATAAATAAATAGGAAATAGAAAAATGGCCTCAAATCGGTTTAGACAACGTCGCTTAACGGAATATCGATAAACCGTATTTTTATCATAAGCCCCAAAATAATAAGATATAAAATAACGGATAAAAATAATGAATCGGTCTCAATTTAATGGATAACGTCGATTAAATAATCGAATATCACATTTTATCATTAACCGAATAATAAATCGAATAATCGATTAAATAAATAGCGAAAAATAAAAGTTGGCCTCATACCGGTATCGATAACGTCGAATCAAAAAATGATTGAATATCGATACCATAATTATATCATCGGCCTAGATAAAGTAAAGTCAAAAAGAGCTCTAAAAATAAAATGAACTTAATAAAATAATTAAAAATTATCAAAAATAAAATCCTTAAATAATAATACAATAAAGATTAGAAGGGTCTTTAATGAACTGTAGTATGCGAACAGCAAACTCAGTAAAGGCTGGACCCATTTCACCAACAACAACAATCATCAAAATAAATGAATAAAAAGTTGGAAAAAAAAACATAGGAGAAGCGTGTAGACTAGGTTTTTTATTAGAAAAACAAAATCCATGGG
Source organism: Lathyrus aphaca (assembly GCA_963966055.1). Lineage (NCBI taxonomy): Eukaryota > Viridiplantae > Streptophyta > Magnoliopsida > Fabales > Fabaceae > Lathyrus > Lathyrus aphaca. The sequence goes on from OZ014519.1 coordinate 261,920,837, forward strand.
TCTGGGAAACCAACCCAGTACCACACACTTTAATGACATAATGAAAACACAAAAAAATAAAATAAAAGAGAGCTCAATATAAAATATCATCGCTCAAGCCCAAAGTCAGAAAATAAAAATAATAAAAAGAAAAAGAAAGAAAAAAAGGCAACCTCAAACAAAGTTGCGGTCTCTCCTCTCAACCACCAAGACTCTCACGGCGGCAAATCCCTCTGGCTCAAACTCTAGGCTTTCGCAAAAATCTCAATTCCGCGGCGGTGGAAAATGGATTTGCTTGTCAATCTCCGGATGGCTCCTTCTCTCTCTCAGTCGCGGTTTTCCGATGGCGATGAATCGGTTTGCTTATGGTGATTTTTACAATGGAGGAAGGGTGATTGGTGACTTGAAGAAAGATGGAAGGAGGTAAGCCTCGGTTGACGTTTATTTCGTTTTTGGTTTAGTGCTGTTGTGAGGGCTTTCTCTGTGTAGGTTAGGGGTTTTCGAAGGGTTATTGTTTCGTCCTTTTTTCTAGGTTTTTTTCAGTGTGTTCTTTGTGGCTCGTCCCCTTGTTCAATCACCGAGGGCCTTTTATAAGAGAGTGAGGGTGAATTGGTATGTGTGGATTGAGAGAATTCTGTGAGAAATTTGTTGCCCATCACGTGTAGGATCTGTGAGGTGTGAGGTGTGAGCTGTGAAATCATCAATCCGTTAGAGGGAATCTTCAGGTGATTTCGTAGGATTGTGTGGGGACCTCAGGCTTTGAGTTACAATTCGTATTTGTCTGTAGTATGGCCTTCTGGAATGTGTGGTCCCCACTGAAACTTGATTTTCACTGAGTTGTAACTTTTTACTTGTAGTGAAATCCTTATTTTGTTGTAGATAAATACCAAAATATAACTTCATATTTGATTGTATTACTCTGTTAAGTTCGTGACAAGTTTGATGATTTGTCTTGCAAAAAGATTGATCATGTTCTAACTTATCTTGTGATGCTTCGTGGTTTTTGTTGCAAGTTTTGTCGTGGATCATGAAGGATGCTTTGAAGATGGATTTTGGTACATGAATCGGCTAGCACACAGTCTGGTCTTGGCATGGACTTTTGGCTTGATATCTGAAGTCTCTAATTGAGGAGAAGCAAAATTATGCAGGTGCTATGAAGCTCCTGCAATGGACCATTTACATGAAACTCACACCCCAAAAGGTGGTGTCTATGCTCTTAATACTTCAGTTGGGGCTGAAACATTAAATGTGGTTGGATCACATTCATCCTACCTTGTGATGAATTGATATTGGTCTGCTGAACAATACTCACCTTGATCTTGCCATTTTTATTGATGAAGTTCTCATGGCAATACGATACTGAAACGTCTTTGTTACATCTGTTTTGTAGGTTGCAAACAAACTATTGAGAGGACTTCGATGGACCATGATTTTCATAATGACTCGGTGGGAGGAATCTCGAAGCTAATGCTTGGATCGTTGAACATCTTGCTGGAAATCAGCACCAAGCAAGGCTTGTTGATTTGGTTGAACTTGAGGTATAGAATCTTGTTTGCCCTTAAGGCCTGCATCTGATCTGGAAGCTCCATAATCCTTGAAACTTGTTTGAGTTGATATGCAGGTATGAAATTATGGATGTATGATTATGCTTTGTGATATTTCTTTCCTGCTGACCTTTGCCGGCTTGTATGCTAACCTTACCCACTGAACCTCTGCAGCTTGTTGAGTTCTTCCGCGAAAATGCTTCATAGCCCTGGTACAGATGGCCCTGCATTCCTGATCTTCATCAAGTTGAGATGTTAGCAGCAGATACGAGCGGAAGTCAGGTCTATGTTTGGACACTGCACCAGGCATTGCGGTACTGCAACATGAACTGTTTAATCCCCATGCTTTTTTTGTTGTAGTTTCTGATGCTTCACTTTTTTTTTTGCAGGAGTGCAGTACGAGTGTTTATGATCTTCATGCGTATTAGAAGTGGCCTGGAATTTACAGATAAAGCTACTTGGAGCTGCAGCTTGTCGAGAAATGAATTCTCGTTGATGGTGAGAACCTAAAGATCATGGAGTCAAGCTTTGAATTGGTAAAGCATTACATGGTGAATGAAGGGATTGGAGAATATGGCAGCCTGTAGTATATTCTTCCTTTACTACTTTGACTTAGTTGAGGTAACACTTAAATTCTCCCTAAGTCTACTGCAAACCATTATTTTTTAATCAATGCTAGAAACTTGTTACATGAATCCATTGTTTGCCTTTATATCTTTCCGAATGTCATTTGCAACTTTTCCAACCTTAGAGGACTGTCTAAACCATCTTCTAGTATATCCTCAAAAGCAACAGTAATTGATGAGTCCTTTAATTCTGTAAACTACACCTTGCCCAAGAGTAAGAGAACCTAAATCAGCCTTGTTGAGTTTTGAAACAATAACATCATGAGTACCAAACTTGTGTGCAGGAAGAACATCTGCTTTTGTGGATCGAAGCTCGAACAACGACTTTCCCAAGAGCCTTGACTGAACGTCTATACATTTCAAATTGAGGATTGTTGAACTGATCCAATGGTTTTGGCATTTTGCAGGTGAAAACGTGTACTTGGCTCAAGATTTGGAACACTTTTGACGAACGAATACCGAAACTTGCCAAGAGACGCATTCCTGTTGATGTCTAATCATGTATCCTACAGACCTATACCGTCTTATCTCACATGAATCTTACTCATCCTTCCTACACTATTGTAGTATATATATATATATATTTTTGCAATAGATTTCTATTTTTTGTTTTGCAGACGTTGAGAATTTAAGGGTCATGGGATCAAACTTCAAGAGACTTTTGACGAATGAGGAAGTTGGAGAATACGCCAAGGGACTTGGGAGGAAGAGATAGCGTGGATATTCTTGGACTGAGATTGACGCAGAGATTGGATATTAAAACGGCAGCTTGGACAAAAGCTTTGAACTTTGTGCCATTTGAAGTTCCAGCCTAAGCATGTGAAAAAAAACTTTGCAGGACCTTTGATATCAATCTTACACTTGCAATGATCTCTTTTCTTTTTGCTACTACTGTAAATTTAATCTTGTACCAACATTCTTATATAATATGCTGTATTTCCAATGAATTTGACATTCTCCTGAGAATTATCTATGGTAAATTAAATCTCCAACCTTGCAACTAAACATGTGCCCATTTAACATAATGCTCCATAGACTTAATCTCACATGTTTTTTTTAAATTATTGTCCATTTGCAAAGATAACTGATACCAAATGTGACCTCAAGCCTTGATATAATCTTGCAATAAGAAAAGTCCTATGATTTGAACTTGGGAGCCACACTTAGTGTCTTAAAAGTGAATATTCAGTCTTACACCAAACGTGTACAATAGATGACAAGGGAAGCCATGAACCTAAATCACAAAACACTCCTCAAATCCAACCTTGTAACTTAATGTACTTTATAACTTAGTGTGGAGAAAACAATAATGGTCTTGGTGCCTAAATCTTGATAAAGATACTCATGGTGTGATCAAACTTCAACCCCACATGATACCATGAGTTCTGATGCATAGCCTGAGCATGATCTAAGTAACTTTCTGAGAATGGGTCTAAAAAATGTCCAAAAATCACTTAGGACCTAAACAACACTTTGCATTAGTGAGATTCCAATGGATCATGCCTTGGCTTTACTGCACCTGCACAAAGTTATTAATTCATAATGATCAAGCGCACCAGATTTTGACTTAATTCTCAAAAGATCATGGCCGAAGGTCAAATGATCTTTCAGAGATAAAATTGAAAAAGGTAGGACAAATTTGGGGTATGACAGATGCCCCTATCTAATTGTTTTTAAACTTGAAGTGAACGGCCACAGGGCGTTCGATTCTAAAGTAAAAGTCAATTAGATATAAGCAAACCCAAAATTTGTCCGATGCAAAAATGCAATGCGATGTTGAAAGGTGATATGCATGCATGGGTGCAATTGTTGGGGATGAATGCAATTTGAATGCGATATGAAACATGATGACATAAAGTCTGCGAATATGATGAAATGAAAATGAAAAGATAAGAAACTAACTGGGATGCCAGATATTTCTGAAAATTTGTCTGGATGACGCAGAATAATCAGGAATACTTGGAATGAGCGGGATTTAACCCTGAGAAAAGTAATAAAGACGTCTAGAAAAATCTATGGATGCATAAACATCAAATCTCAACGTCCGAAACCTCTAGAAGAGTACTAGGTGTGGAATGAAATCAAACTATGAAGATATGCCACGGGGAACATCAAACTTTTCAACTTGAAAAAGTGATTCTCTCCGAATTTCTGAATGGGATGAACCGGAGAGAGAGGTTGGGATAAAACCCTTAATACGGTTGTTAGAAGAACGCACTTTGAAATTTCTCAAAGGGATTAACCGGAGTGAGAACTTCGAAGGAAACAAATAGCTTCTCAATGGAAAAAATCAGATTGAGACAGTTGAAGGAAATAAGAATTTCTCAATGGGAACAATCGGAGAGAGAAAATAGAAAGAATCAAATAACTTCTCAATGGGAACAACCAGAGCGAGAAAATTAAAGGAAATAAGAACTTCTCAATGGGAACAACCGGAGAGAGAAAATAGAAGGAAATAAGGATTTCTCAATGGGAACAACCGGAGAGAGAAACTAAAAGAAATATAGGAATTTCTCAATGGGAACAACCGGAGTGAGAAAATTAAAGGAAATAAGAACTTCTCAATGGGAACAACCGGAGAGAGAAAATAGAAGGAAATATGGATTTCTCAATGGGAACAACCGGAGAGAGAAAATAGAAGGAAATAAGAACTTCTCAATGGGAACAACCGGAGAGAGAAAATAGAAGGAAATAAAGATTTCTCAATGGGAACAACCGGAGAGAGAAACTAGAAGGAAATAAGGATTTCTCAATGGGAACAACCGGAGAGAGAAACCAGAAGGAAATAAGGATTTCTCAATGGGAACAACCGGAGAGAGAAACTAAAAGAAATATAGGAATTTCTCAATGGGAACAACCAGAGTGAGAAAATTGAAGGAATAAAGAACTTCTCAATGGGATTAACCGGAGTGAGACAGTTAAAAGAAATAAGAATTTCTCAATGGGAACAACCGGAGAGAGAAACTAGAAGGAAATAAGGATTTCTCAATGGGAACAACCGGAGAGAGAAAATAGAAGGAAAATGAATTTCTCAATGGGAACAACCGGAGAGAGAAATTTGGATCCAAGAATAACATTGGATGGAAGACAGAGTGACAGACATGACTGCCTTGACAGGTGCCAAGTGAGTTGGACTTTGACTTTTGGTGATTGCCAATGGAAATTGGACTTTAAGGGTGCCAAACAAAATTGGACTCTGACCACAAGGTAAGATGACAAGACCTCGGGAAATGCATATGAGCACCAAGTAAACTTAGAGCTATGCTTGATATGAAATTGTATGATGTAAATGGTCAATGCTTGCGATGAAAATGCTAAGACCACGGGATAAGACTCTTTTGGAGAGGTGCGGCTGAAGTAGCTGATTCCACAACACAGTGAACTTTTGCCAACTATAACCTTTGAAAGATGTCTTGAACACAACTTCAACCATTCTTGTACGAAGTATCAAGATGCTGATCTTTTAGGAAGGAGTGATAAGCTTTGCTTGGGGGTCACTCGAAGTAGACTGCCCCATGCTGAATGATTCTGAAGTGACTGCTTGACTGGTTGCTTGAAATGTTTGCCCCAGCACGAGTCTTGGAAAGATGATTCCTTGAAGAATATGATCTTTTGACTGTAAGGTGCCCCTGATAGGATCACGGGCCAAGTTTCTCAACTATTAAGAAATTCCATAATGAGGAGTGCTTACTTGCAAATAAAATATTTATTCGAAAAATGCTAATTTTAATGCAATGCTCAAGCACAACTTTTGAAATCAAAATCATTATTGGAATGATATTGGTGTAAAGAAAAATGAAATACTGGCAAGAATGCACTGTTTATTAAGTCATGCAAAGTGCAAAGTGAAAGATAATGCAAATTGAAAAATAATGCAAAAGGTATGATACCAAAGCAAATGATTAGAAAATCTCATGGGGAGTCAGCTTACGCAACCTTATTGAGATATGCTTTCGAAACAAACCGAACTTCAATTAGGTCTTTAAAGGGTTGTAACGTGGCTTGGTTCACGGTTCATGAAACAAAGGATATAAGGCTCAAAATTTAATTTTACCCAACCCATTCTCCGTGATGATCTTCAATCCTACGCTCAACTAATTCCACCTATGCATTCAGGTTATTTAAAGTTGTACTGACAATGATGGCTCAGAAACCAAGAGATTATTGGATAGCAGTCACTGCTTCTTCGCAACATTTTGTTGGTTTATTTGATGAGGATTTTGGATCGACTCATCTTTGTATTTGTTGAGGGATTTTTGGTGACCTCTTTTGATTTGAATTATCCCTAACTTTTGCCTGGACTGTATCTTTGAAGTTTTCAGTCCAGCGGGATGCTTTTATTTTGCCTCAGTCGCCTTTTAGGTATTGACTTAGCGGCTTTTCATTTTTTGATTTGGACAATGACTGCCATCAAGTTCCTTGACAATTGTGCAAAGGAAAGCTTGGGCTTGAAATCCTTATTGAAAGGTGCAATGAATAATATTCCTGAATTTGAATGCATATTTGAATTAATTGAGAACTACCCTGCCCCAGGTTAAAATTATGGGTTTTTTCGTGTAGAAAGAAACTCCAACTTCTAGGCTCAAAGGGTTTGACAATGGATTAACTTCCTTATTTCTCCAGTGTTTGGGAGTTGAGACAATGCCTGTATATCATCAGCAAAGTTTTATTTCGAAAGCATATCATTCAACAATTTGGGTATTTTTCGTCATCCTCCCTCCAATCATTGCTTATACAATAAATGAATGAGAGAAACAATGGTATATATATATATTTTTTTGGAATTTTTGAAGATGAAAAGCACAAATACGCATAAATATGAAGGTGAATGAATTGATTCAAAAACATGCGATGCTCATTTCATTAACATTAACATTAAAGAACAAACAAAGTCTTTAAACAAGTACACATAATACAAACAAGGAAATTAAAACTGAAGAGAAACAAGGCCTAGTGTCTAATCAGTAGCAAAGGATGAACTCTCCCGTCTGATCCACTGGCTTTAGGTAGTAACTTGCGATTCTTCGACCAAATCTTCAGCCACTTTGCTTTGGCATATGATCTCTACCAATATGGGGAATCCCTCCCGGTGTGAAAGTGAGCACATCCATTCTAACCAAGTCCTGAACTCGACGTTGGAAGGCATAACAATGTTCAATATCATGGCCTGCAGCTCCTTCATGGTATGGACAATGAAGATCAATTTTAAATCCTGCTGGAAGAGGGTTTGGAGGAGTAAGGGGTCTAGTTGTGATCAGACCTTTTAGGACCAAATAAGGGTACAACTCAGAATACGCCATAGGAATAGGGTCAATTGTAGTCCTATTTCTGACTCTGTGATTCAGATTCTGACCAGCATTCCTTTGTGGGGGAGCCCTATCTTCAACTTTTGTCACAAACTCCTTCCTCTTTTGAGACTTTTCAGAGGAATTTCTAGAAGACTCAGCATCATGGTGCAAAAAATGAGGATTCTCATAAACAATTTGGGAAACAATACCCGTAGGGGTAACATTAATTTGAGGTATGACAATCCTCTGGGACTGAGCTTCCCTAGCCAACAATGTTTGCATCATCTCCATGAGTACATTCATGTTTCCTTTCAACTCATTGAGGTCTTCTCTAACCCTTCTGTTATGCTGCTCTTGATTTTCCATTCTTCTTCCGATGTTGGCTTCAGTTCTGAATCTGTGCTTAAGAATCAGCTTGATGGGTACTCAACAACTGAAGACGAGAACGAATGAACATGAGCGACTATGAATGCAAAATGAATGCAAATATGAATGCAATGATATGCAAATAATATGCGAAAAGATGTTTAAACATAAAGTCAAAGTAGCATAAGTCCAAAGGTATGGATGGAGGATACTCGGATCAAGAACTCACTGGGTAGACTCTAAAATTTTAGGGATCCCAAAGTTAACAATCCCTATGGTTGTTCATCACACACGCTATAAGCATGATGGTTGATTGACTCCACCATATGAATCTCTTTTGGGTGAGATCTTCGTATCGAGCCACGCGAGAGGGAAGTCTCTCGGTGCCCCATACTACGCGATCACCGACACGAGGTTTAAAACAAAGTCTCAGAGTTATGGACCTTTCTCAATTGTTTGATGCACGTGTCAGCTTTATATATTCTTGACAGTCAATCAACTCCATTGAGTAAGTCTATTCCAAGTGAGGTTTTCGTATCGAGCCACGCGAGGGCGAACCCTGGTGCCCCATACTACGCAACCATCAACCGATGTTTTAACCAAAAGGTTCTAAAGGTCCTCAGAGTCGACGACCCTAATGAAAATAACTGAGCACACACGTCAAAAGCTTGACGGTCGTCATTGTTCTCATTAGAATCTACTCCAAGTGAGGTTTTCGTATCGACAACCCATGAGAGTGGTTCTCTCAGGAGCCCATACTACACAACCTCGCTAACTTATGTTTGCACTCGAAAGCCCAGGTATAAAGCCTTTCGCTCAAGCTCAAAATATCGATCCAAGAACCACAAGGTATAATATGGAAAGCGATAAAGGAAGCGGTAAAACATAAATAAGTAAGACATAAAGGTAAGCATACAAACAAGCGTGAAGCAACCTAGATTAGGCTTGACTTGCATAGGGGTGAACCAGTCCCCAGCAGAGTCGCCAACTGTCGTACCTAGAAAAATACGATCCTCGCGAATGCGGTCGCGGCTGGGCCGACTTGAGAGTCGCCACCTAATTTTATTTATTCCCAAAGAGGGAAAGGGAAAATATAGATAAAACCCGGGAAGAAAGGATAAAGACAAGGTCATCGGAACCATTGCCTGGGTTCGGAAGTCGGTTATGCAGGGGGAAGGTATTAGCACCCCCTACATCCATCGTACTCGATGGGAACCTTCTAAGTTGTCACGCGCGAAAGTATGTCTATGCCCAATGAATTACTTGCTAAATGAGGAAAAGGATTCAAATTTTATTTATCTTTCTTTAGGAGTCGAATTGCACTAAAGACTATGGATAGTTTATTCCGAACCAACAAGCCAAGTGTCTTGCGACGGAATAATCAGAGCGAATAACGAAAGCTCGTAATCCTCCTTTCTACCACTTAAGGCTCGTGGCGTACAATTTCTCTCATATTATTAAAGTGTTTTAATACCTAAGACCACTTGACGTTGGATCAAGGGTTTGGATTTAAAGAAACATTTTGGTAGGTCGATTGCGAGGCATAAAGCGATCGCGAAGGGTGAGTGCAAAAATGGAGGTTAAGGGTTAAATGGTTATGCGAGATCGATTCCTAATACTAAGCTTAGGTGGAGCCGTTGGAGCTCGAATTAAACCGAAAGCGTCGAAATTTAGCTCTTTAACTATCTTAGAATCGATTCAAATTTAGAATCATTCTATGAGAAGTCGAGCGTTATTTTATAATCGAATAATTATTTAAATAGAAGAAATGTGATAAAAATAAATAATTGGTCTCATATTGACTTAAACAACGTCGATTTATTGAAATCGAATATTTAAGTCGTTTGTTATATCATCGACCACAAAAATAACATAAAGTCGAAATAATAATGAAATAATAGTTTGGCCTCATATTTAATTTAAATAACGTCGATTTAGTTGAAATCGAATATTTAAATATCTATTCATCGGCCGAAATAAAATAAATTGAGATAATGAGAAATAATAAGAAAAAATAAACGTGTGGCCTCAAATTAGGGGATAACGTCGATTTATTAGAAATCGAATATCACCACTTATCATTGGCCGAAATAAGAATAAAGTCGATAATGACAATGGATCTAAAATTAATTAGAAAACCATAAAATAATGGAAAGAGGTCTCATATCAATTTGGACAACGTCGCAAAGTGGAATGTCACAAATCGGATAATTATATCATAGACCACTATAAAAATGTGAAATAAATCGATAAATAAATAGGAAATAGAAAAATGGCCTCAAATCGGTTTAGACAACGTCGCTTAACGGAATATCGATAAACCGTATTTTTATCATAAGCCCCAAAATAATAAGATATAAAATAACGGATAAAAATAATGAATCGGTCTCAATTTAATGGATAACGTCGATTAAATAATCGAATATCACATTTTATCATTAACCGAATAATAAATCGAATAATCGATTAAATAAATAGCGAAAAATAAAAGTTGGCCTCATACCGGTATCGATAACGTCGAATCAAAAAATGATTGAATATCGATACCATAATTATATCATCGGCCTAGATAAAGTAAAGTCAAAAAGAGCTCTAAAAATAAAATGAACTTAATAAAATAATTAAAAATTATCAAAAATAAAATCCTTAAATAATAATACAATAAAGATTAGAAGGGTATTTAATGAACTGTAGTATGCGAACAACAAACTCAGTAAAGGCTGGACCCATTTCACCAACAACAACAATCATCAAAATAAATGAATAAAAAGTTGGAAAAAAAAACATAGGAGAAGCGTGTAGACTAGGTTTTTTATTAGAAAAACAAAATCCATGGGTCTGGGAAACCAACCCAGTACCACACACTTTAATGACATAATGAAAACACAAAAAAATAAAATAAAAGAGAGCTCAATATAAAATATCATCGCTCAAGCCCAAAGTCAGAAAATAAAAATAATAAAAAGAAAAAGAAAGAAAAAAAGGCAACCTCAAACAAAGTTGCGGTCTCTCCTCTCAACCACCAAGACTCTCACGGCGGCAAATCCCTCTGGCTCAAACTCTAGGCTTTCGCAAAAATCTCAATTCCGCGGCGGTGGAAAATGGATTTGCTTGTCAATCTCCGGATGGCTCCTTCTCTCTCTCAGTCGCGGTTTTCCGATGGCGATGAATTGGTTTGCTTATGGTGATTTTTACAATGGAGGAAGGGTGATTGGTGACTTGAAGAAAGATGGAAGGAGGTAAGCCTCGGTTGACGTTTATTTCGTTTTTGGTTTAGTGCTGTTATGAGGGCTTTCTCTGTGTAGGTTAGGGGTTTTCGAAGGGTTATTGTTTCGTCCTTTTTTCTAGGTTTTTTTTCAGTGTGTTCTTTGTGGCTCGTCCCCTTGTTCAATCACCGAGGGCCTTTTATAAGAGAGTGAGGGTGAATTGGTATGTGTGGATTGAGAGAATTCTGTGAGAAATTTGTTGCCCATCACGTGTAGGATCTGTGAGGTGTGAGGTGTGAGCTGTGAAATCATCAATCCGTTAGAGGGAATCTTCAGGTGATTTCGTAGGATTGTGTGGGGACCTCAGGCTTTGAGTTACAATTCGTATTTGTCTGTAGTATGGCCTTCTGGAATGTGTGGTCCCCACTGAAACTTGATTTTCACTGAGTTGTAACTTTTTACTTGTAGTGAAATCCTTATTTTGTTGTAGATAAATACCAAAATATAACTTCATATTTGATTGTATTACTCTGTTAAGTTCGTGACAAGTTTGATGATTTGTCTTGAAAAAAGATTGATCATGTTCTAACTTATCTTGTGATGCTTCGTGGTTTTTGTTGCAAGTTTTGTCGTGGATCATGAAGGATGCTTTGATGATGGATTTTGGTACATGAATCGGCTAGCACACAGTCTGGTCTTGGCATGGACTTTTGGCTTGATATCTGAAGTCTCTAATTGAGGAGAAGCAAAATTATGCAGGTGCTATGAAGCTCCTGCAATGGACCATTTACATGAAACTCACACCCCAAAAGGTGGTGTCTATGCTCTTAATACTTCAGTTGGGGCTGAAACATTAAATGTGGTTGGATCACATTCATCCTACCTTGTGATTAATTGATATTGGTCTGCTGAACAATACTCACCTTGATCTTGCCATTTTTATTGATGAAGTTCTCATGGCAATACGATACTGAAACGTCTTTGTCACATCTGTTTTGTAGGTTGCAAACAAACTATTGAGAGGACTTCGATGGACCATGATTTTCATAATGACTCGGTGGGAGGAATCTCGAAGCTAAAGCTTGGATCGTTGAACATCTTGCTGGAAATCAGCACCAAGCAAGGCTTGTTGATTTGGTTGAACTTGAGGTATAGAATCTTGTTTGCCCTTAAGGCCTGCATCTGATCTGGAAGCTCCATAATCCTTGAAACTTGTTTGAGTTGATATGCAGGTATGAAATTATGGATGTATGATTATGCTTTGTGATATTTCTTTCCTGCTGACCTTTGCCGGCTTGTATGCTAACCTTACCCACTGAACCTCTGCAGCTTGTTGAGTTCTTCCACGGAAATGCTTCATAGCCCTGGTACAGATGGCCCTGCATTCCTGATCTTCATCAAGTTGAGATGTTAGCAGCAGATACGAGCGGAAGTCAGGTCTATGTTTGGACACTGCACCAGGCATTGCGGTACTGCAACATGAACTGTTTAATCCCCATGCTTTTTTTGTTGTAGTTTCTGATGCTTCACTTTTTTTTTGTGCAGGAGTGCAGTACGAGTGTTTATGATCTTCATGCGTATTAGAAGTGGCCTGGAATTTACAGATAAAGCTACTTGGAGCTGCAGCTTGTCGAGAAATGAATTCTCGTTGATGGTGAGAACCTAAAGATCATGGAGTCAAGCTATGAATTGGTAAAGCATTACATGGTGAATGAAGGGATTGGAGAATATGGCAGCCTGTAGTATATTCTTCCTTTACTACTTTGACTTAGTTGAGGTAACACTTAAATTCTCCCTAAGTCTACTGCAAACCATTATTTTTTAATCAATGCTAGAAACTTGTTACATGAATCCATTGTTTGCCTTTATATCTTTCCGAATGTCATTTGCAACTTTTCCAACCTTAGAGGACTGTCTAAACCATCTTCTAGTATATCCTCAAAAGCAACAGTAATTGATGAGTCCTTTAATTCTGTAAACTACACCTTGCCCAAGAGTAAGAGAACCTAAATCAGCCTTGTTGAGTTTTGAAACAATAACATCATGAGTACCAAACTTGTGTGCAGGAAGAACATCTGCTTTTGTGGATCGAAGCTCGAACAACGACTTTCCCAAGAGCCTTGACTGAACGTCTATACATTTCAAATTGAGGATTGTTGAACTGATCCAATGGTTTTGGCATTTTGCAGGTGAAAACGTGTACTTGGCTCAAGATTTGGAACACTTTTGACGAACGAATACCGAAACTTGCCAAGAGACGCATTCCTGTTGATGTCTAATCATGTATCCTACAGACCTGTACCGTCTTATCTCACATGAATCTTACTCATCCTTCCTACACTATTGTAGTATATATATATATTTTTTTGCAATAGATTTCTATTTTTTGTTTTGCAGACATTGAGAATTTAAGGGTCATGGGATCAAACTTCAAGAGACTTTTGACGAATGAGGAAGTTGGAGAATACGCCAAGGGACTTGGGAGGAAGAGATAGCGTGGATATTCTTGGACTGAGATTGACGCAGAGATTGGAGATTAAAACGACAGCTTGGAAAAAAGCTTTGAACTTTGTGCCATTTGAAGTTCCAGCCTAAGCATGTGGAAAAAAACTTTGCAGGACCTTTGATATCAATCTTACACTTGCAATGATCTCTTTTCTTTTTGCTACTGCTGTAAATTTAATCTTGTACCAACATTCTTATATAATATGCTGTATTTCCAATGAATTTGACATTCTCCTGAGAATTATCTATGGTAAATTAAATCTCCAACCTTGCAACTAAACATGTGCCCATTTAACATAATGCTCCATAGACTTAATCTCACATGTTTTTTTTAAATTAGTGTCCATTTGCAAACATAACTGATACCAAACGTGACCTCAAGCCTTGATATAATCTTGCAATAAGAAAAGTCCTATGATTTGAACTTGGGAGCCACACTTAGTGTCTTAAAAGTGAATATTCAGTCTACACCAAACGTGTACAATAGATGACAAGGGAAGCCATGAACCTAAATCACAAAACACTCCTCAAATCCAACCTTGTAACTTAATGTACTTTATAACTTAGTGTGGAGAAAACAATAATGGTCTTGGTGCCTAAATCTTGATAAAGATACTCATGGTGTGATCAAACTTCAACCCCACATGATACCATGAGTTCTGATGCATAGCCTGAGCATGATCTAAGTAACTTTCTGAGAATGGGTCTAAAAAATGTCCAAAAATCACTTAGGACCTAAACAACACTTTGCATTAGTGAGATTCCAATGGATCATGCCTTGGCTTTACTGCACCTGCACAAAGTTATTAATTCATAATGATCAAGCGCACCAGATTTTGACTTAATTCTCAAAAGATCATGGCCGAAGGTCAAATGATCTTTCAGAGATAAAATTGAAAAAGGTAGGACAAATTTGGGGTATGACAGTTGTTAGTCACAACTGTTGCTTGTGCATTGTAATCATTTGATTGTATTGGATTAAGTCCTTGTGATAACGCAAAATCATCTTGGCGGAGGGACTGGATTAGCTTGATAGTTTTCAAGTGAAGCAGGATATATCATGTATCTCTTTCTCTTGTTTGTTGATTGGCTTACTTGTATGAGTTTTCATAAAAAGATTTCATTTTTAAAACCCAATTCAAACCCTCTTGTGTTTTTGCACACCTTCAATTCAAACTTCTACCTAGGAATTCCAAGTTATAAGATCCCCTATCACTTCCTAATCACCTCAGTGATATCTAACATTCCCTAGTGACTGTATAAAGAACAACTTAACTGGAAGATTACACTTCCAATACAATACTTGGTTTTTCTTAAAATATTCAACCAAGAACAATATACTATTTGCTTAAGATCTTAGAGTGAACAATTAAAAAAGAATAATCATTCAACTTAATGCATCAACCTTGATACAAGAGTGACCTACAAATAACAACATTAAACCATAAAGAAATAACCAAGACATGGATAATCCTAGTTTCCCAAAATTCTCCAATATGTAATCATTGTTGCTTTAGGTATAACTTCACTATTTAAATAGCCTTCAGTCCTTGTGGTCTTGGGCTTCATAAAGCGCAAAAACACCAGGAATCAACTTCCAATCATTAACATGATTACCTGCATAAAAATAGGAACAAATACAAACTTTTCTAAAAATGCTCAAAGATCCCTTTTATATAAATCAACACATTATGTAAAAATAGAAGGTCCAAATATATCCCTCCTTGGATAATGAAAATGTGTGAATTAAATCACACTCAAAATACGCACCAAAAGACTAAAACAATCCATCCCTGGGTTCCGGTGTAACATGTTCTGGCACATGACATGACATCCCACCGAACATGATGTCTGATTGACATGACAAAACATCTGGCTTAATATCTGCATGTTTTACCAAAATGTCTTCCAATCCAAAAACCATAGAACTTGCAATCTCCCCCTTATAGAATTCACCTCCATATCTTTGAAACTTCTCTTTTTGCTTACTTGATTAACCTTAAAATGAGTTGAAGTTTTTTTATTTCCATATGATTTATAACAAAAAGGCTTTATATAATCATACTCACCATTGTGATGACATCGCCAAAAGGATTGGTAATTATTTTGATGTTCATCATGTCTGCCAGGATGTTGTAAGATATGTTTAGACATTATGACCATCTTCTTTATGGAGGAAAGAACTTTTCTACAAACAATTTTCTTTGACTTTTATCAGATTGGTAATTAGCTTTTATGTCTCCATCCTTCTTCATCCTTCTTAAGGATTATGTTACAATACTAAGCTTGGAATTTAAGAGAGTTATCTCATTTTGAAGATGAGAAACAACATTTTGGAGTTCCTTCTTCTCAATTTCCAATTCAGCTATGACCTTCCTCTTAATTTTTTTTCTGTCTTAAGACTTTCTTCACACTTGCCACCGATTTTCTTGTAGGCCACATTCAGATCTCCACAAGATATCATTTTCATCAAAAACTTTTATTTCACCAGCCCATCTGCCAGAGGGAGTAGTTGCAGGTTTGACAATCTCAGTGTTAGATTCGTCTTCAGACTCATCATCATCAGACCAAGATATAGTTAATCCTTTTTTTTATTTCTTGAGAAAGGTGGGACATTCTGGCTTAATGTGACCAAAAGCTTCACACTCATAACATTGAATTTGTTTTCTTTGATTTGACTTTTCTTTAGTTCTGGTATTCTTTTGAGAGTCATGATTATACCCGATGTCAAATGTGATGTCCTTAATACCTGGTATTCCTCTTATGTCCAATCTCTTCAGAATTCTATTGAATTTCTTTCCAAGTAATGCAACGTTACTTGAACAACCCTTCATCAGTATCCATGTAAGCTTGACCCTATTTATTCTTAACATTGGATACAAAAGCTAGGCTCTTGTTCTTTTTCTCAGACTTGTCACTAATAGCCAATTCAATAGTTTGAAGAGAACCAATAATTTCATTAACTTTCATGTTGTTGATATATTGACCTTCTTCAATGGCAGTTACCTTTATATCAAATCTATTGGGAGAGACTTAAAAACCTTCCTCACCGGCTTTGCTTCTAATATTTACTCTCCTAAAGAACAAAATGCACTGGCTATGTCAAGAACATTCATGTGATAGTCACGAATACTCTCATCCTCCAACATCTTCAAATTTTCAAACTTGGTTGTCAGCAGTTGAAGCCTAGACATCTTTACCTTATATATGGCTTGATGAGTTGTCTTTAGAATATCCCAAGCATCCTTAGCTACAACATATGTATTGATAACCTAAACATGTTCTTGTCCACTCCATTGAATAAAGCATTCAAAGCTTTGGAATTTCCAAGAGCAGTTTCATCTTCCTCCATGGTCTAATACTCTTCAGGTTTTAGGGTTTCATTCCCTTCTTAATATTTAACCACATGATGCTCCCAACCTTTGATGATAGCCTTCCAAGTTTTTCTATCCATAGATTTTAAAAAGGCCATAATATGTGCCTTCCAATAGTTATAATTAGAGCCATCCAAGAATGGATGCCGATTAAAATTTCCTCATACTTCATTGTCCATAGTACCCGAATACAAATTCCCTATAGCTCAGCCAAATAACAGAACAATGTGACCTACACAGATGCCATTTGAAATTATTACGCACAAATACCAGATATCAAGATAAATATCACAACACTGAGATCAAAACAATTTTAGCACACAAATACAAATTGCAGAAATTTATATGACAGAAAGAAAAAGTAATACCAGCAATTCTTAACCCATTTCGGTGAAACTCATCTACATCTGGGGGCTACCAATCCAGGAAGGAAATCCACTATAATAGAATTAGTTCAAAGCCAAACTCCCCCATTTACAACTTATCACCTAATCACTACCCGTGCAAAATTCTACCTAGGAACTCCTAGATATAAGAAACCCTCTCATTTTCTAATCACCTCAATGATATATAATAGTCCTAATCCCAGTGACTGTATAAAGAACAACTCAACTAGAAGATTACACTTCCAATACAATACTTGGTTTTGCTTAAAAGCTTCTACTAAGAACATTACACTATTTTCTTAAAAGCTTAGAGTGAACAATTAATAATGAACAATCAGTCAACTCAATGCATCAACCCTAATACAAGAGTGACCTACAAATAAAAACAATAAACCCTAAAGAAACAACAAATACACATGTTGCTATGGGTTTAGCTCCACACATTAATTAGAATTCAGACCTCGTGGGCTTGGGCTTTATAAAGCGCAAAAACATCAAGAATCAGCATCCAATCATTAGCATGATTACCTGCACAAAAATAGGAACAAATACTAACTTTCCTAAAAAGGCTCAACGATCCTTTTTAATGAAAATCAATACAATCTGTAAAAACAGAAGTTTCCAACATATCTATCCTTGGATAATGAAAACGTGTGAATTAAATCACACTAAAAATACACAGCAAAAGCCCAAAACCATCCATCCCTGGGGTTTTGTGATCGCGACTTTATGTGTTTGGTCGGATTGATACTGCAAGCATACAGGGTATCGCGTAGTTTTAAAAGATTGTCGAACCCACAGGGACTGATAGTCAATAGGGAGTGTCTTATGATTGCGGTGTAATGCTAAGGCTAAGGTTGTCACGGGAAAAAAGCGATAGATAAATATTTAGGAAAAAGGATTTAAAAAAATTAGAGAAAACGATACCGTAGAATGATTTTTGGGGTTCTTAGGGATTCTATAGGATTCGGGGGTGAAGTGAATGTTGAAGTTGTTCTGACGAAAGTACCAGTCTAAAGGTTCAATCTCACACTCTCGTGCTATTGACCGAGCCACGTCCGATAACCTCAAGATTTTTCTCTCGCTTGCTCGATAATTAAAGGGCATCTTTTTTAAGACAGATAAGATTGAAAAGAAATACCTAAAGCGCTCTCGCTGTGTTTAGGTTCTAGTGTCCTGTGCCTACTATCTGACGCGTACCTCAAACTTTCTCTCTGTTGGACTTGTCTTAGTGTATAGCTCACTGTCGTGACTAAATGCTGGTAAACAGCCTCTCTCCGTCGCAACTAGACTACCTAAATTAAACTTAGAACACAAAACCAGAATTTAAGGCATTTAAAGTATATCGGTTATCCTACGGAGTCCCGTCTAGACGACGGTCATCAAACTACAGGCTCATACAATTCTAGCCTAAAATAGTTGATTCTAATGTTAATATGTTTAGGTTAATAAGTTTAGAAACATACATACTGATTTGATTTTAAAAAAATTATGTTTTAAGAGCTTTATGAAAAGTGCTTATAAACATGAACATAAACATACAAAATTTGTAGTAAAGTAAATATGCAGGAAATTAAAGAAAACAATAAATTAATAACTTGTAATAAATGGAAACAAAGCTTTATTAATTTTACGAAACGATCCAAGTACAAACCGAAACAGAATAGGAAATGATACAAAACAGTGTATTAATCACTCGGTATGAGCAATTAAAACTATGGCTAAGTCATTTTTCTAGTTATGTAAGAAATTCGGCAGCTCTTCCGCATGGTATAAATTTGTGTCAAATGCTGCTCTGAGGTCTTCTATTTATAGAAGAAATTGGCTCCAAAATGGTTGAGGGGTTTTTGAATTTGAACGAGCCAAACTGATTTGAAAACTGTTGTCGCTCCCGCTAAGTGACACAAGGTCAGATAGGGTACAGACGCGAATGGTCGGCGAAAGAGAACATGAAGATGAACTGAAAAGAGTCGCCAACTAGGCATTTTTATCCCGAAGGAAAGGTAATGCTGCATAAACCTGGAAAGAAATGGATAAGACGGTCGCGAACCAGAGAAACTGAGAAAGGGGGTTGGTTACAACTTGGGAAGGTATTAACACCCAGATTGTCCGTCGTACTCAACGGGATCCACGCTTGAAAGTTTGTGTTTAAAGGGGTAATGTCAGTGCTATCTGTGTGCAAAAGCTGGAAAAGAATGTACAAGTGTCAGTGCAAAAGAGATGTGAAGTGAAAAATACTCAGGAATGAGGCTTAAAAGGATGCTGAAAGAGGGGGAATAGACTGAGACTTTTGTTCGATAACAGTTAAGTTATGCCTACGTATCCTCTCGTGCAATGAGGAAGTCAGAACACCGTAGTTCGACTCAAAGAGACTGAAAGGTAAGTTGACTGGTGAACTGCTTGCTTGTCTATGCTCAAGTGTATGACTCGTCTGGCTCGAGTGCTAATTGTCTTGCATTAGACGGGAGAAGCAAGTTCTCGTTTGTGAGTGAAGATGATGAGAAAATAATCCCGAAGGAGACGATTATTGTTTGTTTTTGGGTTTTCAATCTTTTATTGCTTTTTGTATTTGTCATAAGTTAATGAGCTTAAGCCTAAACCAAGGGTTAGTAAACTCATCACATCCTCCCTTTGATTAGGGGTAATGAGAATATCTTAAGTATGAAGTAAGCACCTCACACTTAATTTCCATGATGTAGGATTAAGATCATTAACCTACTTGTGATTATTTAGATGTTTTTGAAGTTTTTGTTTAGTGTTAAGTAATGAGTTTAAGCCATAATCAAGGATTTAATGGACCCATTACACCATCCTAATAGAAGGATAATAGACGAGAACATTTAAGTTGAGGAAGATACTTCAACTTAATCCATGATTAGGGATTAACCTCATGACAAAACAAAACCTTTATTAAAGTGGATTTTAATTAATGGTAAGATTAAGAAGTGAATTTTATGATTTGTAAGACAACTTGAGGAGGACTTGTCCATTAACACTAGGGTTAGTCCTTCTTAACCAATTAAGGAAGAATTGGAACCCTAATGCATGGCCCAAGTTACAAGCTATTTGTCTCAGTGATTATTAGATGGATTGATTAAGATATTTAAAAACATTAAGGGTTCAACACTTAGGATTAAAGTTATACACTCCATCCTAAGACAAGGATGCAAGCATAATCTTAATCACAAAGCCTTAAAACCTTAAAGGTTTAGTCTCTGATTATGAGATGAGAAGAGACACACAAAAGAAGACACAAAGGTAAGATTAATGAGGGACTAATCAAAACCCTAATTGTTATCATGCTTGGGTGTTCCTAGGGTTCATGAGGCTTGCAAGAGATCTTCAAGAAAAGCCACCAAGGAAAGAAGCAGATGAAAGGAGGAGAAGCAGAAGAAACAAGTTAACTTACTTCACTTATGAAGATAAGTTACTTGAAGAAAGAAAGTGAGAGATGAACATGAATGAGCAAGCTCACTCTAAAGCAAAAGCAAAATGCAGCAATGATGCATAAAAGAGAAAGAGAAGAGAAGTGAGAAGTGAAGGAAAATTCACTTCTCAAAGTAGTTACCACCTGAAATGGTTAGCATAAAAGAAAGAATGAAATGAGAATGAGATATATGCAAGGATGCAAACCAAAACCAGAAGTATATCCATGAGGTTAATGATGCTAAGAGATGATGCAAATGTATGTCGAGTTCAATGGATGATCATACAAGAGATGAGAATGCAAATGAAGCATGAAAGGAGCATGAAAGCACATGAAACTTCATGGAATGTAATGAATGCATAACATGGAAAATGGATGAAGAAATAATCAAGCATGAGTCTAATGTGTCCTAAGATGTCTTAGAAGTCATGTGGATGCAAGAAATGTCATGTCAAGTTCATGTATGAATGCTTATACAAGATGTATGCAAATGAAGATGAGAAGTTAGGGTTTTCATGCAACATAAGATGCAAAAGTCAAAAAAAGAAGCAAATCACAAGATAAAAAATTGAAAATGCAATCAAAGGAACCCTAACCCCATATTATATCACACCCCAAAGGAGGGGACCTAACTCTTAACCCTAAGGAAGTTATGAATTATCTAAGTTATCTAGGGTTTTAAGGCACCTAAAGAGGAAAAATGCAAATCAAATCAAATATGCAGAAGAAATTCATGACAAACTTATGCTAGATTCTACAGGCTAAATGAAGAACAATGCAAAAAGAATTAATGTAATACCATTCATGGTTAGGCAGAAAAGAATTCTTGAAGTTAGGGTTCAAAAATAAGAATTTTATGAACCCTAAATTCAAGAAAATTGTCAATGATGATTTGAAACCAAAAAGAAATTTGTATGGATGGCATGACAATGTTTCTAAATGTTCTAAGATGCAATGTGATTTTTTTTGGGATTTTTAGAAACCTAAATGATATTTTAATTAATTAATTTCCATTAATTAATTAAAATAAACATTTAAATGTTTTAAAAATGATTTTTTAATGCAAAAAATAAAAATAAAATATTTTTGGGTGAAGAAAATTATTTTAAGTGGAAATGCAGAATAAAATATTTTTTAGGATTTTCTAGGTATTTTTAATAAATTGTGTAAAATAAATGAGAAAATATGAAATAAAAATTAAATAAAACAGAAGTAATCACATCCAATGGTTTAGATTGAAACTGGGAAAAATTTGTTTGACCTGGTGCGCAATCTGATGGCTCATATTCAAATTTATCTAATCCTGATTAATTAATTAAATAATCCATAATTAAAACTAATGAAATGATCCTGGGCGTCCATCACACGCGGGAAACCTAAATCAAACGGCCTACATTCAAATCTTGCCCTAACCCTAATTAAGCCAGCTAATCACTTTCAGGCCACCAGAGAAGAGCTCCGGTAGTCTTCTCCGACAGCCTCTTCCGCTGAAAATCTCAAAACCTCTCCCTAGGTCATTTCTGGAGATCTAAAGCTCCAGATCAGTTCCTCTCATCCTCCTAAACTCAAATCCACACTCAAATCAAATTTATCATGGCTGAACAACAAGATTCGAAGAGAAACTTAAAAATGGTAGAACTTTCAGACAATGCATACAAACTCAATTCTTAACCATTTTCAAAAATAAAAAGCACAAAATGATCAGAGAAGCATGCTCTTTCACATTGGAACATAAAAATAGAGTTCTGGAAAATGTTTTTGGATGGTTACCCGAGTTTGAGAATTGCAGGTGAGAGCTTTCAGGACCCCTCCTTTGTGCAAAATGACTCCCTTTGACCTCCTGATAAGCTTTGATGCTTGGAAGGCCTTGAGAGTGGCTGGTTTATGAGATTACACTTCAACTGGCCAAGAATCGTATTTTATGTATGGGTGCTTTGAGGCTATTTTTATGGTTGCTTTGTGGTCAATGAATGATTTTGAGATCAATGGTGGAATTTGTTTGAAGATTGAGTGAGTGAGCTGAGAGATTCGAAGGATTTTGCAAGTTGAAGTGATTTTGGGGATGCTGAGTTCTTGGAGGTTTCAGCTTGTGTGTCTTATGAAAAATGATCCTTGAAGCATGCTTGTAAAGTCTGGATTGGGCAGAGAGTGGGTGGTGGACTGTGGTGATTGGTATGGGCAAGTTGCCAAAATGTCAACATGACTTGTACTTGAGGTATGGGTAATGGTGTAGCTGGCTCATTGGCTTTTCCATGCGCAACATGGATCAAGGAAGTCCATGGAATTAGTTTTGAGGCCATTCAGCAAGTGGAAACAAAGTTATGTGTCATTTTGCAATTTCATGAAGTTTTGGCCCCTTTGAGATTTCTTCATGGGCAAGGCATGAAATCTTGAAATTCCTTGGGCAATTCTGAGTTTTAGACAATGTGCTATGTTGGTATGATGATTAAAAGTGTGTTTGAAGTCACAAAATGAATTGGCAAGTGGTTTTGCAAAGAATCCTCTTTGGTGCATTCTTGAAAATTATGTGGTTTTTGCCAACTTTGACAAGTCATAACTTGAGTTCCATAATGAATTAGAACTTGTTCTTGTACTTTTTGAAAAGGGAGTGATCCAATCTACAATTTCATGACCAACAATTTTTCATTTGAAGAATTTTTGGTTGAGAAAGAGGAGGTTGAAAAAAACTTTCCCAAAATGGAAAGTTTACATTACAAGTCATTTCCATTTTTGGCAACTTTTGGTTTAGCTCAATTTTATTCAATTTTGTGAACTTCCAAGCACTTCAATGATCAAATAAAGATCACATAACTTCAATTTGATGAAAAATCCACTTTGGTTCCATTGTTGGGGGCCTCAAATTCCCTGATTTTGCTCTGACTTGCTCAAGAAGTTACCCAATGAACAAATGACTTCCACAATGAATTTCTTCATCAAACTTGGTATGTATGATCCTTATAAAATATTGAGACCATTAGAAACAAGAATGACCAAAAATTTTGGAGTTATGGCCTCTGAAACCAAAACCCTAATTTCAGATCATCTGTGTAGTGAAACCCTAGCTCTGCTTCCATGCTTTCCCAGTTCTTTTGATTCTTTGACTTCCTTGATCTTTGAGGGATATAAAATGATGCTTGACCATACATGGACCCTATTGAGATGATTGGAGACCTTTGGAGTGGCTCATATGGATCTTGGATTGCTTAGATCACAAACCCTAGATGCAAATGAACTTGAACTGATGCAGTGAAGCAAAAAATGCAATATGATATAATATGTTTGAACTAATGTAAATATGAAAGATCAAAATCCATGGTGTGAACTTAGTGAGGGAAAATTTGGGGTGTTTACAGCTGCCCCTATTCAAGCATGAGTTAGCTGTGCAGGATGTAAGCGACGGGCTTAACAGACAAACAAGATAACTTGTGGTTGAATACCAAAGACAGTCCAAAATTTGCACTCACTGGGGAGAAGAAGAAAATGGATATAAATTGTAAAAGAAAGTATAGTATGATCAAAAAGTGCGGGCGATGGAGGACGACCATCGAGCAGAGGACGACTACTGGGGGATAAAGCAATGACGGGGACGACTGACATGCTGGGTAAATAAAGAGATCATGATGGGGACGGCCATCAAGTGAAATAACAAGGTTCTCTGGGGATTAAAGGTAAGGTCAATGATGGTAAAGGCCATCAGGTTTGCAAAGTAAGGTAAACAACGATGAGGACGGCCATCGGTTCAAAGAATAAATGAAATATTGATGAGGGACAGTCATCAAATGTGAAGGACGATCACCTAGCAGGGGACGACTACTCTTTATCACGACATAGGACGAATGCCGGATAGAAAAGGGTCGACAATGGGGACGGCCATCAGATAATCATGATGAAGGACGATCACCTAGCAGGGTACGGCTGCTCTCAGGGTTTATCATGACATAGGACGAATGTCAGATAACAAGGTCAACGATGGGGACGACCATCGGATAAAATGATGAAGGACGATCATCAAAAGGTGAAAGACGATCACCTAGCAGGGTACGGCTGCTAAATATCACGACATAGGACGAATGCCGGATAGAAAAGGGTTCCAATAATGGAGACTCCGCTGGGGAAAGGATGAGGTACGATCATCCAAAGGTGAAGGACGATCACCTGGCAGGGTACGGCTGCCGGAAGTATCATGACATAGGACAAATGTCAGATAGAAAAAATATGTTTTGTTGGGGAATGGTAAACATGGACGAGTGCTTACGCTTTCCGAAATAAAAGGTATAAGTGTTTTGGCACTATGGGGATAGGATGACACGGACGAGTGTCAAAAGAAGTATTATAAACAAGTGTTTGGGCAACTGTGCTGGGGATAGGTGACACGGACGAGTGTCAAGAGAGTGTATAAGCATTGGTTTGGTTTATATCTGCAGGGGATGATATGACACGGACGAGTGTCGAAAACATGTGTTTGTGTTTGAGAGGGCAAAGGGGACGCTTTGGCTTTCCGTGGGGAAATATGAGGTGACACGGACGAGTGTCGAGAAGGACCAGTATCTTTTGGTAGAAAGTGTTTTGGCTACTTTACTGGGGAATGATGACATAGACGAGTGTCAAAAGGAGCATGTATCTATATTTTGAGAGTGCAAAGGGGACGCTTTGGCTTTCTGTGGGGAAATTGGGATGACACGGACGAGTGTCGAGAAGAACATGTTATGGACAGGTACCTGTACTCGGGTGTCTGCATTCATCACGGTACCCAAAACATAACTATATATCAAAGTGTGAAATTGGGCCTAGAAAATCCCCTCTCCTATTTATCCAATGTTGTCACAGCAAGATAGTACCCCAAATCCTTCGTTGCCTTTTCAGCAGCAAAGTCGCTTAGAAGGCGGGCCAGAATTTCCTACTAAAGCATGAAGCTACGAAGAGAGGGAAGTGAAGAATGTGGTTAGGGTTTCGTACTTTTAATTTCTTTTTCATCTCACCCTCTCCCCCCCCTTTTGTTTTGCAAGGGATGTATTTTGCATATTGTTGATGAGGTACCGTTGGTATTTACAGGTGACTGGTTCGAACCTGACTTGTGATCATGCAATATGTTTGATTTTTTCCGTAATGCTCCGTATTAGACGGAATGCTACGCTCTGGGGAAAAATGATGCGAATGCTTATGATTATGCAAAAGAAAACGACTCGAGATTCGGATCCCACTGCTGTGAAGATCTCTGGCTGATCTGCTTGAAAGTAGGAAATCCCAGCTGGGGATGATAATTGGTAGATCTGACAAAACATATGTGGTTCTTCTTGGGGAAATAGATCACTAATAGACCTATCCGGTGAGGAGATAACCCAGCTAGGGATGAAGGAGCTTTCGTCACTTTGTAGTGTGAGAATTCAGATATTGCTCTTTTGGGGAGAGTTTGAAACTCTGTGGGGAGATGGTTCCCTGTCTTTGCTGAAGATGAGAGATCTGGCACTCTATTGGGGAGAGAAAAGATCACTGGATGATCTTCCTAGAGCTTTTTGTGAGGATCTTTCTGAGGATGAGGAGACTTGACGACTCAGCTGGGGAAATGAGCATTTTATGATGCTGCTTGAAGATGTGCTGGGGAAGTGATGCTTGCAAATCCACTGGGGAAAAACATTCCAGATACTATTAGGGGAGGAAGTATGTTTGGCATGCCCCATGTTGCGTATTGAATACCTGCAATCCTGTTAAGACAAAGGAACGCACAAGTGTCCCGAGGTATCCCTTACCGGATTCCGTCATAGGAGTCAGATATTCCTGGAAGTAAATACATTTCCTACAAGCACGTAATTTAGAAAGGCACGTCTGTTTTATGCAAATATTACGTTATGGATATTGGACATTTTGCAAACGAAAAAAATGTACAAGACGAAGTGTGACTGAAAACTCTGATTTTATTAATCTGGGTGCCCTGAATTGGCAAATACAATCAAAGAAACAAATCCCCTGAAATGAAGAGATTGTCACAAAATTGAGAAAAATAAAGATGCTGGCAATATTGACGACGCTTCGGTGAGCTTCCCTTTCTATGACCCGTATGACCCTGACGTTCTTCTCATCTTGCTTTCTGAAAAAGGCTGATTCTGACCTATGCTTTAACCTTTCGAAGTTTGCCATGTTGTAAATGATACAGACGAATTCAGAATGTAGTTGTTCGCTTATTCCCTTATTTTTGCTTGGATCGCCCTTTCGGGTTTTCAATCCTCCGGGATACCCATTTTTGCCTGAGCTGTCCAATGCGGCTTTTCAACCCAGCGGGTGTACATTTTTTTTAATTTTTCTCTTATTTTTGCCCGAGTCTTTTATTCTGTTTTTGACTCGCCGGGATGCCCTATTTTTGCTTGGACTTACATTCTGTTTTTATGTCCAGCGGGTCTTTTTATGCGAAGTATTTTTTAACTGCATCTGAATTCATAGGGGATAAGAAATCTTCACCATCCATAGTAGTGAGCATCAGTGCTCCACCAGAGAAAACCTTCTTTACTATGAATGGACCATCGTAATTCGGAGTCCACTTGCCCCTGTGGTCTGTATGAGGAGGAATGAGTCTTTTCAGCACAAGATCTCCTACTATGTATTCCCGAAGCCTGACTTTCTGATCGAGGGCTTTCTTCATTCTTTTCTGATATAACTGCCCATGACAGATTGCAGCCAATCTCCTTTCTTCGATCAGATTCAATTGATTGTACTGAGAACAGACCCATTCTGCTTCATTCAGCTTGACATCCATCAGTACCCGTAAGGAGGGTAGCTCAACTTCAATAGGTAGGAGTGCCTCGATACCATACACAAGCTGATACGATGTTGCCCCAGTGGATGTTCTGATTGAGGTTCGATACCCTTGCAAGGCAAATGGTAGCATCTCATGCCAGTCTTTGTAAGTAACCACCATCTTCTGCACAATCTTCTTAATGTTCTTGTTAGCTGCCTCAATAGCGCCATTCATCTTTGGCCTGTGTAAACACCCCAAATTTTCCCTCACTCATTTCACCATGGCTTGTGATTCTTTTCATTTGCATAAGTTCAATCATATCATCTCATATTGCATTTTTGCTTCACTGCATTGGTTCTAAGTCATCTGCATCTAGGGTTTATGATCTGAGCCATCCCTGGGCCATTTGAGCCACTCCAAAGGTCTTCAATCATCTCAAGAAGGTCCATGTATGTTCAAGCATCATATTATATCCTCCCAAGATCAAGGAAGTAAAAGAATCACAAGAACTGAGGAAGGCATGAAAGCAGAGCCAAGCTTGACTGCACAGATGACCTAAAATTAGGGCTTTGGTTTCAGAGGCCATAACTCCAATTTTTTTGGTCATTCTTTTTTCTATTGGTCTCAATATGTTATAAGGGTCATACATACAAATTTTCAAGAAGAAATTCAATGGGGAAGCAATCTGATCAATAGATGACTTCTTGAGCAAGTCAGTGCAAAATCAGGGCATCTGAGGCCCCCAATCATCCAACCAAAGGGTCTTCTCTATCATTTTGGGTGTATATGATCTTTATTTGATCTTAGAAGAAGTTAGAAGTTCACAAAATTGAAGAATTTCAAGTCATTTGCAAAGTTGCCATTTTGGGAAAGTGACTTGTAATGTGAACTTGCCATTTTGGGAAAGTTTTTCAACCTCCTCTTTTTGATTAAAAAATGCTTCAAATGAAAAATTCTTGGTCATGAAAGTTGTAGATTGGATCATTCCCTTTTCAAAAAGTACAAGAACTTGACCTAATTCATTTTGGAACTCAAGTTATGGCTTGTCAAAGTTGGGAAAAATCACATAAATTTCACTTTTACACCAAAGAGGGAAGTTTGCAAATTCTCATGCCAAGCATTTTTGTGACCTCAAACACACTTCTACATGTCTTAACATCATAATGGATTGCCTAAGGATCAGAATTGGCCCAAGAATCACAACTTTTCATGCCTTACACATCAAGAAATCACAAAGGGGCCAAAGTTGCACCAATTTGCAAAAGTTCATGTAACCATACCTCCACTTGTTACAGCTCATCAAATCTAATCCATAAGCCTTCCTTGATCCTTGCTGCGCACAACCATGCCAAAATCCAAGCTTGCCATGTGCCCATACCTCAAGTACACCAACTTTTGACTTTATACATTTTGCTCCATACCAATCACACTGCTCCACAACAACTCTCTGACCTATCAAGGATTGATATGTGGACCTCAAGCAACTCAACAGATACCACAACACAAGCTGAAACCTCCAAGAACTCAGCATTCCATAAAACTCTCCAACATGCAAAAGCTTTCGAAACTCATAGCTCACTGACTAAAAACTCAAAACTACCTTCACCAATCAACTCAGCCTCACTAAAGGACCCTTTCCCACCCTTCAAACAAGCCTAAAAGCACCCATAGCCAAAACACGATTCTGGTGCAGCAAGGTTGCAAGCTCTCAAACCAGCCACTCTCAAAGCTTTTCAAGCATTGCAGCTTCATCAGAAGGTCAAAGGGAGTGAGTTTGCACAAGGAAGAGGTCCAGAAAGCTCAAAGTTGCAAGGTTCAAAGCTCAGGTAACCTCTTCAAACTTTTTTCCAGAAATGTATTTTTAAGTTTCTAATTGATTCTCCATGATTCACTGATGATCCTGATGTGTTTATTTTCGAAAATGATCAAGTATTGAGCATGTATTGAATCTCTGAAATTTCTGCATATTTTTCCGTTTGCTTTCGATTCTTGACTTTGAGTGAAAATAAATGGATTTTGAGGGCTGAATCTTGTTTAGAATTGTTAGAGGAGTGTTTCTGAAGAGTTTGGTGAGTTTATTCTGCGTTTTGAGTGAGATAGCAAGAATGTATGGCCGGAGAAAATAACTGGAGCAAGCTCCGGTCACCTGAGAGTGATTAGAACCCTAATTAGGGTTTAATGGCCAGGTTTAAATCTCAGCCATATGATCTGATTTCGCGCGCGTGTGGATGGTCCAGATCATTCCACTTAAGATTAATTCTTAATTAATTAAGTTAATCATATAATTAAGTCAGATTCAATCCTGTCCCCTCATCTGCGCGCGCAGTCAAACCAGCTTTGAACCATGGCCTTTGGATCAGTTGACTTCACTTAATTCACATTTTTATTCATTTAAATTCATTTGTTTTGCATAATTTATTTAAAATACCTAGAAAACACTAAAAATATTTTCCTTTTGCATTTTCATTTCAAATATTTTTCTCAACCAGAAAACATTTTTATTTTTATTTTTTGCATACAATTTGTATTTTTAAAATATTTAAATGTTTATCTTAATTAATTAATGGAAATTAATTAATTAAAATACCATTTAAGTTTCTAAAAATCACCAAAAAAATCACATTGCATCTTGACACATTTAGAGACATTATCAAACCATTCATACAAATTTATTTTTGGTTCTTGATCCATTTTGACATTTTTCTTTGGATTTAGGGTTCTTTAAAATGAATATTTTGACCCTAACTTAGAAAAATCTTTTCTGCGTAACCATGAAGGGTTTGATAGTGATTCTTTTTGCATTGCATCCCACATATCATGTAGCTTCTAGGATAAAATTGGCATGAATTTATATTTCATTTTTGATTTGTTTTGCATTTTTCTTTGTGAGGTACCTTAAAACCCTAACAAATTTAGAAAAATCATAACTTCCTTACGGTTAAGAGTTAGGTCTCCTCCTTTGGGGAGTGGCATCATATGGGTTTAGTGTACCTTTGATTACATTTTCAATTTTTTATCATGTCATTTGCTTCTGATTTTGAATTTTGCATTGCATATTGTATGTAAACCCTAATTTTTGCCTTCATTTGCATTCATTCTTCATATGCTTGCATACATGAACTTGCCATGACATTTTGTGCATCCACATGACATATGGAACATCTTAGGACATATTGAAATCATGTTTGATCATTGCTTCATCCATTTTCCATGTTATGTATCCATTGCATTTCATAAGTTTTCATGAACTTTCATGCCTCTTATTTGTCTCATTTGCATTCTCATCTTTTGTATGATCATCCTCATCTCTTGGCATGCTTTCATACCATCTCACAGCATCACTTGCATCATGATTATGTTTCTGACTTTGGTTTTCATCATTGCATTTCATCCTATTTTCATTTCATTTCATTTCTTTGTGTTAACTTTTCAGGTTGTAAGTGTTTGAGAAGTGGATTTGCCTTCACTTCTCATAATCTTTTCTCATCTCTTTTATGCATTCATTTCTGCATTTTTACTTGTGAATTAGAGTGAGCTTGCTCATTCATTTTCCCTCCTCACTTTCTTTCTTCAAGCAACTTGTCTTCTTAAGTGAAGCAAGTTGTCTTGCTTCTTCTTGCTTCTCTTCATTCATCCTGCTTCTTCCTTGGTGGCTTTTCTCTTGAAGATATCTTGCAAGCCTCATAAACCCTAGGAATACCCAAGCATGATAACAATTAGGGTTTGATTAGTCCCCCTTTAGTTTTACCTTTGTTTCTTCCTTTGTGTCTTCTCTTCTCATCTCTTAATCGAGGACTAAACCTTAAAGGTTTTAAGGCTTTGTGATTAGGGTTATGCCTGTATCCTTCTATTAGTATGGAGTGTATAACTTTAATCCTAAGTGTTAAACCCTTAATGTGTTTAAACCCTTTAATCAATCCACTTTAATAATCACTAAGACATCAAGCTTGTAACTTGGGCCTTGCATTAGGATTCTAATTCTTCCTTAAATGGTTAAGAAGGACTAACCCTAGTGTTAATGGACAAGTCCCCCTCAAGTGTCTTACCAATCATAAAATCCATTTCCTAATCCTACCATTAACTAAAATCCACTCTAATAAAGGCCTTGTTTTGGCATGAGTTTAATCCCTAATCATGGATTAAGTTGAGGAGCCTTCCTCAGCTTAAATGTTCTCATCTATTATCCTTCTATTAGGATGGTGTAATGGGTCCATTAAATATTTGATTATGGCTTAAACTCATTACTTAACACTAAACAAAAACTCTAAAAAACATCTAAATAATTGCAAGTAGGTTAATGATCTTAATCCTACATCATGGTGATTAAGTGTGAGGTGTTTACCTCATATTTAAGGTATTCTCATTACCCCTAAACAGAGGGAAGATGTGATGAGTTTACTAACCCCTGGTTTAGGCTTAAACTCATTTTCTTATTACAAACTCCAAAAAGCAATAAAATATTGAAAACACAAAAAACAAACAATAATCATCTCCTCCGGGATTCTTTTCTCACCTCATTCACTCACAAACGAGAACTCGTTTCTTCCGTCTAATGCAAGACAGTTTGCACCTGAGCCAGACAGGTCATACACTTGAGCATAGGCAAGTAAGCAGTTCACAAGTCAATTTATTTCTCAGTCTCTTTGAGTCAAACTACGGTGTTCTGACTTCCTCATTGCACGAGAGGATACGTAGGTATAACTTAATTGTTATCGAACAAAATTCTCTGTATATTCCCCCTCTTTCAGCTTCATTCTTTAAGCCTCATAATCTTGAGCTCTGCATTCTTTCTTTACACTGACATTCTTTCATTTCACTCCACATTTCTTTTGCACTGACACTTGCATTCTTTTCCAGCTTTTGCACACAAAATAGCACTGACACTACCCCTTTAAACACAAACTTTAAAGCGTGGATCCCGTCGAGTACGGCGGACAATCTGGGTGCTAATACCTTCCCAGGTTGTAACCAACCCCCTTTCTCAGTTTCTCTGGTTCGCGACCGTCTTATCCATTTTTTCTCAGGTTTATGCAGCATTACCTTTCCTTCGGGATAAAAATGCCTAGCTGGCGACTCTTTTCATTCTTTTTCCTTCGCCGACCGTTCGCGTCTGTACCCCTCTTGGCGTTGTGTCATTTGGCGGGAGCGACAGCTTGGCGTCTCTGCTGGGGAACCTTATATTGCAACTAGGGCTTCTGGTTCTTTTTGTGGGTTCCTCCTAGCGCTTGTTTGATTTGTGTTTACTGGGGTGTTATGTGCTATGTGTGTTTATTTTATTTTACTTTATTTACTGATTTATGTGCAGCTTTATTTATTGCTTTCTTTACAGTTTTGCATATTTCATACTGTCCTTGCTGGATCTGGTTTGCTGTTTTGGTGGGTGGGGTTCCATTGAGAGTTTAAGGTCCTATACCTGGGACCTGAGTGACACCAAGGCTAGAGTGGTTCATGTTCTTTCCCATTCCATTTTGGTCTGGTGCGGGAATATGAAACACGGTTCAGATGTGGGTTTCTTCTTGAGAACTCTGTGCTACAAATTTCCTGTAGTGCTAGGGCTATCTGGGAAGCCTGCTAAGTCTGGATGACATTTATTATGACCTTCAGAAGCTGAGGTGAATTAGAGGAGGATCTTTTATGGTTATTGTAAACACTGTACCTCCGGGTTAGAAGTGTTTACACTTCTCATAACTGATCCAAGTCTGAGGATCCTTGTTCTAGAACATTACCTGTGAGGGGGTTGGGTTGTTTACAGGTTTGCAGGAACCCTTGGCCACATCATACCATGTTACTGTATTGTTTAAGAATACTCCACTTTGGACAGTTCTTGTGATTAACATGTGACTCTTTATTTGAGTCCCCCACCCTGGTTACTGGATTTCTGAGCCTTCATCCTGAACCTTTGAACGTACATGGGCCTTATATCAAGACAGATAATCAGATCCATCTTGATTACAAACCCTTTCATATCATTTGCATAATCATCATTGCATCATTTAACATTTGTTTATTTGCTTTTCAGGGTATCCATTTCATTGTATCATGGTTCTGGTTTTGACCCCTTCTTCTGCATAGACCTCTGCTTCAGCTGTCTTCACCAGTTATCTGCTTCAGTTATCTCCATCACCACCAGTACCAGTCTGTCAGTGGTCCACTTCAAGCTTCAGTCTATGATCTTCATCAGCACTTATCTTCAGTTTCTTCCAGCAAGCATTCATGACTACTCCCAGAAAGAGCAACATATCCTATCACTTCTTTGAGCCTGTATTGACTGGTATCAGGCAGGTCCAGTCATTCATCACCCTTGACCATATCCCACTGTTTAGAGAACACTATGGAGGTATCTTGGATATGGTTATGGACCTTGACCCTTCTCAGAGGAGCATGATCCACACATGCTTGCAGTTTTATGACCCACCACTGAGATGCTTCACATTTCCAGACTTCCAATTAGGGCCTTTACTGGAAGAGTTTTCTTTGTTGATTGGAGTGCTTGTCAGAGGAGGGATCCCCTTAAACCCAGAGATGACTGCTCCCAGAGATGAAGAGATAGCAAGGGCACTGTACTTGGAGCCTGCCCTTATTGAGCAAAGTATGACAACAAAGGCTGGGATTCCTGGTTTGCATTTGGACTTCTTGATTTCTCAAGCCATCCTGAAGGCTTCATTGGGAGAGTGGAAGGCAGTCTGTGCACTGTTAGCCCTCAGCATATATGGGGCTATATTGTTTGCAGATGAGCCTAAATTTGTCAGCAAGAATGCCATCCATCTGTTTCTTCTGAAGAACCCAGTGCCTACACTGCTAGGAGATTTTTATTACTCCATTCACCAGAGAAATGAGAAACAGAGGGGGAAGTTGGTAAGATGTTGTGCTCCTTTGTTTTACTCTTGGTTACTCAGACACCTGCCTAAATCAGATGCTTTCTTGAACCCACATCAGCAGAAGAATTGGGCCAAGAGGTTCATTGCCTTGACTTCAGATGATATCAGATGGTGCACCCAGAGCACCAAAGGCAAGGACATTATCACCAGCTGTGGACAATACCCGAATGTGCCTCTGATAGGAGTGAAGGGTTGCATCAACTACAATCCTTTACTGTTTAAGAGACAATTGGGCTATGCCTTAGTCCACCCTCCCAGAGGACAGGATTTAGCTGAGACCCTGTATTGTGAAGTGCAACCTAATTCAGCTGTTGTCAGACAAGCATCCTAGGCTTGGGACAACATCCAGACAAAAAGGGTAGCTATTCTTGGAAGATGTAACAATGTTGCTTCAGCTCAGTACTATGACTGGTCCCGTACCAGAGCTCAAATTACCAGAATGTCTTTCACCTTGGAAGACATACCTGGACCATCCACAGTACAGCCTGCAGCAACAGTTAGCCTGGAGGAGTTTGAAAAATTGAAGGAAAGGAATGAGCAACTGTCTCAGGCCTTGAAGAAGACTCTTTGGGAAAGAAGTGATGGTCGTCTGGACATTGAGAGATTGGAAAAGCTCAAGGTTGAGCATCTTGCCAAAATTGAAAGGACAAAAGACTACATAAGGAAAGCAAGGGCTGGGGAACAAATATTGAAGAATGCCTGTAAAGAGGACAATATCCAGAAAGCTAGGGCTGAGCACTATCTGCAAGAGAGTCAGGCTAGGTGGGTCACGATCACCGAAGCCCGTACACAAGAAGACCAGAAGGCTCAAGCCAAGATTGAACAGCTGGAGGCCAATGAGAAGAAACATCAGGAAGCACTGTTGGCTGCACAGAAAGAGATATCAGAGTTGAAGCTCAGAGCAGGATTGAAGAAATCCAAAGACCAGGATAGGCATAAGAAACTGACTACTGCCATTGCCACCAGGAACCTCCTTATTAGGACCAGTACAGAGCATCCAACTGGTCCAGTGACTGAGGCACTCCTGAAGGAGGTCAGAGAAGATGAGTTTGGACTGGATGTCTGACTTTTTGCTTGTTGTTTCTTTCCATTTGATGTACTTTTCCTCTTTTGTTGTATTTTGACACTCAATGGGCATGTATTGCAAAACAGACTATGTATTGTTCATCATGTGTAATATATTTTAGTTTGAGTTTTCATTTGGGTTTTCTCTCAACAACATCAAGCATCTTCCTCGAGGTCTGGAAAGGTCAAAACCAAGAACCAAACCGGATACCTTGGAAAACAAATAAGCATACTGCATTGCATACTAACTTTGTTTTTGTTTTGTAGGTTTTGTTATTATTATTGTTTCTAACTTTGTTGTGATCTTAGGAAACATTGCTCGTCGCCGAGTGTTCCCTGTCAACCGCACGCACCGGTACCCGACTCGTAACAATCTTCCCGGCATTCAAATGGAACAAGTACAGCAGGATTTGACTGAGGTCAGAAACCAGATGGCCAATGAGAGAGTAGAGATGAGAAATCAGATGTCCCAGTTTATGGCAGTGATGACTGGCTTAGCCCAGAGTCAAGAAAGGTTAAGAGAGCTGGTGGAAAGACAAACTCCTGAAGAGCCTCATCTGGGAACAGGGGGAACTAGCAACAATGAACGGGGGCAGCCTCATATTGATCCACCAGAGTATGGACCTCACTTGAATCCAAAAGTCAACATCCCGAGGAATGTTCAAGGTAATACTGCTGGGGGTAGAATCCTGCAAGAGGATCCCTAAGAAGAACAGTTTACTGTTATGGGGGCTGGAGATGAAGTATATGACAGAAGATTAGACGAGATTGCTGAAAAGTTAAGATCTTTGGAATCTCGGAATTCTTTGGGCTTTGATGTGATGGATATGGGACTAGTGGATGGGGTGAGAATTCCCCACAAATTTTAAACCCCCATGCTTTGAAAAGTACAATGGTACCTCCTGTCCTCGCACTCATCTGCAGTCTTTCTTGGGAAGGCTCAAAGCTTATACTATGGATGAAAAGCTATGGATGTTCTACTTTGAGGACAGTCTGACTGGAGCTTCGAGAGAATGGTATTCGCACTTGACTAGGGCCACCATAAGATGTTGGAAGGATTTGGCCGAAGCTTTCATCCGTCAGTATCAGTACAACCTGGACATGGCTCCCAATAGAACTCTTCTAATGGGCATGTCTCAGTCCTCCAGAGAGAGCTTTCAGGATTATGCTCAAAGATGGAGACAGCTTGCTGCTGCTGTCCAACCACCCATGTCAGAAAGGGAAATGGTTGACATGTTCATGAACACATTGCAAGGGACTTACATTGATAGACTGGACGCTTTCTCCTCTATCAGTTTTGGTGATGTGGTCATAGCTGGTGAGAGGATTGAAAGTCTCTTGAAGATGGGCTAAATCTCCGACAGTGGTGCAAGTTCCTCCAGCAATCCCAGAAAACCTTTTGCAGGACCCCGAAGGGCAGGTGAAACTAATTCTATTCATGCAAGCCGGGGCAGGCCCCAGTATTCTCATCGGTCAGTAGCAGCTGTTACCATCCCAACTCCAGTATCACAACAACCATCATATCCTCAACAACAACAACCACAGTATCAACAACAAGCTCTTTATCCACATTAAAGGTCGTATAATAACAACAACGGTAATCAACAACAGCGTCCCTTCCAACAGAGGCCATCACAAGCAAACATGGTAATTGACCCAATCCCAATGCCGTATGCTGCACTCTTGCCACAACTCCTAAAGCTCAACCTAGTTGAGTTAAGGACGTTGGCTCCTCCAGATCCTCTCAATCTGCCAAAGAACTATGATGCAAATGCCAGGTGTGCATTCCACTCAAACGCACCGGGGCATAATACTGAAAAATGCAGGGCCTTACAGATGAAAGTCCAGGATTTGGTAGACTCAAAAGCTCTCAATTTTGCGCCTCCTCCGAATGTTACAAGAAATCCAATGCCTAGTCACAATGGGCCTAGGATTAATGCTGTTGAGGAGGCAAACCATCCACATTAATTAGTAGTGTTGCACATATCCGAACACCTTTGGTTGAAATCAAAGCTCAGTTGTTAGAATGCCAAGTGTTCCCCGGGTGTGAGGTCGGCTGTGGATGTTGCAATATTGCCGTTAATGGATGTGAGAGACTGAGAAACGGCATAGATGGTCTCATTAGAGATGGCATCCTTCAGATTACAACAACAACAACTACAACTCCAACAACCCCTTTACCAACAATCACATATACTCCTACAACATCAGCAACCCTGGTTCCAACAGATTCTGCTACAACTCCAACAATTACTCAATCAATCACTTCAACGGATACAAGTTCAGTCACAATTCCTTCTACAACAATAACACCCATTACTCCATCAGTTCCTGCAACAACTTCAATACCCGTCCAGTCAACAGTACCGTCTACAACATCAGCAACAGTTAATGAAAGCGTCTCAACGGTTACGATATACTACGATCCCGCAAATGTTCCTTCCAACAACTCACAACAAATTGCTACTCCTGTCAGAACTCCAGTTACCATATATTATGATCCACACACCATTGTGGTCCCCTCTGCAGCTGCTATCAGTCTGGTCACTATCACAGTGCCTGGTCCAGTTCCTTATGAAAGCGATAATGCCATCCCTTGGCACTATGGCTCGGATCTATACAGCAAGGGGCAGAAAATCACTTTAGAGTCATCAACTTCTTCACCTCAGATAGACAATGTGGGGGGAGGCGGAGGCTTCACTAGAAGCGGACGTCTCTTTGCCTCGCAAATTCCAAGACCCATTGCTGAAGCAGAAGCTACTGCTAAGGCAAAAGGGAAGAGTGTGGTGCAAGAAGAACCAGTTGCTAAAGAAACTTTGAAGACTCCTTTTGATCAAGAGGTTGATGAATTCATGCGAATTATCAAAAAGAGTGATTATGAGGTGGTGGACCAGCTTCACCAAACACCTTCCAAAATCTCCATACTATCATTGCTAATGTGCTCCGAGGCTCATCAGAACACACTATTAAAAGTCCTGCACGCAGCTTATGTGTCGGAGGAGATTAATGTTAATCAGTTAGAGGCTGTGGTCTGAAATGTCAACGCTAGTCATGGACTAGGATTTACCAACGTTGATCTGACAACGGAAGGTTACAATCACAACAAGGCTTTGCACATTACCTTGGAGTGTAAGGGTGCAGTTCTTTCTCACGTATTGGTGGACACATGGTCATCACTCAATGTCCTACCCAAGAAAGCCCTTGTGAAACTGGAGTATGATGGATTGGCACTACGCCCCAGCAACTTGGTAGTGAGAGC
Source organism: Lathyrus aphaca (assembly GCA_963966055.1). Lineage (NCBI taxonomy): Eukaryota > Viridiplantae > Streptophyta > Magnoliopsida > Fabales > Fabaceae > Lathyrus > Lathyrus aphaca. The sequence continues at coordinate 261,959,470 of OZ014519.1, forward strand.
CTTTGACGGTTCTAAAAGATCAGTTCTGGGAGAGATAGAGTTGCCAATAATGATTGGCCCACAGGTTTTCAAAACGACCTTCTTTGTGATGGATATACAGCCTGCCTACAACTGTCTATTGGGTAGACCATGGATACACGCCGCTGGCGCCGTGACGTCAACCCTTCACCAGAAGTTAAAATTTGAGTGGGAGGGCCAAGTCATTACCATTTGTGGGGAGGAGGATATCTTCGTTAGCCAGCTGGCTACTTTTAAGTACATAGAAATGGATGGGGAGATCCATGAGACCATGAGTCAAGGGTTTGAGGCCCTTAATATCAATGAAGCATCTACTGTGTCTGGGACTTCCATCATATCATATCAACAAGCCCGGAAGGTTGTTGAGGATGGTACCGCTCAAGGCTGGGGCAAGCTGCTGCCAGTTGAAAAGAAAGAAGACCGATTCGGGTTGGGTTACGGACCAACTCGACAAGATCAACCAGAGGCTGCAACGGAGCCCAAGTTTGTCAGCGGGGGAATTCTCAACCCGGATGCTGTTAACAATTTGGAAGATGAGTCAGAAGACGAGCGCAACCTGGAAAGCTGGATACGTCCAAGGATCCCGGGGAACCATGTCTCAAACTGGTCTTCCCAGGAAATTATAAGAGTTACTCCTGCAGAGTAATTATTATTTTCCTGTCTTTTAAGCATGCATCAAGTCCTGCATCTTGCCCAAGATGTCAGGGCTCATTTTGTAATCGGGCCATCTTGTATTTTGTGCAAACGATCAATTAATGAATATCAGGACATCTTTTGCAAATGAGTCTTTCCTTTTCCGCTCACTATTTTTCATTTTTCATTTTTTGTACAAAAATAAAATGGCAATGTTTTTCAAAATAATAACTTCATTTTCACTTTTTCTAAAGCAAGATAAAACTGATCACTAAAATGAACAAATCTAAACCCTTGCAGAGAGTGCCTTCCAGACTGCACCGACAAAAACACCGCTATGACTTTGTATGACTTTGACAATCTGATTAATCAAGCTGACAAAGGGGTTGAAGAAGATTATGAGCTACCTAAAGAACTAGCCAGGTTGTTAAGGCAAGAGGAAAAGATTATAACTCCTCATCAGGAGGAAGTTGAGACAGTTAATCTTGGTACCAAAGAAGACTTGAAAGAAGTGAAAATCGGGGCCCGTCTGCAAGGTTCAGTGAAAGAACAACTTATAGACATGCTTCGGGAGTATGTGGATGTTTTTGCTTGGTCTTATCAGGATATGCCAGGTCTGGACACCGACATTGTTATGCACAAGCTGCCTCTAAAAGAAGTCTGTCCTCCAGTAAAACAGAAGCTGCACCGTACTCGTCTGGATATGGCTATGAAGATAAAAGAAGAGGTACAAAAACAGTGGGATGCCGGTTTCCTTGCTGTAACTAGTTACCCGCCGTGGGTTGCTAACATTGTACCTGTGCCTAAGAAGGATGGCAAGGCAAGGATGTGTGTGGACTACCGGGACCTGAACAGAGCCAGCCCGAAAGATGATTTCCCATTACCTCACATTGATGTATTGGTCGACAATACGGCTCAGTTCTCGGTGTTCTCCTTCATGGATGGATTTTCAGGATATAATCAGATCAAGATGTCACCTGAAGACATGGAGAAGACAACTTTCATCACACCCTGGGGCACATTCTGTTATAAGGTGATGCCATTCGGACTGAAGAATGCTGGTGCCACTTATCAGCGGGCTATGGTAACATTATTCCATGACATGATCCACAAAGAAATTGAATGTTATGTGGATGACATGATTTCCAAGTCCCTCACAGAAGAAGACCACCTGGTGAATCTATTGAAGCTATTCAAGCGTCCGAGGAAGTACCAATTGAAGCTAAACCCCAACAAATGCACATTCGGGGTGCGGTCCGTTAAGCTGCTAGGATTTATTGTAAGCGAGAAAGGGATTGAAGTTGACCCTGATAAAGTTAAAGCCATTCAAGAAATGCCGGAACCAAAGACTGAAAAAGAAGTTCGAGGGTTCCTAGGTAGATTGAACTACATTTCAAGGTTCATATCTCACCTTACAGCAACCTGTGAGCCCTTGTTCAAGTTGTTAAGAAACGAATAAACGGTCAGGTGGAATGAAGACTTCCAGAAGGCTTTTAATAAAATCAAGGAATACTTACAAGAGCCTCCAATTCTTATGCCTCCAGTTGAAGGAAGACCTCTGATAATGTACTTGATAATATTAGAAGAGTCAATGGGGTGTGTGCTGGGCCAGCATGACGAGTCTAGTCAAAAATAGTATGCAATATACTACCTAAGCAAAAAGTTTACCGACTGTGAACAACGTTATTCACTGCTCGAGAAAACTTGCTGTGCTTTAGCGTGGGCTGCTCGCCGACTAAGGCAGTATATGTTGACCCACACTACCTTGTTGATCTCCAAGATGGATTCAGTCAAGTACATATTTGAGAAGCCAGCACTTACCGGACGGGTTTCAAGATGGCAAATGATTCTCACAGAATATGACATTCAGTACACATCTCAAAAAGCCATCAAAGGCAGTGTATTGTCCGATTATTTCACTGAGCAACCCATTGATGATTACCAGCCTATGAGATTTGACTTCCCTGATGAAGACATCATGTTCGTAAAAGCAAAAGATCATGAAGAGCCTATTCACACTGAAGGGCCTGACCCAGAAGAAGAATGGACTATGATGTTTGATCGGGCTGTTAATATGAATGGTCGTGGTGTTGGTGCAGTACTCATTACACCTAAGGGAGTTCACATGCCTTTCTCGGCAAAACTCACTTTTAACTGCACTAACAACGAAGATGAATACGAAGCTTGTATCATGGGTCTTGAGGAAGCCATTGACCTCAGGATCAAGACTTTAACTGTGTTCGGAGATTCAGCTCTGGTAATTAATCAAACCAACGACAAATGGTATACTCACCAGGAGCATCTGATACCTTACCGGGACTATACGAGGAGGTTACTTACCTTCTTCACAACAGTCAAGCTTGAGTATATCCCTCGAGATGAAAATCAATTTGCAGATGCTCTGGCTACCATTTCATCCATGACCAAAGTTCAAGCTGCCAACTTTGTGCCTCGGATTTCAGTATCCAGACTTGGTTCTACGACATCAAATGCTTCTTGGAGGATAAAACATACCCACCTAGGGCATCATCCAATGACAAGAAGACATTAAGAAGGCTAGCTGGTAGTTTCTTCCTGAATGCTGATGGTTCCTTGTACAAGAGAAACTTTGGCATGGTAATTCTCAGATGTGTTGATAAGACAGAGGCAGACTTGTTGATGCACGAGGTGCACGAAGGATCTTTTGGTACCCATGCTGGAGGGCATGCTATGGCTAAAACGTTGTTAAGATCAGGCTATTACTGGATCACAATGGATGCAGACTGTCGTGCTTATGCCAGGAAATGCCATAAATGCCAGATTTATGCAGATAAAGTGCATGTGCCTCCAAATCCTCTGAATATGATGTCTTCACCGTGGCCCTTCGCCATGTGGGGCATTAATATGATCGGCAAGATTGAACCGACTGCTTCAAACGGCCACAGATTCATCCTGGTAGCTATTGACTATTTTACCAAGTGGGTTGAAGAAGCTTCATATGCAAATGTCACCAGGCAAGTGGTAGCCCGATTCCTGAAGAGGGACATCATCTGTCGATATGGAGTTCCCGAGCGAATCATTATTGATAATGGTTCCAACTTGAACAACAAAATGATGGCAGAACTATGCCGGGACTTCAAGATCCAACACCACAATTCTTCTCCCTACAGGCCAAAGATGATTGGCGTTGTTGAGGCAGCTAACAAGAATATCAAGAAGATTGTGCAGAAGATGGTGGTCACCTACAAAGACTGGCATGAAATGCTACCATTTGCCTTGCATGGGTACCGTACATCAATCAGAACATCCACTGGGGCAACATCGTATCAACTTGTGTATGGTATGGAGGCAGTCCTACCTATTGAAGTTGAATTACCCTCCTTGCGGGTGCTGATGGATGTCAAACTGAATGAAGCAGAATGGGTCTGATCCCGGTACGAACAACTGAGTCTGATCGAAGAGAAGAGATTAGCTGCAATTTGTCATGGGCAGTTGTATCAGAAAAGAATGAAGAAAGCCTTCGATCAGAAAGTCAGGCTTCGGGAATACCAAGTATGAGATCTTGTGCTGAAAAGACTCCTTCCTCCTCATACAGACCACAGGGGCAAGTGGACTCCGAACTACGATGGTCCATTCATAGTAAAGAAAATATTCTCTGGTGGAGCACTGATGCTCAGTACTATGGATGGTGAAGACTTCCTGTCCCCTGTGAATTTAGATGCAGTTAAAAAATACTTCGCATAAATGACCCGCTGGACATAAAAATAGAATGTAAGTCCAGGCAAAAATAGGGCATCCCGGCGAGTCAAAAACAGAATAAAAGACTCGGGCAAAAATAAGGGAAAATGAATAAAAATGTACACCCACTGAGTTGAAAAGCCGCATTGGACAGCTCAGGCAAAAATGGGTATCCCGGTGGATTGAAAACCCGAAAGGGCGATCCACGCAAAATAAGGGAATAAGCGAACAACTGCATTCTGAATTCGTCTGTATCGCTTACAACATGGCAAGCTTCGAAAGGTTAAAGCATTGGTCAGAATCAACCTTCTTCAAAAGCAGGATGAGAAGAACGTCAATGTCATACGGGTCATAGCAAAAGGGAAGCTCATTGAAGCGTCATCAACATTGCCGGCATCTTTTTGTTTCTCAATTTGTAACAATCTCCTCATTTCAGGGGATCTGTTTCTTTGACTGTACTCGCCAATTCAGGGCTCACAAATTAATAAAATCAGATTTTCAGTCACACTTTGTCTTGTACATTTTTCATTTTTATTTGCAAAAAATGTCCGATATCCTGGATATAATGGTTGCATAAATACAGATGTGCCTTTTCTAAATCACATGCTTACAGGGAATATATTTTCTCCCGGGAGTGTCTAAATTCCTATAATGGAACCCAATAAGGGACACCTCGGGACACTTGTACGCTTCTTTGTCATAACAGGATTGCAGGTATTCAAAGCCCAACATGGGGCATGAAAGCTTCTCCCCAGCAAGCTGCCAAGAAATTTACTCAGCACATCTTCCAAATAGCACCAGAGATGCTTTCTCCCCAGCTGAGTTGTCAGACATCATCCTCCTCAGCAGAATCCCTACAGATCACTAGGAATGTCAGTCAATGATTGTCCATCCCCAGCCAAGTGCAAAAACAATGGAACCATCTCCCCGCAGAGCTCCAGCCTCTATCCAGAAGAGCAATGTCTGAAGATCTCACAAAAAAAGTGACGAAAGCTACCATAGCCCCCAGCTGGGTTCCTCATTATCAAGATTGGTCTATCAAGTGGCCTATTTTCCCAAGCAGTCATACATCTTATCAGATCTACCAATGATCTTTTCCCCCAGCTGGGATATTCTTTCAAAGCAGATCAGCCAGAGATCTTCACGACAACGGGATCCGAATCCCGAATCGGTATCTTTTGCATAATCATAGCATTCGCATCATATTTTCCCTCAGAGCGTAGCATTCCGTCTAATACGGAGCATTACGGCAAAAATCAAACATACTGCATAATCATAAGTCATGTTTTGAATCAGTCACCTGTGAATACTGACATACCATCAACAACATATAGAATACCTCTCAAAAATTCTCTGGCAGAATATCAAAGCATTTTCTTTACATTCCCAAAAAAACAAATACATGCTCCTTTTGACACCCGTCCGTGTCATCTTTCCCCAGAAAGTCGCCAGAACATCCCCTACAAACAGATACTTATACATTACAGATGCTTCTTGACACTCGTCGGTGTCATATCCCCAGCAGAAAGCCAAAGCGTCCCCTTTGCACTCTCAAAATACAGATACATGCTCCTTTTGGCACTTGTCCGTTCACCGTTCCCCAGCATGGTTTCCTAAACACTTATTGTAAACTCAAACACTTGTTTATAATACACTTCTTCCGGCACCCGTTCGTGCCATCTTATCCCCACAGATCTTCAGAAATATTTCTTATAACTTATACACTTCCCTTTATGATACTCTTCCGTATCATACACTCCCCAGCAAGTTGAACACTCGTCTGTGTCCCACTCATGGTTACTTTTTACTCATACAGATACTCGTCCGTATCTTGTATACACACTTAATTCCCCTCAGAGTCGACACTCGTCCGTGTTCTTTTTTAACCAGTTGATACTCGTCCGTATCATCATCTCTAAACATGCGTCAGCGTTTGTTTCTACTAATACTCGTCCGTATCATAGTCTTAAGGATGCTCGCCCGCATCTTTAAACTATACACAATGTCAAACACTTATACCTTTCCTTTCTTGAATTTAGACACTCGTCTGTGTCTACCATTCCCCGACAAATCCCAATAAATTATTTTCTTTCTATCTTACATTCGTCCTATGTCATGATACTTTCGACAGCCGTACCCTGCCAGGTGATCGTCCTTCACCTTTTGATGATAGTCCTTCATCATCCCCCCAGTGGAGTCTCCATTATTGGAACCCTTTTCTATCCGGCATTCGTCCTATGTCATGATATGTTTAGCAGCCGTCCCCTGCTAGGTGATCGTCCTTCACCTTTTGATGATCTTCCTTCATCATTTTATCCGATGGCCGTCCCCATCGTTGATCTTGTTATCTGACATTCGTCCTATGTCATGATAAACCCCGAGAGCAGCCGTACCCTTCCAGGTGATCGTCCTTCACCTCTTGATGATCGTCCTTCATAATTTTATCCGATGGCCGTCCCCATCGTTGACCTTTTCTATCCGACATTCGTCCTATGTCGAGATACTTTTGGCAACCGTACCTTTCCGGGTGATCGTCCTTCACCTTAGATGATTGTCCCTCATCTTGTCCCCAACAGAGCAGCCGTCCCCTACTAGGTGATCATCCTTCACCTTTGATGACCGTACCTCATCATTTGTTTCATTAACCCGATGGTAGTCCCCATCATTGACTTTATCTATAATCCCCAGAGAATCTTGTTACTTCACCTGGTGGCCGTCCCCATCATAATCCTTTATTTCCCCAGCATGTCGGCCGTCCCCGTCATTGCTTTATCCCCAGTAGTCGTCCTCTGCTCGACGGTCGTCCTCCATCGCCCGCACTTTATAATCATACTTTAATTCCTTTTACAATCTATATCCCTTTTCTTCATAACCAAGGAGTTCAAATTATGGGTTGTCTTTGGTATTCAACCACAAGTTATCTTGTTTGCCTGTTAAGCCGTCGCTTACATCCTGCACAGCTAACTCATGTTTGAATATGGGCAGCTGTAAACACCCTAAATTTTCCCTCACTCATTTCACCATGGCTTGTGATTCTTTTCATTTGCATAAGTTCAATCATATCATCTCATATTGCATTTTTGCTTCACTGCATTGGTTCTAAGTCATCTGCATCTAGGGTTTATGATCTGAGCCATCCCTGGGCCATCTGAGCCACTCCAAAGGTCTTCAATCATCTCAAGAGGGTCCATGTATGTTCAAGCATCATATTATATCCTCCCAATATCAAGGAAGTAAAAGAATCACAAGAACTGAGGAAGGCATGGAAGCAAAGCCAAGCTTGACTGCACAGATGACCTAAAATTAGGGCTTTGGTTTCAGAGGCCATAACTCCAATTTTTTTGGTCATTATTTTTTCTATTGGTCTCAATATGTTATAAGGATCATACATACCAATTTTCATGAAGAAATTCAATGGGGAAGCAATCTGATCAATAGATGACTTCTTGAGCAAGTCAGTGCAAAATCAGGGCATCTGAGGCCCCCAATCATCCAACCAAAGGGTCTTCTCTATCATTTTGGGTGTATATGATCTTTATTTGATCTTAGAAGAAGTTATAAGTTCACAAAATTGAAGAATTTCAAGTCATTTGCAAAGTTGCCATTTTGGAAAAGTGACTTGTAATGTGAACTTGCCAGTTTGGGAAAGTTTTTCAACCTCCTCTTTTTGATTAAAAAATGCTTCAAATGAAAAATTCTTGGTCATGAAAGTTGTATATTGGATCATTCCCTTTTCAAAAAGTACAAGAACTTGACCTAATTCATTTTGGAACTCAAGTTATGGCTTGTCAAAGTTGGGAAAAGTCACATAAATTTCACTTTTACACCAAAGAGGGAAGTTTGCAAATTCTCATGCCAAGCATTTTTGTGACCTCAAACACACTTCTACATGTCTTAACATCATAATGCATTGCCTAAGGATCAGAATTGGCCCAAGAATCACAACTTTTCATGCCTTACACATCAAGAAATCACAAAGGGGCCAAAGTTGCACCAATTTGCAAAAGCTCATGTAACCATACCTCCACTTGTTACAACTCATCAAATCTAATCCATAAGCCTTCCTTGATCCTTGCTACGCACAGCCATGCCCAAATCCAAGCCTGCCATGTGCCCATACCTCAAGTACACCAACTCTTGACTTTATGCATTTTGCTCCATACCAATCACACTGCTCCACAACAACTCTCTGACCTATAAAGGATTGATATGTGGACCTCAAGCAACTCAACAGATACCACAACACAAGCTGAAACCTCCAAGAACTCAGCATTCCACAAAACTCTCCAACTTGTAAAAGCTTTCGAAACTCATAGCTCACTGACTAAAAACTCAAAACTACCTTCACCAATCAACTCAGCCTCACTAAAGGACCCTTTCCCACCCTTCAAACAAGCCTAAAAGCACCCATAGCCAAATCACGATTCTGGTGCAGCAAGGTTGCAAGCTCTCAAACCAGCCACTCTCAAAGCTTTTCAAGCATTGTAGCTTCATCATAAGGTCAAAGGGAGTGAGTTTGCACAAGGAAGAGGTCCAGAAAGCTCAAAGTTGCAAGGTTCAAAGCTCAGGTAACCTCTTCAAATGTTTTTCCAGAAATGTGTTTTTAAGTTTCTAATTGATTCTCCATGATTCACTGATGATCCTGATGTGTTTATTTTCGAAAATGATCAAGTATTGAGCATGTATTGAATCTCTGAAATATCTGCATATTTTTCCGTTTGCTTTCGATTCTTGACTTTGAGTGAAAATAAATGGATTTTGAGGTCTGAATCTTGTTTAGAATTGTTAGAGGTGTGTTTCTGAAGAGTTTGGTGAGTTTATTTTGCGTTTTGAGTGAGATAGCAAGAATGTATGGCCGGAGAAGATGACCGGAGCAAGCTCCGGTCACCTGAGAGTGATTAGAACCCTAATTAGGGTTTAGTGGCCAAGTTTAAATGTCAGCCATAGGATCCAGTTTCGCGCGCGTGTGGATTGTCCAGATCATTCCACTTAAGATTAATTCTTAATTAATTAAGTTAATCATATAATTAAGTCAGATTCAATCCTGTCCCCTCATCTGCGCGTGCAGTCAAACCAGCTTTGAACCATGGCATTTGGATCAGTTGACTTCACTTAATTCACATTTTTATTCATTTAAATTCATTTGTTTTGCATAATTTATTTAAAATACCTAGAAAACACTAAAAATATTTTCCTTTTGCATTTTCATTTCAAATATTTTTCTCAACCAGAAAACATTTTTATTTTTATTTTTTGCATACAATTTGTATTTTTAAAATATTTAAATGTTTATCTTAATTAATTAATGGAAATTAATTAATTAAAATACCATTTAAGTTTCTAAAAATCACCAAAACAATCACCTTGCATCTTGACACATTTAGAGACATTATCAAACCATTCATACAAATTTCTTTTTGGTTCTTGATCCATTTTGACATTTTTCTTTGGATTTAGGGTTCTTTAAAATCAATATTTTGACCCTAACGTAGAAAAATCTTTTCTTCCTAACCATGCAGGGTTTGATAGTGATTCTTTTTGCATTGCATCCCATATATCATGTAGCTTCTAGGATAAAATTGGCATGAATTTATCTTTCATTTTTGATTTGTTTTGCATTTTTCTTTGTGAGGTACCTTAAAACCCTAGCAAACTTAGAAAAATCATAACTTCCTTAGGGTTAAGAGTTAGGTCTCCTCCTTTGGGGTGTGGCATCATATGGGTTTAGGGTACCTTTGATTACATTTTCAATTTTTTATCATGTCATTTGCTTCTGATTTTGAATTTTGCATTGCATATTGTATGTAAACCCTAATTTTTGCCTTCATTTGCATTCATTCTTCATATGCTTGCATACATGAACTTGCCATGACATTTTGTGCATCCACATGACATATGGAACACCTTAGGACATATTGAAATCATGTTTGATCATTGCTTCATCCATTTGACATGTTATGCATCCATTGCATTTCATAAGTTTTCATGAACTTTCATGCCTCTTATTTGTCTCATTTGCATTCTCATCTTTTGTATGATCATCCTCATCTCTTGGCATGCTTTCATACCATCTCATAGCATCACTTGCATCATGATTATGTTTCAGACTTTTGTTTTCATCATTGCATTTCATCCCATTTTCATTTCATTTCATTTCTTTGTGCTAACGTTTCAGGTGGTAAGTGTTTGAGAAGTGAATTTTCCTTCACTTCTCATAATCTTTTCTCATCTCTTTTATGCATTCATTTCTGCATTTTTACTTGTGAATTAGAGTGAGCTTGCTCATTCATTTTCCCTCCTCCCTTTCTTTCTTCAAGCAACTTGTCTTCTTAAGTGAAGCAAGTTTACTTGCTTCTTCTTGCTTCTCTTTATTCATCCTGCTTCTTCCTTGGTTGCTTTTCTCTTGAAGATCTCTTGCAAGCCTCATAAACCCTAGGAATACCCAAGCATGATCACAATTAGGGTTTTATTAGTCCCCCTTTAGTTTTACCTTTGTGTCTTCCTTTGTGTCTTCTCTTCTCATCTCTTAATCGAGGACTAAACCTTAAAGGTTTTAAGGCTTTGTGATTAGAGTTATGCCTGTATCCTTCTATTAGGATGAAGTGTATAACTTTAATCCTAAGTGTTAAACGCTTAATGTATTTAAACCCTTTAATCAATCCACTTTGATAATCATTAAGACATCAAGCTTGTAACTTGGGCCTTGCATTAGGGTTCTAATTCTTCCTTAATTGGTTAAGAAGGACTAACCCTAGTGTTAATGGATAAGTCCCCCTCAAGTGTCTTACCAATCATAAAATCCATTTCCTAATCCTACCATTAACTAAAATCCACTCTAATAAAGGCCTTGTTTTGTCATGAGTTTAATCCCTAATCATGGATTTAGTTGAGGAGCCTTCCTCAGCTTAAATGTTCTCATCTATTATCCTTCTATTAATATGGTGTAATGGGTCCATTAAATCTTTGATTATGGCTTAAACTCATTACTTAACACTAAACAAAAATTCCAAAAAACATCTAAATAATTGCAAGTAGGTTAATGATATTAATCCTACATCATGGTGATTAAGTGTGAGGTGTTTACCTCATATTTAAGGTATTCTCACTACCCCTAATCAGAGGGAAGATGTGATGAGTTTACTAACCCCTGGTTCAGGCTTAAACTCATTTTCTTATGACAAACTCCAAAAAGAAATAAAAGATTGAAAACACAAAAAATAAACAATAATCGTCTCCTCTGGGATTCTTTTCTCACCTCATTCACTCACAAACGAGAACTCGCTTCTTCCGTCTAATGCAAGACAGTTTGCACCTGAGCCAGATAGGTCATACACTTGAGCATAGGCAAGTAAGCAGTTCACAAGTCAATTTATTTCTCAGTCTCTTTGAGTCGAACTACAATGTTCTGACTTCCTCATTGCACGAGAGGTTACGTAGGCATAACTTAATTGTTATTGAACAAAAGTCTCTGTATATTCCCCCTCTTTCAGTTTCATTCTTTAAGCCTCATAGTCTTGAGCTCTGCATTCTTTCTTTACACTGACATTCTTTCATTTCACTCCACATTTCTTTTGCACTGACATTTGCATTCTTTTCCAGGTTTTGCACACAAAATAGCACTAAAACTACCCCTTTAAACACAAACTTTCAAGCGTGCATCCCGTCGAGTACGGCGGACAATCTGGGTGCTAATACCTTCCCAGGTTGTAACCAACCCCCTTTCTCAGTTTCTCTGGTTCGCGACCGTCTTATCCATCTTTTCTCAGGTTTATGCAGCATTACCTTTCTTTCGGGATAAAAATGCCTAGCTGGCGACTCTTTTCATTCTTTTTCCTTCGCCGACCGTTCGCGTCTGTACCCCTCTTGGCCTTGTGTCATTTTGCGGGAGCGACATCCTGTAAGGAGAAGAGTTGTGATGTTGAATTTTGAAGTCCCGACACAGTTCTGCCATCATTTTGTTGTTCAAATTGGAACCATTATCAGTAATGATTTGCTCGGGAACTCCATATCGACAGATGATGCCTCTTTTCAGGAATCTGGCTACCACTTGTCTGGTGACGTTTGCATACGAAGCTGCTTCAACCCATTTGGTGAAGTAATCAATGGCTACCAGGATGAATCTGTGGCCATTTGAAGCAGTCGGTTCAATCTTTCCAATCATGTCAATGCCCCACATGGCAAAGGGCCAAGGTGAAGACATTACATTCAAAGGATTTGGAGGCACATGCACTTTGTCTGCATAAATCTGGCATTTGTGGCACTTCCTGGCATAGGCACAACAGTCTGCATCCATTGTGATCCAGTAGTAACCTGATATTAATAATTTCTTAGCCATTGCATGTCCTCCAGCATGGGTACCGAAAGATCCTTCATGCACCTCGTGCATCAGCAAGTCTGCTTCTTTCTTGTCAACACATCTGAGAAGCACCATGTCAAAGTTTCTCTTGTATAACGAACCATCAGCATTCAAGAAGAAACTACCAGCCAGCCTTCTTAATGTCTTCTTATCATTAGATGATGCCCCAGTTGGGTACGTTTGATCCTCTAAGAAAATTTGATGTCATGGAACCAAGGCTTGTCATCTTTAGCAATGTCCACGGAGAATACGTATGCTGGCCGGTCAAGTCTGGATACTGAAATTCGAGGCACAAAGTTGGCAGCTTGAACCTTGATCATGGAGGAAATAGTAGCCAAAGCATCTGCGAACTGATTTTCGTCTCGAGGGATGTACTTAAGTTTGACTGTTGTGAAGAAGGTCAGTAATCTCCTCGTATAGTCACGGTATGGAATCGGATGCTCTTGGTGAGTGTACCATTTGCCGTTGGTCTGATTGATTACCAAAGCTGAATCTCTGAATACAGTTAAAGTTTTGATCCTGAGGTCAATGGCTTCCTCAAGACCCATGATACAGGCTTCATATTCAGCTTCGTTGTTAGTGCATGCAAAGGTGAGTTTTGCTGAGAAAGGCATATGAACTCCTTTCGGTGTAATGAGCACTGCACCAACTCCACGACCATTCATATTGACAGCCCCATCAAACATCATTGTCCATTCTTCTTCTGGGTCAGGCCCTTCAGTGTGAACAGGCTCTTCATGATCTTTTGCTTTTAGGAACATGATGTCTTCATCAGGGAAGTCAAATCTCATTGGTTGGTAATCATCAATGGGTTGCTCAGCTAGATAGTCAGACAGTACACTGCCTTTGATGGCCTTTAGAGATGTGTACTGAATGTCATATTTTGTCAGAATCATTTTCCATCTCGCAACCCTTCCGGTAAGTGCTGGCTTCTCAAATATGTAATTGACGGGGTCCACCTTTGAGATCAACAAGGTAGTGTGGGTCAACATATACTGCCTTAGTCAGCGAGCAGCCCACGCAATAACACAACAAGTTTTCTCGAGCAGTGAATAACGTTATTCACAGTCGGTAAACTTTTTGCTTAGGTAGTATATTGCATACTCTTTTTGACCAGACTCGTCATGCTGGCCCAACACACACCCCATTGACCCTTCTAATACTGTCAGGTACATTATTAGAGGTCTTCCTTCAACTGGAGGCATAAGAATTGGTGGTTCTTGTAAGTACTCCTTGATTTTGTCAAAAGCCTTCTGACAATCTTCATTCCACCTGACCATTTGTTCTTTTCTTAATAATTTGAACATGGGCTCACAGGTTGTAGTAAGGTGAGATATGACCCTTGATATGTAGTTCAATCTACCTAAGAATCCCCGAACTTCCTTTTCAGTCCTGGGTGCAGGAATCTCTTGAATGGCTTTGACTTTTGTCGCTCCCGATAAAATGGACATAGGCCCAGATAAAGGTACAGACGCGAACGGTCGGCGAGAGGGACAATGAGAACACACAGCAGTGAACTCACTGGAGATGAATAGAGTCGCCAGCTAGGCATTTTTATCCCGGAGGAAAGGCAATGCTGCATAGACCTAGAAAGAGATGGATAAGACGGTTGCGAACCAGAGAGACTGAGAAAGGGGGTTGGTTACAACCTGGGAAGGTATTAGCACCCAGATTGTCCGCCGTACTCGACGGGATCCACGCTTAAGAGATTTGTGTTTTAAAGGGGTAGTGTCAGTGCAATTTGTGTATAAAGAGCTGGAAAAAGGATGTACAGGTGTCAGTGTAAAAGAAGTGAAGTGTAATAAGTGAAGTGTCAGTGTAAGGAAAGAGTATGCTCATGATCATGAGGCTAAGAGAATGATGCTGGAAAGAGGGGGAATACACAGAGACTTTTGTTCGATAACTGTTAAGTTATGCCTACGTATCCTCTCGTGCAATGAGGAAGTCAGAACACCGTAGTTCGACCCAAAGAGACTGAAAGGTGAATTGACTTGTGAACTGCTTGCTTGCCTATGCTCAAGTGTATGACCTGTCTGGCTCAGGTGCAAACTGTCTTGCATTAGACGGAAGAAGCAAGTTCTCGTTTGTGAGTGAATGAGATGAGAAAAGAATCCCGGAGGAGACGATTATTGTTTGTTTTTGAGTTTTCAATCTTTTATTGCTTTTGAGAGTTTGTCATAAGTTAATGAGTTTAAGCCTAAACCAATGGGTTAGTAAACTCATCACATCTTCCCTCTGATTAGGGGTAATGAGAGTACCTTAAGTGTGAAGTCAGATTCTCACACTTAAACACCTTTGATGTAGGATTAAGATCATTAACCTACTTGTGATTATTTAGATGTTTTTGGTGTTTTTGTTTAGTGTTGAGTAATGAGGTTAAGCCATAATCAAGGATTAAACAGACTCATTACACCATCCTAATAGAAGGATAATAGATGAGAATGTTTAAGCTGAGGAAAGCTCCTCAACTTAATCCATGATTAGGGATTAAACTCATGACAAAACAAGCCTTTGATTAAGTGGATTTTATTTAATGGTATGATTATGAAGTGGATTTTATGATTTGTAAGACAACTTGAGGGGGACTTGTCCATTAACACTAGGGTTAGTCCTTCTTAACCAATTAAGGAAGAATTAGAACCCTAATGCAAGGCCCAAGTTACAAGTGTGATGTCTTGATGGTTATTAAGTGAATTGATTAAGAGAGTTAAACACATTAAGGGTTTAACACTTAGGATTAAAGTTATACACTCCATCCTAATAGAAGGATGCAGGCATAAGCTTAATCACAAAGCCTTAAAGCCTTTAGGGTTTAGTCCCTGATTATGAGATGAGAAGAGAAGACTCAAAGAAGATACAAAGGTAAAACTAAGAGGGGAGACTAATCAAAACCCTAATCATTGTCATGCTTGGTTGTTCCTAAGGTTTGTGAGGTTAAACAAGAAAGATCTTCAATGGAACCACCAGGAAGCAGATGAAAGGATCAAGAGAAGTAAAGCAACTTGCTTCATTCAAGAAGTCAAGTCACTTGAGGAAAGAAAGTGGGAAGAAGAAGAATGAGCAAGCTCAAACCCAAACACATATAAAAATGCATCATGGATGCAAGAGAGATGAAAAGAAAAGTTGTGAGAAGTGAAGGCAAATTCACTTCTCAAAATGACTTACCACCTGAAAGGTTAGAAAAGAAATGCAATGCAATGCAAAATGGGATGAGATGACATGATGAGAAACAAAACCAGAAGCATTTACATGATGCTAATGATGCTATGAGATGCTACAAACATGAGGCAGCACATGGAAATGACCATACAAGTTCATGAATGCAAATGAAGCAAGTTAGGAAGCATGGACATACATGAAAAGTTATGAAGTGCACATGGCATACAACATGGCAAATACATGATGCAATGATCAATCATGCTTTCAATATGTCTTATGATGTCAAATGAATCAAATGGATGCTTGGAATGTCATGGCAAGTCATGTTGTGCAAGAGAATGCAAGATGGGTGCATATGAAAGCCCAAACTAGGGTTTATGAACAATACATCAAACAAAAATCAAAATCAGAAGCAAACCCTAAGATAAAAAATTGAAAATGCCACTCAAAGGACCCCTAACCCTATACTAAACCAATGCCCAAAGGAGAGGTCTCAACTCTTAACCAATTTCAAGTTATGATTTTTCTAAGTTTGCTAGGGTTTTAGGGTTCCTAAACAAGAAAATTACTAAACAAATTGAAAATGAAAGATCAAATCATGGCCATTTAATCTTACAAACTACATGCTAAACACAATGCAATGCAAAAGGAATCAATGTCCAACTCCTCATGGATAGGCAGAAATGATTTTTGGAACTTTGGATCAAATTAATGCATAAAAATGATTTTAAATCAATGAAAAATTCTCAAAATGCATCAAGATCAAAAAATAAATTTGGTTTGAAGGTTGGACAATGTTTCTAAATGTCTTAGAACATTTCATGAATTTTTTGGTGATTTTTAAATACCTAAAAGTATTTTTAATAAATTAATTTTCATTAATCAATTAAAAATAATCTTTTAAATATTTAAAAATACTTTTTTAATGAAAAAAATGAAAATAAAAATATTTTTGTGTTTTAAAAATTAGTGAAACTCTTGACAAAAAGTTTCATAATTTTTAAAACAATTTTGCTATTTTTAATAAATTGTACAAATAAAATGAGAAATAAATGAATAAAACAAAGAAAATGAAAAAGTAAGATGGTGGAGATTTGAACTGGGTTTGGAAACATTGACCAGCGCGTCATCCAATGGCTGTGGTTGGTTCTGATTAAATTAATTTAATTAAGATTAATTAAACTAACTAAAAGTGATTAGGGCAAAACAAAAGGATCTGGGCCATTCATGCACGCGGGAGGTCAACGCAGTCAAGCAATCCAACGCTCCACATTCAAATGGAATTTAATTACAGGATTAGGGTTAATCAAACTCAGGTGACCGGAGGGGAGCTCCGGTCATCTTCCCCGGCGACCCCAAAACCCTAAATCATGATTCAGGCAACCATTCCTCAAATTAAAGCCAGGGAAACATTCCTCTACTCAAACCTTGCTCGAATCAACTCTCAAAATGAATTTCTCATGCTTAAACTAAGGGAATCGAAGCCATGAAGTTTCACGGGCAAAGTTTCAGAGCCCTGGTAAACCCTCATTTCTCACTCATTTCTAATTCTAAAATCATCCCCATGATCAGCAAGACATACACAATCAATTTATAACTTAAAAATCAAGCTCTGAGAGAAAAGTTTCATGGCCATACCTGAGATGGAGACTCCTGTTTCTGGGCTTTCAGAGCTATTCTTTGGTGCAAGCTTGCTCCACTGATTCCCCTGGTGCTAATGGTAAGCTTGGTATGAGCTTAAGCAAGCTATTTTGAGAGATTCCAATCTGATATAGCAGAAAATGAGTTCTGTGTGTGAGTGGTTTCAAGCTCTGTTAATGGTGGATTCTGGCTCTTTTCAATGTGTTTGACTTGTTGGTGAAGAGAAATGGGGTGTTTGATGGCTGGAAAATGAGATTCGAAGAGAGAAGAGTTTTTGCAGGTTTTGTGGTATGCTATGTTCTAGTGTGCTTCTGGCTGTTTTGAGTGTTGGTATGGGCTTAATGAAGCATGGTGAGTTGAGTAGTGGAATTGTTTCTTGTGTTTGTGAGCTATGGAGGCAGATTCGAAGAGAAATGCAAAATGGGGTGAGTTTGTGTATGCTGTCCTAGGGCTTGTTTCAGGCTTGCTTCATGTATGAAATGGCTAGCATTTGCTTTGCATAAAAGACTCCTATTGGTCAGATGATGTGACCTGGCCTGCTGTGATTGGGATGTTCACTTTTGCAAAAAGTCCACTTTGTTGTAAGGAGGGCATGGGCTAAGTTCTAGCTTGGTACAAGAGGCATGGGCTGCGCAGCAAGGTGTGTGTGGAAGGCTAGCATGGTTCAGCATCCAATGTAGCAAGTGGTAGGAGGTGTCATGATGGTTTTGCAACTTGATCAACCTTGGTTCATATGAAAATATCTTACCATACAAGCCATGAAATATGAGAAACTTTGGTTCAAATCTGATTTTTAGGTCACATGTAATGTTTGTACATTGGTTTGATGTGAACTAGAAGTCACAAATGGCCTTGATACATGATTTTGCAAATTTTCCAATTGGTGCATATCTTGAAAATTAGTGATTTTTGCCAACTTTGTCACACCATAACTTTTGATCCAAAATGAATTAGGTCATGTTCTTGTACTTTTTGAAAAGGGAAAAATGTGTTCTACAACTTTCATGACCAAAGTTTTTCTATTTGAAGCATTTTTGGATCAAAAAGCAAGGTTTGAAAAGTGACCTAGATTGACAAATTCCTTAAAAGTCAACCATGCCCTAAAAAGTCAACTTTGCAAAAACTTCAAATTCTTGATTTTTGTGAACTTCAACCCTCTTCCATGATCAAATAAAGATCATATACACTCAAAATGATGAATATCACCCCTTGGTTGGGTCATTGGGGGCCTCAGATGCCCTGATTTTGCACTGACTTGTCCAGAAAGTCAACCTTTGATCAGATGACTTCCCCATGGAATTTCTTCATGAAAATTGATATGCATACTCCCTATACCATATAGAGACCAATGGAAACAAGAATGACCAAAAAATTTGGAGTTATGGCCTCTGAAACCAAAACCCTAATTTCAGGTCAACTGTGCAGTCAAACTTGGCTCTGCATCCATACCAATCCCAGTTCTTGTGATTCTTTGGCATTCTTGACTTTGAGAGGGTATAATATGATACTTGAACACACATGGACCCCTTTGAAGTGACTGGTGGCCTTTGGAGTGGCTCAGGAGGCTCTAGATTGCTCAGATCACAAACCCTAGGTGCAGATGACTTAGAACCAATGCAGTGAATCAAAATGTAATATGAGATGGTATGATTGTGTTTATGCATATGAAATGATCACAAGCCATGGTGTGAATGGGTGAGGGAAAATTTGGGATGTTTACAGCTGCCCCTATTCAAACATGAGTTAGCTGTGCAGGATGTAAGCTATGGCTTAACAGGCAAACAAGATAACTTATGGTTGAATACCAAAGACAGTCCAAAATTTGCACTCACAGAATGAAGAAGAAAAGGGATATAGATTGTAAAAGGAAAATAAAGTATATTGTAAAGTGTGGGCGACGGAGGACGACCGTCGAGCAGAGGACGACTGCTGGGTAAATAGCAATGACGGGGACGGCCGACATGCTGGGGATAAAAGGTAAAGCTAAGACGGGGACGGCCGACTAGCTGGGAAGAATAAAATCATGATGGGGACGGCCATCAAGATAAAGTTGTAAGATTCTCTGGGAATTGGTGAAACATGACGGGGACGGCCATCAAGTTCATATAGTAAAGTAAACAACGATGGGGACGGCCATCGGGCTTAGAAGAGAAAAGGGACCACGACGGGGACGACCATCGGGTTAAAGAATAAATGAAATAAACAGATGATGAGGTACGGTCATCAAAGGTGAAGGACGATCACCTAGCAGGGGACGGCTGCTCTGTTGGGGTTAAGATGGGGGACGGCCATCTAAGGTGGAGGACGACCACCAGGCAGGGTACGGCTGCCGAAAATATCGTGACATAGGACGAATGCCGGATAAAAGGTCAACAATGGGGACGGCCATCGGACGAGCATGATGGAGGACGACCATCAAGAGGTGGAGGACGACCACCTAGCAGGGGACGGCTGCTCTCGAGGTTTCTCATGACACAGGACGAGTGCCAGATAACCAAAAATCAACAATGGGGACGACCATTGGATAAAATGATGAAGGACGATCATCAAGAGGTGGAGGACGACCACCTAGCAGGGGACGGCTGCTAAAAATCAACGATGGGGGACGGCCATCGGATGAGCATGATGGAGGGCGACCATCAAGAGGTGGAGGACGACCACCTAGCAGGGTACGACTGCTCTCAAGGTTTATCACGACACAGGACGAGTGTCAGATAAAAAGGAAAATTTGCTTTGTTGGTGATCTACTGGGGAATAGTAAACACGGACGAGTGTTTATATCCAAGAAACAAAAGGTATAAGTGTTTAGATGTTTGTGTATAGATTAAAGATGCGGACGAGCATCCTTAATACTATGATACGGACGAGTATCATGTAGAAACAAAAACCGACACGTGTTCAGAGATGATGATATGGACGAGTATCAACGGGTTAACAAAGAACACAGACGAGTGTTGAATCTGAGGGGACTTTTCTGGGGAATAGTAGATACAGACAAGTGTCTATATTCAAGAAGACATAAGTGTTTGACACGGTGTATGGATTAAAGATGCGGACGAGCATCCTTAAGACTATGATACGGACGAGTATCATGTAGAAACAAACACTTGACGCATATTCTGAGATGATGATACGGACGAGTACCATCTGGTTAACAAAGAACATGGACCAATGCCGAATCTGTGGGAACATATAAGTGGTACATACAAGATACAGACGAGTATCTATATAAGTGTAACATGAGTAGTGAGTATGAGTTTTGTATGGATGAGTGTTTATCTGCTGGGGAGGGTGACACGGACGAGTGTCAAAAGGAGAAAAGTATGATATCAACAAGTATATGGGCTGTAAAAGTGTAAGCGACTGCGCTGTGGATATGACACAGACGGGTGCCGAGAAAATGTATATATAGGTATATGTGAGTGCAAAGAGGATGTCTTTGGCTTTCTGCTGGTGATTTGACACGGACGGGTGTCAGGAAGTATCTGTAATACGGGTGATCTTGTTTGTAAAGAGTGTTCAGGCGACTTTACTGGGGAGTGATGACACGGACGGGTGTCAACTGGTGTTTGTGAATTGTGAGGCAACTGCTTTTGCTGGGACTCTGGTGGGGACAGTTTCTGTGTATTGATGAATGGTTATTATTCACAAGATTCTGATTCACAACATGGCTTATGATTATGCTATGTGTTTGATTTTTGCCGTAATGCTCCGTATTAGATGGAATGCTACGCTTTGTGGGTGGATATGATGCGAATGCCATGGTTATGCAAAGATACCAAACCGGGATTCGGATCCCAATGCCGCGAAGATCACTGGTCGATCTATTTGAAGTGGACATCCCAGCTGGGGATGAGATCATTGGCAGATCTGATGATATGATATTTGCTCGGGGATATAGGTCACCGATTGACATATCCTTGTAATACAGGACCCAGCTGGGGTTTGTAGAAGCCTTCTGTACTCTGTTGTGACTCCTTCATGCGTTGTTCTTCTGAAAAGAGGCCGAGGATTCTGTGGGGAGATGGTTCCCTGACTTCTGCATTCTGCTGAGGAAGAATGATTGACACTACAGCTGGGGAAATTGACAAGTGGCAACTGGCTGGGGAAAGTTGTTGGCAACTCAGCTGGGGAGAAAACACCTCTGGTGCCAAGAGTGAGTGTTGATTTGCCAGCTTGCTGAGATGTAACTTGCATGCCCCAAGTTGCGTTCTGGATACCTGCAATCCTGCAAATATAAGGAAACGCACAAATGGTCCCGAGGTATCCTTTACTGGATTCCGCCATAGGAGTCAAGCACTTTCGAGAGTAAGTATATTCCCTGTAAGCATGTGTTTTTGAAGAAAAATATTTGTACTTATGCAATCAGTTTTTAGAGACATCAGACATCCTTTGCAAATAAAAATGTATAAGACGAGACATGACTAGAAAATCCGATTTTATTAATTCATGTGCCCTGAATCGGCAAGATACAGTCAAAGAAACAAATCTCCTAAAATGAAGAGACTGTTACAAATTGAGAAACAAAGTGCTGGCGATGTTGACGATGCTTTAAGGAGCTTCCTCTTCTGCTATGACTCGTATGACTTTTGACGTTCTTCTCGTCTTGCTTTCTGAAGAAGGCTGATTCTGATTGAAGCTTGATCCTTTCGAAGCTTAACAGGTTGTAGGCGATACAGACGAATTCAGAATGCAGTTGTTCGCTTATTCCCTTATTTTGCATGGATCGCCCTTTCGGGTTTTCAATCCATCGGGATACCCATTTTTGCCTGAGTTGTCCAATGCGGCTTTTCAACTCAGCGGGTGTACACATTTTTTATTTATTTTCCCTTACTTTTGCCCGAGTCTTTTATTCTGTTTTTGACTCGCCGGGATGCCCTATTTTTGCCTGGACTTACATTCTGTTTTTATGTCCAGCGGGTCGTTTTATGCGAAGTATTTTTTAACTGCATCTGAATTCACAGGGGACGGGAAGTCTTCACCATCCATGGTGCTGAGCATCAGTGCTCCACCGGAAAAAACTTTCTTTACCACAAATGGTCCTTCATAATTTGGAGTCCATTTGCCCCTGTGGTCTGTATGAGGAGGGAGGATTCTTTTCAGCACAAGATCTCCTACTTGGTACTCTCGGTGCCTGACTTTCTGATCGAAGGCTTTCTTCATTCTTTTCTGATACAGCTGCCCATGACAGATTGCAGCCAATCTTTTCTCTTCAATCAGACTCAGTTGCTCGTATCGGGACCTAACCCACTCTGCTTCGTTCAGTTTAACATCCATCAGTACCCGTAGAGAGGGTAATTCAACTTCAACTGGTAGGACTGCCTCCATACCATACACAAGTTGATACGGTGTTGCCCCAGTGGATGTTCTGATTGACGTGCGGTACCCATGCAAGGCAAAAGGTAGCATTTCATGCCAGTCTTTGTAGGTGACTACCATCTTCTGCACAATCTTCTTGATATTCTTATTAGCTGCCTCAACAGCGCCGTTCATCTTTGGCCTGTAAGGAGAAAAATTGTGGTGTTGGATCTTGAAGTCCCGGCACAGCTCTGCCATCATTTTGTTGTTCAAGTTGGAACCATTATCAGTAATGATTCGCTCGGGAACTCCATATCGACAGATGATATCTCTCTTCAGAAATCTGGCTACCACTTGTCTTGTAACATTGGCATAGGAAGCTGCTTCGACCCACTTGGTGAAATAATCAATGGTAACCAGGATGAATCTGTGGCCGTTTGAAGCAGTCGGTTCAATCTTGCCGATCATATCAATGCCCCACATGGCAAAGGGCCATGGTGAAGACATCACGTTTAGAGGATTTGGAGGCACATGCACCTTATCTGCATAAATCTGGCATTTATGGCATTTTCTGGCGTAGGCGCAACAGTCGGCATCCATTGTGATCCAGTAATAACCTGATCTTAGCAGTTTCTTAGCCATGGCATGTCCTCCAGCATGGGTACCAAAGGATCCTTCGTGCACCTCGTGCATCAACAAGTCTGCTTCTGTCTCATCAACACATCTGAGGAGTACCATATCAAAGTTCCTTTTGTATAAAGACCCATCAGCATTCAGAAAGAAACTAACAGCAAGCCTTCTCAAAGTCTTCTTATCATTGGAAGATGCCCCAGGTGGGTATGTTTGATCCTCCAAGAAGCATTTAATGTCATGGAACCAAGGCTTATCATCTTTGACAACATCTGCTGCAAATACATATGCTGGTCTATCGAGTCTGGACACTGAAATCTGAGGTACAAAGTTGGCAGCTTGAACTTTGATCATGGATGAAATGGTAGCAAGAGCATCTGCGAACTGATTCTCGTCCCGAGGGATATACTCAAGCTTGACTGTTGTGAAGAAAGTCAATAACCTCCTTGTATAATCCCTGTAAGGTATCAGATGATCCTGGTGGGTGTACCATTTTCCGTTGGTTTGATTAACTACCAGAGCTGAATCTCCGAATACAGTCAATGTCTTGATCCTGAGGTCAATGGCTTCCTCAAGGCCCATAATGCAAGCTTCGTATTCAGCTTCGTTGTTAGTGCAGTTGAAAGTGAGTTTTGCCGAGAAAGGCATGTGAACTCCTTTAGGCGTAATGAGTACTGCACCAACACCACGACCATTCATATTAACAGCCCCATCAAACATCATAATCCATTCTTCTTCCGGGTCGGGCCCTTCAGTGTGAATAGGCTCTTCATGATCTTTTGATTTTATGAACATGATGTCTTCATCAGGAAAGTCAAATCTCATAGGCTGGTAGTCATCAATAGGTTGCTCAGCAAGATATTCAGATAGTACACTGCCCTTGATGGCTTTCTGAGAGGTGTACTGGATGTCGTATTCTGTGAGAATCATTTGCCATCTTGCAACCCGTCCGGTGAGAGCTGGCTTCTCAAATATGTACTTAACTGGGTCCATCTTTGAAATTAATAGAGTAGTGTGGGTCAACATATACTGTCTCAGTCGGCGAGCAGCCCACGCTAAAGCACAGCAAGTTTTCTCGAGTAGTGAATAACGTTGTTCACAGTCGGTAAACTTTTTGCTTAGGTAGTATATTGCATACTCTTTTCGACCAGACTCGTCATGCTGGCCCAGCACACACCCCATTGACTCTTCTAATACTGTCAAGTACATTATTAGAGGTCTTCCTTCAACTGGAGGCATAAGGATTGGAGGCTCTTGTAAGTACTCCTTGATCTTGTCAAAAGCCCTTTGGCAGTCTTCATTCCACCTGACCGTCTGTTCCTTTCTTAATAGCTTGAACAAAGGCTCACAGGTTGCTGTGAGGTGGGATATGAACCGTGAGATGTAGTTCAATCGACCTAAGAACCCTCGAACTTCTTTCTCTGTTTTCGGTGCAGGCATCTCTTGAATAGCTTTGACTTTATCAGGGTCAACTTCAATCCCTTTCTCGCTTACAATAAAGCCCAGCAACTTACCGGATCGTACCCCGAATGTGCATTTGTTGGGGTTTAACTTCAATTGGTACTTCCTCAGACGCTTAAACAGCTTCAGCAGATTCACCAGGTGGTCTTCTTCAGTAAGGGACTTGGCAATCATGTCATCCACATAACATTCTATTTCTTTATGGATCATATCGTGGAATAATGTCACCATAGCCCGTTGATATGTTGCACCAGCATTCTTCAGTCCGAATGGCATTACCTTGTAACAGAACGTGCCCCAAGGTGTAATGAATGTTGTCTTCTCCATGTCTTCAGGTGACATCTTGATCTGATTATATCCTGAAAATCCGTCCATGAAGGAGAATACTGAGAACTGAGCCGTGTTATCTACCAGTACATCAATGTGAGGTAATGGGAAATCATCTTTCGGGCTAGCTCTGTTCAGATCCCGATAGTCAACACACATTCTTACTTTGTCGTCTTTCTTAGGCACAGGCACTATATTAGCAACCCACGGTGGATAGCTAGTCACAGCAAGGAACCCGGCGTCCCACTGCTTTTGTACCTCTTCTTTGATCTTCATTGCCATGTCTGGGCGAGTACGGCGCAACTTCTGTTTGACCTGTGGGCACTCTTCTCTCAAAGGCAGCTTGTGCACGACAATGTCGGTGTCCAACCCTGGCATATCTTGATACGACCAAGCAAACACATCCACATATTCTTGAAGCAGATCAATCAGTTGTCTCTTCACTGAGTCTTGCAGGCAGGCCCCGATTTTAACCTCTTTCACGTCTTCATCTGTACCAAGATTAATCACTTCAACCTCCTCCTGGTGAGGAGTAATAACCTTTTCCTCTTGTCTTAACAACCTGGCTAGCTCTTCAGGAAGCTCATATTCTTCTTCAACCCCTTCATCAGCTTGATTGATCGGATTGTCAAAGTCATACGAAGTCATAGCCGTGCTGTTGTCGGTGCTGTCAGGAAGGCACTCTCTGCAAGGGTTCAGTTTGTTCATTTTAGTGATTGATTTTAATCTTGTTTAAAAAAGGTGAAATGAAGTTATCATTTTGAAAACATCGCCATTTATTTTTTGTACAAAAAGAAAAATGGAAAAACAGTGAACGAAAAGGAAAAAGACTCATTTGCAAAAAGATGTCTGATATTTCATTGATTAATCTTGTTTGCACAAAAAGTACAGATGGCCCGATTACAAAATGAGTCTTGTCATCTTGGGCAAGATGCAAGACTTTGATGCATGCTATAAAAATACAGGAAATAATAATTACTCTGCATGAGTAACTCTTATAATTTCCTGGGAAGACCAGTTTGAGATACTGCTCCCCGGGATCTTTGGACGAATCCAATTCTCCAGATTGCGCTCCTCTTCCAGCTCGTCTTCCAAATTGTTGATAGCATCAGGGGTGAGCATCCCCCCACTGACAAAACCGGGCTTCTCAGCAGCCTTTGCTTGATGTTGTTGAGTTGGTCTGTAACCCAACCCAAATTTGTCTTTCTTCTCCTCCACAGATAAAACCTTGCCCCAGCCTTGGGCAGTTCCTTCCTCAACAACCTTCCGGGCTTGTTGGTAAGATGACATGGAGACTCCAGATACAGCAGATGCTTCATTAACATTCAGGGCCTCAAACCCTTGGCTCATTGTTTCATGGATCTCCCCATCCATCTCAATATACTTATAAGTAGCCAGATGGCTGACAAATATATCCTCCTCCCCACAGATAGTAACAACTTGGCCTTCCCACTCAAATTTTAACTTCTGGTGAAGGGTAGACGTTACTGCGCCAGCGGCATGAATCCATGGTCTACCCAACAAACAGCTGTAGGCAGGCTGAATGTCCATCACATAGAAGATCGTTTTAAAGGTTTGTGGGCCAATTGTCACAGGTAGCTCAATCTCTCCCAGAACCGATCTCTTAGAACCATCGAAGGCTCTTACTACCAGGTTACTGGGACGCAATGCTAATCCTTCATACTCTAGCTTCACCAGGGCCTTTTTCGGTAAGACATTAAGGGATGATCCTGTGTCTACCAGCACATGGGAAAGGACTGCGCCTTTACATTCCATGGTGATGTGCAAGGCCTTGTTATGGTTGCGGCCTTCCGTTGTCAAGTCAGTATTGGTGAACCCTAGCCCGTTGCTAGCAGTAACATTTCCAACCACGGTTTCCAATTGATTGACAGTGATCTCTTCAGGCACGTAAGCTGCGTGCAAGACTTTGAGTAGTGCATTCCGATGGGCTTCGGAGCACATAAGCAGTGATAGGATAGAGATCTTGGATGGTGTCTGGTGAAGCTGATCCACTATTTTGTAATCACTCTTTTTGATGATTCTCATGAACTCATCAACTTCCTGATCGAATGGTGTTTTCAAAACTTCTTTAGCAGCTTGATCTTCCTGCACCGGGCTTTTTCCTTTTGCCTTGGCAGCAGCTTCTGCTTCGGCAGTGGGTCTCTGAATTGGTGGAGCAAAGAGACGTCCGCTTCGAGTGAAGCCTCCGCCTCCTCCCACATTGTCTATTTGTGGTGCAGGTGTTGATGTATCAAGAGTGATTCTCTTTCCTTCGCAGTATACGTCAGAGCCGTAGTGCCAAGGGATGGCCCTACTGCTTTCATAAGGTACTGGTCCAGGTACTGTGACAGTGACTGGACTGATGACAGCTGCAGAAGGAACTGTGATAGTTTGTGGATCATAATAAATTGTGACTAGTGCTCTGATGGGAGCAGCACTTTCTGAGTTGTAGGCAGAGTTGTTTTCAGGATCATAAAATATTGTGACGGTTGAGACATCTTCAGAGTTCGTTGCTGGAGTTGTAGGAGACATTGTCGGAAGGATGGATGTTGTTGTTGTAGGAGATTCAAATTGGAGTGGTGCTGAAGTTGTAGAAGAAAAATTTGTTGATAACTGATCAGTTGAGATGATAGATGAAGTACTTGTTGATGAAGCCGAAGAATTGTCAGGAACAATGGTTGCTGCAGTTGTAGGAGATACTGGTACTGTTGCTGGTGAGATTGCTGGATTTGTTGGAAATGATGTGGTGATCTGAAGCTGGCCACTCTGAATAAGACCATCTATGCCATTCCTCAGGTTATCGCACCCATTTACTGAAATATTGCAGTAAGCACACCCTAACTCACACCCCGGGAACATTTGACATTCGAGGAGCTGAGCCTTAATCTCTACCAACGGCGTCCGAATCTGACCCACACTGGTTATTAAATAAGACGGCTTGTCTCCTTCAATAGCGTTGATTCTGGGACCACCGTGGTGTGGCATAGGATTTTTGTTGACATTGGGTGGTGGTGCGAAATTCAGGGCCTTAGAGTCTACCAGGTCTTGTACCTTCATGTGTAAGCCTCTGCACTTTTCTGTACTATGGCCAGGTGCATTCGAATGAAAAGCACATCTGGCGTTGGAGTCGTAATTCCTGGGTAGACTGTTGGGATCTGGAGGTGCCAATGTCCTTAGCTCAACTAGGTTGAGTTTCAGGAGTTGTGGCAGCAATGTAGCATATGGCATAGGGATCGGATCGATCACCCTGTTGGCTTGAGATGACCTCTGTTGGAATGGCCTTTGCTGGTTATTGTTGTTGGTGTTGCTGTTGTTGTAATTTCTCGGAGGATACTGATTTTATTGGTGGTACTGAGGTTGTTGCTGATAGTTTTGCTGCGGAGGCTGATAAGCTGGTTGTGGATGAGCTGGAGCGGGAATGGTGACTGCTGCCACAGATCTATGCACATATTGGGGCCTTCCCCTGTTGGTGTGGATGGCATTAGTCTCACCAGTCCTTCTTGGGCCTGTAAAAGGCTTTCTTGCATTACTGGATGAGCTTGCACCGTTGTCTGAGATCTTTCCCATCTTCAATAGGCTTTCAATTCTCTCCCCTGCTATGACTACATCTGCAAAGCTGGTAGATGAGAAGGCAGCTAGCCTATCAATGTAAGTCCCCTGAAGGGTGTTCATGAACATATCAGCCATCTCCCTTTCTGACATAGGTGGCTGGACAGCAGCAGCAAGCTGTCTCCATCTTTGAGCATACTCTCGGAAGCTCTCTCTAGATGACTGTGACATTCCCATCAGGAGGGTCCTGTTGGGTGCCATATCCAGATTATACTGATACTGTCTGATGAAGGCCTCTGCCAGGTCCTTCCAGCATCTAATAGTCGCTCTTGTCAGATGGGAATACCATTCCCTCGAAGCTCCAGTCAAGCTATCCTCAAAATAGAACATCCACAGCTTCTCGTCCATGGTATAGGCCTTTAGCCTCCCGAGAAAAGATTGTAGATGGGTTCGGGGACAGGAAGTCCCATTATACTTCTCAAAACATGGCGGCTTAAACTTGTGGGGAATCCTGACCCCGTCTACCAAGCCCATATCCATAACATCAAAACCCAAAGAGTTTTGAGACTCTAAGGATCTTAATTTCTCAGCTATCTCATCCAACCTTCTATCATAAGCTTCTTCCCCGGCTCCCATTACTGTGAACTGGTCTTCTTGAGGGTCTTCTTGCAGTACCCTCCCTGCTGTGGCAGTCCCTTGTATATTGACAGGAATGTTGGCCTCTGGATGGAGGTGGGGTCCAAAGACTGGGGGATTGAAATGAGGTTGGACTCTTTCATTGTTGCTAGTCCCAGCAGTCCCCGGCTGATGATCTTCCTGATTTCTCCCTTCCACCAGTGCTCTGAGCCTCTCCTGGCTTTGGGCCATGTTGTTCATTACTTCCATAAACTGTGTCATTTGGTTCCTCATTTCCAACCTCTCGTTGGTCATTTGGTTCCTGACCTCAGTAAGGTCCTGCTGCATCTGATCCATCTGTATGCCCGGAAGATTGTTACGGGTTGGATATCGGTGCGGACGGTTGAGGGGAAATACTCGGCGCCGAGCAATAGTTCCTGAACATCACAACAGAGTTAGCAACAACAAAACAAAAACCTACAAAACAAACAAAAGGTTAGCATGCAATGCAGTATGCTTATTTGTTTTCAGGGTATCTGGCTTGGCATTCAGTTTTGACCCTTCCAGACCCTTGAAGATGCTGTTGATGTTGTTTTCGGAGTAAACTCGGATGGAACAAACTAAATACATATATTACAAAAGGCAAATGGTACATAGTTTGTTTACAAATACAAGCCCTCTGAGGGGTCAAAATACATTACAAGAAAAATAAAAATACATGGAATGAAAACAACAACAAGCAAATGGTCAAACACCAAGACCAAACTCATCCTCCCGAACTTCCTTGAGAAGTGCTTCGGTCACAGGATCAGCCGGACGCTCCGTGAGATTCCTGATAAGGAGGTTCCGGGTAGTAACAGCTGCAACTAGCTTCTTGTGTTGACCTTGGTCCTTTGACCTCTTCACTCCAGCTCTGATCTTTAGCTCTGATATCTCCCTCTGGGCTGCTGCCAGGGCTTCTTGTTGCTCTTTTGCACTAGCTTCCATCTGCTCCATCTTGTCTTGGACCCTCTTGTCCTCCAGAGTACGAGCCTCGGTGATCCTGACCCACCTAGCCTGACTCTCCTTCAAATACAAGTCTGTCCTGGCTTTCTGGAATTGGGCTTCTTTGCAAGCATTCTTCAAGATCTGTTCTCCAGCCCTAGATTTCTTAATGTAATCTTCAGACTTCTCAATTCTAGCCAAGTGCTCCACCTTCAACTTTTCTAACCTCTCAATATCCAGTCTGCCATCACTTCTCTCCCAGAGGGTCTTCTGTAGAGCTTGAGTCAGCTTCTCATTTCTCTCTTTCAATTTCTCAAACTCCTCTAAGCTGACAGTTGCTGGAGGTGGTGTTGTGGAAGGCCCAGGCATATCTTCAATAGTAAAGGGCATCCCAGAGAATTGGGCCCTGGCATGGGATCAATCATAGTATTGTGCCGATGCCACATTGTTACACTTCCCCAGGATGGTCACCCCTTTAGTCTGCACATTGTCCCAGGCCCAGGCTGCCTGCCTAACAATAGCCAGATCAATCTTGTTCTCCCAATAAAGAGTCTCAACCAAGTCCTGTGCCTTAGGGGTGTGGACCAGTGCATAGCCCAGTTGTCTTTTGAACAGCAAAGGGTTGTAATTAATACTACCCTTAACTCCTATTAGGGGCACATTGGGAAAATGCCCACAGCTGGTGATGATATCCCTGCCTTTTGTGCTTTGAGTGCACCACCTGATATCAGCTGAAGTTAGAGCAGTAAGTCTTCCAGCCCAGTTTCTCTGTTGATGAGGGTTCAAAAATGCATCTGTCCTGGGCAGATGCCTGAGAAGCCAAGTATGGAACAAAGGAGCACAGCATCTTACTAATCTTCCCCTCTGTTTTTCATTCCTCTGATGCACTGAATAGTAGAGATCCCCCAATAAAGTGGGCACTGGATTCTTCAGGATGAAAAGATGGATTGCATTCTTGCTAACAAATCGAGGCTCATCTGCAAATAATACAATCCCATATATGCTCAAGGCCAAAAAAGCACAAACTGCTTTCCACTCTCCTAAAGAAGCTTTCAGGGTGGCTTGAGAGATCAAGAAATCCAGATGTAGGCCAGGGATTCCAGCCTTAGAAGTCATATGCTGCCCAATCAGGACTGGTTCCAGATGCAATGCCTTTGCTACCTCTTCATTACCAGGAAAGACCATCTCAGGGTTGAAAGGGACTCCACCCCTGATAGGTATACCAACTAATGATGAGTATTCTTCCAATAAGGGGCCCAGCTGAAAGTCCTGAAAAGTGAAACATCTCAGTGGGGGATCATAAAACTGAAGGCAGGTGTGGATCAGGCTTCTCTGTGAGGGGTCCAGATCCATAACCATATCAAGTATATCTCCATGGTGTTCCCTGAACAGTGGTATATGGTCTGGAGTGATCAGGGTCTGAATCCTCCTGATGTCAGCTAACTCTGGCTGGAAGAAGTGGTAGGTGATGTTGCTCTTTTTAGGTGCCATGATGTTGAGACTGAGTAGAGACAAGTGCTGATGCTGATACTGAAGAATGGGCCACTGGTTGGCTGAAGTAGATAGCTGATAGCTGAAGCAAGTGCTGATGAAGATAGGTCAATACTGAAGATGGGGTCAAAACCAAAACCAAATGAAGATGGATACCCTGAAACACGAATAAGCAAATGTCAATATGATGCAATGATTATGTATGCAAATGATATGCAAGGGTTTGTGACTGAGCTGGATCTGATCAAGTGCTATAATATAAGTCCATGTGTGTAAGAAATCCAGATGGAGGTCCATAAGTCCAGTAACCAAGGTGGGGGACTCAAATAAAGAGTCACATGTCCAGGGTTTAGAATCACAAGAACTGTTCCAACATGGAGTATTCTTAATCAAATCAAAGTAACAGGGTATTCTGAGGTCAAGGTACCTGCAAACCTGTAAACAGCCCAACCCCCTCACATGTGGTGTTCTAAAACAAGGATCCTCAGACTTGGATCAGTTATGAGAAGTGTAAACACTTCTAACCCGGAGGTACAGTGTTTACAATAACCATAAAAGTTCCTCCTCTAATTCACCTCAGTTTCTGAAGGTCAATACTAAAAGGTCATCCAAACTTAGCAGGCTTCCCAGATAGCCCTAGCATTGCAGGAAATCTGCAACACAGAGTTCTCAAGAAGAAACCCATATCTGAACCGTGTTTCATATTCCCGCACCAGACCGAGATGGAATGGGAAAGAATATGATTCACTCTAGCCTTGGTGTCACTCAGGTACCAGGTATAGGACCTTAAACTCTCAATAGAACACCCACCCACCAAAGCAAACAAACAGATCCAGCCAGCAGCACAGTATGACAATATGATATAATGCAAAGCTATAAAGAAAGCAGTAAACAACTGTACATAAAGCAAAAATAAATACAAATATACCAACACAAATAAGCACATAACACCCCAGTAAGCACAAATCAATCAAGCGCTAGGAGGAACCCACAAAAAGAACCAGAAGCCCTGGTTACAGTATAAGGGTCCCCAGCAGAGTCGCCAAGCTGTCGCTCCCGATAAAATGGACATAGGCCCAGATAAAGGTACAGACGCGAACGGTCGGCGAGAGGGACAATGAGAACACACAGCAGTGAACTCACTGGAGATGAATAGAGTCGCCAGCTAGGCATTTTTATCCCGGAGGAAAGGCAATGCTGCATAGACCTAGAAAGAGATGGATAAGACGGTTGCGAACCAGAGAGACTGAGAAAGGGGGTTGGTTACAACCTGGGAAGGTATTAGCACCCAGATTGTCCGCCGTACTCGACGGGATCCACGCTTAAGAGATTTGTGTTTTAAAGGGGTAGTGTCAGTGCAATTTGTGTATAAAGAGCTGGAAAAAGGATGTACAGGTGTCAGTGTAAAAGAAGTGAAGTGTAATAAGTGAAGTGTCAGTGTAAGGAAAGAGTATGCTCATGATCATGAGGCTAAGAGAATGATGCTGGAAAGAGGGGGAATACACAGAGACTTTTGTTCGATAACTGTTAAGTTATGCCTACGTATCCTCTCGTGCAATGAGGAAGTCAGAACACCGTAGTTCGACCCAAAGAGACTGAAAGGTGAATTGACTTGTGAACTGCTTGCTTGCCTATGCTCAAGTGTATGACCTGTCTGGCTCAGGTGCAAACTGTCTTGCATTAGACGGAAGAAGCAAGTTCTCGTTTGTGAGTGAATGAGATGAGAAAAGAATCCCGGAGGAGACGATTATTGTTTGTTTTTGAGTTTTCAATCTTTTATTGCTTTTGAGAGTTTGTCATAAGTTAATGAGTTTAAGCCTAAACCAATGGGTTAGTAAACTCATCACATCTTCCCTCTGATTAGGGGTAATGAGAGTACCTTAAGTGTGAAGTCAGATTCTCACACTTAAACACCTTTGATGTAGGATTAAGATCATTAACCTACTTGTGATTATTTAGATGTTTTTGGTGTTTTTGTTTAGTGTTGAGTAATGAGGTTAAGCCATAATCAAGGATTAAACAGACTCATTACACCATCCTAATAGAAGGATAATAGATGAGAATGTTTAAGCTGAGGAAAGCTCCTCAACTTAATCCATGATTAGGGATTAAACTCATGACAAAACAAGCCTTTGATTAAGTGGATTTTATTTAATGGTATGATTATGAAGTGGATTTTATGATTTGTAAGACAACTTGAGGGGGACTTGTCCATTAACACTAGGGTTAGTCCTTCTTAACCAATTAAGGAAGAATTAGAACCCTAATGCAAGGCCCAAGTTACAAGTGTGATGTCTTGATGGTTATTAAGTGAATTGATTAAGAGAGTTAAACACATTAAGGGTTTAACACTTAGGATTAAAGTTATACACTCCATCCTAATAGAAGGATGCAGGCATAAGCTTAATCACAAAGCCTTAAAGCCTTTAGGGTTTAGTCCCTGATTATGAGATGAGAAGAGAAGACTCAAAGAAGATACAAAGGTAAAACTAAGAGGGGAGACTAATCAAAACCCTAATCATTGTCATGCTTGGTTGTTCCTAAGGTTTGTGAGGTTAAACAAGAAAGATCTTCAATGGAACCACCAGGAAGCAGATGAAAGGATCAAGAGAAGTAAAGCAACTTGCTTCATTCAAGAAGTCAAGTCACTTGAGGAAAGAAAGTGGGAAGAAGAAGAATGAGCAAGCTCAAACCCAAACACATATAAAAATGCATCATGGATGCAAGAGAGATGAAAAGAAAAGTTGTGAGAAGTGAAGGCAAATTCACTTCTCAAAATGACTTACCACCTGAAAGGTTAGAAAAGAAATGCAATGCAATGCAAAATGGGATGAGATGACATGATGAGAAACAAAACCAGAAGCATTTACATGATGCTAATGATGCTATGAGATGCTACAAACATGAGGCAGCACATGGAAATGACCATACAAGTTCATGAATGCAAATGAAGCAAGTTAGGAAGCATGGACATACATGAAAAGTTATGAAGTGCACATGGCATACAACATGGCAAATACATGATGCAATGATCAATCATGCTTTCAATATGTCTTATGATGTCAAATGAATCAAATGGATGCTTGGAATGTCATGGCAAGTCATGTTGTGCAAGAGAATGCAAGATGGGTGCATATGAAAGCCCAAACTAGGGTTTATGAACAATACATCAAACAAAAATCAAAATCAGAAGCAAACCCTAAGATAAAAAATTGAAAATGCCACTCAAAGGACCCCTAACCCTATACTAAACCAATGCCCAAAGGAGAGGTCTCAACTCTTAACCAATTTCAAGTTATGATTTTTCTAAGTTTGCTAGGGTTTTAGGGTTCCTAAACAAGAAAATTACTAAACAAATTGAAAATGAAAGATCAAATCATGGCCATTTAATCTTACAAACTACATGCTAAACACAATGCAATGCAAAAGGAATCAATGTCCAACTCCTCATGGATAGGCAGAAATGATTTTTGGAACTTTGGATCAAATTAATGCATAAAAATGATTTTAAATCAATGAAAAATTCTCAAAATGCATCAAGATCAAAAAATAAATTTGGTTTGAAGGTTGGACAATGTTTCTAAATGTCTTAGAACATTTCATGAATTTTTTGGTGATTTTTAAATACCTAAAAGTATTTTTAATAAATTAATTTTCATTAATCAATTAAAAATAATCTTTTAAATATTTAAAAATACTTTTTTAATGAAAAAAATGAAAATAAAAATATTTTTGTGTTTCAAAAATTAGTGAAACTCTTGACAAAAAGTTTCATAATTTTTAAAACAATTTTGCTATTTTTAATAAATTGTACAAATAAAATGAGAAATAAATGAATAAAACAAAGAAAATGAAAAAGTAAGATGGTGGAGATTTGAACTGGGTTTGGAAACATTGACCAGCGCGTCATCCAATGGCTGTGGTTGGTTCTGATTAAATTAATTTAATTAAGATTAATTAAACTAACTAAAAGTGATTAGGGCAAAACAAAAGGATCTGGGCCATTCATGCACGCGGGAGGTCAACGCAGTCAAGCAATCCAACGCTCCACATTCAAATGGAATTTAATTACAGGATTAGGGTTAATCAAACTCAGGTGACCGGAGGGGAGCTCCGGTCATCTTCCCCGGCGACCCCAAAACCCTAAATCATGATTCAGGCAACCATTCCTCAAATTAAAGCCAGGGAAACATTCCTCTACTCAAACCTTGCTCGAATCAACTCTCAAAATGAATTTCTCATGCTTAAACTAAGGGAATCGAAGCCATGAAGTTTCACGGGCAAAGTTTCAGAGCCCTGGTAAACCCTCATTTCTCACTCATTTCTAATTCTAAAATCATCCCCATGATCAGCAAGACATACACAATCAATTTATAACTTAAAAATCAAGCTCTGAGAGAAAAGTTTCATGGCCATACCTGAGATGGAGACTCCTGTTTCTGGGCTTTCAGAGCTATTCTTTGGTGCAAGCTTGCTCCACTGATTCCCCTGGTGCTAATGGTAAGCTTGGTATGAGCTTAAGCAAGCTATTTTGAGAGATTCCAATCTGATATAGCAGAAAATGAGTTCTGTGTGTGAGTGGTTTCAAGCTCTGTTAATGGTGGATTCTGGCTCTTTTCAATGTGTTTGACTTGTTGGTGAAGAGAAATGGGGTGTTTGATGGCTGGAAAATGAGATTCGAAGAGAGAAGAGTTTTTGCAGGTTTTGTGGTATGCTATGTTCTAGTGTGCTTCTGGCTGTTTTGAGTGTTGGTATGGGCTTAATGAAGCATGGTGAGTTGAGTAGTGGAATTGTTTCTTGTGTTTGTGAGCTATGGAGGCAGATTCGAAGAGAAATGCAAAATGGGGTGAGTTTGTGTATGCTGTCCTAGGGCTTGTTTCAGGCTTGCTTCATGTATGAAATGGCTAGCATTTGCTTTGCATAAAAGACTCCTATTGGTCAGATGATGTGACCTGGCCTGCTGTGATTGGGATGTTCACTTTTGCAAAAAGTCCACTTTGTTGTAAGGAGGGCATGGGCTAAGTTCTAGCTTGGTACAAGAGGCATGGGCTGCGCAGCAAGGTGTGTGTGGAAGGCTAGCATGGTTCAGCATCCAATGTAGCAAGTGGTAGGAGGTGTCATGATGGTTTTGCAACTTGATCAACCTTGGTTCATATGAAAATATCTTGCCATACAAGCCATGAAATATGAGAAACTTTGGTTCAAATCTGATTTTTAGGTCACATGTAATGTTTGTACATTGGTTTGATGTGAACTAGAAGTCACAAATGGCCTTGATACATGATTTTGCAAATTTTCCAATTGGTGCATATCTTGAAAATTAGTGATTTTTGCCAACTTTGTCACACCATAACTTTTGATCCAAAATGAATTAGGTCATGTTCTTGTACTTTTTGAAAAGGGAAAAATGTGTTCTACAACTTTCATGACCAAAGTTTTTTTATTTGAAGCATTTTTGGATCAAAAAGCAAGGTTTGAAAAGTGACCTAGATTGACAAATTCCTTAAAAGTCAACCATGCCCTAAAAAGTCAACTTTGCAAAAACTTCAAATTCTTGATTTTTGTGAACTTCAACCCTCTTCCATGATCAAATAAAGATCATATACACTCAAAATGATGAAGATCACCCCTTGGTTGGGTCATTGGGGGCCTCAGATGCCCTGATTTTGCACTGACTTGTCCAGAAAGTCAACCTTTGATCAGATGACTTCCCCATGGAATTTCTTCATGAAAATTGATATGCATACTCCCTATACCATATAGAGACCAATGGAAACAAGAATGACCAAAAAATTTGGAGTTATGGCCTCTGAAACCAAAACCCTAATTTCAGGTCAACTGTGCAGTCAAACTTGGCTCTGCATCCATACCAATCCCAGTTCTTGTGATTCTTTGGCATTCTTGACTTTGAGAGGGTATAATATGATACTTGAACACACATGGACCCCTTTGAAGTGACTGGTGGCCTTTGGAGTGGCTCAGGAGGCTCTAGATTGCTCAGATCACAAACCCTAGGTGCAGATGACTTAGAACCAATGCAGTGAATCAAAATGTAATATGAGATGGTATGATTGTGTTTATGCATATGAAATGATCACAAGCCATGGTGTGAATGGGTGAGGGCAAATTTGGGGTGTTTACAACTTTGTCAGGATCAACTTCAATTCCTTTTTCACTTACAATGAATCCCAGCAGTTTACCGGAACGTACCCCAAATGTGCATTTGTTGGGGTTCAACTTCAACTGATACTTTCTCAAACGCTTGAACAGCTTCCGCAGATTTACCAGATGGTCTTCTTCAGTGAGGGACTTGGCAATCATGTCATCCACGTAGCATTCAATTTCTTTGTGGATCATATCGTGGAATAATGTTACCATAGCCCGTTGATAAGTGGCACCAGCATTCTTCAGTCCAAAAGGCATTACCTTGTAGCAAATGGTACCCCAGGGTGTGATGAAGGTAGTCTTCTCCATGTCTTCAGGTGACATCTTGATCTGGTTATACCCGGAGAATCCATCCATGAAAGAAAACACCAAATTGAGCTGCGTTGTCGACCAATACATAAATGTGAGGTAAAGGGAAATCATCCTTTGGGCTAGCTCTGTTCAGATCCCGGTAATCCACCCATATCCGTACTTTGCCATCCTTCTTAGGAACTGACACAATATTAGCAACCTACGGCGGGTAACTAGTTACAACAAGGAAACCGGTGTCCCACTGTTTTTGTACCTCTTCTTTTATCTTCATGGCCATATCCGGACGAGTACGGCATAACTTCTGCTTCACTGGAGGACAATCTTCTTTTAAAGGCAGCTTGTGCACAACAATGTCAGTATCCAGACCTGGCATGTCTTGGTAGGACCAAGCAAAGACATCAACGTACTCTCGAAGCATGTCAATAAGTTGTTCCTTCACTGAATCTTGCAGACGGACCCCGATCTTCACTTCTTTCAAGTCTTTTTCGGTACCAAGATTAACTGTCTCAACCTCCTCCTGGTGAGGAGTGTATAACTTTAATCCTAAGTGTTAAACCTTTAATTTGTTTACACCTCTTAATCAAATCACATTAATAATCACCAAGACTTTATCTTGTAACTTGGGCCTTACATTAGGGTTCTATCTCTTCCTTATGGTTAAGAGGGACTAACCCTAGTGTTTAATGGACAAGTCCCCCTCAAGTTTGTCTTACAAACCTTAAAATCCACTTCTTAATCTCATCCCTTAATTAAAATCCACTTAATAAAGGATTGTTATATAATGAATTTAATCCCTAACCATGGATTAAGTTGAGGTATCTTCCTCAACTTAAGTGTTCTCATCTATTATCCTTCTATTAGGATGGTGTAATGAGTTCACTAATCTGTGATTAGAGATTAAAATCATTACTTAACACTAAACAAAAACCCAAAAACATCTAAATAATCACAAGTAGGTTAATGATCTTAATCCTACATCATCATGGTAATTAAGTTTAGATGCTTATCTCACACTTAAGTATGCTCATTATCCCTAATCAGGGAGGATATAATGAGTTTACAAGCCCTTTATTTAGGCTTAATCGTCTCCTTCGGGATTCTTTTCTCATCACAATCATTCATAAACGAGAACTTGCTTCTTCTGTCTAATGCAAGACAGTTAACACTCGAGCCAGACGAATCATACACTTGAGCACAAGCAAGCAGTTCATAGTCAATTTATTTTTTCAGTCTCTTTGAGTTGAACTACGATGTTCTAACTTCCTCATTGCAAGCGAAGATACGTAGGCATAACTTAATAGTTATTGAACAAAAGTCTCTTTGTTATCCCCCTCTTTCAGCATTCTTTTCTAAGCCTCAGTTCCTGAGCAATTCACACCTTTTGCATTGACACCTATACATTCACTCCTAGCTTTTGCACACAGATAGCACATACACTACCCCTTTAAACACAATCTTGTAAGCGTGTATACCGTCGAGTACGACAGACAATCTGGCTACTAATACCTTCCCAGATTGTAACCAACCCCCTTTCTCAGTTTCTCTAGTTCGCAATTTATCCATCTCTTCCCAGGTTTATGCAGCATTACATTTACTTCGGGATAAAAATGCCTAGCTGGCGGTAAATATTTATTTACTTAGAAAACAAAATAAAAATAAATAATTAAAAAATGAGAAAAAAATATTCTAAATAAATTCTAAAATCGAATCGAAATCTAAAATATAGATTA
This sequence comes from Lathyrus aphaca, assembly GCA_963966055.1. NCBI lineage: Eukaryota > Viridiplantae > Streptophyta > Magnoliopsida > Fabales > Fabaceae > Lathyrus > Lathyrus aphaca. The sequence goes on from OZ014519.1 coordinate 261,999,556, forward strand.
ATGTGATTAAAATGTAGACAAGCTTTCTAATTTATAAAACTAAACAAAGTTCTAAAATATATAAAAAGATGAAGTTTGAAATGGTAGAATGTATGATTAATGATTAATGGAATGCTCTGAAAGAAGATGCAAATAATGGTGGAACATCGAAAAAGTGTTACATGAATAAAAATATTGAAAAATGTCCGGTCAAAATTTAGGGTATGACACGACTCTATTCAATTCATTTTCATTTTTCTCTTTTCACCGACCGTTCGCGTCTGCACCGAGATGCAAATCTTCGGGAGCGATAGCTTGGCGACTCTGCTGGGGAACCTTATCTTGTAACCAGGGCTTCTGGTCTTTTTTGTGGGTTTCTCCTAGCGCTTGTTTGATTTGTGTTTATGGGGGTGTTATGTGCTATATGTGCTTTGTGTTTATTTCTTTATTTATTGCTTTATGTACAACTTTATTTATTGCTTCATTTTCTGTTTTATTGCATTCCATATTACTGTCATCATGTCATTGTGCTGGATCTCTTGTTTGCCTTGGTGGGAGGGATTTTTAGTGAGTAAGGTTCCATACCGGGAGCCTGAGTGACACATAAGATAGATTGACTTCATATTCTTTCCCATTCCATTTCGGTCTGGTGCGGGAATATGAAACATGGTTCAGACATGGGTTTCTTCTTGAGAACTCTGTGCTACGGATTTCATGTAGTACTAGGGCTATCTGGGAAGCCTGCTAAGTCTGAATGACTTTTTTAGATGACCTTCAGCATCTGAGGTGAATTAGAGGAGGATCATTTATGATTAATGTAAACATTGTACCTCCGGGTTAGAAGTGTTTACACTTCTCATAATTGATCAAATTCTGAGGATCTTTGTTCTAGAACAATACCTGTGAGGAGGTTGGGATGTTTACAGGTTTGCAGGAACCCTTGGCCTCATCATACCCTGTTACCAGATTTGTTTTAAGATTACATCATTTTGGACTGATCCTATGAAACCCTGGACTTGTGACTCCTTATTTGAGTCCCCCACCTGGTTACTGGTTCTCTAAGCCTTCATCTGGACTTATGAACACACATGGACCTTATCAAGGCAGATAACAGATCCAACACTTGATCACAAACCATTGCATATCATTCCGCATACATCGTTTTAACATTTGTCTATTTGTTTTACAGGGTATCCACATCTTATTTGGTTTGGTTTTTACTGTTCTTCTACTCAGACATCTGCATCAGCCATCTTCATGAGAGATTCTCTTCAGCACCTTCATCAGTTGTCTTTATAAGTGTTTCTCCTTAGTCATCTTCATCAGAATCCATTGTTAGCATGGACTCATCCAGGAAGAGCAACATCACATACCATTTCTTTGAGCCCTCCCTAGCAGGCATCAGGCAGATTCAGGCACTCATCACTCCTGATCATATCCCTTTATTCAGGGAACACTATGGGGGTATCATGGACATGATCATGGATTGGATGCATCACAGAGGAGCATGTTCCACACTTGTCTTCAGTTCTATGACCCTCCTCTCAGATGCTTTACTTTCCCAGACTTTCAGTTGGGTCCTTTGTTAGAAGAATTTTCCATGTTTTTGGGTGTCCCCATCAGGAGGGGGATTCCTTTCAACCCTGAGATGACTGCTCCTAGGAATGAAGACGTAGCTAAGGCTCTGCATTTGGAAACCACCATCATTGATCAGCATATGACTACCAAAGCTGGAATCTCAGGCCTCCATTTGTACTTCTTGATTACTCAGGCCACCAGTCATGCTGCAGCAGGGAAGTGGGAAACTGTTTGTGCTCTCTTGGCCCTTAGCATATATGGTATCATCTTGTTTGCAGACGAGCCTAAGTTTGTAAGAAAGAATTCTATCCATCTCTTTTTGCTGAAGAATCCAGTTCCTACCTTGCTCGGGGATTTATATTACTCAGTACATCAAAGGAATGAGAAACAGAGGGGAAGATTAGTCAGATGTTGTGCACCTCTCTTCTACTGCTGGTTATTGAGACACTTGCCAAAGACAATAGCTTTCTTGAACCCTCATCACTCAAGAAACTGGGCTAAGAGAATGATTGCACTTACATCAGAAGACATCAGGTGGTGCACTCAGAGCACCAAGGGCAGAGACATAATCACCAGTTGTGGGCAGTATCCCAATGTACCTCTGATTGGGGTGAAGGGTTGCATCAACTACAATCCTTTGCTGTTCAAAAGGCAATTAGGGTATGCCTTGGTACATCCACCAAGAGAGCAAGACTTTTAGAAACCCTTTACTGTGACATTCAGAATAATCATGCTATCATCCAACAAGCAGCCTGGGCTTAGGATAACATTCAGACAAAAGGGACTGCTATTCTTGGCAAGTGCAACAACATTGCTTCAGCTCAGTATTTTTCTTGGTCACGTATCAGTGGACAGATCACCCGCGTGCCATTCACCTTGGAAGATGTGCCCAGACCATCAGCAGTAGAGCATGTAGCTATAGTCAGTTTAGAGGAGTTTGAGAAGTTGAGAGAGAGGAATACTCAGCTTGCGGAAGCCCTAAAGAAGACCCTCTGGGAGAGGAATGATAGTCGTCTAGACAATGAGAGGTTAGAAAAGCTCCGGATCGAGCATATGACCATGATTGAGAAGACAAATGATTACATCAGAAGAGCCCGAGCAGGGGAGTCAGTATTGAAGAATGCTTGCAAAGAAGCTAAGATTCAAAAAGCTAGAGTTGAGCACTACTTGGAAGAGAGTCAGGCTAGGTGGATCAGAATCACTGAAGCTCGTTCACAGGAAGATCAGAAGACCCAGGCTAGGATAGAGCTGCTAGAAGCTAATGAGAAGAAGAGTCAGGAAACCTTGTTAGCAGCACAAAGGCAAATCTCCGAGTTGAAACTCCGGGCGGGGTTGAAGTGATCAAAAGACCAAGACAAGAATAAGAAGTTAACAAATGCTATTGACACCAGGATCCTTCTTATCAGGACCATCACAAAGCATCCAGTTGGACCAGTGACTGATGCTCTCCTGAAGGAAGTCAAGGAGGATGACTATAGACTGGATGTCTAATTTCTTTGTATTTATACTTCATTTTGTTTGTACTTTTGTTGATTTTGTTGTATTTTGACCCATTATGGGGACTTGTTGTAATCATAAACTATGTATCTTTACATTTTGTAATATATGGTTTGTGTGTTATCCTTTGGGCTTCATTTCTCTTCAACATCATCATTCCTCGAGGTCTGGAAGGTCAAAACTAAAGAACTAAACCAGGATACCCTTGGAAGACAAATAGACATACTACATTGCATACTAACCTCATTCTTTGTTTTGTAGGTATTTTTGTTGTTGTTTTCTAACTTTGTTGTGGTTTCAGGAAACATTGCTCGTAGGAGGGTCTTCCCCATCAACAGAGTTCACCGCTATCTTACAAGAAACAACCTTCCGAGCTTACAGATGGACCAGGTTCAGCAAGATCTGACTGACGTGAGAACCCAGATGGCTAATGAAAGAACTAAAATGAGGGCTCAGATGAACCATTTCATGGCAATAATGATTGGGTTGGCCCAAAGCCAAGAAAGATTAAGAGAGTTGGTCGAGCGACAAACTCCCGAAGAAAATCACCCAGGTACAGGGGGTACCAACAACAATGATCATGTATAGCCACGTACTGACCCCCGGAGTTTGGGCCTCATCTCAACCCTGAAGTTAACGCTATCAGGAATACCCAAGGTAATACTGGAGGACGGGTCTTGCAAGAGGACCCTCAGGAGGAACATTTCACTGTAGTTGGGGCAGGAGATGAAATCTATGATCATCGTCTGGACGAGATAGCAGAAAAGCTGAGATCTCCGGAGTCCCAAAACTCCTTAGGATTTGATGTTATGGATATGGGGCTAGTGGAGGGAGTTAGAATTCCTCACAAATTCAAACCTCCCAGCTTTAAAAGATATAATATGACATCTTGCCCTCGCACCCATCTTCAATCTTTTCTGGGAAGATTAAAGGCTTACATCATGGATGAAAAGCTATGGATGTTCTATTTTGAAGATAGCTTGACCGGGGCATCCCGTGAGTGGTACTCTCATTTGACTAGGGCAACAATCAGAAATTGGAAAGATTTAGCCGAGGCTTTCATACGCCAATATCAATACAATTTAGACACGGCCCCTAGCAGAACTCTTCTAATGGGTATGTCACAATCCTCCAGAGAAAGCTTCAGAGAGTATGCTCAGAGATGGAGACAATTAGCTGCTACTGTCCAACCTCCAATGTCAGAAAGAGAAATGGAAGATATGTTTATGAACACCCTACAGGGGACATACATTGATAGGTTGGCTGCCTTCTCTTCCACTAGCTTTGCCGACGTAGTCATAGCAGGAGAAAGGATTGAGAGTTTGTTAAAAATGGGTAAGATTTCTGATAACGGCGCCAGCTCCAGCAGCACAAGGAAACCTTTTGTAGGGCCTCGCAGGTCGGGTGACACCAATTCAATACACATGGGCAGAGGTAGGCCCCAGTATATGCCAAGATCAATTGCCGCTATCACAGTTCCCACTCCACCATCTCAACAACAATACACTCCGCGATAACAACATTTCCCTCAGCAACATCATTTTCCTCAACAAAGGTCTTACAACAACAACAACAACAACTAACAACAACGTCCTTTCCAGCAAAGGCCATCTCAAGTCAACAGGGTAATCGATCCTATACTGATGCCCTACGCCACTTTGCTACCATAACCTTTGAAGCTCAATCTTGTTGAATTAAGGACTCTGGCTCCACCAGATCCTCAAAACCTTCCAAATAATTACGACGTCAATGCCAAAGGTGCCTTCCATTCCAATGCACCTGGCCATACCACATAAAAGTGCAGAGCTTTGCACATGAAGGTCCAGGATCTAGTTGATTCAAAGGCTATAAATTTTGCACCACCTTCTAACGTCACAAAGAATCCTATGCCCAACCATGGTAGGCCCATGATAAATGCAATTGAGGATGATCAACCCATGAACCTAATTGAAGATACTGCAAGTATTCAAACACCTCTGGCACAGGTTAAAGCTCAGCTTTTAAGGTGCCAGGTGTTCCCAGGTTGTGAGGCCTGCTGTGAATCTTGCAAAGTTTCCGTCAATGGTTGTGCATGTTTAAAAAGTGGCATCAATGGTCTTATCAAAGAAGGTATCCTCCAGATAACATTAACGGTTTCTACAACATTAGAAATTCCTCTTACAGTAACAACAAGCACCTCTCTTACAACTTCAAAAACAATTGTTCCGACAGATTCCGCTACAAAGTCAACAATCATACCCTCTACCACTTCAACAAGCATTAGTTCAACCGCATTCGCTTCTACAACTATAGCAACCACTAATAATGACATCTCCACAGTCACCATATACTACGACCCAACAATGGTCCCCGACTCCAACCATTTTCAGCAACAATCTCAACAACAACCCAGCTTCAGTCTTTCACCACCACAAGTCAGAAATCCTATCACCATATATTATGACCCACAGACAATAACAATTCCTACTTCCGTTGCAGTCAGTCCAGTCACCATCATGGTACCTGGACCCATTCCTTATGAAAGAGATAATGTTGTACCATGGCACTATGGTTCAGACCTCTACTACAATGGGGAGAGAGTCGTTCTTGATTCTTCAACTCCTGCACCATAGATCGAGAATGTCGGGGGAGGAGGAGGCTTCACTCGAAGCGGACGTCTCTTCGCGTCACAAATCCCAAGAGCTAACACTGAGGCAGAGGCTTCTTCCAAAGCTAAAGGCAAAAATGCGGTGCCTGAAGAACCAATTTTGAAAGAAGCTCATAAAACGTCCTTTGATCAGGATGTTGATGAATTTATGAGAATAATCAAGAGAAGCGATTATAAGGTTGTGGATCAGCTCCACCAGACTCCTTACAAGATCTCCATTCTATCATTGCTATTGTGTTCCGAAGCCCATCGGGATGTATTACTTAAAGTCCTGCACAAAGCCTACGTGCCTGAGGAGATCACAGTAAATCAGCTAGAGACAGTGGTTTCTAATGTTAATACTAGCCATGGGCTAGGCTTCACCAACGTTGATTTAACTACGGAAGGTCGTCATCACAATAAAGCTTTGCATATCACTCTAGAGTGTAAAGGAGCTGTGCTTTCACATGTTCTAGTTGAAACTAGGTCCTCACTCAATGTCTTGCCAAAGAAAGCCCTTGTTAAGCTTGAATATGATGGTATAGCTCTCCGACCAAGCAATCTGGTGGTTAGATCTTTTGATGGTTCCAAGAGGTATGTTCTTAGAGAAGTGGAGTTACCTGTGATAATTGGCCCGCAAGTCTTTCAAACTACTTTCTACGTGATTGAAATTCAGCCGGCCTACAACTGTTTGTTGGGTCGACCATGGATTCATGCCACTAGTGCAGTTACGTCGACCCTTCACCAGAAATTAAAATACGAGTGGGAAGGGCAAATTATTACAATCTGTGGTGAAGAGGACATTTTTGTTAGCCATCTAGTCACCTACAAATACTTTGAGATGGATGGTGATATCCACGAGACCATGAACCAAGGTTTCGAAGCACTGAACGTCAATGAGGCGACAACTGAAGTATTTGCTGCATCCCAAGAGGATAGGATGGGTACTTCAATTGTCTCCTACCAACAAGCTCGGAAGGTTGTTTAAAATGGAAACGCCCAAGGCTGGGGCAAGTTGCTACCTGTGGAGAAGAAGGAGGACAGATTCGGTATGGGTTACAAACCATTCCGACAAGATCAAGCAGAGGATACTAAGGATCCCATGTTCGTGAGTGGGGGAATGCTGACCCCAAATGCTATCAATAACGTGGAAGACGAGGCTGAAAGTGACCTCAACCTGGAGATCTAGATTCGTCCAAGGATCCCGGGTCAACAAGTCCATAACTGGTCTTCCCAGGAAATTATAAGAGTTACTCCTACAGAGTAATTATTATTTCCTACTTTAGCATGCATCAAGTCTTGCATATTGCCCAAGGTGTTAGGGCTCATTTTGTAATAGGGCCATATTTGTATTTTTTGCATATGGAATATCAATGAACAATGGACATCATTTTGCAAACAATTTTCTTTTTCGCTCACTGTCTTTTCATTATTTTTATTTTTTCGCACAAAACAATAAATGGCAATGTTTTCAAAATAATAAATTCATTTACACTTTTTCTAAACAAGATTAAAATTAATCACTAAAAAGAACAAATCTCAACCCTTGCAGAGATAATCCTCCAGATTGCACCGACAACAACACTGTTATGACCTTGTATGACTTCGATAATCCAATTAATCAAGTAGATGAAGGGGTTGATGAAGACTATGAGTTGCCTGAAGAGTTGGCCAGGTTGTTGAAGCAAGAAGAGAAAGTGATTACTCCTCATCAGGAGGAAATTGAAACTATTAATCTTGGTACCCAGTGTTGCTCCCCGAAAAGACACCAGGTCAAATAGGGTATAGACGCGAACGGTCGGCGAAAGGAGGAATGAAATGAACTGAATATAGTCGCCGTCTAGGCATATTTATCCCGAAGGAAAGGTAATGCTGCATAAACTTAGAAAGATATAGATAAGACGGTTGCGAACCAGAGAAACTGAGAAAGGGGTTGGTTACAATCTGGGAAGGTATTAGCACCCAGATTTTCCGTCGTACTCGACGGGATCCACGCTCGAAAGATTTTGTTTAAAGGGGGTAGTGTATGTGCTATCTGTGTTCAAAAGCTGGAAAAGAATGTACAGGTGTTAGTGCAAAAGAAAAGTGAAATGCTCAAGAACTGAGGCTTAAAAGAATGCTGGAAAAGAATGTACAGGTGTTAGTGCAAAAGAAAAGTGAAATGCTCAAGAACTGAGGCTTAAAAGAATGCTGGAAAAGGGGGAAGACAAAGAGACTTTTGTTCGATAACAGTGAAGTTATGCCTACGTATCCTCTCGTGCAATGAGGAAGTCATAACACCGTAGTTCGACTCAAAGAGACTAAAAGATAAATTGATTGTGAACTGTCTGCTTGCCTATGCTCAAGTGTATGACCCGTCTGGCTCGAGTGCTAACAGTCTTGCATTAGACGGAAGAAGCAAGTTCTCGTTTATGAATGAGTGTGATGAGAAAAGAATCCCGAAGGAGACGATTATTGTTTGTTTTTGTGTTTTCAGTTTTGTTATTGTTTTTGGTGTTTTGCATAAGTTAATGAGCCTAAGCCTAAATCAAGGGCTTGTAAGCTCATTATATCCTCCCTGATTAGGGATAATGAGCCTACTTAAGTATGAGATGAGCATCTCAACTTAATTACCATGATGATGTAGGATTAAGATCATTAACCTACTTGTGATTATTTAGATGTTTTTGGTTTTTTTGTTTAGTTTTAAGTAATGAGTTTAATCTCTAATCACAGATTAATGAACTCATTACACCATCCTAATAGAAGGATGATAGATGGGAGCACTTAAGCTGAGGAAGATACCTCAAATTAATCCATGGTTAGGGATTAAATTCATTATATAACAAACCTTTATTAAATGGATTTTAATTAAGGAATGAGATTAAGAAATGGATTCTAAGTTTGTAAGGCAACTTGAGGAGGACTTGTCCATTAAACACTAGGGTTAGTCCTTCTTAACCATAAAGGAAGAATTAAAATCCTAATGTAAGGCCCAAGTTACAAGATAAAGTCTTAGTGGTTATTAATGTGATTTGATTAAGAGGTTTAAACAAATTAAAGGTTTAACACTTAGGATTAAAGTTATGCACTCCATCCTAAGAGAAGGATGCAGGCATAACCCTAATTCCAAAGTCCTAAAACTTTAAGAGTTCAGTCTCTGATTATTGAGATGAGAAGAGATACTCAAAGGTAAAAAGCTAAGGGGGACTAATCACAACCCTAATTGTTATCATGCTTGGATATCCTATGGTTTGTGAGGCTTAAGAAAGATCTTCAAGGAAGCCACCAATGGAAGAAGCATATGAAAGAAGGAAGAAGCATAAGAATAAGTTACTTACTTCAATGGAGAAGATAAGTAACTTAAAGAGAGAAAGTGAGAGATGGAACACAAGTTAACAAGTTCACTTCTAGGACAAAAAAGGATGCATATGAAAGAGATAAGAAGGAGTGAGAGGTGGAGGCAAATCCACCTCCCAAAATAACTTACCAAACCTCAAAGTGTTAGTATGAATGCATAAAGTATAAAGCATAAAGAAATGAAGTGAAATGAGATGATATGAGATGAAATGACCAAAGTCAGAAGTGTTTATGCAATGCAAATGTCATGTAAGATGATGTAAAGACATACAAAATGCATATGTGTGATCATACATAGATGGGATGCAAAGGAAGCATGTTTTGCAGTTTGAAAACACATGAAAGTTAATGAAATGAAATGAATGAAAATCATGGAAAATGAATGAAGAAATGATCAAGCATGGTTCTAACATGTCCTAAGATGTCTAAGGTGACATATGAATGCAAGAAATGTCATGGCAAGTTCATGTATTGATGCATATGCAAGGTGAATGCAAGTGAACGTGAGAAATTAGGGTTATATGGAAGTATGAGATGCAAATGACCAAAACAGAAACATATGACATGATAAAAATTTGAAATCAAGCTCAAACAAACCCTAATCCCATATTAGGTCACACCTCAAAGGAGAAGGTCAGCAGCCTAACCAATCAAAAGTTATGATTTTCCTAAGTTTTCTAGGCTTTTAGGGTGGTTCAAAGGGAAAAATGCAAATCAAATTGAAAATGCAAGATAAATTCATGAGGAAAATGCCCTATAAACTACATACAATATGAAAAACAATGCAAAAAGAATCAACTTCAAACTCTTCTTGGTTAGGCAGAAATGAATTTTTAAAATTAGGGTTCAAAAATGTGATTTTTATGACCCTTAATTCAAAGAAAAATGGCAAACTTTGATCAAATCTAAAAAGAAATTTGTGTGAAGAGTTTGAATATGCAAAACATTGGGATGTTTCATGATTTTTTTGGTGATTTTTAGAAACCTAAATGTATTTTTAATTAATTAAAAGACCTTAATTAATTAAAAATAACATTTAAATATTTTAAAAATACTTTTTTAATGCAAAAAATAAAATAAAAATCATTTTTGGAATGAGAAAAATATTTAAAGTCAGAATGGAAAAGAAAATATTTTTGTGTTGCTTTTTGGTATTTTAAATAAATTATGCAAAAAAATGAATTAAAATGAAATAAAAATGATTTAAAATGAATTAAATGGAAAAGTATGCAGATCTGATGTCCCAGATTCAAATGGAAAAGGAGGGAATTGACTAGCGCGCAATCCAGTGGTCAGAATTCAAACTAAGTTTTAATTATATTTAATATTTAATTAATCAGGATTAAAAGTTAATGGCGCATCTGGACCACATGTTCACTAACCCTAATCACCATCTAACGGCTACAAACGCATCTGGGCAAATAATCAGGGTTTAGCCCTAATCACTCTCAGGTGGCCGGAGAAGACATCCGGTCATCTTCTCCTGCCAACCCCTCATCTGAGTTTCCTCAAAACACCACCCAAGCCCCCAAAACCTCCAGAATTAATCAACTAACCTCCCTAAACATTAATCTAACCTCAAAATTCATTTATCATTCATCATCAACAAGATTCGAACAAAAACATCAAAACGGCAAAAATTTCAGAACATCATGAAATGCTTAAAACTCAACCATTTTCAAAAGTAAAAGCATCAGCATGATCAGGGAAGCATAAGGAATCAATTAGAAACTTAAAAGAAAGGTTCTGGAAAAATTGTTCATCATAGCTACCTGAGTTGAAGCTTTGTGTTCTTGAGCTTTCTGGCCTCCCTCTTGGTTCAAATCCACCCCAATGATCTTCCTGATGATGAAGATGAGCTTAGAGCAAGCTTGTGATGGCTATTTTGAGGTGTTTGGTTCTGAATATGTAGAAAATCGTGTTTTGGTTTGGCTGTGTTTCAGGCTATGGTGATGTGTGGGAAATGATCCTGAGATGTTTTTGACTTGATTGGTGGAAGAAGTTTTGAGTTTTAGTGGCTAGGAAGTGAGATTCGAAGACTTGAAGTTTTTGCAAATTTTTGGCAATCTGAGCTTAGGGTTGCATTCAGGCTTGTGTGTTATGTTCTTTTAGGTCCATGATGTTTGTATAAGGTGTTCTGATTGGTTCAGAGAGTTGGTGCGTCATAGTTTGATTGGTATGGTGTGTTTTGCAAAAAGTCAAGGAAAGTTTACCACAAGCATGGGCTCGGGTTAGAGGTGATCTAAAGGGTGTATTTGCCTCAACTGACTTTGTGGAGAGCCATAGAATCAGATTACATGAGCTGGCACAAGTGGATGAAGAGTTTCATAGCATTTTGCAATTCTTGAATGTTTTGGACCTTTTTGATTTCTTGAAGTTCAAGTCATGAAAATACTTGGTTCATTGCACAATTTTGATATTTAGAGGTCCAATTGACATATTGTGAAGTGTTAGTGTACATTTGAAGTCATTAGAATTCTTGGACATACCAATTTGCAAAATCCCTCTTTGACATAAAACTTGAAATTATGTTATTTTTGCCAACTTTGAAAGGCCATATCTTGAGTTCTATGATGAATCAAGACATGTACTTGTAATTTTTGAAAAGGGAAAGACCTAATCTACAACTTTCATGACCAATAATTTTTCATTTGAAGCATTTTTGGTTAAGAAAGAGGAGGTTGAAAAGCTTTCCCAAAATGGAAAGTTTGCATTTCAAATCATTTCCATTTTTGGCAAGTTTGCAATTGGCTCAAAATTCTTCAATATTGTGAACTTCCAACCTCTTCTAAGATAAAATAAAGATCATATAACTTCAATTTGATGAAAATACCCCTTTGGTTCCATTGTTGGGGCCTCAGATGCCCTGATTTTGCCTTAACTTGCTCAAGAAGTTACCCAGTGAACAAATGACTCCCATAATGAGTTTCTTCATCAAACTTGGTAAACATGATCCTTATGACATATTAATAACATTAGAAACAAGGATGGCCCAAAAATTTGGAGTTAAGGCCTCTGAAACCAAAACCCTAATTTTGGTCATCAGTGTAGTGAAACCCTGGCTCTGCTTCCATGCCTTTGCCTGTTCTTGTGATTTCTTGACTTCCATGAACCTTGAGGAGTATAATATGATGATAGAACACACATGGAACCTCTTGGAAATCTTTGATTCCTTTGGGATAGCTCAGATGGATTATTGGATTGCTCAGATCACAAACCCTAGATGCAGATGAATTTGAACTTATGCAATGAAGCAAATATGCAATATGAGATGTGATGCTTATGTTAATGCAAACATGAAAGATCACAAGCCATGGTGTGATAAAGAGTGAGGGGAAATTTGGGGTGTTTACATCTGCCCCTATTCAAGCATGAGTTAGCTGTGCAGGATGTAAGCGCCTGGCTTAACTGACAAACAAGATAACTTGTGGTTGAATACCAAAGACAGTCCGAAATTTGCACTCGCTGGATAGAAGAAGAAAAGGGATATAAATTTTAAAAGGTAGTAAAGTATGATTATCAAATGAAGGCGATGGAGGACGACCATCAAGCAGAGGACGACTGATGGGGATAAAGTAGTAAGCAAAGCAATGACGGGGACGACCGACAAGCTGGGGAAATAAAGAGACTATGACGAGGACGGCCATCAGGTAAAGAAACAATATTCTCCAGGGATTAAAGTAAAGGCAATGATAGGTACAACCATCAGGTTTGCAAAGTTTCGCTCCCGATAAATGGGAATGGCCCAAATAAAGGTACAGACGCGAACGGTCGGCGAAAAGAACAATGTGAGAACACACAGGAGTGAACTCACTGGAGATGAAAAGAGTCGCCAGCTAGGCATTTTTATCCCGGAGGAAAGGCAATGCTGCAGAGACCTAGAAAAATATGGATAAGATGGTTGCGAACCAGAGAGACTGAGAAAGGGGGTTGGTTACAACCTGGGAAGGTATTAGCACCCAGATTGTCCGCCGTACTCGACGGGATCCACGCTTAAAAGATTTGTGTTTTAAAAGAGTAGTGTCAGTGCAATCTGTGTATAAAATAGCTGGAAAAGGATGTACAGGTGTCAGTGTAAAAGAAATGCAAAATGAAGTGTATAAATGAAGTGTCAGTGTAAGAACAAGAATAAGATGCTCAAGATCATGAGGCTTAAAGAATGATACTGGAAAGAGGGAATATACAGAGACTTTTGTTCGATAACCGTTAAGTTATGCCTACGTATCCTCTCGTGCAATGAGGAAGTCAGAACACCGTAGTTCGACCCAAAGAGACTGAAAGATGAATTGACTTGTGAACTGCTTGCTTGTCTATGCTCAAGTGTATGACCTGTCTGGCTCAGGTGCAAACTGTCTTGCATTAGACGGAAGAAGCAAGTTCTCGGTTGTGAGTGAATGAGATGAGAAAAGAATCCCGGAGGAGACGATTATTGTTTGTTTTTGTGTTTTCAGTCTTTTATTGCTTTTGAAAGTTTGTCATAAGTTAATGAGCTTAAGCCTAAACCAATGGGTTAGTAAACTCATCACATCTTCCCTCTGATTAGGGGTAATGAGATTACCTTAAGTGTGAAGTCAGATTCTCACACTTAATCACCTTTGATGCAGGATTAAGATCATTAACCTACTTGTGATTATTTAGATGTTTTTGGTGTTTTTGTTTAGTGTTAAGTAATGAGGTTAAGCCATAATCAGGGATTAAACAGACTCATTACACCATCCTAATAGAAGGATAATAGATGAGAATGTTTAAGCTGAGGAAAGCTCCTCAACTTAATCCATGATTAGGGATTAAACTCATGACAAAACAAGCCTTTGATTAAGTGGATTTTATTTAATGATATGATGATGAAGTGATTTTTATGATTTGTAAGACAACTTGAGGGGGACTTGTCCATTAACACTAGGGTTAGTCCTTCTTAACCAATTAAGGAAGAATTAGAACCCTAATGCAAGGCCCAAGTTACAAGTGTGATGTCTTGATAATTATTAAATGGATTGATTAAAGGATTTAAACACATTAAGGGTTTAACACTTAGGATTAAAGTTATACACTCCATCCTAATAGAAGGATGCAGGCATAAACTTAATCACAAAGCCTTAAAGCCTTCAGGGTTTAATCCTGATTAATGAGATGAGAAGAGAAGACTCAAAGAGACACAAAGGTAAAACTAAGAGGGGGACTAATCAAAACCCTAATCATTATCATGCTTGGTTGTTCCTAAGGTTTGTGAGGTTTAACAAGAAAGATCTTCAATGGAACCACCAGGAAGCAGATGAAAGGATCAGGAGAAGCAAAGCAACTTGCTTCATTCAAGAAGTCAAGTCACTTGAGGAAAGAAAGTAAGAAGAAGAAGAATGAGCAAGCTCAAACTCAAACACATATCAAAATGCAGCATGGATGCAAGAGAGAGATGAGGAGAAAGTATGAGAAGTGAAGGCAAATTCACTTCCCAAAGTGACTTACCACCTGAAAAGTTAGTGAATGAAATGCAATGCAATGCCAAATGGAATGAAATGACATGATGCAAATCAAAACCAGAAGCATATACATGGAGTGAATGATGCTATGAGATGCTACAAACATGGAACAACACATGGGGATGATCATACAAGCTCATGGATGCACATGGAACAAGTTAAGAAACATGAACATACATGAAAAGTTATGACATGCAAATGACATACAACATGGCAAATGCAAGATGCAATGATCAAACATGCTTTCAATATGTCTTATGATGTTAAATGAATCAAAAGAATGCATAAAATGCTATGGCAAGTCAAGGTGTGAATGCAAATGCCAGATGGATGCATATGGAAGCCCAAATTAGGGTTTATGATCAAAGCATCAAACACAAACCAAAATCAGAAGCAAACATCAATGTAAAAAATTGAAAATGCACTCAAAGGATCCCTAATCCCATACTAACTCACTGCCCAAAGGAGAGGTTCCAACTCTTAACCTAATTCAAGTTATGATTTTCCTAAGTTTTCTAGGGTTTTAGGGTTCCTTAACAAGAAAAATGCCAAACAAATGGAAAATGAAAGATCAAATGATGGCCATTTAATCTCACAAACTACATGCTAAACACAATGCAATGCAAAAAGAATCAAAGTCCAACTCTCTTGGGTTAGGCAGAAATGATTTTTGGAAGTTTGGATCAAAATAATGCATTAAAATGGTTTTAATTCCATGGAAAATTCTCAAAATGCATCAAGATCAAAAAAGAAATTTGGTTTGAAGGTTGGACAATGTTTCTAAATGTTTTTAAATGTTTCATGAATTTTTGTGTGATTTTTAAATACCTAAAAGTATTTTTAAATAATTAATTCTCATTAATTAATTAAAAAGAAACTTTTAAATATTTAAAAATACTTTTTTAATGCTAAAAATAAAAATAAAAATATTTTTGTGTTTTGAAATTAAATAAAAGCTCACATAAAAAATCTCATAATTTTTGGATGAGTTTTACTATTTTAAAATAAATGGAGAAAGAAATATAAAATAAATGGAATAAAAATAAAGAAAAAGAAAAGTAAACGCAATGGAGGGCCAGGATGGGTTCTGGGGAGAAGTCTGTTGACTACGCGCGCAAATCAATGGATCACATTCAAACTTGACTAAACTGAATTATGAATTAATTAATTGAGATTAGGGTTTAATGAGTGCATCTGGGCCACACATACACGCGCCAAGTCAACCAAGTCAACAGATCCAACGCATCAGATTCAAACTACACTTAATGACATGATTAAGCCCTAATTATTTTCAGGTGGCCGGAGAAGACTTCCGGTCATCTTCTCCGGTGGGAACCCCACCTGAAAATTCCTAGAATCTTCAAAACGAAACTAAAATGAAATTTAAACAAACAGAAATCCTTCCCACACTTCACTGAATCAAAACCCTAACACAAACATCATTTATATTTCATCAATCTCATGAATCGAAACAAAACAAATTTTAGGGCAAGACTTTCAGAACACGATTAAACTCTCATCTCTTCACCATTTTCAAAACCAACAACATATTCATGATCAGGGAAGCATGTAGAAGCTATTAAGAACTTAAAAATTCATTTCTGGAAAAAAAGTTCTTGAGCTACCTGAGTTTTGAAGCTTTCAGTCTTGCAACTTTCTGGCCTCTCCTCTTTGTGCAATCTACTCCCTTTGGTCCCTTGATGAGGTCTGGATGCTTAGAAGGAGTTTGTGTTGGCTGGTTTGAGAGTTTGAACAGCTTCTGCCCAAGCTCAGGTGTGAATCGTGTTTATGATTCAGGCAGTTTAAGGCAAGGGTGAGGGGTGTTTTGTGACCAGGATGATGAGCTGAGTTGATCTATGAAGTTTGTTTTAGTGTTTGTGGCTTGTTTTCTGAGTTTCGAAAGCTTTTGCTTTTGAGAGTGAAAATGAGAAAGTTATGTTCTTGCTGGTTTCAGGCTTGCTTGTTATGTTGTTTGGCTTGCAATTAGTTTGTATAAACAATGCTGATTGGTCAGAAGATGTGACATGCCCTTTTGTGATAGGTGTAGCTACTTTTGCCAATTTGTCAACTTTGTGTAAGAGAAGCATGGGTCATGTTCTAGCCAAGTACAAGGGGTGTGGGCTGCGCAGCATGGTGTGAGGGAAAGGCTAGGATGGTTCAGCAATGTAGCTAGCAAGTGGATGAAGTGTTATGATGGCTTTTGCAACTTGCTTGCTTTTGAGCTTCATGGAAATATCTTGTCTCACAAGCCATAAAATATGTGATCCCTTTGGCCCATTCTGATTTTTAGGACTTGTGTGATGTTTGTGTAATGGTTTGTAATCAATTAGAAGTCACAAATTTCCTTGGTACATGAATTTGCAAGTTTTCCATTTGGTGCATAACTTGAAATTTAGTGATTTTTGCCAACTTTGATGCACCATAACTTTTGATACAAAATGAATTAGGTCATGTTCTTGTACTTTTTGAAAAGGGAAAGATCTAATCTTCAACTTTCATGACCAAAGTTTTTCCATTTGAAGCATTTTTGAATCAAAAAGTAAGGGTTGAAAAAGTTGCATAAAATGACATTTTCATTAAAAGTCAAACTTGCCCAAAAAGTCAACTTTGCAAAAACTTGAAATTCTTGAATTTTGTGAACTTCCAACTTCTTCCATGATCAAATAAAGATCATATACACTCAAAATGATGAAGATCACCCCTTGGTTGGGTCATTGGGGGCCTCAGATACCCTGATTTTGCACTGACTTGTCTGAAAAGTCAACTCTTGATTAGATGACTTCCCCATGGAATTTCTCCATGAAAATTGATATGCCTACTCCCTATACCATATAGAGACCAATAGAAACAAGAATGACCAAAAAAAATTGAAGTTATGGCCTCTGAAACCAAAACCCTAATTTCATGTCATATGTGTAGTCTAGCCTGGCTCTGCTTCCATACCAATCTCAGTTCTTGTGATTCTTTGACATTCTTGACTTTGAGAGGATATAATATGATACTTGGACACATATGGATCCCTTTGAAGTGATTGATGACCTTTGGAGTGGCTCAAGAAGCTCTTGGATTGCTCAGATCACAAACCCTAGATGCAGATGACTTTGAACCAATGCAGTGAATCAAAAATGCAATATGAGATGGTATGATTGTGTTTATGCATATGAAATGATCACAAGCCATGGTGTGAATGGGTGAGGGCAAATTTGGGGTGTTTACAGCTGCCCCTATTCAAACATGAGTTAGCTGTGCAGGATGTAAGCGACGGCTTATCAGGCAAACAAGATAACTTGTGGTTGAATACCAAAGACAGTCCAAAATTTGCACTCACAGAATGAAGAAGAAAAGGGATATAGATTGTAAAAGAAAGTAAAGTATATGGTAAAGTATGGGCGACGGAGGACGACCGCCGAGCAGAGGACGACTGCTGGGGAAAGAGCAATGACGGGGACGGCCGACATGCTGGGGGTAAAAGGGATCATGATGGGGACGACCATCAAGATAAAGCTGTAAGATTCTCTGGGGATTAATGAAACATGACGGGGACGACCATCAAGTTCATAAAGTAAGGTAACCAACGATGGGGACGGCCATCGGGCTAACTGATGAAGGACGATCATCAGGAAAAGGAAAAGGGACCACGACGGGGACGGCCATCGGGTTAAAGAATAAATGAAATAAACAGTTGATGAGGTACGGTCATCAAAAGTGAAGGACGATCACCTAGCAGGGGACGGCTGCTCTGTTGGGTTAAGATGAGGGACGGTCATCTAAGGTGGAGGACGACCACCTGGCAGGGTACGACTGCCGAAAATATCGCGACATAGGACGAATGCCGGATAAAAAGGTCAACGATGGGGACGGCCATCGGATGAGCATGATGGAGGACGACCATCAAGAGGTGGAGGACGACCACCTAGCAGGGGACGGCTGCTCTCAAGGTTTATCATGACATAGGACGAATGTCAGACAACCAAAATCAACAATGGGGACGGCCATTGGATATAATGATGAAGGACGATCATCAACAGGTGGAGGACGACCACCTAGCAGGGTACGGCTGCTAAATATCAACGATGGGGACGGCCATCGGATGAGCATGATGGAGGACGACCATCAAGAGGGGGAGGACGACCACCTAGAAGGGTACGGCTGCTCTCAGGGTTTATCATGACACAGGACGAATGTCAGACAAAAAGGAAAATTTCTTTGTTGGCGATCTACTGGGGAATAGTAAACACGGACGAGTGTTTATATCCAAGAAACAAAAGGTATAAGTGTTTAGATGTCGTGTATAGATTAGAGATGCGGACGAGCATCCTTAAGACTATGATACGGACGAGTATCAGGTAGAAACAAAAACTGACACGTGTTCAGAGATGATGATACGGACGAGTATCAACTGGTTAACAAAGAACACGGACGAGTGTTGAATCTGAAAGAACTCTTCTGGGGAATAGTAGACACAGACGAGTATCTATATTCAAGGAGACGTAAGTGTTTTGACACAGTGTATGGATTAAAGATACGGGCGAGCATCCTTAAGACTATGATACGGACAAGTATCAGGTAGAAACAAACGCTTGACACATGTTCTGAGATGATGGTACGGACGAGTACCAACTGGTTAACAAAGAACAAGGACTATTGTTGAATCTGCGGGGATATAACTGGTGTATACAAGATACGGACGAGTATCTGTATAAGTATGAGTAGTATGAGTGGTGTATAGATGAATGTTTAACTTGCTGGGGAGGGTGACACGGACGAGTGTCAAAAGGAGAAGAGTGTAGTATAAACAAATATCTGATATTCAAAGTGTTTACATTACTGCTGGGAAAATGACATGGACGAATGTCAAGGAAATGTATATATATAAGTATATGTGAGTGCGAAGAGAATGTCTTTGGCTTTCTGCTGGGGATATGACAACGGGCGGGTGTCAAAGGGAGTATATACTGGTGTTTGTGAATGCGAGGCAACTGCTTTTGCTGGGGAATCTGGGGGATGTTTCGTATATTGTTGAATGGTTATTATTCACAAGTGTTTGATCCAAAACATGGCTTGTGATTATGCAATATGTTGGGTTTTTGCCGTAATGCCCCGTATTAGACGGAATGCTACGCTTTGTGGGTGAATATGATGCGAATGCCATGATTATGCAAAGATACCAAACCGGGATTCAGATCCCGTTGCTGCGAAGATCTCTGGCCGATCTGCTCGAAATGGACATCCCAGCTGGGGATGAGATCACTGGTGGATCTGATGAGATGTATCCACTTGGAGAGATAAGTCACTGATAGGCCCATCTTGGCAATGAGGGAACCCAGCTGGGGTTTGTAGAAGCTTCCTTTACTCTGTTGTGACCCCTTCATGCGTTGCTCTTCTGAATAGAGGCTGAAATTCTGTGGGGAAGATGATTCCCTGGCTTTTGTATTCTGCTGAGGGAGAATGATCGACAACTTGGTTGGGGGAAACAATAAGTGGCAACTCAGCTGGGGAGAAAACACCTTTGGTGCTAAGACTGAGTGTTGATTTGTCAGCTTGCTGGGATGAAGCTTTCATGCCCCGAGTTGCGTTTTGGATACCTGCAATCCTGCAAAGACAGAGAAACGCACAAGTGATCCCGAGGTATCCTTTGCTGGATTCCGTCATAGGAGTTAGACACTTTTGAGAGTAAGTATATTCCCTGTAAGCACGTAACTTTTTTTTTTTTGAAGATAAGCATCTGTATTTATGCAATCAGTTTTTCTTAAGACATCAGACATTTTTTGCAAATAAAAATGTACAAGACGAAACATGACTAAAAATCTGATTTTATTAATTCATGTGCCCTGAATTGGCAAGATACAGTCAAAGAAACATATCCCCTAGAATGAGGAGATTGTGACAAATTGAGAAACAAAATGCTGGCAATGTTGACGACGCTTTAGGGAGCTTCCTCTTTCGCTATGACTCGTATGACTTTTGACGTTCTTCTCGTCTGGCTTTCTGGAGAAGGCTGATTCTGATTGAAGCTCGATCCTTTCGGAGCTTAACAAGTTGTGAGTGCTACAGATGAATTCAGAGTGCAGTTGTTCGCTTATTCCCTTATTTTGCATGGATCGCCCTTTCGGGTTTTCAATCCATCGGGATACCCATTTTTGCCTGAGTCATCCAATGCGGCTTTTCAACTCAGCGGGTGTACATTTTTTATTTTTCCCTTATTTTTGTCCGAGTCTTTTATTTTGTTTTTGACTCGCCGGGATGCCCTATTTTTGCCTGGACTTACATTCTGTTTTTATGTCCAGCGGGTCATCTTATGCGAAGTATTTTTTAACTGCATCTGAATTCACAGGGGACGGGAAGTCTTCGCCATCCATGGTGCTAAGCATCAGTGCTCCACCTGAGAAAACTTTCTTTACCACGAATGGTCCTTCATAATTCGGAGTCCATTTGCCCCTGTGGTCTGTATGAGGAGGGAGGATTCTTTTCAGCACAAGATCTCCTACTTGATACTCTCGGTGCCTGACTCTCTGATCGAAGGCTCTTTTCATTCTTTTCTGGTACAGCTGTCCATGACAGATTGCAGCCAATCTTTTCTCTTCAATCAGACTTAGTTGTTCGAATCGGGATCGGACCCACTCTGCTTCGCTCAGCTTAACATCCATCAGTACTCGCAAGGAGGGTAATTCAACTTCCACAGGTAGGATTGCCTCCATACCATACACAAGCTGATACGGTGTTGCCCCAGTGGATGTTCTGATTGACGTGCGGTACCCATGCAAGGCAAATGGTAGCCTCTCATGCCAGTCTTTGTACGTAACTACCATCTTCTGTACAATCTTTTTGATATTCTTGTTAGCTGCCTCAACAGCCCCGTTCATCTTTGGCCTGTAAGGAGAAGAATTATGATGTTGGATTTTGAAGTCCCGGCATAACTCAGCCATCATCTTGTTGTTTAGATTGGAACCATTATCAGTAATGATTCGCTCGGGAACTCCGTATCGACAGATGATATCTCTCTTCAGAAATCGGGCTACCACTTGCCTTGTAACATTTGCATATGAGGCTGCTTCAACCCACTTGGTGAAATAATCAATGGCGACCAGGATGAATCTGTGGCAATTTGAAGCAGTTGGCTCAATCTTGCCAATCATATCAATGCCCCACATAGCAAAGGGCCATGGTGAAGACATTATGTTCAAAGGATTGGGAGGCACATGCACCTTATCTGCATAGATCTGGCATTTGTGGCACTTTCTGGCATAAGCACAACAGTCTGCATCCATTGTGATCCAGTAATAACCTGATCTTAGAAGTTTCTTAGCCATGGCATGCCCTCCAGCATGGGTACCAAAGGATCCTTCATGCACTTCATGCATCAACAAATCTGCTTCTGTTCTATCAACACATCTGAGGAGTACCATATCAAAGTTCCTTTTGTATAAAGACCCATCGGTGTTCAGAAAGAAACTACCAGCAAGCCTTCTCAAAGTCTTCTTATCATTGGAAGATGCCCCAGGTGGGTATGTTTGATCTTCCAAGAAGCATTTAATGTCATGGAACCAAGGCTTATCGTCTTTGACAACATCTGCTGCAAATACATATGCTGGTCTGTCGAGTCTGGACACTGAAATCTAAGGTACAAAGTTGGCAGTCTGAACTTTGATCATAGATGAAATGGTAGCCAGAGCATCTGCAAACTGATTCTCGTCCCGAGGGATATACTCAAGCTTGACCGTTGTGAAGAAGGTCAATAACTTCCTTGTATAATCCCTGTAAGGTATCAGATGATCCTGGTGCGTGTACCATTTGCCGTTGGTTTGATTAACTACCAGAGCTGAATCTCCAAACACAGTCAATGTCTTGATCCTGAGGTCAATGGCTTCCTCAAGACCCATAATGCAAGCTTCGTATTCAGCTTCGTTGTTAGTGCAGTTGAAAGTGAGTTTTGCCGAGAAAGGCATGTGAACTCCTTTGGGTGTAATGAGTACTGCACCAACACCACGACCATTCATATTAACAGCCCCATCAAACATCATGGTCCATTCCTCTTCCGGGTCAGGCCCTTCAGTGTGAATAGGCTCTTCATGATCTTTTGCTTTAATGAACATGATGTCTTCATCAGGGAAATCGAATCTCATAGGCTGGTAGTCATCAATTGGTTGCTCAGCAAGATATTCAGATAGTACACTGCCCTTGATGGCTTTCTGAGATGTGTATTGGATATCATATTCTGTGAGGATCATTTGCCATCTTGCAACCCGTCCGGTAAGCGCTGGCTTCTCAAATATGTACTTGACTGGGTCCATCTTTGAGATCAATAAGGTAGTGTGGGTCAACATATACTGTCTCAGTCGGCGAGCAGCCCACGCTAAAGCACAACAAGTTTTCTCGAGCAGTGAATAACGTTGTTCACAGTCGGTAAACTTTTTGCTCAGGTAGTATATTGCATACTCTTTTCGACCAGACTCGTCATGCTGGCCCAACACACACCCCATTGACTCTTCTAATACTGTCAAATACATGATTAGAGGTCTTCCTTCAACTGGAGGCATGAGGATTGGAGGTTCTTGCAAGTACTCCTTGATCTTGTCAAAAGCCTTCTGGCAGTCTTCATTCCACCTGACAGTCTGTTCCTTTCTCAATAGCTTGAACAAGGGTTCACAAGTTGCCGTAAGGTGAGATATGAACCGTGAAATGTAGTTCAATCGGCCTAAGAACCCTCGAACTTCTTTTTCAGACTTTGGTGCAGGCATCTCTTGAATGGCTTTGACTTTATCAGGGTCAACCTCAATCCCTTTCTCGCTTACAATAAAGCCCAGCAGCTTACCGGATCGCACCCCGAATGTGCATTTGTTGGGGTTCAGCTTCAATTGGTACTTCCTCAGACGCTTGAATAGCTTTAGCAGATTTACCAGGTGGTCTTCCTCGGTAAGGGACTTGGCAATCATGTCATCCACATAACACTCGATTTCCTTATGGATCATATCGTGGAATAATGTTACCATAGCCCGTTGATATGTTGCACCAGCATTCTTCAATCCGAAGGGCATCACCTTGTAACTGAACGTGCCCCAGGGTGTGATGAAAGTTGTCTTCTCCATGTCTTCAGGTGACATTTTGATCTGATTGTATCCTGAAAATCCGTCCATGAAGGAAAACACCGAGAACTGAGCCGTATTATCAACCAATACATCGATGTGAGGTAACGGGAAATCGTCTTTCGGGCTGGCTCTGTTCAGATCCCAGTAGTCAACACACATCCTTACTTTGCCGTCTTTCTTAGGCACAGGTACTATATTAGCAACCCACGGTGGATAGCTAGTTACAGCGAGGAACCCGACGTCCCACTGCTTTTGTACCTCTTCTTTGATTTTCATTGCCATATCTGGGCGAGTACGGCGCAGCTTCTGTTTAACCGGTGGGCATTCCTCTCTTAAAGGCAGCTTGTGCATAACAATGTCGGTGTCTAACCCTGGCATATCCTGATAAGACCAAGCAAACACATCCACATATTCTTGAAGCAGGTCAATCAGTTGTTTCTTCACTGAGTCTTGTAGGTCGGACCCGATTTTAACTTCTTTCACGTCTTCATCTGTACCAAGATTAATCGTTTCCACCTCCTCCTGATGAGGAGTGATAACCTTCTCCTCTTGTCTCAACAATCTGGCTAGCTCTTCAGGAAGCTCGTAATCTTCTTCAACCCCTTCATCAGCTTGATTGATCGGATTGTCAGAGTCATACGAAGTCATAGCCGTGCTGTTGTCGGTGCTGTCTGGAAGGCACTCTCTGCAAGGGTTCAGTTTGTTCATTTTAGTGATTGATTTTAATCTTGCTTAGAAAAGTGAAATAAAAGTTGTCATTTTGAAAACATTGCCATTTATTTTTTGTACAAAAAGAAAAATGGAAAAACAGTGAACGGAAAAGAAAAAAAGACTCGTTTGCAAAAGATGTCTGATATTTCATTGATTAATCTTGTTGCACAAAAATTACAGATGGCCCGATTACAAAATGAGTCTTGTCATCTTGGGCAAGATGCAAGACTTGATGCATGCTTAAAATATACAGGAAATAATAATTACTCTGCAGGAGTAACTCTTATAATTTCCTGGGAAGACCAGTTTGAGATACTGCTCCCCGGGATCATTGGACGAATCCAGCTTTCCAGGTTGCGTTCATCTTCCGACTCATCTTCCAAGTTGTTGACAACATCGGGGGTAAGCATCCCCCCACTAACGAAGTTGGGCTTCCTAGCAGCCTCTGCTTGATCTTCTTGAGTTGGTTTGTAACCCAACCCAAATCTATCTTCTTTCTTCTCTACAGGCAATAGTTTGCCCCAGCCTTGAGCGTTTCCTTCTTCCACCACCTTCCGGGCTTGTCGGTAGGATGTCATAAAAGTCCCAAGTACAGCAGAGGTTTCATTAACATTCAAGGCCTCAAACCCCTGACTCATCGTCTCGTGGATCTCCCCATCCATCTCAATATATTTGTAAGTAGCCAGATGGCTAACAAAAATATCCTCCTCTCCACAGATAGTAACGACTTGGCCTTCCCACTCATATTTTAACTTCTGGTGAAGGGTAGACGTTACTGCGCCAGCGGCATGAATCCATGGTCTACCCAACAAACAGCTGTAGGCAGGCTGAATGTCCATCACGTAGAAGGTTGTTTTGAAAGTTTGTGGGCCAATCGTTACAGGCAACTCAATTTCCCCCAGAACTGATCTCTTAGAGCCGTCAAAAGCTCTTACTACCAAGTTACTGGGTCGCAATGCCAATCCTTCATATTCCAGCTTCACAAGGGCCTTTTTGGGTAAGACATTGAGGGATGATCCTGTGTCTACCAGCACATGTGAAAGAACTGCACCTTTACATTCCATGGTAATGTGCAAAGCCTTATTATGATTGCGGCCTTCCGTAGTCAAATTAGTGTTGGTGAATCCTAGTCCATGGCTAGCATTAACATTCCCAACCACAGCTTCCAACTGATTGACCGTGATCTCTTCCGGCACATAAGCTGCGTGCAAGACTTTGAGTAGTGCGTTCCGATGAGCCTCAGAGCACATAAGTAATGATAGAATGGAGATCTTGGAAGGCGTCTGGTGAAGCTGGTCCACTATCTTGTAATCACTTTTCTTGATGATTCTCATGAACTCATCAACTTCTTGATCAAAAGGCGTTTTCAAAGCTTCTCTAACAACCTGCTCTTCTTGCACCATACTCTTCCCTTTTGCCTTGGCAGCAGCTTCTGCTTCGGCAGTGGGTCTTTGAATTTGCGGGGCAAAAAGACGTCCGCTTCGAGTGAAGCCTCCGCCCCCCCCCCCCCACATTGTCTATTTGTGGTGAAGAAGTTGATGATTCAAAAGTGATTTTCTGTCCTTCGCAGTATAAGTCAGAGCCGTAATGCCAAGGAATGGCATTACTGCTTTCATAAGGTACTGGCCCAGGCACTGTGACAGTGACTGGACTGATGGCAGCTGCAGAAGGGACTGTGATAGTCTGTGGATCGTAATATATTGTGACGGGTGCTCTGGTAGGAGTGGCATTTTGTGAGTTGTAAACAAAATCATTTTCAGGATCATAATAAATCGTAACTGTTGAGACATCTTCATGGTTTGCTGCTGATGTTGTAGGAGACATTGTTGGAAGAATGGATGTTGTTGTTGTAGGAGATTCAAAATGAAGTGGTGCTGAAGTTGTAGAAGGGATGTTTGCTGATATCTGGTCAGTTGAAATGACAGATGAAGCATTTGTTGATGAAGCTGAAGAGTTGTTTGGAACAATGGCTGTTGCAGTTGTAGGAGGTTCTGGAACCGTTGTCAATGAGATTGCTGGATTGGTAGGAATTGATGTTGTAATTTGAAGCAGGCCACTCTGGATGAGACCATTTATGCCATCTCTCAGGTTATCACAACCATTTACTGAAATGTTGCAATAAGCACACCCTAGCTCACATCCCGGGAATATTTGACATTCGAGGAGCTGAGCTTTGATCTCTACCAAAGGTGTCCGAATCTGACCCACACTGGTTATTAAATAAGACGGCTTGTCTTCTTCAATAGCATTGATTCGGGGACCACCATGGTGTGGCATAGGGTTCTTGTTGACATTTGGTGGTGGTGCAAAGTTCAGAGCTTTGGAGTCTACCAAGTCTTGTACCTTCATGTGCAAGGCTCTGCACTTCTCTGTACTGTGGCCAGGTGCATTTGAGTGAAAAGCACATCTGGCGCTGGCGTCGTAATTTCTGGGCAGACTGTTAGGATCCGGCGGTGCCAACGTCCTTAGCTCAACTAGGTTGAGTTTCAAGAGTTGTGGCAGTAATGTGGCATAGGGCATAGGGATCGGATCGATCACCCTATTGGCCTGAGAGGGCCTTTGTTGGAATGGTCTCTGCTGATTATTGTTGTTGGTGTTGCTGTTGTTGTAATTTCTTTGAGGAGGAAACTGAGTTTGTTGCTGATAATTTTGTTGCTGAGGTTGATAAGCTGGTTGAGGATGAATTGGTGCGGGAATGGTGACTGCTACCACAGATCTATGAACATATTGGGGCCTGCCCCTGTTGGTGTGGATAGCATTGGTTTCACCAGTTCTTCTTGGGCCTGCAAAAGGCTTTCTTGGGTTGCTGGACGAGCTTGCACCGTTGTCTGAGATCTTACCCATCTTCAATAGGCTTTCAATTCTCTCCCCGGCTATGACTACATCTGCAAAGCTGGTAGATGAGAAGGCAGCTAGCCTATCAATGTAAGTCCCTTGGAGGGTGTTCATAAACATATCAGCCATCTCCCTCTCTGACATGGGTGGCTGGACAGCAGCAACAAGCTGTCTCCACCTTTGAGCGTATTCACGGAAGCTTTCCCTGGACGACTGTGACATTCCCATTAGGAGGGTCCTGTTGGGTGCCATGTCCAAATTATACTGGTATTGTCTAATGAAGGCTTCTGCCAAATCCTTCCAACACCTGATGGTTGCTCTTGTCAGATGAGAGTACCATTCTCTTGAAGCTCCCGTCAAGCTATCCTCAAAATAAAACATCCATAGCTTCTCGTCCATGGTATATGCTTTCAACCTCCCCAGAAAGGATTGCAAGTGGGTCCGTGGGCAGGAAGTCCCGTTGTACTTCTCAAAGCATGTTAGCTTCTTGTGTTGACTCTGGTCCTTTGACCTCTTTACACCAGCTCTGATCTTCAATTCGGAGATCTCTCTCTGGGCTGCTGCCAAGGCTTCCTGTTGCTCTTTTGCACTAGCTTCCATCTGCTCAATCTTATCCTGAGTCCTTTTATCCTCCTGAGTACGAGCTTCGGTGATCCTGACCCACCTAGCTTGACTCTCCTTCAGATACAAATCAGTCCTGGCCTTCTGGAACTGAGCTTCCTTGCAGGCATTCTTCAAGATCTGTTCTCCAGCCCTTGACTTCTTAATGTAATCCTCTGACTTCTCAATTTTGGCCAGATGCTCCACCCTTAGCTTTTCTAACCTTTCAATGTCCAAGCGACCATCACTCCTCTCCCAGAGGGTCTTCTGTAGAGCTTGAGTCAACTTTTCATTTCTCTCTTTCAATTTTTCAAACTCCTCTAAGCTGACAGTTGCCGGAGGTGGTGCTGTGGAGGGTCCAGGCATATCTTCAATAGTGAAAGGCATTCCAGAAATTTGAGCCCTGGCGTGAGACCACTCATAGTACTGGGCTGAGGCTACATTGTTGCATCTCCCAAGAATGGTTACCCCCTTAGTCTGCACATTGTCCCAGGCCCAGGCTGCTTGCCTGACAACAGCCAAATTAGGCTTGATTTCATAATAAAGGGTCTCAGTCAGATCCTGTGCCCTAGGAGGATGGACTAATGCATAGCCCAGTTGTCTTTTGAATAGTAGAGGGTTGTAATTGATGCAACCCTTCACTCCAATCAGAGGTACATTGGGAAATTGCCCACAACTTGTAATGATGTCTCTGCCCTTGGTGCTCTGAGTGCACCACCTGATATCATCTGAGGTTAGAGCAACAAGCCTCCTAGCCCAGTTCTTCTGCTGGTGAGGGTTCAGGAATGCATCAGTCTTTGGCAAATGCTTGAGCATCCAAGTATGGAACAAAGGAGCACATCATCTCACTAATCTTCCCCTTTGCTTTTCATTCCTTTGATGAACAGAGTAGTAAAGATCTCCCAGTAAGGTGGGTACTGGGTTTCTCAGGATGAAAAGGTGGATTGCACTCTTGCTGACAAACCTAGGCTCATCTGCAAAAAGTATGACCCCATATATGCTAAGGGCCAACAGAGCACAGACTGCCTTCCACTCCCCCAAGGAGGCCTTCAGAGTAGCCTGAGAGATCAAGAAATCCAGATGAAAACCAGAGACTCCAGCTTTAGCTGTCAAATTCTGTCCAATCAGAATTGGTTCCAGGTGTAATGCTTTTGCTATCTCCTCATTACTTGGGAAAGCCATCTCAGGGTTGAAGGGGATTCCACCCTTGATAGGTACACCAACCAATGATGAATATTCCTCCAACAAGGGTCCCAACTGAAAATTTTGAAATGTGAAGCACCTCAAAGGGGGATCATAGAACTGCAGGCAAGTGTGTATCAAGCTCCTCTGTGACGGGTCCAAATCCATAACCACATCAAGGATTCCTCCATAATGTTCTCTGAAAAGTGGTATATGGTCTGGAGTAATCAGGGTCTGAATCCTCCTGATGCTAGCTAGCTCAGGCTCAAAGAAGTGATAGGAGATGTTACTTTTCTTAGGTGCCATGCTGCTGAAGAATAGGTGTTGATGATGATGACTGAGGACAACACTGAAGGTGGGCCACTGATAGGCTGAGACTGAGGATGCAAGTGACGGAAACAGGTAGCTGATGGCTGAAGCAAGTGTTGATGAAGATAGGTCTAAGCTGAAGAAGGGGTCAAAACCAAGCCAAAATGATAGGATGGATACCCTGAAAAACAAATAAACACATGTTAGAATGATGCAATGAGGATGTATGCAAATGATATGCAAGGGCTTGTGACTGAGCTGGATCTGATCAAGTGCTTTGATATATGTCCAGGTATGTTCAAGAAATCTAGATGGAGGTTCATAAGTCCAGTAACCAAGGTGGGGGACTCAAATAAAGAGTCACATGTCCAGGGTTTATAATCACAAGAACTGTTCCAAGATGGAGTACTCTTAAACAAAACAAAGTAACAGGGTATGCTGAGGTCAAGGGTACCTGCAAACCTGTAAACAGCCCGACCCCCCTCACAGGTGGTGTTCTAAAACAAGGATCCTCAGACTTGGATCAGTTATGAGAAGTGTAAACACTTCTAACCCGGGGGTACAGTGTTTACAATAACCATAAAAGTTCCTCCTCTGATTCACCTCAGTTTCTGAAGGTCAATACTAAAGGTCATCCAGACTTAGCAGGCTTCCCAGATAGCCCTAGTACTGCAGGAAATCTGCAACACAGAGTTCTCAAGAAGAAACCCATATCTGAACCGTGTTTCATATTCCCGCACCAGACCGAGATGGAATGGGAAAGAATATGAACCACTCTAGCCTAGGTGTCACTCAGGTCCCAGGTATAGGACCTCAACTCTCAATAGAACACCCACCCACCAAAGCAACAAAGCAGATCCATCCAGCACAGTATGACAGTATGATATATGTAAAGCTATAAAGAAAGTAATAAACAAACTGTACATAAAGCAAAAATAAATACAAAACAAGCACAAATAGCACATAACACCCCAGTAAACACAAATCAAACAAACGCTAGGAGGAACCCACAAAAAGAACCAGAAGCCCTGGTTACAGTATAAGGGTCCCCAGCAGAGTCGCCAAGCTGTCGCTCCCGATAAATGGGAATGGCCCAAATAAAGGTACAGACGCGAACGGTCGGCGAAAAGAACAATGTGAGAACACACAGGAGTGAACTCACTGGAGATGAAAAGAGTCGCCAGCTAGGCATTTTTATCCCGGAGGAAAGGCAATGCTGCAGAGACCTAGAAAAATATGGATAAGACGGTTGCGAACCAGAGAGACTGAGAAAGGGGGTTGGTTACAACCTGGGAAGGTATTAGCACCCAGATTGTCCGCCGTACTCGACGGGATCCACGCTTAAAAGATTTGTGTTTTAAAAGAGTAGTGTCAGTGCAATTTGTGTATAAAATAGCTGGAAAAGGATGTACAGGTGTCAGTGTAAAAGAAATGCAAAATGAAGTGTATAAATGAAGTGTCAGTGTAAGAACAAGAATAAGATGCTCAAGATCATGAGGCTTAAAGAATGATACTGGAAAGAGGGAATATACAGAGACTTTTGTTCGATAACCGTTAAGTTATGCCTACGTATCCTCTCGTGCAATGAGGAAGTCAGAACACCGTAGTTCGACCCAAAGAGACTGAAAGATGAATTGACTTGTGAACTGCTTGCTTGTCTATGCTCAAGTGTATGACCTGTCTGGCTCAGGTGCAAACTGTCTTGCATTAGACGGAAGAAGCAAGTTCTCGGTTGTGAGTGAATGAGATGAGAAAAGAATCTCGGAGGAGACGATTATTGTTTGTTTTTGTGTTTTCAGTCTTTTATTGCTTTTGAAAGTTTGTCATAAGTTAATGAGCTTAAGCCTAAACCAATGGGTTAGTAAACTCATCACATCTTCCCTCTGATTAGGGGTAATGAGATTACCTTAAGTGTGAAGTCAGATTCTCACACTTAATCACCTTTGATGCAGGATTAAGATCATTAACCTACTTGTGATTATTTAGATGTTTTTGGTGTTTTTGTTTAGTGTTAAGTAATGAGGTTAAGCCATAATCAGGGATTAAACAGACTCATTACACCATCCTAATAGAAGGATAATAGATGAGAATGTTTAAGCTGAGGAAAGCTCCTCAACTTAATCCATGATTAGGGATTAAACTCATGACAAAACAAGCCTTTGATTAAGTGGATTTTATTTAATGATATGATGATGAAGTGATTTTTATGATTTGTAAGACAACTTGAGGGGGACTTGTCCATTAACACTAGGGTTAGTCCTTCTTAACCAATTAAGGAAGAATTAGAACCCTAATGCAAGGCCCAAGTTACAAGTGTGATGTCTTGATAATTATTAAATGGATTGATTAAAGGATTTAAACACATTAAGGGTTTAACACTTAGGATTAAAGTTATACACTCCATCCTAATAGAAGGATGCAGGCATAAACTTAATCACAAAGCCTTAAAGCCTTCAGGGTTTAATCCTGATTAATGAGATGAGAAGAGAAGACTCAAAGAGACACAAAGGTAAAACTAAGAGGGGGACTAATCAAAACCCTAATCATTATCATGCTTGGTTGTTCCTAAGGTTTGTGAGGTTTAACAAGAAAGATCTTCAATGGAACCACCAGGAAGCAGATGAAAGGATCAGGAGAAGCAAAGCAACTTGCTTCATTCAAGAAGTCAAGTCACTTGAGGAAAGAAAGTAAGAAGAAGAAGAATGAGCAAGCTCAAACTCAAACACATATCAAAATGCAGCATGGATGCAAGAGAGAGATGAGGAGAAAGTATGAGAAGTGAAGGCAAATTCACTTCCCAAAGTGACTTACCACCTGAAAAGTTAGTGAATGAAATGCAATGCAATGCCAAATGGAATGAAATGACATGATGCAAATCAAAACCAGAAGCATATACATGGAGTGAATGATGCTATGAGATGCTACAAACATGGAACAACACATGGGGATGATCATACAAGCTCATGGATGCACATGGAACAAGTTAAGAAACATGAACATACATGAAAAGTTATGACATGCAAATGACATACAACATGGCAAATGCAAGATGCAATGATCAAACATGCTTTCAATATGTCTTATGATGTTAAATGAATCAAAAGAATGCATAAAATGCTATGGCAAGTCAAGGTGTGAATGCAAATGCCAGATGGATGCATATGGAAGCCCAAATTAGGGTTTATGATCAAAGCATCAAACACAAACCAAAATCAGAAGCAAACATCAATGTAAAAAATTGAAAATGCACTCAAAGGATCCCTAATCCCATACTAACTCACTGCCCAAAGGAGAGGTTCCAACTCTTAACCTAATTCAAGTTATGATTTTCCTAAGTTTTCTAGGGTTTTAGGGTTCCTTAACAAGAAAAATGCCAAACAAATGTAAAATGAAAGATCAAATCATGGCCATTTAATCTCACAAACTACATGCTAAACACAATGCAATGCAAAAAGAATCAAAGTCCAACTCTCTTGGGTTAGGCAGAAATGATTTTTGGAAGTTTGGATCAAAATAATGCATTAAAATGGTTTTAATTCCATGGAAAATTCTCAAAATGCATCAAGATCAAAAAAGAAATTTGGTTTGAAGGTTGGACAATGTTTCTAAATGTTTTTAAATGTTTCATGAATTTTTGTGTGATTTTTAAATACCTAAAAGTATTTTTAATTAATTAATTCTCATTAATTAATTAAAAAGAAACTTTTAAATATTTAAAAATACTTTTTTAATGCTAAAAATAAAAATAAAAATATTTTTGTGTTCTGAAATTAAATAAAAGCTCACATAAAAAATCTCATAATTTTTGGATGAGTTTTACTATTTTAAAATAAATGGAGAAAGAAATATAAAATAAATGGAATAAAAATAAAGAAAAAGAAAAGTAAACGCAATGGAGGGCCAGGATGGGTTCTGGGGAGAAGTCTGTTGACTACGCGCGCAGATCAATGGATCACATTCAAACTTGACTAAACTGAATTATGAATTAATTAATTGAGATTAGGGTTTAATGAGTGCATCTGGGCCACACATACACGCGCCAAGTCAACCAAGTCAACAGATCCAACGCATCAGATTCAAACTACACTTAATGACATGATTAAGCCCTAATTATTTTCAGGTGGCCGGAGAAGACTTCCGGTCATCTTCTCCGGTGGGAACCCCACCTGAAAATTCCTAGAATCTTCAAAACGCAACTAAAATGAAATCTAAACAAACAGAAATCCTTCCCACACTTCACTGAATCAAAACCCTAACACAAACATCATTTATATTTCATCAATCTCATGAATCGAAACAAAACAAATTTTAGGGCAAGACTTTCAGAACACGATTAAACTCTCATCTCTTCACCATTTTCAAAACCAACAACATATTCATGATCAGGGAAGCATGTAGAAGCTATTAAGAACTTAAAAATTCATTTCTGGAAAAAAAGTTCTTGAGCTACCTGAGTTTTGAAGCTTTCAGTCTTGCAACTTTCTGGCCTCTCCTCTTTGTGCAATCTACTCCCTTTGGTCCCTTGATGAGGTCTGGATGCTTAGAAGGAGTTTGTGTTGGCTGGTTTGAGAGTTTGAACAGCTTCTGCCCAAGCTCAGGTGTGAATCGTGTTTATGATTCAGGCAGTTTAAGGCAAGGGTGAGGGGTGTTTTGTGACCAGGATGATGAGCTGAGTTGATCTATGAAGTTTGTTTTAGTGTTTGTGGCTTGTTTTCTGAGTTTCGAAAGCTTTTGCTTTTGAGAGTGAAAATGAGAAAGTTATGTTCTTGCTGGTTTCAGGCTTGCTTGTTATGTTGTTTGGCTTGCAATTAGTTTGTATAAACAATGCTGATTGGTCAGAAGATGTGACATGCCCTTTTGTGATAGGTGTAGCTACTTTTGCCAATTTGTCAACTTTGTGTAAGAGAAGCATGGGTCATGTTCTAGCCAAGTACAAGGGGTGTGGGCTGCGCAGCATGGTGTGAGGGAAAGGCTAGGATGGTTCAGCAATGTAGCTAGCAAGTGGATGAAGTGTTATGATGGCTTTTGCGACTTGCTTGCTTTTGAGCTTCATGGAAATATCTTGTCTCACAAGCCATAAAATATGTGATCCCTTTGGCCCATTCTGATTTTTAGGACTTGTGTGATGTTTGTGTAATGGTTTGTCATCAATTAGAAGTCACAAATTGCCTTGGTACATGAATTTGCAAGTTTTCCATTTGGTGCATAACTTGAAATTTAGTGATTTTTGCCAACTTTGATGCACCATAACTTTTGATCCAAAATGAATTAGGTCATGTTCTTGTACTTTTTGAAAAGGGAAAGATCTAATCTTCAACTTTCATGACCAAAGTTTTTCCATTTGAAGCATTTTTGAATCAAAAAGTAAGGGTTGAAAAAGTTGCATAAAATGACATTTTCATTAAAAGTCAAACTTGCCCAAAAAGTCAACTTTGCAAAAACTTGAAATTCTTGAATTTTGTGAACTTACAACTTCTTCCATGATCAAATAAAGATCATATACACTCAAAATGATGAAGATCACCCCTTGGTTGGGTCATTGGGGGCCTCAGATACCCTGATTTTGCACTGACTTGTCTGAAAAGTCAACTCTTGATCAGATGACTTCCCCATGGAATTTCTCCATGAAAATTGATATGCCTACTCCCTATACCATATAGAGACAAATAGAAACAAGAATGACCAAAAAAATTGAAGTTATGGCCTCTGAAACCAAAACCCTAATTTCATGTCATCTGTGCAGTCTAGCCTGGCTCTGCTTCCATACCAATCTCAGTTCTTGTGATTCTTTGACATTCTTGACTTTGAGAGGATATAATATGATACTTGGACACATATGGATCCCTTTGAAGTGATTGATGACCTTTGGAGTGGCTCAAGAAGCTCTTGGATTGCTCAGATCACAAACCCTAGATGCAGATGACTTTGAACCAATGCAGTGAATAAAAAATGCAATATGAGATGGTATGATTGTGTTTATGCATATGAAATGATCACAAGCCATGGTGTGAATGGGTGAGGGCAAATTTGGGGTGTTTACACAAAGTAAAGTAAACAACGATGGGGACGACCATCGATTTAAAGAATAAATGAAATATTGATGAGGGACGGTCATCAAAGGTGAAGGACGTTCACCTAGCAAGGGACGACTGCTCTTTATCACGACATAGGACGAATGTCGGATAGAAAAGGTCGACGATGGGGACGTCCATCGAATAAGCATGATGAAGGACGATCGTCAAGAGGTGAAGGACGATCACCTAGTAGGGTACGGCTGCTCTCAGGGTTTATCACGACATAGGACGAATGTCGTATAACAAGATCAATGATGGGACGGCCATCGGATAAAATGATAAAGGACGATCATCAAGAGGTGAAGGACAATCACCTAGCAGGGTACGACTGCTCTTTATCACGACATATGACGAATGCCGGATAGAAAAAGGTCCCACTAATGGGGACTCCGTTGGGGAAAGGATGAGGGACGATCATCCAAAGGTGAAGGACGATCACTTGGCAGGGTACGGCTGCCGAAAGTATCACGGCATAGGACGAATGTCAGATAGAAGAAAGTTGTTTTGTTGGTGACTTACTGGGGATTGGTAAACACGGACGAGTGCTTACGCTTAATAAAAGATATAAGTGTTTGACGCTGTGTATGGATTAAAGATGCGGACGAGCATCCTTAGGACCATGATACAGACGAGTATCGGTAGAAACAAATGCTGACGCGTGTTCAAAGATGATGATACAGACGAGTACCAACTAGTTAACAAAGAACATGGACGAGTGTCGGATCTGTTGAGGAGTGATATAAACAGGATACGAATGAGTATCAAAGACTTCTGTATAAGCATGAGTGAGTATTGATTTGTTGGTGAAGTATGAGCGAGATACGAACGAGTATTCGACTTGCTGGGGAATGAATCACACGGACGAGTGTCAGATAAACCATATATAAACAGGCATCTGTTTTGAGAGTGGAAAAGGAGATGTTTTGACTTTCTGTGGAGATAGGATGACACGGACGGGTGTCAAAAAGAGTGTGTATAAACAAGTATCTGTTTGTAGAAAGTGTTTGGGCGAACTTGCTGGGGAATGACGACACGGACGAATGTCCAAAGGAGTATGTATAAGTATCTGTATTTGATAGTGCAAAGGGACTCTTTGGCTTATATCTGTAGGGGATATGAGTTTTTATATATATTGCTGATGAAATACTGATGGTAATTACAGGTGACTGGCTCGGACCTGGCTTGTGATCATGCAAATGTTTTATTTTTTGCCGTAATGCTCCGTATTTAGACGGAATGCTACGCTTATTTGGTGAATATGATGAAAATGCTATGATTATGCAAAGGAGAAACCGATCCGGGATTCGGATCCCGCTGGGATAAAGATCTCTGGCTGATCTGCTCGAAGGGATGTCCCGGCTGGGGAAAAGATCATTGGTAGATCTAACTGCAAAGAGAGATCTACTTGGGGAAATAAATCATTGATAGATCTATCCGGAAAGAAGACTCAGCTGGGGAGAAGGAAGCTTCAGAAACTCTGCTGGCAAAGTAGGCATGCATTGTTCTCCTGGGAAGAGAATGGAGACTCTGTGGGGAGTAGGAGATTCTTTGACCACCTTACTGTGGAAGAGTTGATAGGCACCTATTTGGGGATATCCTTCTTCTGGGAAGTAGCAGGATGGGGATTCAATGCCTGGCATGCCCTATGCTGGTTATTGAATACTTGCAACCTGTTAAGACAAAAGAAACGCACAAGTATCCCGAGGTATCCCTTACCGGATTCCGTCATAGGAATTTAGACTTTCCTGAAAGTAAAAATATTTCCTACAAGCACTTATTATTAAAGATGGCTCATTTGTTTTATGCAAGTACTGTATCATGAATATCGGACATGGACATTTTGCAAACGAAACAAAAATGTACAAAACGAGGTGTGACTGAAAACTCTGATTTTATTAATCTGGGTTCCCTGAATTGGACAATACAGTCAAAGAAACAAATCCCCTGAAATGAGGGGGTTGCTATATACTGAGAAAATAAAAGTGTTGGCAATGTTGACGATGCTCCAATGTACTTCTTTTGCTATGACCTATATGACCTTGACGTTCTTCTCATCTTGCTTTCTGAAGAAGGATGATTCTGACTGATGCTTTATCCTTTCAAAGCTTGCCGTGTTGTGAGTGATACAGACGAATTCAGAATGCAGTTGTTCGCTTATTCCCTGATTTTGCATGGATCGCCCTTTCGGGTTTTCAATCCATCGGGATACCTATTTTTGCCGGAGCTTTCCAATGTGGCTTTTCAACTCAGCGGGTGTACATTTTTTTTTATTTTTCCCTTATTTTTTCCCGAGTCTTTTATTCTGTTTTTGACTCGCTGGGATGCCTTATTTTTTCCTGGACTTACATTATGTTTTTATGTCCAGCGGGTCATTTTATGCGATGTATTTTTTAACTGCATCTGAATTCACCAGGGATAAGAAATCTTCACCATCCATAGTAGTGGGCATCAGTGCTCCACCAGAGAAAACCTTCTTTACTATGAATGGACCATCGTAATTTGGAGTCCACTTGCCCCTATGGTCTGTATGAGGAGTAAGAAGTCTTTTCAGCACAAGATCTCCCACTTGGCATTCCCGAATCCTGACTTTCTGATCGAAGGCTTTCTTCATCCTTTTCTAATATAACTGCCCATGACAGATAGCAACTAATCTCTTTTCTTCGATCAGATTTAGTTGATTGTACTGAGACCGGACCCATTCTGCTTCATCCAGCTTTACATCCATCATTACCTGTAAGGAGGGTAGTTCAACTTCAACAGGTAGGACTGCCTCCATACCGTACACAAGCTGATAAGGTGTTGCCCAAGTAGACGTTCTGATTGAGGTTCGATACCCATGCAAAGCAAATGGTAGCATTTCATGCCAGTCTTTGTAAGTAACCACCATCTTCTGCACAATCTTCTTGATGTTTTTGTTAGCTGCCTCAACAGCGTCATTCATCTTTGGCCTGTAAGGAGAAGAGTTGTGATGTTGAATTTTGAAGTCCCGACACAGTTCTGCCATCATTTTGTTGTTCAAATTGGAACCATTGTCAGTGATGATTCTCGACACAATTCTGCCACTTGGTGAAGTAATCAATGGCTATCAGGATGAATCTGTGGCCATTTGAAGCAGTCGGTTCGATCTTTCCAATCATGTCAATGCCCCACATGGCAGAGGGCCAAGGTGAAGACATCACGTTCAAAGGGTTTGGAGGCACATGCAATTTGTCTGCATAGATCTGGCATTTGTGGCACTTTCTGGAATAGGCACAACAGTCTGCATCCATTGTGATCCAGTAGTAACCTGATCTTAACAATTTCTTAGCCATTGCATGTCCTCCAGCATGGGTACCGAAAGATCCTTCATGCACCTCGTGCATCAGCAAGTCTGCTTCTTTCTTATCAACACATCTGAGTAGCACCATGTCAAAGTTTCGCTTGTATAAGGAACCATCAGTATTAAGGAAGAAACTGCCGGCCAGCCTTCTCAATGTCTTCTTATCATTGGATGATGCCCCAGGTGGGTATGTTTGATCCTCTAAGAAGAATTTGATATCATGGAACCAAGGCTTGTCGTCACTAGCAATGTCCACAGAGAAAACGTATGCTGGTCGGTCTAGTCTGGATACCAAAATCCGAGGCATATAATTTGCAGTTTGAACCTTGATCATGGAGGAAATGGTAGCTAAAGCATCTGCGAACTGATTTTACTCTTGAGGGATGTACTCAAGTTTGACTGTTGTGAAGAAAGTCAATAATCTCCTCGTATAATCATGGTATGGAATCAGATGCTCTTGGTGAGTGTACCATTTGTCGTTGGTTTGATTGATTACCAAAGCTGAATCTCCGAATACATTCAATGTCTTGATCCTGTGGTCAATGGCTTCCTCAAGACCCATGATACAGGCTTCGTATTCAACTTCATTGTTAGTGCAGGCAAACATATTGACAGCCCCATCAAACATCATTGTCCACTCTTCTTCTGGGTCAGGCCCTTCAATGTGAACTGGCTCTTCATGATTTTTTGCTTTTAGGTACATGATTTCTTCATCAGGGAAGTCAAATCTCATGGGCTGGTAATCATCAATGGGTTGCTCAACCAGATAGTCAGATAGTACACTGCCTTTGATGGCCTTTTGAGATGTGTACTGAATGTCATACTCTGTCAGAATCATTTTCCATCTTGCAACCCTTCAGGTAAGTGTTGGCTTCTCAAATATGTACTTGACAGGGTCCATTTTTGAAATCAACAAGGTAGTGTGAGTCAACATATACTGGCTTAGTCGGCGAGCAGCCCACGCTAAAGCACAACAAGTTTTCTCGAGCAATGAATAACATTGTTCACAGTCGGTAAACTTTTTGCTTAAATAGTATATTGCATACTCTTTTCGACCAGACTCGTCATGCTGGCCCAGCACACACCCCATTGACCCTTCTAATACTGTCAAGTACATTATCAAAGGTCTTCCTTCAATTGGGGGCATGAGAATTGGAGGTTCTTGTAGGTACTCCTTGATTTTGTCAAAAGCCTTCTGACAATCTTCGTTCCACCTGACCGTTTGTTCCTTTCTTAACAATTTGAACAGGGGCTCACAGGTTGCAGTGAGATGAGATATGAACCTTGATATGTAGTTCAATCTACCCAAGAACCCTCAAGCTTCTTTTTCAGTCCTAGGTAAAGGCATTTCCTGAATGGCTTTGACTTTATCAGGGTCAACTTCAATTCCCTTTTCACTTACGATGAATCCCAACAACTTACCGGAACGTACCCCGAATGTGCATTTGTTAGGGTTTAGCTTCAGCTGATACTTTCTCAGACGCTTGAACAACTTTAGCAGATTTACCAGATGATCTTCCTCTGTAAGAGACATGGCAATCATGTCATCCACGTAGAATTCAATTTCTTTGTGGATCATATCGTGGAATAACGTTACCATAGCCCGTTGATAAGTTGCACCGGCATTCTTCAATCCAAAAGGCATTACCTTGTAACAAAATGTTCCCCAAGGTGTGATGAAGGTTGTCTTCTCCATGTCTTTGGTTGACATTTTGATCTGATTATATCCAGAAAAACTATCCATGAAAGAAAACACCGAGAACTGAGCTGTGTTGACAACCAATACATCAATGTGAGGTAATGGGAAATCTTCCTTCACGCTATCTCTGTTCAGATCCCGGTAATCCACACACATACGTACTTTTCCATATTTCTTAGGCATTGGTACAATGTTAGCAACCCATGGCGGGTAACTAGTTACAACAAGAAAACCAACGTCCCACTGTTTTTGTACATCTTCCTTAATATTCATGGCCATATCGGGACGAGTACGGCGTAGCTTTTGCTTCACTGGAGGGCAATCTTTTTTTAAATGGAAGCCTGTGCATGACGATATCCGTATCTAGACCTGGCATGTCTTGATAGGACCAAGCGAAGACGTCAACGTATGCTCGAAGCATGTCAATAAGTTGTTCTTTTACTGAAGCTTGTAGACCGGCCCCAATCTTCACTTCTTTCAAATCCTCTTCAGTACCAAGATTAACTGTTTCAACCTCCTCCTGATGAAGAGTAATCACTTTCTCTTCTTGCCTCAACAACCTGGCTAACTCTTCAGGTGACTTATAGTCTTCTTCAACCCCTTCATCAGCTTGATTAATTGGATTGTCGAAGTCATACAAGGTCATAACAGTGATGTTGTTGGTGCAATCTGGAGGATAATCTCTGCAAGGGTTGAGATTTGTTCGTTTTAGTGATCAATTTTAATCTTGTTTAGAAAAGTGTAAATGAAATTAGTATTTTGAAAACATTGCGATTTTATTGTTTTGTACAAAAGTGAAAAAATGAAAAGACAGTGAGCGAAAGAGAGAATTGTTTGCAAAAGATGTTCGATATTCATTGATATTCCATTTGCACAAAATTACAATATGGCCCTATTACAAAATGAGTCCTGACACCTTGGGCAAGATGCAGGACTTGATGCATGCTGAAAAAGGTAGGAAATAATAATTACTCTGCAGGAGTAACCCTTATAATTTCCTGGGAAGACCAGTTAAGGACTTGGTGACCCAGGATCCTTGGACGTATCCATCTCACCAGGTTGAGGTTGCTTTCCACCTCGTCTTCCACGTTGTTAACATCATCTGGGGTGAGCATCCCTCCACTGATAAATTTGGGCTCCTTAGCAGCCTCTGCTTGATCTTGTCGGAATGGTCTGTAACCCAAACCGAATCTGTCCTCCTTCTTCTCCACCGGTAGCAGCTTGCCCCAGCCTTAGGCATTACCATATTCAATAACCTTTCGGGCTTGATGATAGGAGACAATTGAAGTACCCATCCTATCCTCCTGGGATGCAGCAAATACATCAGTCGTCGCCTCATTGACGTTCAGTGCTTCGAACCCTTGGCTCATAGTTTCATGGATTTCACCATCCATCTCAATGTATTTGTACGTAGCCAGATGGCTAACAAAGATATCCTCTTCACCACAGATGGTGATAATCTGTCCTTCCCACTCATATTTCAATTTCTGGTGAAGGGTCGACGTAACCACGCCAGCGGCGTGAATCCATGGTCGACCCAACAAACAGCTGTAGGCCGGCTAAATGTCCATCACATAGAAAGTAGTCTGAAAGACCTACGGACCGATTATCACAGGCAGCTCCACCTCCCCAAGAATAGACCTCTTGGAGCCATCAAAAGCCCTGACCACCAGATTGCTTGGTCGGAGAGCTATTCCATTATATTCGAGCTTGACAAGAGCCTTCTTTGGCAAGACATTGAGTGAAGACCCAGTGTCAACAAGAACATGAGAGAACACTGCCCCTTTACACTCCAAAGTGATATGTAAAGCTTTGTTGTGGTGACGACCTTCCGTTTTCAAGTCAGCATTGTTGAAACCTAGCCCATGGCTAGTATTAACATTAGACACTACTGTCTCAAGCTAATTCACTGTGATCTCCTCCGGCACGTAGGCAGCGTGCAAGACTTTAAGTAGTGCATCCCGATGAGCTTCGGAACACAACAACAAGGATAATATGGAGATATTGGAAGGATTCTGGTGGAGTTTATCCACAACCTTGTAGTCACTTCTTTTAATTATCCTCATAAATTCATCCACATCTTGATCAAAGGATGATTTATGAGTTTCTTTTGGTACAGGTTCTTCAGGTGCCACACTTTTCCCTTTCGCTTTAGAAAAAACCTCTTCCTCAGTACTAGTTCTTGGAGCTTATGACGCGAAGAGGCGTCCGCTTCTGGTGAAGCCTCCACCTCCCCCAACATTATCCACTTGGGGGGTGTGAACCGAAGAATCAAGAAGGACTCTTTCTCCGTTGCAGTAAAGGTCTGAACCATAGTGCCATGGTACAACATTGTCTTTAACATATGGAATGGGCCCTGGCACCGTGATGGTGACTAGGCTAACTGCAGCAGAGGTAGAGACCGTTATTGTCTTTGGATCATAAAAGATGGTGGCAGGACTTCTGGTTGATGTTGGTGGTGATTGATTGAAGCTTGATTGTTGCTGAAACTGTTATCGAGATTTTTGTTGATAATTGTTGGAATTCGGGACCGTTGCAGGGTTATAATAGATAGTAACTGTGGATACGTCGTTGTTGGTGGTTGCTGTAGTTGTAGAAGTGGATGTAATGGAACTGTTGTTTGTTAAAGTGATGGAAGAGGTGGTTGCTGATTTTGTAGACGAGTCTGTAGGAACAATTGTCTTTGCAGTTGTAGGAGAAACACTTGTTGTTGAAAAAGGATTTGCTGGTGTTGTAGAAGTTGTTGTTGTTATTTGCAGAATACCTCTTTGATCAAGCCATTAATGCCATTCCTTAAGCTTGCACACCCGTTCATGGAAACCTTGCAAGATTCACAACATGCCTCACAACCTGGAAACACTTGGCATTTCAAAAGCTGAGCTTTAACCTCTGCCAGAGGTGTATGAATACTTGCAGTATCTTCAATTAAACTCATGGGTAAGCCCTCCTCTATAGAATTTATCCTTGGCCCACCATGGCTGGGCATAGGATTCTTCATGACATTAGGAGGTAGTGAAAAATTTAGGGCCTTTGAATCTACCATATCCTGGACCTTCATATGTAGAGCCCTGCACTTTTCTGTGGAGTAACCAGGTGCATTAGAATGAAAAGCACACCTGGTGTTGACTTCGTAATTTCTCGGAAGGTTCTGAGGATCAGGTGGAGCCAATGTCCTTAACTCGACAAGATTAAGCTTTAGGAGTTGTGGCAGCAATGTGGCATATGGAATTGGTATAGGGTCAATCACCCTGTTGATCTGAGATGGCCGCTGCTGAAAAGGGAGTTGTTGTTGGTTGCTGTTATTGTTGTTGTAGGATCTTTATTGAGGAAAATGTGGCTGTTGAGGAAAGTGTTGTGGTTGTTAAGTATATTGAGGAGGTGGAGTAGGGATAGTGACGGCGGCAACTGATCTTGGTAGATATTGGGGTCTCCCTCTTCCCATGTGTACATAATTTGTTTCACCAGATCTGCGGGGTCCTGTAAATGGCTTCCTTGCACTACTTGAACTGGCGTCATTGTCAGAAATCTTTCCCATTTTCAGTAAGCTCTCAATTCTTTCCCCAACTATAACCACGTCTACAAAGCTGGTGGAAGAAAATGCAGCCAATATATCAATATAAGTACCTTGTAGAATGTTCATGAACATATCTGCCATCTCCCTTTCTGACATTAGGGGTTGAACGGCAGCAGCTAATTGCCTCCACCTTTGGGCGTACTCTCTAAAGCTTTCTCGGGAAGACTGTGACATTCCCATCAAAAGGGTTCTGTTTGGAGCCATGTCCAGATTATATTGATATTGACGAATGAAAGCTTCTGCCAAGTCTTTCCAATTTCTAACTGTGGCCCTGGTCAAGTGAGAGTACCATTCTCGGGATGCCCCCGTCAATCTATCCTCAAAGTAAAACATCCACAGTTTTTCATCCATGGTGTAGGCTTTTAATCTCCCTAGGAAAGACTGAAGATGGGTACGTGGGCAGGATGTGCCATTGTATCTTTCAAAACAGGGGGGTTTGAACTTGTGAGGAATTCTAACCCCCTCCACTAATCCTATATCTATGACATCAAAACCCAGAGAGTTTTGGGATTCAAGAGACCTTAGCTTTTCTGTTATTTCATCCAGCCGACGATCGTAGACTTCGTCTCCAGCTCCAACCACAGTAAATTGCTCTTCTTGAGGGTCCTCCTGCAAAGCCCTCCCTCTAGTGTTGCTTTGGGTGTTTCTTATAACATTGATTTCTGGGTTCAGATGAGGTCCAAACTCTGGGGGATCAGTACGAGGCTGTACGTGATCATTGTTGCTGGTACCCCCTATACCTGGGTGGTTTTCCTCGAGAGTTTGTCGCTCGACTAACTCTCTCAGTCTCTCCTGGATCTGAGCCAAATAGTCATCACTGCTATAAATTGATTCATTTGGGCCCTCATCTCAGTCCTCTCATTGGCCATTTGGGTCCTCACATCAGTCAAATCCTGTTGAACCTGATCCATTTGTAATCCTGGAAGGTTGTTT
Organism: Lathyrus aphaca; assembly: GCA_963966055.1. Lineage (NCBI taxonomy): Eukaryota > Viridiplantae > Streptophyta > Magnoliopsida > Fabales > Fabaceae > Lathyrus > Lathyrus aphaca. Next base: position 262,044,374 of record OZ014519.1, read on the forward strand.
CTTGTCGGATACTGGTGCACTCTATTGACGGGGAACACTCTTCTACGAGAAATGTTCCTGAAATCATAACAAAGTGAGAAACAACAAAAACCTACAAAACAAAGAAATAATGTTAGTATGCAATGCAAGATGCCTATTTGTCTTCCAAGGGTATCCGGTTTGGTTCTTTGGTTTTGACCTTTCTGGACCTCGAGGAAACGATGATGTTGTAGAGAGATAAAGCCCATGAAGTAATACAAACCATATATTACAAAAATGTGAAGATACATAGTTTGATTACAACAAAGTTCCCATGGTGGATTAAAATACAACAACAAAATCAAAAGTACAAAAAAAGGAGGTACAAATACAAAGAAATCAAACATCCAGCCAAAAGTCATCTTCTCTGACTTCCTTCAGGAGAGCCTCAGTCACTGGACAAACTGGGTGCTCTGTGATGGTCCTGATAAGAAGGTTCCTGGTGGCAATGGCACTGGTCAACTTCTTATGCTTATCCTGATCCTTTGACCTCTTCAACCCCGCCTGGAGTTTCAACTTAGAGATCTCCTTCTGTACTACTAACAAAGCCTCCTGATTCCTCTTCTCACTAGCCTCCAGCTTCTCTATCCTAGCTTGGTGTCGCTCCCCGGATTTCCATCCTGGTACAAACGCGAAAGTGGCGCGGAAGAAGAATAGAGTCGCCAGCCAGGCATTTTTATCCCGAAGAAGGGGAATGGTAATGCTGCACAAACCAGAAGAAGGAAGAGGAAGGACACAGGTCCTGCGAACCAAAGAGACTGAGCTCGGGAGTCGGTTACGACCTGGGAAGGTATTAGCACCCAGATCGTCCGTCGTACCCGACGGGATCCACGCTTGCAAAGATAACTGTTTCAAAGGGCGAGGGTATGAAAACTGCAGCAAAGGAATGAAAATGAACTGGAAAAGGAACTGAGAAAAGGAAATGAAAAAGAAAAGAAAGGAAAAAATGTAGGGAAAATAAAGATTGTGCTCGAACGGGCCCTACCCCGCTGGTTACGTACCTCATCAGGATAATGAGGATCAGAGACGCCATAGTTCCCCTAACTAGGGGTAACAAGGAAAATTGCTTGTGAATTAAGGCTTGAACTGCCTATGCCATTGCTCAGGTGTTGCAGACTCGGACGACGAGTGCGTAACCGTCTTGCAAAGTGACAAGTAGGAGCAAGTTCGCGTACGGAGCGAAGGAGATGAGAAAAGAATTCCCGAAGGAAAGACGCTTATTGTTTGTTTGTGTTTTTTAGAAGCTTTTATGAGTGTGTCACAAGAAAGTGAACTCAAGCTCTTTTCCATGGAATGTGCACTTGTCACTACATTCCAAGATGGAATAATAGAACAAGCACACTCAAGTAAGGAGAAGATCCCCAAAACTTGAACCCAAAGATTAGGGCTTAGGCTCACTAACTTGTTTACTTATTAAGTGTTTTTTTGGTTATTTACAATGAAGAAATGTGTTTTTATGCTTTTCTTTATGAAGAAGATACCTTGATCAGACTTGTGCATCACAAGGTAACAATGTACTATCCCAAGATGGGAAGACTACAAGCATACCTCATGGGATAAGGCTATGGATCAATGCATCCCTTCACAATTATTAAAGTGTTTTTTAGAGTTATGAGATGAGAAGAGAAGAAGAACCAAAAGGATCACAAAGGAAAAATTCTAAAGGGGGACTAAAAATAATCCTAAGTGTTAACATACATGGATGTCCTAAGGGTTAGTGAGGTTTCTACCCTAATGAAGAAGAGAAGAAGAAGATAGAAGAAGGGATGAGAAAGGCCTAAGCCCAACAACAAAGAGTTAGTGCACCTAAACATAAGAGGAAGAGATGAGAATTGGAGATGTGGAACTCAATTCCCACATCTCACACTTACCATAGCCCCTGCAAGGTTAGTACGCATATAAATGAAACCAAATGAGCAAGATAACATGCTAACATTAAACGACCAGAAATGAAATGATATGAACATATGCATAATGCAAATGCAACTCAAAGAAATGAGGGGAAGAAGTATGCAACTCAAAATGATGCAACATGGATACATATGAAAACAAATGCACACTTATGAAATATGCAAAGCAAAATGCACAAAATAAAAACCCAAGACTCACAACCAGAACCAAAACAATATGAAGAATGGATTAGAAAGCCAAAAAGATGAAGAGAAAAGAGGTACAAGACCAAACAAAATCAAAATGGAAGCAAAAGAGACCATAAGATGAAGTTAAAACACTTAAAGAAGCAAATGACTTAAAGAAGAAGCAAACTCAAAAATTCAGAAGACTCAAGACCTATCCTAGGACCAGGAAGGTACCACACCCCAAAGGAACCCCAAATGAGAAGAAGAAAAGTGCACAAGGGCCTTTCTAGGCTTACGAGAGGCTTAAAGGTTCAAAGGAAGCAAAAACGGGACAAGGTTCAAGATAAAATCCACAATAAATCATCCAGCCATCTGAAAATTCCACAACTGAAACCAAATGATTCTAAAACATGTTATGTCAACTAGACAAAAGGATTTATAAAAATTCATAAAGGAACTAAGTCAAATGGAAGAAAGAACACAAGTTAGGACAGAAAACTTACATCACAAGTTACCAGACCAAAACTCAGGAAATAAGTTTCTAAAACTTCAGGGAAAAATCACATGAGAAGAAAAATTTCTTAGGAATACAAAGCAAAAAGAATGGGATCAAAACTCAAAATATTGAATACTATGGAAAATAAACAAGGCAGACTGGTCAAGAAAGACTTTAAAAGAAGCTATGAGCAATGGAGAATTAATTCTGGCACGTGGATCAATGAAAAAAATAAGATAAAAATATGACAAAAAACTAGAGACATAAAACAAGGTCCATGATTATTTTGGGGATTTTTAGGTGACTAAAACTATTTTATACGAATTAAAACCAAACTGAATTAAGTGAAATTAAAATGAGGAAAAGAAATAAAATGACATTGAAGGAGGGTGTATAAGGCAAGCGCTGGAAGTTCAATTTGGATTGGGCTGGGCACGCAGGGGTGCGAAAAGCATTTGGTGGAGGGCCCATGTGCGCTGCTAGTGTATGAAGACTACTATGGATATTAATTGAATTTAAGAATAAAAGCTGGGAAGAAAGCTGGACGCGAGATCAATCCAGCGGCTGCTGCGGCTCACCTCATTAATTGAGGTGGCAGCTATGCACGCTACTATTGGATATTAAAAGTGAGCTCACGAAACACATAATAGACATGGTTACACGCTGCATTAAAATAGAACTCAGAATTTATGAAGGAATGGAAGGAAATAAAAGGACACGTGGCACGCTGTGAGGCCTAGGATTGTAGATCCGATGGCTATTGTTCATCTTCTCCAATGGAAATCACAAGACAAATTCCGGTGACCGGAGCTAGAACTCCGGCACCGGAGACCAAACCAGAGGCAAAAATTCATCAAATAATGCGAACCAATAGTCCAAATTGACTAACTCAACATCACTGGATCCAAATATGACATCAAAAATAGCTAAAACTCAAAGGATCGGTCGGATCGAAGCAAAACAACATTGATCATCAAACTTTAAATGCTCATAACTTATGATATAATGCACCAAAATCAAATCTACAAAGTGCAGCATGATCAGGGAAGAACAAGGAACACGAATCAACAATTAAATTCCATTTCCAGAACAAAAAGTTTCAAGCCATACCTGAGATGGAGATCTCGAAATGTTGAAATAGAAAGCCAAATAATCCGTGCAAATCACTCCTCTTACTCCTTATATGAAAAATAAATGCATATAAGGTCTTGAAATGGTGTAGATTTGAGATTTCAACACAAGAGGCTTTGAAATGGTGAATCTCCAATTTTGTGTTCTAAGCTTGAATGAGTGGATGATTCTTGATCTAGATGATTCACTGATCAAGAATATGGAAGAGATTTGTGGAGAATGCAAAGGAATGGAGAGATATGAAGCAAAATGCAAGAATGCAAGAAGGTTGAGAATGAGAGAATGAGAGATATTCAGATCTGGTTTTTGCTTCTTTTTCTTTGTTATGATGTTTAGAGTGAGTGCTGAAAGTGTGAGAGAGAGTGCACGAAAATTGAATGAGAAAAGTGTAAATATGCAAATTGTGCACTTGGTGGAATATGCATGCTCTCCTCATGTTTCCTTGGGCCTTTCAGCATGTGCAAGTTTCAATCTCCACCCTTGGTCCAGATCCATTCATTCCTGGCCCTTAGATCAAACCCTCACACTTATTTCATGAATTTTGCAAATTGGCATGTTTTGGAGGGAGTTTTCAAAAGTGTATGAAAATGATTATTTTTTTTTGGAGAAAATTGGTCTTAAGAAAATGTATTTAAAGTTAGAAACAAGTTTGGGCCTGAACCAATTCACAAAAATCAAGATTGGAGCCTTCTTGCACATGATGCACTTTTGGAATGTTGAAAAATACCCCTAGGATGCACAATTTTCGAATGGGCTAGAGGGAGATTGGTAAATCCGGTGAAAACGCACTTGTACTTTTTAAAAATGGAAGCCTTTACTATCCAACATTAATGTTTGACTTTGGTCCATTCGGAGAATTTTTGATCATGTTAAGGCCACTTGAAGATTAGGGCCAAAGTTGCCAAATTTGCAAAATTTCAAAAACCAACTTTGTACCATTTTTGCAAAACCCCTCAAATCTCCATGATTCTTGAACTTTAGGCATTCCAAACCTCTTATAACATTGTAAGGACCCCTCTTGGCCAAAAAATTTGGGTTGGACCCCTTGAAATTGCACAATTGACTTTTTATGGGCTCTGTTGACTTTTTCCTTCATCTGCAAGCAACTGAGGCCTTGACTGACTTCCACATGGAATTTTCTCATGAAATTTGACACATAGGATTCTCTTAACATATAGAAGACTTGGATCACAAGAAATGGCCAAAGTTGTGTGGTCTTGGTGATTGAATCCCAAACCCTAATTTGGGTGCACTGCATAGGAGCTTTGCCTTGTCCTGAGATCTCTGATGATCATGAAATCTTCTGAGATTTTGCCAATGGACTTGATATTGTAAATGGAGTATAGACTCACCATAAAACATGTAAAAACTCATTGGGACCCTTGCCATGGCTTGAAAGGCTTCAAAGAACTCCCCAGATAACCATATGCTTGATGTTAGGACATGAGGGATGTTATGCCTCATCTTTCCATGCTAGGATGCTGAGGAAATGATATGAGTATGATGCATATGACGTGATATGATGCTTAAAATGAAGAGGGAAAATTTGGGGTGTTACAGCTGCCCCTATTCAATCATCAGTTAATCTGAAAAGGACGATAGTACGGGCTATCGACCATTCAAGATAAACTGTGGTTGAATACCAAGAAGACCAGGAATTTGCACTCTGACGAAGAATGCAGCGCTGGGAAATAAACCCAACCAGATGACGCTCTGGGAACTGCAGGGGAGAAAGAAAGCAAACGAGCTTCTTCCAAGTTGAAACTGATATCTGGAGTAAGAACGAGTTGACAGACGAGTCTTCAAACAATCCTGTGACGCCAGGAACTGGACATACGAGTCTTCAAACACTTCAAAAACATAATCTTAGACAGACGAGCCTTCCAATAATCCTGTGACGCCAGGAGTTGGACATACGAGTCTTCAAACACTTCAAAAACATAATCCGAGACAGACGAGCCTTCCAATAATCCGGTGACGCCAGGAGTTGGACATACGAGTCCTCAAGAACACTTCAAGAACATAAACTGAGACAGACGAGTCTCCTTCGGATTTACCTGTTACGCCAGGACCGGTAATGCACTTAAGTCTGTGGGATAGACATGCAATCAAGGTAGACAAACCTTCTTCATATATTATCCGCGGATATATGGTATAAGACAGACGAGTTTTCTTAGCAAACCTGTGACGCCAGGTGCAGCAACAATAATTGGTGCCTGAGACAGACGAGCCTCCTTCGGATTTACCTATTACGCCAGGACCGGTAACCATTTGACATTAAATCCCACTGTCAGGGTTTGAAACCTCTTCAATACAGACGAGTATTGGATGATCATCAAGATAACACAGACGAGTGCCAAAAGTCAATGATACAGACGAGTATTCGACGATGATCTGAGAAACACAGACGAGTGCTTCAGGCAATGATACAGACGAATATCAGCTATTGGTACGGACGAATACCAGAAATTCAAACACAGACGAGCATTTGAAGCAGCAATAGAAGAATATCAGGATAAACAACAAATCCACAACTTCAAATGTAAGGCATAACACAGACGAGTGCTGGGGACGATAAAGACGAGTATCCAAGCAAAGCAGACGAGCTTCAAACATATAAACAACACAGACGAGTGTTGGGGATGATACAGACGAGTATCCACAAAAACAACATACCAAACACAGACGAGTGCTGGAAAGTTGCAGACGAGCAACAGTTGAAATTACATATCAAGGCACAGACGAGTGCAACAAAGGATCCAATACCGAACACAGACGAGTGTTGGGAAGTTACCAACGAACAACAACATATAAGAGACATCACAACACAGACGAGTGTTGGACCTTGCAGACGAGCAACAGCAAATATCATATCAGAACACAAACGAGTGTTTGAGGAGTTGCAGACGAGCAACAGCAAAGATATAGCACAACACAGACGAGTGTTGAGGAATTGCGGGCGAGCAATATCAAGGTAATCATAAACCACTGCTGGGGAAAGCAAACGAGCAATACCAACGGGCCAACATAGACGAGTGTTGAACGATGCAGACGAGCAGCAATAACGCAGTAATATGCTCCTGCTGGGGAAAACTTTGCTTAGGGACAACACAGACGAGTGTTGAGGAGCACAGACGAGCGGTAGATCAATGCCTGATTGGCCACAAGAGTTACAACTCTGCAGGGGAAAAGAAGTCAAGAGGTCTGGATACTCAACTCTGACTGAGGTGATGAATACCTGACTGTATCATCAAAATACCCAAAAGTACTGCAACTTTGCTGGGAAATATTTCACTGACGGAGGTGAAAATCAACTATGAACTCTGTGGGGACAGGATCATCTTCAGACTTGGCTGGGGAAGCTGCTTGAACAATACTCTGGCTGGGGAGAGCATCTGATGATTCAAGGCTCTGAGGGGATATCAGGCTTTCAGTCCCACCTGCTGGGAAGGACTCTTGCTGAGGATAGAATTCTGATAATTCCAACTTCGGTAATGTCAGGCCTTCAGGTACCTGCTAGGCATACTCCACTGGGGAAGAATAGACTGCTACTTCACTAGGGAAGAAGAAACTTCTTGGGCTGCTGCCAAGGCTTAACTGGAGAAAATCTCTGCTTGAGATACCAGGCTTCAGATACCTGCTGAGGGAAGAAATCTCTGCTTGGGGAGATACTCTATTGGGGGAGAGTAAATTGCTCGGGAGAATGTGACGCCATCCTGCAACCTGCAACAACAGAAAACACAAGTGTGCCCCGGGGATTTGCATGGAATGATTTGTTCATCCATCGTCACCCAACACTCAAAGAGGGTTACAGTTTCCCTGCATGTCAGTTTTCTTTTCAAAATTATCACCATGTTTAGATGCAATGTTATTTTTGTTGAAAATTCAGGACATTTTGCAAACAAAAAACAAACACACACAGCTTTTTGACTGAATATTCTTTTTATTGAATGGCCTCTGAATAGGAAAATATTTACATCAGGAAGCAACCACCTGGAAAGAGGTAGCCACCATAAAATTGAGAAAAGAAACTATCCTAATGGCAATGTACACGGCATTCCAAGGAGTTCCATTTCTGCTAAGACCTGCATGTCTTCAAGACTCTCCATTCTGCTTTGGCTTTCTGAGAGGATGAGGGGACTGTTTCCTATCCTTCTGATATTGTCAAGTTATACGAAACGATGATGTAGTTCAGATAACTCGGATTGCAGTTGTTTGCTTATTCCCTTGTTTTGCGTGGATCGCCCTTTCGGGTTTTCAATCCACCGGGATACCCCTTTTTGCCTGAGCTATCCAATGTGGCTTTTCAACTTAGCGGGTGTACATTTATTTATTTATTTATTTCCCTAACTTTTGCCCGAGCTTTTTATTCTGTTTTTAGCTCGCCGGGATGCCCTTTTTTTGCCTGGACTATAATTCTGTTTTTGTGTCCAGCGGGTCTCTTTATGCGAAGTATTTTTTAACTTCGTCCGAGTTAACAGGGTACTGGAAGTCATCTCCATCCATAGTGGTGAGCCTCAGTGCTCCTCCCGAGAAGACTTTCTTCACTATGAATGGTCCTTCGTAATTTGGGGTCCACTTTCCCATGTGATCTGAACTTGGAGGAACGATCCTCTTCAACACGAGCTCTCCCACTTGATACTCTCGAGTACGTACTCGTTGGTCAAATGCGTGCTTCATTCTCCTCTGATAAAGCTGACCATGACAGATAGCCTCTAATCTCTTTTCCTCAATTAGACATAGCTGATTATAACGAGCACGCACCCATTCAGCCTCATCCAACTTGACATCCATCATCACGCGCCGTGAAGGAATCTCTACTTCAACAGGCATGACAACTTCCATACCATATACCAGAGAGAAGGGAGTTGCCCCTGTTGACGTCCTGACTGACGTACGGTACCCATGCAACGCAAACGGTAACATCTCATGCCAATCTTTGTAGGTGACAACCATTTTCTACACAATCTTCTTGATATTCTTGTTTGCTGCCTCTACCGCACCATTCATCTTTGGTCGGTAAGGAGAAGAATTATGATGATGTATCTTGAAGTCCCGACACAAGTCTGCCATCATCTTGTTATTGAGATTAGAACCATTATCAGTAATGATCCTTTCAGGTACTTCGTATCTGCATATGATATCTCTTTTCAGAAATCTTGCCACCACTTGACGAGTGACGTTGGCATAAGATGTTGCTTCTACCCATTTGGTAAAGTAATCAATCGCGACCAAGATGAAGCGATGACCATTTGAAGCAGTTGGCTCGATCTTTCCGATCATGTCAATGCCCCACATAGAAAAGGGCCAAGGAGATGACATGACGTTGAGCGGGCTTGGAGGAACATGCACTTTGTCTGCATATATTTGGCACTTGTTGCATTTATGAGCGAATGAACAACAGTCTGCATCCATTGTCATCCAGTAATAACCTGATCTTAGCAATTTCTTTGCCATAGCATGTCCTCCTGCATGGGTACCAAAAGATCCTTCGTGGACTTCCTGCATCAACAAGCTTGCTTCGTGTCTATCCACGCATCTGAGCAAGACCATGTCGAAGTTTCTCTTGTACAAAACCCCGTCAGCATTCAAGAAGAAGCTAGCAGCAAGTGCCCTCAAGGTCTTCTTGTCATTGGAAGATGCCCCAGTTGGGTATTCTTGCTTTTCCAGGAATAGCTTGATATCAGAATACCAAGGTTTCTCGTCAGACACTGCGTCTACAGAGAAGACATAAGCTGGAGCGTCAAGCCTGGATATATCAAATCTGGGCACATAATTCCAACACAAGACTTTAATTGACGAAGAGAGAGTGTCCAATGCGTCGGCAAACTGATTTTCATCACGTGGTATGTATTGAAGTTTAACTGTCGTGAAGAACGTCAACAGATTTCTAGCATAATCCCTGTATGGAATTAAATGCTCTTGATGCATATACCACTTGCCGGTAACTTGGTTAATGACGAGGTCTGAATCTCCGAATATATCGAGGTTCTTAATCCGAAGATCAATTGCCTCCTCTATTCCCATTATACATGCCTCATATTTCGCTTCATTGTTGGTGTCTCAAACGGCACCAACTCCACGACCATTGATATTGACGGCCCCATCAAACATAAACTTCCATTTGGATTCAGGGTCTGACCCCTCCTCCGGAAGTGGTTCCTCATAATCGTTGGTTTTGAGGTACATGATGTCCTCATCAGGGAAATCAAACTTCATTGGCTGATAATCATCCTCAAGAGGTTGTTGTACAAGGTAATCCGACAATACACTTCCCTTGATGGCTTTCTGAGAAGTATATTGGATGTCGTATTCAGTTAAAATCATCTGCCACCTAGCAACCCTTCCGGTCAACGCTGGTTTCTCAAAGATGTACTTGACAAGATCCATCTTGGAAATGAGCAATGTGGTATGAGTCAACATGTACTGCCTCAGTCGGCAAGCAGCCCATACCAAAGCGCAGCAAGTTTTCTCGAGCAGTGAATATCGGGATTCACAGTCGGTAAACTTTTTGCTAAGGTAAAAATGGCGTACTCTTTTCGACCAGACTCGTCATGTTGGCCTAGCACACACCCCATTGACCCTTCTAGCACAGTCAAGTACATGATTAAAGGTCTTCCCTCCACTGGAGGCATTATAATTGGAGGCTCCTGAAAATATTCTTTTATTTTGTCGGAAGCTCTTTGGCAGTCATCATTCCACCTGACCGTTTGCTCATTTCTTAGCAATTTGAATATTGGTTCGCACGTGGAAGTTAGGTGAGATATTAACCGGGAAATGTAGTTCAACCTCCCTAAAAACCCGCGCACTTCTTTTTCTGTTCTCGGTGCAGGCATATCTTGAATAGCTTTTACTTTAGCAGGATCTACCTCAATTCCTCTTTGACTAACAATGAAACCCAGTAGTTTCCCGGAACGCACTCCGAAAGTGCACTTGTTCGGATTCAACCTCAGCTTGTACTTGATCAGTCTATCAAACAACTTCTTCAGGTTGACCAGATGCTCTTCTTCGTCTCGGGACTTTGCAATCATATCGTCCACATAACATTCAATCTCCTTGTGGATCATGTCATGGAACAATGTGACCATCGCCCGTTGATAAGTTGCCCCGGCTTTCTTCAAACCAAAGGGCATGACCTTATAGCAGAATGTGCCCCACGGGGTAATGAACGTTGTCTTCTCCATGTCTTCTGGCGCCATCTTTATCTGATTATAACCGGAGAAGCCATCCATGAAGGAAAACACCGAGAATTGAGCAGTATTTGTAAACACCCCAAATTTTCCCTCACTCATTTCACCATGGCTTGTGATTCTTTCCATTTGCATAAGTTCAATCATATCATCTCATATTGCAATTTTGCTTCACTGCATTGGTTCAAAGTCATTTGCATCTAGGGTTTGTGATCTGAGCAATCCCTGAGCCATCTGAGCCACTCCAAAGGTCTTCAATCATCTCAAGAAGGTCCATGTATGTTCAAGCATCATATTATATCCTCCCAAGATCAAAGAAGTCAGAAAATCACAAGAACTGAGAAAGGCATGGAAGCAGAGCCAAGCTTAACTGCACAAATGACCTAAAATTAGGGTTTTGGTTTCAAAGGCCATAACTCCAAAGTTTTAGCTCATTATTGTTTCTATTGGTCTCTATATGTTATGAGGATCATGCATACCAATTTTCATGAAGAAATTCAATAGGGAAGGCATCTGATCAATAGATGACTTCATGAGCAAGTCAGTGCAAAATCAGGGCATCTGAGGCCCCCAATCATCCAACCAAAGGGTCTTCTCCATCATTTTGGGTTTATATGATCTTTATTTGATCTTAGAAGAAGTTAGAAGTACACAAAATTGAAGAATTTCAAGCCATTTGCAAAGTTGCCATTTTGGGAAAGTGACTTGTAATGCAAAATTGCCATTTTGGGAAAGTTTTTCAACCTCCTCTTTTTGAGTCAAAAATGCTTCAAATGAAAAATTCTTGGTCATGAAAGTTGTAGATTGGATCATTCCCTTTTCAAAAAGTACCAGAACTTGATCTAATTCATCATAGAACTCAAGTTATGGCCTTGCAAAGTTGGGAAAAATCACAAAATTTCACTTATGCACCAAAGAGGGAAGTTTGCAAAAACACTTGCCAAAGCATTTTGTGACCTCAATTTGACTTCTAAGCATTACACAAACATCATACATGGTCTATGATTCAGAATTGCCCAAGAGATTTCTCATTTTCATGCTTTGAATTACAAGTCACCATAAGGCATTTCTCATGAATCTTCAAGAATGGAATTTTTGCAAAAAGGATTTCTAGTGATTGGATTAGTTGCTAAGTGACCTCAAAACATTATAACAACTTCATATGGTCCATTTTGCTGCAAATTTCCCAAGGGATGTCACATATCCATGACCAAAAACTTCAAAGTGCAACAAGTTGTAAAAAGGCAAAACATGTGACATCTCATCCTTCATCCATTTCAGATCACCTTAAAGCATCCCATGGCCGCCCTCAAAGCCAGCAGAACTCAGACCATCCCTAGGATAGCCTCTGCCACAGCCCATACTTGAGGTACACCTACCACTAACTTTTTGGCCAATTGCCCCATGCCATTCCCACAGTGCATGTCACTTCCTCAGACTCCTTCCAATAGTTTAGGGATGGGTTATGGATCATAAAACAGGCTGGACATGAGCTAGAAGGACACATACAATCAGATTCACAAAAACTGTCAAAAAGCTTCATCTCTTCGAAACTCTTCACACAGCCATCACACTTCAATTTTCTCTTTACCAACAAGTCACATATCCTCCATAGAACCAAAATCAACCATTAAAACAGCCAAAAGCCTCACATACACCAACTGCAAAACCTGCTATACCAGAACTGAAACTTCCAAATCAACCACCATTAAAGGTTTTGAAGCACCTCATTAGTCTCAGGAGGTTCAGAGAAGACTTATTGCACGAAGGAGAGGCCAGGAAAGCTCACATTTGCAGTTCATCGTCTCAGGTAAGCTCAAGAATCAAACTTTTCAGAGCTTGTTTCTTTTGTTACAAAGTGAAAATATATGTTATGCTGGTCATGTTGATGCCCTTAGAATTAAAAATGGTGAAGAAATGAGTATTTTGTGGTCCTCTGAAATTTCACCCGTGAAATAGTTTGATTCGATTCTCTTTATTCTTGGGTTGTAAATGATGTTTGGGGGCTGATTTGAATGGGGTTTGGGTAGAGGATCATTTCTGGGTGGTTGATTTGATGTGGGGTGGCCTGTAGAGTGTTTTAGGGTTTTGGACACGCCAGAGAAGATGACCAGAGCTCCTCTCCGGTCACCTGAAAGTGTTTAAGTCTTAACCCTAATTAATTTGCCAGTTTGCTTCGTGACCCTTGGATATGGATTAGGTTAACTTTTGAATGGTCCAGATCAAGTTACTTAACCCTAATTCAGTTTTATTAATTTTATTAAATGTAATTAGTTTAATTAAACTGAAATGAATCTCAGCCTTTAAAAGGCGCGCGCAGTCAAACTCCCCTTCTCCAGTTCAAATCTAGGCCATTAGATCTACATACTTTCTTTTTTAATTCATTTTTATTGCATTTTAATTCCTTTTTCTTGTATATTTATTTTAAAATAGCAAAGCTCATTCAAAAAATTTCATTTTTTGCATCATGACTTAAAATATTTTTCTCATTCTTAAAATAATTTTTATTTTATTTTTTGCATAAAATTCGTATTTTTAAAATATTTTAATGTTTATTTTAATTGATTAATGGGAATTAATTAATTAAAATAGCATTTAAGTTTCTAAAAATCACCAAAAAAATCACATTGCATCTTGATACATTTAGAAACATCATAAAACTCTTCACACAAATTTCTTTTTAGTTCTTGACCTATTTTGACATTTTTCTTTGGATTTAGGGTTCTTAAAAGTCAATATTTTTTCCCTAACTTAGAAAAATTCTTTCTGCCTAACCATGAAGATTTTGATGATGGTTCCTTTTGCATTGCATTCCTCATGTCATGTAGTTTCTAGGATAAAATTGGTTTGAATTTATCTTTCATTTTCAATTTGTTTTGCATTGTTCATTGTGAGGTATCTTAAAACCCTAGTAAACTTAGGAAAATCATAACTTCCATTAGGTTAAGATTTAAGCCTTCTCCTTTGGGCAGTGAACTTGTATAGGTTTAGGGTACCTTTGAACCCATTTTCAATTTTTATCTTATCATTTGCTTCTGATTTTGAATTTTGCTTTGTATCTTGTGCATAAACCCTAATTTGCATCTTCATTTGTATTCATCTCTCATATGCTTGCATACATGAACTTTACATAACATTTTGTGCATCCACATGACATATAAGACATCTTAGGACATACTAGAATCATGCTTGATCATTGCATCATCCATTTGCCATGCTTTTGCTTTCATTTCATGTCATATGCATTCATGAACTTTGATGGTCCTTACATGTCTCATTTGTATCCTCATCCTTGTATGATCATTTGCATCTCTTGACATACTTTCATACCATCTCATAGCATCATTTGCACCATGAATATGCTTCTGGTTTTGATTTTCATCTTTGCATTTCATCCCATTTTCATTTCTTTTCATTGCTTGTTGCTAACATTTCAGGTGGTAAGTGTTTGAGAAGTGAATTTGCCTTCACTTCTCATAATTTCTTCTCATCTCTCTCTTATGCATCATTGTTGCATTTTACTTTTGTATTAGAGTGAGCTTGCTCATTCATGATCCCTCCTCTCTCTTCCTTCAAGCAACTTATCTTCTTAAGTGAAGTAAGTTGACTTGCTTCTTTTGTTTCTCTTCCATCTTTGCTTCTTCCTTGGTGGCTCATCTTGAAGATCTCTTGCAAGCCTCATAAACCCTAGGAACATCCAAGCATGATAACAATTAGGGTTTGATTAGTCCCCCCATTAGTTTTTCCTTTGTGTCATTTTTTTGTCTTCTCTTCTCATCCCTTAATCAAGGACTAAACCCTTAAGGCTTTAAGGCTTTGTGATTAGGGTTATGCCTGTATCCTTCTATTAGGATGGAGTGTATAACTTTAATCCTAAGTGTTAAACCCTTAATGTGTTTAAATCCTTTAATCAATTCATCTAATAATCACTAAGACATCAAGCTTGTAACTTGGGCCTTGCATTAGGGTTCTAATTCTTCCTTAAGTGGTTAAGAAGGACTAACCCTAGTGTTAATGACAAGTCCCCCTCAAGTTGTCTTACAAACCATAAAATCCATTTCTTAACCTTATCATTAACTAAAATACACTTTAATAAAGGCTTTGTTTTGTCATGAGGTTAATCCCTAATCATGGATTAAGTTGAGGAGCCTTCTTCAGCTTAAATGTTCTCATCTATTATCCTTCTATTAGGATGGTGTAATGGGTCCATTAAATCTTTGATTATGGCTTAAACTCATTACTTAACACTAAACAAAAACTCCTAAAACATCTAAATAATTACAAGTAGGTTAATGATCTTAATCCTGCATCAGGGTGATTAAGTGTGAGGTGTTTACCTCATACTTAAGATATTCTCATTACCCCTAATCAAAGGGAGGATGTGATGAGTTTACTAACCCTTGATTTAGGCTTAAGCTCATTAACTTATGACAAACACCAAAAAGCAATAAAAGATTGAAAACACAAAAAAAAACGATAATCGTCTCCTCCGGGATTCTTTTCTCATCTCATTCACTCACAGACGAGAACTCGCTTCTTCCGTCTAATGCAAGACAGTTAGCACCTGAGCTAGACAGGTCATACACTTGAGCATAGACAAGCAAGCAGTTCACAAGTCAATTTATCTTTCAGTCTCTTTGAGTCGAACTACGGTGTTCTGACTTCCTCATTGCACGAGAGGATACGTAGGCATAACTTGACAGATATCGAACAAAAGTCTCTGTATATTCCCCCTCTTCCAGCATTATTCTTTAAGCCTCATAGTCTTGATGTTTGCACTCCTGTTCTTACACTGACACATCATATATTTCACTTCACTTTCTTCAAGCACTGACACTTGCATTCTTTCTAGCTTTGATACACAGATTGCACTGACACTACCCCTTTAAAACACAAATCTTTTAAGCGTGGATCCCGTCGAGTACGGCGGACAATCTGGGTGCTAATGCCTTCCCAGGTTGTAACCAACCCCCTTTCTCAGTTTCTCTGGTCCGCGACCGTCTTATCCATATCCTTTTTTAGGTCTATGCAGCATTACCTTTCCTTCGGGATAAAAATGCCTAGCTGGCGACTCTTTTCATTCCTTTTCTTTCGCCGATCGTTCGCGTCTGTACCCCTTCTGACCGAGTGTCATTTGGTGGGAGCGACAGTATTGTCCTCCAACACGTCAATGTATGGCAATGGAAAGTCATATTTTGGGCTTGCTCTATTCAAATCCCGGTAGTCAACGCACATCCGGACCTTGCCGTCCTTCTTCGGTACAGGTACAATGTTAGCTACCCAAGGTGGGTAACTAGTCACAGCAAGGAAACCGGCATCCCATTGCTTCTGAACCTCCTCTTTAATCTTCATCGCCATGTCAGGACGAGTTCTTCTCAAATTCTGCTTCATAGGAGGAAAATCCTCTCTCAGAGGTAGCTTATGCATCACGATGTCGGTATCTAAACCTGGCATATCCTGATATGACCAAGCAAAGATATCCACATACTCTTTCAGCATACTGATCAGCTCTTTCTTGACGTCGGCCTGCAGACTGGCCCCAATCTTGATTTCCTTCTTTACATCTTCACTGCCAATGTTGATGATCTCAATCTCCTATTGATGAGGCTGAATAACCCGTTCCTCTTGTTTCAACAATCTGGCCAATTCTTCAGGGAGGTCACTGTCTTCCTCAACCCCTTCATCAGCTTGGTAGACTGGGTTATCAAAGTCATGCATAGTCATAGCAGGAACGTTATCCGTGGAATCCGGATGATCAATAGTGCACAGATGATATGCTTATTCAGAATTTGCTTATTTTGAAAAAGAGACGCTAACACAAAACAAAAAGGAAAACACATTGCCATTTTTATATTTTTTGTTTTTTTAGTGAAAAAGTTTTAAAACAAAGACAGGGAACACAGTTTGTCTGAAAATGTCCTTTTATTTCATAGAAAAATAACGATGCAATACAAAACATGGTGGCCCAATACAGTGGATCCAAGCATCTTGGGCAGAATACTGGATTTGACAATGCAGTATGCTAATAAAAGGAAACGAAATAATTACTCTGAGAGCCAGGTGACTTGAACAATATCTTCAGCATACCAGTTTGCTAGCTCCTCGTCGGGCGCACACGGGTGGATCCAATTGTCCCAGTCTCCGTCACTATCCCCTTCTTGGCTTGCTGTACAGATTTGGCTGTGGTCGAGCAACCCAGCACTTGTGAACGTGATAGCCTTACCACTCTGAGTAGATCCACCAGGCTGATACCCTAAGCCAAACTTATCATCTTTCTTTTCCAGCTCCAACAGCTTGCCCCAGCCTTGGGCACTGCCTGATTGCACAACCTCTTTTGCTTCTCTGTAGGAATGGATGGACGTTCCCTCTTTCTCAATGCTCTTCTCCACAGGAGTCAGGATGTTGACGTTGACTGCTTCAAAGGCTTGGCATAAAGTCTCATGGATTTCTCCATCCATCTCTACGTACTTGAACGTCGACAAGTGACTGACGAATATGTCCTCCTCTCCAAAAACTGTGATGACCTGGCCGTCAACCACGTACTTAAGCTTCTGATGCAGGGTTGAAGTAACGGCTCCAGCAGCATGTATCCACGGCCTTCCCAACAAACAACTATATGCAGGCTGGATGTCCATAACATAGAAAACACTTTTGAAGACTTGAGAGCCTATCTTGATGGGCAGCTCAACCTCTCCAAAAACTGATCTTCTCGATCCATCGAAAGCTTTAACAACCAGATCACTTGGCGTCAGGACGATCCCATCAATATTAAGCTTCATCAGCGCCTTCTTCGGAAGCACATTCAAGGAAGAGCCCGTGTCTACAAGAACATGAGACAGCATAGCGCCCTTGCACTCCATCGTGATGTTTAGTGCTTTGTTGTGATTTCTGCCTTCCGACGTGAGGTCTCTGTCAGTAAAGCCTAAGCCATGGCTTGCATTGATGCTTCCAACAACAGCTTCGAGTTGGTTGACAGTGATCTCCTGAGGAACGTAAGCCATTTGCAGGACTTTCAGTAAGGCCTCTCGGTGTGCGGGAGAGCACATCAGCAACGACAAGATAGAAATCTTTGAAGGCGTCTGGTTCAGTTGATCAACCACCTTGTAGTCACTCTTTTTAATAATCCTCATGAATTCCTCTACCTCTTTTTCAAACGTACCTTGCCCAGCCACATGAGTAGTTGACTCATTATTGACAGCTTGCTTTCCTTTGGCCTTGGACGAAGCCTCGGCCTCCGGATCCCCTCTCAGCATAGGGGGAGCAGACAAACGACCACTTCGGGTGAAACCCCCAACTCCTATGACATTCTCTATAGTCGGGTCCACAAAAACAGATCTGCTCTCAATCCTCTGTCCAGCAACATATACCTCTGAGCCATAATTCCAGGGAATGGCTCTATCATCTGTGTACGGCACAGGCCCAGGTACGATGATAGTTACGGAACTAATCTGAGGAGCATAGATCGTAACCGGCTCTCTTCTAACAGGCATGTCAGCTTCATCATAGAAAATAGTAATGGTTGACACATCATCATCCTCTTCATTACCAACTTTACTGAACTGCAAGGATCCATCATCAATCAAACCCTGCAAACCCATCTTCAACTTCTCACAGCCATTCTCAGCACTCATACAATCTTCACAATCAAGACAACAACCAGGGAACACTTGACCCTTCAGCAGTCTCTCTTTCACTACCCTCAAAGGAGTCTTCACCTCATCAATGCTCAGCACCAGACTCAACTTGTCACCACCCTCAACAGCATTAACTTTTTCCCCTCCATGATGCGGCATAGGATTCAAATTAAAATTCGGCGGTGGCGCAAAGTTGATTGCTTTAGAGTCTACAAGATCCTGAACCTTGTGATGCAAAGCCCTGGACTTCTCAGTCGAGTGCCCGGGTGCCCCAGAGTGGAAAGCGCATCGTGCGTTGACATCATAACCAACTGGAAGCTCTCCAGGAGGTGGTGGTGCCAACTTTCTCAGTTGAATCAGGTTCAAGTCCAACAGTCTTGGGAGTAAGGCAGCATAAGTCATCGGGATAGCCTCGATCACCCTATTATCCGGGCGAGTTTGCCTTGGCTGATACGGTCTCTGCTGATAGTTAGTACGAGGTTTTTGATGTTGTTGATGTTGTTGTTGTGGAGGAGGTAGCATCTGTTGCACAGGAGCTGCAGGAATTGTGACAGCTGCCACATGTTCATAGGGTCTTCTGTAACCACGGCCCCGGCCTCGGCCAAATACAACGTTTGTCTCGCCCTCTCTTCTTCTAGGAGGTCCACTGAAATCTTTCCTCGCTCCGTTTGAGCTACTAGCACTAGGATCTTGTATCTTCCCCATTTTCAGCAATGTCTCCACTCTCTCACCAGCAATAACAATGTCGTTGAATTTAGTGGAAGAACTGGACGCCAACCTTTCAAGAAATACACCCTGTAGAGTGCCCATAAACATGTCATCCATTTTGTTCTCTAGCAGCGGTGGTTGCGCCCTGGCAGCGAGCTGGTGCCACCTTTGTGCATACTCTTTGAAGCCTTCTTTAGCCGTCTGAGCCATATGCTACAACTGCGTGCGGTTCGGAGCCATGTCCATGTTGTATTGATATTGTCTCACAAAGGCTTCAGCTAAATCTTTCCAACTCTTGATATTGACCCTACTAAGCTTCATGTACCATTCCAGCGAAGCTCCAACCAAGCTTTCTTGAAAATAATACATCCAGAGTTTCTCATCATCCGTGTGAGTAGTAATTCTCCCAACAAATGATTGCAGATGGGTCTTCGGGCATGCGGTGCCATTATACTTCTCAAAGGTTGGAACTTTGAACTTGTATGGGATCCTGACCCCAGGAACCAAGCCCAAATCTGTTATGTCAAATCCCAAAGAGCTCTGGGATTGAATAGCTCTAATTTGCTTTGCCATCTCTTCGAACCTCTTGTTCATCTCTGCTCCCTGACCTTCAGCTTCGTCAAGTAAAGTGAACTGGTCGTCCTGATTATCCATCTGAATGTTGTTCAACCCATCATTGATGATTGTCACACCTGGTTGAGCAATAAGGATTTCGACTTGACGTGCGCCCTCACTGGTACGATTATCAGCAGTAGCAGCAGCAGCAGTGTTCCTGGGTTGATTGTTCTCAATCATCTCCCGCAGACTCTCTTGGTTTTGCCCCATGTCGGCCATCACTTTCATAAAGTTATCCATTCTCAGTCTCAGATCTGCCAAGTCCGCTTGCATCTGGTCCATGGCTCGTTCTCTGTTAATCTTTGTCGGATACCGATGAGAAACTGGTTGTTCCCGAACTTTACGGGGAGCTATAGTGCCTGCAACACAAAACACGTTAGTAACTGAGACAACACCTGCAAAACAAGCAAACAGGTTATATGCAATGCAATGCACTGTTCATGTTCCCAGTTTTAAGCATTTGGCATGCCCCAGTTCTGGCATCTATTCTCAGACAATCACTTTGAATTTTCAACTTTCAAGCTTTCTCTTTGATAAGTGTCCAGACATTAGCAGTATCCAGACAAATGAGTCTTGCACATTCAAAATGATAACTTGCACATTAATACTGGATATGAACAAGCCACTGTAGGCTAAAAGTAAGAATACAACCAAAAATAATCCCCGAAGGGTTACAAGCCAGTACATAAGATAAAAACAAAAGAAGTAAAAGCAAGACTCCTGCAACAAGTCTGTAGGTAGTCTGCACAAAATAAACTAACCTAAGGACCCGGGATCTGCCACCTCTGCCCTGCTTTTCTTGACACCCGCTCGCAGCTTGAGCTCTTCAATCTCTCGCATTGCTTCTTCTAGAGCTAACTAACTTTGTGCTAGCTGTTGGGTCTTCTCCCTCCGGATGGTATGGACCTGCTCCACTTCCTCCTTCTTGAAGGCCATCTGAACTTCAAAGAACTCCTCTTTCTCTCTGAATTTCTTCTGCTCTTCATCCCTTTGGTCTTGCAGCCAAGCAATGGATTGACGAGCGTCTTTGAGAGTCTTTAGAGTCTTCTTGCGCTCAGCTTCTCTTGGAGCTTCCATCATACCCAACCTGTGGAAATGGGCTTCTCTACCAGCAAAGTCCTTCTCTTTGGCTTCTAGAGAGGCTTGGAGCTTCTGCAGCTTGTCTTCAACTTCATTCTTGGCCCTGTTGGCTTGGTGGTACAGGCTTACCATCTCAGTATTCTCCACTCTGACCTCATGCAGCTGAGCTTCTAACTTCTTGTACTCTTCGAGAGAAACAATACTGCTTTGACTAGGCACCTCTCTGGGATAAAGTGGAGCCTCAACTGAAAACGGCATGAGAACTGACTCCATATGGCTTTGCAACCAGGAAGCATATGGTGGATATGTCTTGGGATCGACTCGGCCGAAGTCTTTCTTACCTTTTCTGATCCTGTGAGCCCAGGCTTGGACTGCTTGTTGAACTAACTCTTTGTTTCCTTCAGCAGGAAAGAACAAAGATTCAGCCAACTCTTCCATCTGAGGAGGATCTTTCAAAGGGTAGCCAAACTGCTTTCTGGCTAATGTCGGATAGTAACTGATGACACCTTTCCTTCCCAGCAAAGGTACTCCAGCAAACCTTCCGCAACTGACCATCAACTCCTTACCTAGCAAATCCCTGTCATAACCCCAAGCAATGTCTTCAACAGTCAGCCCCATCAGTCTTCTGGACCATCTCCACTCGTCCCTCATCTCCTTGAAGGAACCTGACTTAGGCAACTGTCTAGCAAACCACTCGGCAAACAAAGGAGCACAACACACTACTGGACCACCCCTACCCTTCTCATTTCTGTAATGGACACTGTAGTAGAAGTCACCCAATAGAGTAGGCACTGAATTGCCTTTTGCAAAGATTGAGATCACCTCTAAGCTGACAAACTCCTTTTCTCCAGGGAACATACTGGACCCATATACCATCAATGCAAGCAAAGCTCCAAAGTTATTCCACTTAGCTTCTGTAGCATACCTCTCAGCCTCTGGGATAAGCACACTCCAGGGTAGACCTTTGCCTTCATTCTCTTGCAGAGCCTTCATGACTGAAGCAGCTGGCGACCTACAAACCTTGGCTATGTCTTCATCTCTAAGCACAACCTCTGACCCATAGAACGACAGTGTCTCTCTGATTGGCACATTCAACATGTTTGATATCTCTTCCAATGTCGGAGCTAAGATGTAACCTGGAAAAACAAAGCAACACAGCAGGGGATCATAAAATTGCAACAGGGTATGCAGACTGTCCTTCTGGTCTGCAGTGGGCTTGTCCACAAACTTCAGTATTTGGCCATATCTTTTCTTGAAATTACCCGACTTGATCGTTCATCAGACCCGCTAACCTCTGAACACTTTTAACTTCCGGCTGAAGAAAGTTATAATGCACATTCTTTTTTCTCGGAACTCTTCTAATTTCTGCCATGGAGACTAGACAACCAGAACTGGGAACAAATATGAGCAATGACCTGAAAAATGGGAAACATAAACAGTTAATGCGAAGAATGATGCAAATGCAATGCAATGCAAGCATATGATCAACTGGGACCATCTGAACTGGATCACTGACAAGGGCCCCTCTGAATAACTGGCAAACCAAAAGTCCACTAAGTCACACTCTCTGATAATCACAACTCACTGAAGAAGATCTCAGGACCACAATACCAAGAATACCAGAACAAGAACTCCAGAACTCCGAATCAAGAAAACCAGAACTCCAGAACCATAGAACCGTAGAACCAAAGATAACAATCATAGGACCACAGATAATAACAAGGACCACTGAATAGATGAGTGTATGTTGAGGTCATGGGTTCCTGCACACTTGTAAACACCTCCCAATCTCACTGGTAAAAGGCTTCGGGTCAGACATCATAGACTCTCAAAGCCGAATAGCAATAATACTATCACCAACTCCGAGAAATGGCTCATGACCAAATCAGGGAATAAGTTTGGCATTATGTACTACGCAGGGAGGCCTCAGCTGAGTCCAGGACACAAGGTCATCCTATGCGATCCCCAAGTGGGCCCTCGGATGCGAATGGGTTTGCCACAAAATGTGGGCTGCCACTGTCATCACTAAAGAGGGATGTTTCCACAAGGTTCTCAATGATCGGTCCTCAGCTGCACTTAATTGTCAAGGTCATGTAATGAGAGAGGAAGATCCCCAAATCAAGACATTTCCAAGACAATCGCAACCTGGGTGTGGAACTCACTACTACCCCCATGACAAGATCTCATGAGGCCAAAGTGGAACCAATCTAGTCCTATGGTGCACTCGAGCCGGGTACTTGGCTCATATCTCTGAAGAACAAGTAACACCCATCCCACCAAAGAAAACCAGTCCAGACAGTCCAGTATATACATGATGCAGTAAATAAAGACTGAAAACTGTAAATAAAGCTGTAAATAAACAACAATAAAATACAACAAGCCACTGCAAACAAACATCACCCAATGAAACAGCAACACACAAGCGCTAGGAGATACTCACAGGGGAACCAGAGATCATCTGGTGTATCAGATCCCCAGCAGAGTCGCCAAATGTCGCTCCCCGGATTTCCATCCTGGTACAAACGCGAAAGTGGCGCGGAAGAAGAATAGAGTCGCCAGCCAGACATTTTTATCCCGAAGAAGGGGAATGGTAATGCTGCACAAACCAGAAGAAAGAAGAGGAAGGACACAGGTTCTGCGAACCAAAGAGACTGAGCTCGGGAGTCGGTTACGACCTGGGAAGGTATTAGCACCCAGATCGTCCGTCGTAGGAATGAAAATGAAAACTGCAGCAAAGGAATGAAAATGAACTAGAAAAGGAACTGAGAAAAGGAAATGAAAAAGAAAAGAAAGGAAAAAATGTAGGGAAAATAAAGATTGTGCTCGAACGGGCCCTACCCCGCTGCCTACGTACCTCATCGGGATAATGAGGATCAGAGACGCCGTAGTTCCCCTAACTAGGGGTAACAAGGAAAATTTCTTGTGAATTAAGGCTTGAACTGCCTATGCCATTGCTCAGGTGTTGCAGACTCGGACGACGAGTGCGTAACCGTCTTGCAAAGTGACAAGTAGGAGCAAGTTCGCGTACAGAGCGAAGGAGATGAGAAAAGAATTCCCGAAGGAAAGACGCTTATTGTTTGTTTGTGTTTTTTAGAAGCTTTTATGAGTGTGTCACAAGAAAGTGAACCCAAGCTCTTTTCCATGGAATGTCCACTTGTCACTACATTCCAAGATGAAATAATAGAACAAGCACACTCAAGTAAGGAGAAGATCCCCAAAACTTGAACCCAAAGATTAGGGCTTAGGCTCACTAATTTGTTTACTTATTAAGTGTTTTTTTGGTTATTTACAATGAAGAAGTGTTTTTTATGCTTTTCTTTATGAAGAAGATACCTTGATCAGACTTGTGCATCACAAAGTAAACATGTACTATCCCAAGATGGGAAGATTACAAGCATACCTCATGGGATAAGGCTATGGATCAATGCATCCCTTCACAATTATTAAAGTGTTTTTTAGAGTTATGAGATGAGAAGAGAAGAAGAACCAAAAGGATAACAAATGAAAAATTCTAAAGGGGGACTAAAAATAATCCTAAGTGTTAACATACATGGATGTCCAAAGGGTTAGTGAGGTTTCTACCCTAATGAAGAAGAGAAGAAGAAGATATAAGAAGGGATGAGAAAGGCCTAAGCCCAACGAAAAAGAGTTAGTGCACCTAAACATAAGAGGAAGAGATGAGAATTGGAGATGTGGAACTCAATTCCCACATCTCACACTTACCATAGCCCCTGCAAGGTTAGTACGCATATAAATAAAACCAAATGAGCAAGATAACATGCTAACATTAAACGACCAGAAATGAAATGATATGAACATATGCATAATGCAAATGCAACTCAAAGAAATGAGGGGAAGAAGTATGCAACTCAAAATGATGCAACATGGATACATATGAAAACAAATGCACACTTATGAAATATGCAAAGCAAAATGCACAAAATAAAAACCCAAGACTCACAACCAGAACCAAAACAATATGAAGAATGGCTTAGGAAGCCAAAAAGATGAAGAGAAAAGAGGTACAAGACCAAACAAAATCAAAATGGAAGCAAAAGAGACCATAAGATGAAGTTAAAACACTTAAAGAAGCAAATGACTTAAAGAAGAAGAAAACTCAAAATTTCAGAAGACTCAAGACCTATCCTAGGACCAGGAAGGTACCCACACCCCAAAGGAACCCCAAATGAGAAGAAGAAAGGGGAACAAGGTCCTTTCTAGGCTTACGAGAGGCTTAAAGGTTCAAAGGAAGCAAAAACGGGACAAGGTTCAAGATAAAATCCACAATAAATTATCCAGCCATCTAAAAATTCCACAACTGAAACCAAATGATCCTCAAACATGTTATGTCAACTAGACAAAAGGATTTGCAAAAATTCAGAAAATAACTAAGTCAAATGGAAGCAAGAACACAAGTTAGGACAGCAAACTTACATCACAAGTTACCAGACCAAAACTCAGGAAATAAGTTTTTAAAAATTCAGGGAAAAATCACATGAGAAAAAAAATGTCTTAGGAATACAAAGAAAAAAGAATGGGATCAAAAATCAAAATATAGAATACCATGGAAAATAAACAAGGCAGACTGGTCAAGAAAGACTTAAAAAGAAGCTATGAGCAATGGAGAATTAATTCTGGCACGTGAATCAATGAAAAAAACTATAGACATAAAAGAAGGTCCTTGATTTTTTGGGGATTTTTAGGTGACTAAAACTATTTTATACGAATTAAAACCAAACTGAATTAAGTGAAATTAAAATGAGGAAAAGAAATAAAATGACATTGAAGGAGGGTGTATAAGGCAAGCGCTGGAAGTTCAATTTGGATTGGGCTGGGCACGCAGGGGTGCGAAAAGCATTTGGTGGAGGGCCCATGTGCGCTGCTAGTGTATGAAGACTACTATGGATATTAATTGAATTTAAGAATAAAAGCTGGGAAGAAAGCTGGACGCGAGATCAATCCAGCGGCTGCTGCGGCTCACCTCATTAATTGAGGTGGCAGCTATGCACGCTACTATTGGATATTAAAAGTGAGCTCACGAAATACATAATAGACATGGTTACACGCTGCATTAAAATAGAACTCAGAATTTATGAAGGAATGGAAGGAAATAAAAGGACACGTGGCGCGCTGTGAGGCCTAGGATTGTAGATCCGATGGCTATTGTTCATCTTCTCCAATGGAAATCACAAGACAAATTCCGGTGACCAGAGCTAGAACTCCGGCACTGGAGACCAAACCAGAGGCAAAAATTCATCAAATAATGCGAACCAATAGTCCAAATTGACTAACTCAACATCACTGAATCCAAATATGACATCAAAAATAGCTAAAACTCAAAGGATCGGCTGGATCGAAGCAAAACAACATTGATCATCAAACTTTAAATGCTCATAACTTATGATATAATGCACCAAAATCAAATCTACAAAGTGCAGCATGATCAGGGAAGAACAAGGAACACAAATAAACAATTAAATTCCATTTCCAGAACAAAAAGTTTCATGCCATACCTGAGATGGAGATCTCGAAATGTTGAAATAGAAAGCCAAATAATCCGTGAAAATCACTCCTCTTACTCCTTAGATGCAAAATAAATGCATCTAAGGTCTTGAAATGGTGTAGATATAAGATTTCAACACAAGAGTCTTTGAAATGGTGAATCTCCAATTTTGTGTTCTAAGCTTGAATGAGTGGATGATTCTTGATCTAGATGATTCACTGATCAAGACTATGGAAGAGATTTGTGGAGAATGCAAAGGAATGGAGAGATATGAAGCAAAATGCAAGAATGCAAGAAGGTTGAGAATGAGAGAATGAGAGAGATTCAGATCTGGTTTTTGCTTCTTTTTCTTTGTTATGATGTTTAGAGTGAGTGCTGAAAGTGTGAGAGAGAGTGCACGAAAATTGAATGAGAAAAGTGTGAATATGCAAATTGTGCACTTGGTGGAATATGCATGCTCTCCTCATGTTTCCTTGGGCCTTTCAGCATGTGCAAGTTTCAATCTCCACCCTTGGTCCAGATCCATTCATTCCTGGCCCTTAGATCAAACCCTCACACTTATTTCATGAATTTTGCAAATTGGCATGTTTTGGAGGGAGTTTTCAAAATTGTATGAAAATGACTATTTTTTTTGGAGCAAATTGGTCTTAAGGAAATGTATTTCAAGTTAGAAACAAGTTTGGGCCTGAACCAATTCACAAAAATCAAGATTGGAGCCTTCTTGCACATGATGCACTTTTGGAAAGTTGAAAAATACCCCTAGGATGCACAATTTTCGAATGGGATAGAGGGAGATTGGTAAATCCGGTGAAAACGCACTTGTACTTTTTAAAAAAGGCAGCCCTTACTCTCCAACTTTCAAGTTTGACTTTGGTCCATTCGGAGAATTTTTGATCATGTTAAGGCCACTTGAAGATTAGGGCCAAAGTTGCCAAATTTGCAAAATTTCAAAAACCAACTTTGTACCATTTTTGCAAAACCCCTCAAATCTCCATGATTCTTGAACTTTAGGCATTCCAAACCTCTTATAACATTGTAAGGACCCCTCTTGGCCAAAAAATTTGGGTTGGACCCCTTGAAATTGCATAGTTGACTTTTTATGGGCTTTGTTGACTTTTTCCTTCATCTGCAAGCAACTGAGGCCTTGACTGACTTCCACATGGAATTTTCTCATGAAATTTGACACATAGGATACTCTTAACATATAGAAGACTTGGATCACAAGAAATGGCCAAAGTTGTGAGGTCTTGGTGATTGAATCCCAAACCCTAATTTGGGTGCACTGCATATGAGCTTTGTCTTGTCCTGAGATCTCTGATGATCATGAAATCTTCTGAGCTTTTTCCAATGGACTTGATCTTGTAAATGGAGTATAGACTCACCATAAAACATGTAAAAACTAATTGGGACCCTTGCCATGGCTTGAAAGGCTTCAAAGAACTCCCCAGATGACCATATGCTTGATGCTAGGACATGAGGGATGTTATGCCTCATCTTTCCATGCTAGGATGCTGAGGAAATGATATGAGTATGATGCATATGACGTGATATGATGCTTAAAATGAAGAGGGCAAATTTGGGGTGTTACACTTGGGTTCTCTGATCCTCCTGTGCACGAGCCTCGGTGATCCTAATCCACCTAGTCTGACTCTCCTCTAAATAATGCTTAGCTCTGGCCTTCTGAGTCTTAGCTTCCTTGCAAGCATTCTTCAACACTAACTCTCTTGCTCTAGCCTTTCTGATGTAGTCATCTGTTTTCTCAATCTTAGTCAAGTGCTCAATCAGGAGCTTCTCTAACCTTTCATGATCCAGACGGTTGTCATTCCTCTCCCAGAGGGTTTTCTTCAAAGCTTCAGAGAGCTGAGTATTCCTTTCCTTCAATTTCTCAAACTCCTCTAAACTGAAAATAGCTGCAGGTTCCACTGCTGATGGTCCAGGTACATCCTCTAAGGTAGACGACATCCGGGTGATCTGTCCCATGACATGAGACCAATCAAGATACTGAGTTGAGGCTATGTTGTTACACTTGCCAAGAATAGTTGTCCCCTTAGTCTGAATATTGTCCCAGGCCCAGGCTGCCTGTCTGACAATGGCAAGGTTGTGCTGGATGTCACAATAGAGGGTTTCTGTCAAATCTTTCCCTCTTGGGGATGTACCAAGGCATATCCTAATTGCCTCTTGAAAAGCAAAGGGTTGTTGTTGATGCAACCCTTTACTCCAATCAAGGGTACATTGGGATACTGCCCACAACTAGTGATGATATCTTTACCCTTGGTGCTCTGAGTGCACCATCTGATGTCTTCTGATGTAAGGGCAATCATTCTCTTAGCCCAGTTCCTTGGCTGATGAGGATTTAGGAAAGTGTCTGACTTCGGTAGGTGCCTTAACAACCAACAGTAGAAGAGGGGTGCACAACATCTGACCAATCTTCCCCTTTGCTTCTCATTCCTTTGTTGCACCGAATAATAGAACTTTCCAAGCAAGGTAGGGACTGGGTTCCTCAACAAGAAGAGGTGAATAGCACTCTTGCTTACAAACTTTGGCTCGTCTGCAAACAAGATGACTCCATATATGCTGAGGGCCAGAAGAGCACAAACAATGTCCCACTTCCCTGCTGTAGCATGCAGGGTCGCATGAGTAACCAAGAAATCCAAGTGAAGGCCTGGGATTCCAGCCTTAGTGTTCATGCTCTGGTTAATGAGGGTGGGCTCCAAGTGTAAAGCCTTAGCTACATCTTCATTCTTGGGAGCTACCATCTCAGGGTTGAAGGGAATCCCTCTCCTAATAGGAACACCCAACAACATGGAGAACTCTTCCATCAATGGTCCCAAATGAAAATCTTGGAAAGTGAAACATCTGAGAGGAGGGTCATATAACTGAAGACATGTGTGGATCATGCTCCTCTGGGATACATCCAGGTCCATGATCATGTCCATAATGCCACCATAATGCTCCCTGAATAAAGGGACATGATCAGGAGTGATGAGAGACTGAATCTGTCTGATGCCTGTCAGAGTGGGCTCAAAGAAATGATAGGTGATGTTTCTCTTCCTGGAAGTGTCCATGCGGACAATGGATGTTGATGAAGAAGACTGGGGATAACTGCTGATAAAGGCAAACTGAAGAAGGTGCTGAAGAAGAGTCTCTGACGAAGATAACTGGTGAAAGTAGCTGATGCAATCTGAGCAGCAGAACAGGTCAAAACCAAACCAAAGATAAGATGAGGATACCCTGTAAAACAAAAAGACAAATGTTAAATGATGTTAAATGATGTATGCAGAATGATATGCAGAGGGTTTGTGATCAAGTGTTGATATGTAGAGGGTTTGTGATCAAGTGTTGGATCTGTTATCTGCCTTGATAAGGTCCATGTATGTTCATAAGTCCGAATGAAGGCTTAGAAAACTAGTAACCAGGCGGGGGACTCAAATAAAGAGTCACAAGTCCAGGGTTTCACAAGAATAATCCAAAATGATACAACCTTAAAACAAAATTAGTAACAAGGGTATGATGAGACCAAAGGTTCCTGCAAACCTGTAAACATCCCAACCCCCTCACATGTATTGTTCTAGAACAAGGATCCTCAGACTTGGATCAGTTATGAGAAGTGTAAACACTTCTAACCCGGAGGTACAATGTTTACAATAACCATAAAGGTTCCTCCTCTAATTCAACTCAGATGCTGAAGGTCATAAAAAGGTCATCCAAAATTGCAGGCTTCCCAGATAGCCCTAGTACTACAGGAAATCCGTAGCTCAGAGTTCTCAAGAAGAAACCCATGTTTGAACCGTGTTTCATATTCCCGCACCAGACCGAAATGGAATGGGAAAGAATATGAAGCCACTCTATCTTATGTGTCACTCAGGTCCCTGGTATGGAACCTTAATCACTCAATAATCCCACCCAGCAAAGAAAACAACAGATCCAGCACAGATGATATGATGATAACAGTATGAAATGCATATAAACAGTAAAGGAAAGCAATAAATAAAGCTATACAGAAAAATAAATAAAGCAATAAACAACAAGCACAAGTAGCACATAGCACCCCCATAAACACAAATCAAACAAGCGCTAGGAGAAACCCACAAAAAAGAACCAGAAGCCCTGGTTGCAAGATTAGGTATCCCCAGCAGAGTCTCCAAGCTGTCGCTTCCCGAAAAGACACCAGGTCAAATAGGGTACAGACGCGAACGGTCGGAGAAAGGAGGAATGAAATGAACTGAATAGAGTCGCCAGCTAGGCATTTTTATCCCGAAGGAAAAGGTAATGCTGCATAAACCTAGAAAGATATGGATAAGACGGTTGCGAACCAGAGAAACTGAGAAAGGGGGTTGGTTACAACCTGGGAAGGTATTAGCACCCATATTGTCCGTCATACTCGACGGGATCCACGCTCGAAAGATTGTGTTTAAAGGGGGTAGTGTATGTGTTGTCTGTGTGCAAAAGCTAGAAAAGAATGTACAGGTGTCAGTGCAAAAGAGAAGTGAAATGCTCAGGAATTGAGGCTTAAAAGAATGTTGGAAGAGAGGGAAGACAAAGAGACTTTTGTTCGATAACAGTTAAGTTATGCCTACGTATCCTCTCGTGAAATGAGGAAGTTAGAACACCATAGTTCGACTCAAAGAGACTAAAAGATAAATTGACTGTGAATTGTTTGCTTGCCTATTCTCAAGTGTATGACTCGTCTGGCTCGAGTGCTAATTGTCTTGCATTAGACGGAAGAAGCAATTTCTCGTTTATGAATGAGTGTGATGAGAAAAGAATCCCGAAGGAGACGATTATTATTTGTTTTTGTGTTTTCAGTTTTGTTATTGTTTTTGGTGTTTTGCATAAGTTAATGAGCCTAAGCCTAAATCAAGGGCTTGTAAGCTCATTATATCCTCCCTGATTAGGGATAATGAGCCTACTTAAGTATGAGATAAGCATCTCAACTTAATTACCATGATGATGTAGGATTAAGATCATTAACCTACTTGTGATTATTTAGATGTTTTTGGTTTTTTTGTTTAGTGTTAAGTAATGCGTTTAATCTCTAATCACAGATTAGTGAACTCATTACACCATCCTAATAGAAGGATGATAGATGAGAGCACTTAAGCTGAGGAAGATACCTCAACTTAATCCATGGTTAGGGATTAAATTCATTATATAACAAGCCTTTATTAAATGGATTTTAATTAAGGAATGAGATTAAGAAATGGATTCTAAGTTTGTAAGACAACTTGAGGAGTACTTGTCCATTAAACACTAGGGTTAGTCCTTCTTAACCATAAAGGAAGAATTAGAACCCTAATGTAAGCCCAAGTTACAAGATAAAGTCTTAGTGGTTATTAATGTGATTTGATTAAGAGGTTTAAACAAATTAAAGGTTTAACACTTAGGATTAAAGTTATGCACTCCATCCTAAGAGAAGGATGCAGGCATAACCCTAATTCCAAAGTCCTAAAACTTTAAGAGTTTAGTCTCTGATTATTGAGATGAGAAGAGAGACTCAAGGAGACTCAAAGGTAAAAAGCTAAGGGGGACTAATCACAACACTAATTGTTATCATGCTTGGATATCCTATGGTTTGTGAGGCTTAAGAAATATCTTCAAGGAAGCCACCAATGGAAGAAGCAGATGAAAGAAGGAAGAAGCAGAAGAATAAGTTACTTACTTCATTGAAGAAGATAAGTAACTTAAAGAGAGAAAGTGAGAGAGATGCAACACAAGTGAACAAGTTCACTTCAAGGACAAACAAGGATGCATATGAAAGAGATAATAAGGAGTGAGAGGTGGAGGCAAATCCACCTCCCAAAATAACTTACCAAACCTGAAATTGTTAGTATGAATGCATAAAGTATAAAGCATAAAGAAATGAAGTGAAATAAGATGATATGAGATGAAATGACCAAAGTCAAAAGTGTTTATGCAATACAAATTTCATGTAAGATGATGTAAAGACATACAAAATGCATATGTGTGATCATACAAAGATGGGATGCAAAGGAAGTATGCTTTGATGTTTGAAAACACATAAAAGTTAATGAAATGAATGCAAATCATGGAAAATGAATGAATAAATGATCAATCGTGGTTCTAACATGTCCTAAGATGTCTAAGGGTACATATGAATGCAAGAAATGTCATGGCAAGTTCATGTATTGATGCATATGCAAAGTGAATGCAAGTGAACATGAGAAATTAGGGTTATATGGAAGTATGAGATGCAAATGACCAAGACAGAAGCATATGACATGATAAAAATTTGAAATCAAGCTCAAAAAAACCTTAATCCCATATTAGGTCATACCTCAAAGAAGAAGGTCAGCAGCCTAACCAATCAAAAGTTATGATTTTCCTAAGTTTTCTAGGGTTTTAGGGTGGTTCAAAGGGAAAAATGCAAATCAAATTGAAAATGCAAGATAAATTCATGAGGAAAATGTCATATAAACTACATGAAATATTCAAAACAATGCAAAAAGAATCAACTTCAAACTCTTCTTGGTTAGGCAGAAATGACTTTTTAAAATTAGGGTTCAAAAATGTGATTTTTATGACCCTTAATTCAAAGCAAATTGGCAAACTATGATCAAACCTAAAAAGAAATTTGTGTGAAGAGTTTGAAAATGTTTCTAAATGCATTGGGATGTTTCATGATTTTTTTGGTGATTTTTAGAAACCTAAATGTATTTTTTAATTAATTAAAAGACTTTAATTAATTAAAAATAATATTTAAATATTTTAAAAATACTTTTTTAATGCAAAAAATAAAATAAAAATCATTTTTGGAATGAGAAAAATATTTAAACTTAGAATGCAAAAGAAAATATTTTTGTGATGCTTTTTAGTATTTTATATAAATTATGCAAAAAAAAAAGAATTAAAATGAAATAAAAATGATTTAAAATGAATTAAATGGAAAAGTATGCAGATCTGATGGCCCAGATTCAAATGGAAAAGGAGGGAATTGACTGGCGCGCAATCCAGTGTTTAGAATTCAAACTGAGTTTTAATTATATTTAATATTTAATTAATCAGGATTAAAAGTTAATGGCGCATCTGGACCACACGTTCACTAACCTTAATCAACATCTAACGGCTACAAACACATTTGGGAAAATAATCAGGGTTTAGCCCTAATCACTCTCAGGTGGCCGGAGAAGACCTCCTGTCATCTTCTCCGGCCAACCCCTCACCTGAGTTTCCTCAAAACACCATCCTAAGCCCCTAAAACCTCTGGAATTAATCAACTAACCTCCTTAAACATTAATCTAACCTCAAAATTCATTTATCATTCATCATCAACAAGATTGGAACAAAAACATCAAAACGACAAAAATTTCAGAACATCATGAAATGCTTAAAACTCAACCATTTTCAAAAGTAAAAGCATCAGCATGATCAGGGAAGCATAAGGAATCAATTAGAAACTTAAAAGAAAGGTTCTGGAAAAATTGTTCATCATAGCTACCTGAGTTGAAGCTTTGTGTTCTTGAGCTTTCTGGCCTCCCTCTTGGTTCAAATCCACCCCAATGATCTTCTTGATGATGAAGATGAGCTAAGAGCAAGCTTGTGATGGCTATTTTGAGGTGTTTGGTTCTGAATATGTAGAAAATCGTGTTTTGGTTTGGCTGTGTTTCAGGCTATGATGATGGGTGGGAAATGATCCTGAGATGTTTTTGAGTTGATTGGTGGAAGAAGTTTTGAGTTTTAGTGGCTAGGCAGTGAGATTCGAAGACTTGATGTTTTTGCAAATTTTTGACAATCTGAGCTTAGGGTTGCATTTAGGCTTGTGTGTTATGTTCTTTTAGGTCCATGATGTTTGTATAAGGTGTTCTGATTGGTTCAGAGAGTTGGTGTGGCATAG
Source organism: Lathyrus aphaca (assembly GCA_963966055.1). NCBI lineage: Eukaryota > Viridiplantae > Streptophyta > Magnoliopsida > Fabales > Fabaceae > Lathyrus > Lathyrus aphaca. The sequence continues at coordinate 262,078,679 of OZ014519.1, forward strand.
TTTGATTGGTATGGTGTGTTTTGCAAAAAGTCAAGGAAAGTGTACCACAAGCATGGGCTCGGGTCAGAGGTGATCTAAAGGGTGGATTTTCCTCAGCTGACTTTGTGGAGAGCCATAGAATCAGATTACATGAGCTGGCATAAGTGGATGAAGAGTTTCATAGCATTTCACAATTCTTGAAAGTTTTGGCCCTTTTTTATTTCTTGAAGTTCAAGTTATGAAAATACTTGGTTCAATGCACAATTCTGATATTTAGAGGTCCAATTGATATATTGTGAAGTGTTGGTGTACATTTGAATTCATTAGAATGCTTGAACATGCCAATTTGCAAAATCCCTCTTTGACATAAAACTTGAAATTATGTGATTTTATCCAACTTTGAAAGGCCATAATTTGAGTTCTAGGATGCATCAAGACATGTCATTGTACTTTTTGAAAAGGGAAAGACCTAATATACAACTTTCATGACCAAGAATTTTTCATTTGAAGCATTTTTGGTTAAGAAAGAGGAGGTTGAAAAGCTTTCCTAAAATGGAAAGTTTGCATTTCAAGTCATTTCCATTTTTGGCAAGTTTGCAATTGGCTCAAAATTCTTCAATATTGTAAACTTCCAACCTCTTATAAGATCAAATAAAGATCATATAACTTGAATTTGATGAAAATACCGCTTTGGTTCCATTGTTGGGGGCCTCAGATGCCCTGATTTTTCCTTAACTTGCTCAAGAGGTTACCCAGTGAACAGATGACTCCCACAATGAGTTTCTTCATTAAACTTGGTACACATGATCCTTATGACATATTAATAACATTATAAACAAGAATGGCCCAAAAATTTAGAGTTAAGGCCTCTGAAACCAAAACCCTAATTTTAGTCATTTGTGTAGTGAAACCTTGGCTCTGCTTCCATGCCTTTGCCTATTCTTGTGATTTCTTGACTTCCATGAACCTTGAGGAGTATAATATGATGATAGAACACACATGGACCCTCTTGGAAAGCTTTGAGACCTTTGGGATGGCTCAGATGGATTCTTGGATTGCTCAGATCACAAACCCTAGATGCAGATGAATTTGAACTTATGTAGTGAAGCAAATATGCAATATGCGATGTGATGCTTATGTTAATGCAAACATGAAAGATCACAATCCATGGTGTGATAAAGAGTTAGGGAAAATTTGGGGTGTTTACACCGAGGAATATGTAAAAGAGGTGAAGATTGAGGCCAGTCTGCAAGCTCCAGTAAAAGAACAGCTCATCAGTATGCTTCGGGAATATGTCGACGTATTTGCTTGGTCCTATCAAGATATGCCAGGTCTAGATACGGATATTGTCATTCACAGGCTATCATTGAAAGAATATTTCCCTCCAGTTAAACAAAAGTTGCGCCGCACTCGCCCAGATATGGCCATGAAGATTAAGGAAGAAGTACAAAAGCAGTGGGACGCCGGTTTCCTTGCTGTAACTAGTTACCCGCCGTGGGTAGCTAACATTATACCCGTGCCTAAGAAGGATGGCAATGTGCATATGTGTGTGGATTACTGGGACCTGAACAGAGCTAGCCCGAAGGATGATTTCCCATTACCTCACATTGATGTATTGGTAGACAACACAACTCAGTTCTCGATATTTTCTTTCATGGGCGGATTTTCTGGATACAATCAGATCAAGATGTCACCCGAAGACATGGAGAAAACAACATTCATCACACCTTGGGGCACATTTTGTTACAAGGTAATGCCGTTTGGACTAAAGAACGCCGGTGCAAAGTATCAACGGGCTATGGTAACGTTATTCCACGATATGATCCATAAGGAAATCAAATGCTATGTGGATGATATGATTGCCAAGTCCCTCACTGAAGAAGACCATCTGGTGAATCTGCTGAAGTTGATTAAGCATCTGAGGAAGTATCAGCTGAAATTGAACCCCAACAAATGCACATTCGGGGTACGTTCTGGTAAGCTGCCGGGTTTTATTGTAAGTGAAAAGGGAATTGAGGTTGATCCCGACAAAGTCAAAGCCATTCAGGAAATGCCTGCACCTAGGACTGAGAAAGAAGTTCGAGGGTTCTTAGGAAGACTGAACTACATCTCAAGGTTTATATCTCACCTCACTGCAACCTGTGAACCTTTGTTCAAACTGCTAAGAAAGGAACAAATAGTCAGGTGGAACAACGTTTGTCAGAAAGCTTTTGACAAGATCAAGGAGTACATGCAAGAACCTCCAATTCTCATGCCTCTAATTGAAGGAAGACCTATAATCATGTACCTAACAGTATTAGAAGGGTCAATGGCGTGTGTGTTGGGCCAGCATGACGAGTCTGGTCGAAAAGAGTATGCAATATACTACCTAAGCAAAAAGTTTACCGACTGTGAACAACGTTAAGTACATATTGGAGAAGCCAGCACTTACCCGAAGGGTTGCAAGATGGAAAATGATTCTAACAGAGTATGACATTCAGTACACCTCTCAAAAAGCCATCAAAGGCAGTGTATTGTCTAACTATCTGGCTAAGAAACCCATTGATGATTACAAGCCCATGATATTTGACTTCCCTGATGAAGACATCATGTACTTAAAAGCAAAAGATTGTGAAGAGCCAGTTCACATTGAAGGGCCTGACCTAGAAGAAGTATGGACTATGATGTTTGACGGGGCTGTCAATATGAATCATCGTGGAGTTGGTGCAGTACTTATAACACATAAAGGGGTTCATATGCCTTTCTCGGCAAAACTCACCTTTGCCTGCACTAACAACGAAGAAGAATATGAAGCCTGTATTATGGGTCTTGAGGAGGCCATTGACCTCAGGATCAAAACCTTGAACGTATTCGGAGTTTCATCTTTGGTAATTGTCGCTCCCACCTGATGACACAGGGCCAAGAGGGGTACAGACGCGAACGGTCGGCGAAGGGAGAAAAAAAATGAAAAGAAAAGAGTCGCCAGCTAGGCATTTTTATCCCGAAGGAAAGGTAATGTTGCATAAACCTAGAAAAGATGGATAAGACGGTTGCGAACCAGAGAAACTGAGAAAGGGGGTTGGTTACAACCTGGGAAGGTATTAGCACCCAGATTGTTTGTCGTACTAGACAGGATCCACGCTTGAAAGTTTGTGCTTAAAGGGGTAGTGTCAGTGCTATTTGTGTACCAAGACTGGAAAAGAATGCAAGTGTCAGTGTAAAAGAAATGTGAAGTGAATAAAGAAGTGTCATTGTAAGAAAAGAGTGTGAAGCTCAAGACTATGAGGCTTAAAGAATAATGCTGGAAGAGGGGGGATATGCAGAGACTCTTAATCGATAACTGTTAAGTTATGCCTACATATCCTCTCGTGAAATGAGGAAGTTAGAACACCGTAGTTCGACTCAAAGAGACTGAAAGATAAATTGACTGATGAACTGCTTACTTGTCTATGCTCAAGTGTATGATCTGTCTGGCTCAGGTGCTAACTGTCTTGCATTAGACAGAACAAGCGAGTTCTCGATTGTGAGTGAATGAGATGAGAAAAGAATCCCGGAGGAGACGATTATTGTTTGTTTTTGGTGTTTTCAATCTTTTATTGCTTTTTTGAGTTTGTCATAAGTTAATGAGCTTAAGCCTAAACCAGGGGTTAGTAAACTCATCACATCCTCCCTCTGATTAGAGGTAATGAGAATACCCTAAGTATGAGATAAACACTTCACACTTAGTCACCATGATGTAGTATTAAGATCATTATCCTACTTGCAATTATTTAGATGTTTTTGTTGTTTTTGTTTAGTGTTAAGTAATGAGTTTAAGCCATAATCAAGGATTTAATGGACCCATTACACCATCCTAATAGAAGGATAATAGATGAGAACATTTAATCTGAGGAAGTCTCCTCAACTTAATCCATGATTAGGGATTAACCTCATGACAAAACAAAGCCTTTATTAAAGTGGATTTTAGTTAATGGTAAGATCAAGAATTGGATTTTATGGTTTGTAAGACAACTTGAGGGGGACTTGTCCATTAACACTAGGGTTAGTCCTTCTTAACAAATTAAGGAAGAATTAGAACCCTAATGCAAGGCCCAAGTTACAAGCTTGATGTCTTAGTGATTATTAGATGGATTGATTAAAGGATTTAAACACATTAAGGGTTTAACCCTTAGGATTAAAGTTATACATTCCATCCTAATAGAAGGATACAGGCATAACCCGAATCACAAAGTCTTAAAACCTTTAAGGTTTAGTCCTTGATTAAGAGATGAGAAAAGAAGACTCAAAGATGACTCAAATGTAAAACTAAATGGGGGAACTAATCAAACCCTAATTGTGATCATGCTTGGTTGTTCCTAGGGTTTGTGAAGCTTGCAAGAAAAAACTTCAAGAGAAAAGTCACCAAGGAAGAAACAGGATGAAGGAAGAGAAGCAAGAAGAAGCAAGACAACTTGTTTCACTTAAGAAGACATGTTGCTTGAAGAAAAAAAGTGAGGAGGGGACATGAGTGAGCAAGCTCACTCTAATTCACAAATAAAATGCAGCAATGATGCATAAAAGAGATGAGAAGAGATTATGAGAAGTGAAGGCAAATTCACTTCTCAAACATATACCACCTGAAAAGTTAGCAAAGGGAAATGAAATGAAATGAAAATGAGATGAAATGCAAGGATGAAAGCCAAAGTCAGAAGCATATTAAGATGTAAATGATGCTAAGAGATGATACAAATGGTTGTCATGATATGTGGATGATCATACAAGCAATGAAGATTTAAATGAAACATGAAAGTAAGCATGAAAGTTCATGAAAACTTATGAAATGCAATGGATACATAACATGGAAAATGGAAGATGCAATGATCAAACATGATTTCAATATGTCCTAATATGTCTTATATGTCATGCGGATGCACAAAATGTCATGGTAAGTTCATGTATGCAAGCATATGAAGAATGAATGCAAATGAAGGCAAAGATTAGGGTTTATATACAAGATGCAATGCAAAATTCAAAATCAGAAGCAAATGACATGGTAAAAAATTGAAAATGGAATCAAAGGTACCCTAAACCCATATGATATCACACCCCAAAGGAGGAGACCTAACTCTTAACCCTAAGGAAGTTATGATTTTCCTAAGTTATCTAGGGTTTTAAGGGACCTCACAAGGAAAAATACAAAACAAATCAAAAATGAAATATAAATTCATGCCAATTTTATCCTAGAAACTACATGATATGTGGGATGCAATGCAAAATGAATCACCATCAAACCCTTCATGGTTAGGCAGAAAAGATTTTTCTAAGTTAGGGTCAAAATATTGATTTTTTAAGAACCCTAAATCCAAAGAAAAATGTCAAAATGGATCAAGAACCAAAAATAAATTTGTATGAATGGTTTGATAATGTCTCTAAATTTGTCAAGATGCAATGTGATTTTTTTTTTGTGATTTTTAGAAACTTAAATGGTATTTTAATTAATTAATTTCCATTAATTAATTAAAATAAACATTTAAATATTTTAAAAATACAAATTTTATGAAAAAAATAAAATGAAAATTATTTTCAGAATGAGAAAAATATTTAAAGCCATGGTGCAAAAAATGAGAATTTTTGAATGCATTTTGCTATTTTAAATAAAATGAACAAAACAAATAAGAAAAATATGAATTAAAATAGAATTAGTTTCACCTGCCTTTCGGGGTCCTGCAAACGGTTTTCTCAGATTGCTGGAGGAACTAGCACCACTGTCGGAGATATTACCCATCTTCAAGAGACTTTCAATCCTCTTACCAACTATGACCACATCAGCAAAACTGGTAGAGGAGAAAGCAGCCAGTCTATCAATATAAGTCCCTTGCAACGTGTTCATGAACATGTCAGCCATTTCCCTTTCTGACATGGGTGGTTGGACAGCAGCAACAAGCTGTCTCCACCTTTGAGCATAATCACAAAAGCTCTCTCTAGAAGACTAAGACATGCCCATTAGAAGAGTTCTATTGGGAGCCATGTCCAGGTTGTACTAATACTGACGGATGAAAGCCTCGGCCAAATACTTCCAACATCTTATGGTGGCTCTAGACAAATGCGAATACCATTCTCTCGAAGCTCCAGTCAGACTGTCCTCAAAGTAGAACATCCATAGCTTTTCATCCGTAGTATAAGCTTTGAGCCTTCCCAAGAAAGACTGCAGATGAGTGCGAGGACAGGAGGTACCATTGTACTTTTCAAAGCATGGGGGTTTAAATTTGTGGGGAATTCTCACCCCATCCACTAGTCCCATATCCATCACATCGAAGCCCAAAGAACTCTGGGATTCCAAAGATCTTAACTTTTCGGCAATCTCGTCCAATCTTCTGTCATATACCTCATCTCCTGCCCCAATGACAGTAAATTGTTCTCCCTGGGGATCCTCCTGCAGGATTTGGCCCCCAGTAGCATTACCTTGACCATTTCTTGGGATGTTCACTTCTGGATTTAGATGAGGTCCATACTCCTGTGGGTCAATACGAGGCTGACCCCGTTCATTGTTGCTAGTTCCCCCTGTTCCCAGATGAGGCTCTTCACGAGTTTGTCTTTCCACCAGCTCTCTTAGCCTCTCTTGACTCTGGGCTAGGCCGGTCATCACTGCCATAAACTGTGACATCTGATTCCTCATTTCCACTCTCTCATTGGCCATCTGATTTCTGACCTCAGTCAGGTCCTGCTGTACTTGTTCCGTTTGAATGTCGGGAAGGTTGTTACGAGACGGGTACCGGTGCGTGCGGTTGACAGGGAACACTCGGCGACGAGCAATGTTTCCTGAGATCACAACAAAGTTAGACACAAAAATAATTGTAAGCAAAACCTACAAAACAAATAAAAAGTTAGTATGCAATGCAGTATGCTTATTTGTTTTCCAAGGTATCCGGTTTGGTTCTTGGTTTTGACCTTTCCAGACCTCGAGGAAGATGTTTGATGTTGTTGGGAGAAACCCAAATGAAAACAAACTAAAATATATTACAAATGAGGAACAATACATAGTTTGTTTTACAATACATGCCCATGGAGGGTCAAAATACAACAAAAGAGGAAAAGTACATCAAAAACAAACAACAAGCAAAGAATCAGACATCCAGTCCAAACTCATCTTCTCTGACCTCCTTTAGGAGTGCCTCAGTCACTGGACCAGTTGGGTGCTCTGTAATGGTCCTAATGAGGAGGTTCCTAGTAGCAATGGCAGTAGTCAGTTTCTTATGCCTGTCCTGGTCTTTGGATCTTTTCAACCCTACTCTGAGCTTCAATTCTGAAATCTCCCTCTGTGCAACCAACAGAGCCTCCTGTTGCTTCTTCTCATTGGCCTCTAGCTGTTCAATCTTGTCCTGAGTCTTCTGGTCTTCTTGTGTACGGGCTTCGGTGATCATGACCCACCTAGCCTGACTCTCTTGCAGATAGTGCTCAGCCCTAGCTTTCTGAATCTTGGCCTCTTTACAGGCATTCTTCAATATTTGTTCCCCAACCCTTGCTTTCCTTATGTAGTCTTCTGTCCTTTCAATTTTGGCAAGATGCTCAACCATGAGATTTTCCAATCTCTCAATATCCAGACGACCATCACTTCTTTCCCAAAGAGTCTTCTTCAAGGCCTGGGATAGCTGCTCATTCCTTTCTTTCAACTTTTCAAATTCCTCCAGGCTAACTGTTGCTGCAGGCTGTACTGTAGATGGTCCAGGTATGTCTTCCAAGGTAAAAGGCATTCTGGTAATCTGAGCTCTAGTACGAGACCAGCCTATATACTGAGCTGAAGCAACATTATTACACCTTCCAAGAATAGCTACCCCTTTTGTCTGGATGTTGTCCCAAGCCCAGGATGCTTGTCTGACAACAGTTGAATTAGGTTGCACTTCACAATATAAGGTCTCAGCTAAATCCTGTCCTCTAGGAGGGTGAACCAAGGCATATCCCAATTGTCTCTTAAACAATAAAGGATTGTAGTTGATGCAACCATTCACTCCTATCAGAGGCACATTTGGGTATTGTCCACAGCTGGTGATAATGTCCTTGCCTTTGGTGCTCTGGGTGCACCATCTGATATCATCTGAAGTCAAAGCAATGAACCTCTTGGCCCAATTCTTCTGCTGGTGGGGATTCAAGAAAGCATCTGACTTAGGCAGGTGTCTGAGCAGCCAGGTGTAAAACAAAGGAGCACAACATCTTACCAACTTCCCCCTCTGTTTCTCATTTCTCTGGTGAATGGAGTAATAGAAATCTCTTAGCAATGTAGGCACTGGGTTCTTTAGAAGAAACAGATGGATAGCATTCTTGCTGACAAATTTTGGTTCATCTGCAAACAGTATAGCCCCATATATGCTGAGGGCTAACAGTGCACAAACTGCCTTCCACTCTCCCAATGAAGCCTTCAGGATGGCCTGAGAAATCAAGAAGTCCAAATGCAAACCAGGAATCCCAGCTTTTGTTGTCATACTTTGCTCAATAAGTGAAGGCTCCAAGTACAATGCCCTTGCTATCTTTTCACTCCTAGGAGCAGTCATCTCTGGGTTGAAGGGGATTCCACCTCTAATAAGTACTCCAATCAATAAAGAAAACTCTTCCAGCAGAGGCCCTAACTGGAAGTCTGGAAATGTGAAGCATCTTAGTGGTGGGTCATAAAACTGTAAGCATGTGTGGATCATGCTCCTCTGAGAAGGATCAAGGTCCATAACCAAAACCAAGATACCTCCATAGTGCTCTCTAAACAGTGGGATATGGTCAGGGGTGATGAGTGACTGGACCTGCCTGATTCCAGTCAATACAAGCTCAAAGAAGTGATAGGATATGTTGCTCTTCCTGGGAGTTGTCATGAGTGTTGCTGAAGAAGCTGAAGACAAATGCTGATGAAGATCACAGACTGATGTTGGAAGTGGACCACTGACAGACTGATGCTGGTGGTGATGGAGATAACTGAAGCAGATAACTGATGAAGACAGCTGAAGTAGAGGTCTATGCAGAAGAAGGGGTCAAAACCAAAACCAAGATACAATGAAATGGATACCCTGAAAAGCAAATAAACAAATGTCAAATGATGCAATGATGATATATGCAAATGATATGCAAGGGTTTGTGATCAAGCTGGATCTGACTATCTGTCTTGATATAAGGCCCATGTATGTTCAAAAATCCAGATGAAGGTTTAGAAATCTAGTAATCAGGGTGGGGAACTCAAATAAAGAGTCACATGTCCCAGGGTTAATCACAAGAACTGTCCAAAGTGGAGTATTCTTAAACAAAACAGTAACAGGGTATGATGTGGCCAAGGGTTCCTGCAAACCTGTAAACATCACAACCCCCTCACAGGTAATGTTCTAGAACAAGGATCCTCAGACTTGGATCAGTTATGAGAAGTGTAAATACTTCTAACCCGGAGGTACAGTATTTACAATAATCATAAAAGATCCTCCTCTAATTCACCTCAGTTTCAGAAGGTCATAATAAAAGGTCATCCAGACTTAGCAGGCTTCCCAGATAGCCCTAGCACTACAGGAAATCTGTAGCACAGAGTTCTCAAGAAGAAACCCACATCTGAACCGTGTTTCATATTCCCGCACCAGACCGAAATGGAATGGGAAAGAACATGAACCACTCTAGCCTAGGTGTCACTTAGGTCCCAGGTATAGGACCTTAAACTCTCAATGGAACCCCACCCACGAAGACAACAAATCAGATCCAGCAATGACAGTATGAAATATGCAAAACTGTAAAGAAAGCAATAAATAAAGTCGTACATAAAGCAGTAAATAAAGCAAAATAAATAAACACACATAGCACATAACACCCCAGTAAACACAAATCAAACAAGTGCTAGGAGGTACCCACAAAAAGAACCAGAAGCCCTGGTTGCAGTATAAGGGTCCCCAGCAGAGTCGCCAAGCTGTCGCTCCCACCTGATAACACAGGGCCAAGAGGGGTACAGACGCGAACGGTCGGCGAAGGGAGAAAAGAAATGAAAAGAAAAGAGTCGCCAGCTAGAAATTTTTATCCCGAAGGAAAGGTAATGCTGCATAAACCTAGAAAAGATGGATAAGACGGTTGCGAACCAGAGAAACTGAGACAGGGGGTTGGTTACAACCTGGGAAGGTATTAGCACCCAGATTGTTCGTCGTACTCGACGGGATCCACGCTTGAAAGTTTGTGCTTAAAGGGGTAGTGTCAGTGCTATTTGTGTACCAAGGCTGGAAAAGAATGCAAGTGTTAGTGTAAAAGAAATGTGAAGTGAATAAAGAAGTGTCAATGTAAGGAAAGAGTGTGAAGCTTAAGACTATGAGGCTTAAAGAATAATGCTGGAAGAGGGGGGGATACACAGAGACTTTTGTTCGATAACTGTTAAGTTATGCCTACGTATCCTCTCGTACAATGAGGAAGTCAGAACACCGTAGTTCGACTCAAAGAGACTGAAAGATAAATTGACTGATGAACTACTTACTTGTCTATGCTCAAGTGTATGAACTGTCTGGCTCAGGTGCTAACTGTCTTGCATTAGACGGAAGAAGCGAGTTCTCGATTGTGAGTGAATGAGATGAGAAAATAATCCCGGAGGAGACGATTATTGTTTGTTTTTGGTGTTTTCAATATTTTATTGCTTTTTTGAGTTTGTCATAAGTTAATGAGCTTAAGCCTTAACCAGGGGTTAGTAAACTCATCACATCCTCCCTCTGATTAGGGGTAATGAGAATACCCTAAGTATGAGATAAATACCTCACACTTAGTCACCATGATGTAGGATTAAGATCATTATCCTACTTGCAGTTATTTAGATGTTTTTGTTGTTTTTGTTTAGTGTTAAGTAATGAGTTTAAGCCATAATCAAGGATTTAATGGACCAATTACACCATCCTAATAGAAGGATAATAGATGAGAAAATTTAAGCTGAGGAAGGCTCCTCAACTTAATCAATGATTAGGGATTAACCTCATGACAAAACAAAGCCTTTATTAAAGTGGATTTTAGTTAATGGTAAGATCAAGAAGTGGATTTTATGGTTTGTAAGACAACTTGAGGGGGACTTGTGCATTAACACTAGGGTTAGTCCTTCTTAACCAATTAAGGAAGAATTAGAACCCTAATGCAAGGCCCAAGTTACAAGCTTGATGTCTTAGTGATTATTAGATGGATTGATTAAAGGATTTAAACATATTAAGGGTTTAACCCTTAGGATTAAAGTTATACACTCTATCCTAATAGAACGATACATGCATAACCCTAATCACAAAGTCTTAAAACCTTTAAGGTTTAGTCCTTGATTAGGAGATGAGAAAAGAAGACTCAAAGATGACTCAAAGGTAAAACTAAATGGGGGGACTAATCAAACCCTAATTGTGATCATGCTTGGTTGTTCCTAGGGTTTGTGAAGCTTGTAAGAAAAATTTTCAAGAGAAAAGTCACCAAGGAAGAAACAGGATGAAGGAAGAGAAGCAAGAAGAAGCAAGACAACTTGTTTCACTTAAGAAGACAAGTTGCTTGAAGAAAGAAAGTGAGGAGGGAACATGAGTGAGCATGCTCACTCTAATTCACAAATGAAATGCAGCAATGATGCATAAAAGAGATGAGAAGAGATTATGAGAAGTGAAGGCAAATTCACTTCTCAAACACATACCACCTGAAAAGTTAGCAAAAGGAAATGAAATGAAATGAAAATGACATGAAATGCAAGGATGAAAGCCAAAGTCAGAAGCATATTAAGATGTAAATGATGCTAAGAGATGATACAAATGGTTTTCATGATATGTGGATGATCATACAAGCAATGAAGATGCAAATGAAACATGAAAGTAAGCATGAAAGTTCATGAAAACTTATGAAATGCAATGGATACATAACATGGCAAATGGAAGATGCAATGATCAAACATGATTTCAATATGTCCTAAGATGTCTTATATGTCATACGGATGCACAAAATGTCATGGTAAGTTCATGTATGCAAGCATATGAAGAATGAATGCAAATGAAGGCAAAGATTAGGGTTTATATACAAGATGCAACGCAAAAATCAAAATCAGAAGCAAATGACATGGTAAAAAATTGAAAATGGAATCAAAGGTACCCTAAACCCATATGATATCACACCACAAAGGAGGAGACCTAACTCTTAACCCTAAGGAAGTTATGATTTTCCTAAGTTATCTAGGGTTTTAAGGGACCTCACAAGGAAAAATACAAAACAAATCAAAAATGAAATATAAATTCATGCCAATTTTATCCTAGAAACTACATGATATGTGGGATGCAATGCAAAAAGAATCACCATCAAACCCTTCATGGTTAGGCAGAAAAGATTTTTCTAAGTTAGGGTCAAAATATTGATTTTTTAAGAACCCTAAATCCAAAGAAAAATGTCAAAATGGATCAAGAACCAAAAAGAAATTTGTATGAATGGTTTGATAATGTCTCTAAATGTGTCAAGATGCAATGCGATTTTTTTTGTGATTTTTAGAAACTTAAATGGTATTTTAATTAATTAATTTCCATTAATTAATTAAAATAAACATTTAAATATTTTAAAAATACAAATTTTATGAAAAAAATAAAATGAAAATTATATTCAGAATGAGAAAAATATTTAAAGCCATGGTGCAAAAAATGAGAATTTTTGAATGCATTTTGCTATTTTAAATAAAATGAACAAAACAAATAAGAAAAATATGAATTAAAATGACATTAAATGGAAAGTCAGCGCATCCAAGGGACAAAATTCAAATCTGGGGTGGAGGGAAAGACTTGGCGCGTGATCTAATGGCTGGAATTCAAACTGAGTAAATCCTGTTTAATTAATTAATTAATCATAATTAGGGCTAAGTGATCTAATCTGGACCTTTCAAAAACGCGCTAACCCTAAGATCTAATGGCCAGAATTCAAACTCAGCCTAATTACTCAGCTAACCCTAATTATGCCCTAAGCACTCTCAGGTTACCGGAACAGTGTTCCAGTCATCTTCTCCGGCCACTCAAACTAGCTAACTCACTCAATCCGTAAAATCAAACCACCAAACTCTCCAGAAATGATCCCCACCCCATTCTAAACAAGATTCAGCCATCAAACAACATTTATTTCACATGAACAATGAGATTCGAAGCAAAACGAAAAATCTTTCAGAAATTTCAAAAGCTTCATACATGCTTAAAACTGAATTATTTTCAAAACCAAAAGGTGCAGTGTGATCAGTGAAGTATGGAGAATAATCTAAGAACTTAAGAAATCATTTGTGGAAAAAATGTTCTTGGTGATACCTGAACAGAAGCTTTCGAAAATGGCACTGGCTGGCTGCTTCTTTGCTTCAAATCAACTTCAATGATCCCCCCGAAGAGTTTGCAATGCTTGGTTGGAGTTTATATGGCCTCTATGTGAAGTTGGCTGAAGCACAGTTCAAGAAATGTGAAAATCGTGTTTTTGATATGGGGTGTTTAAAGGCAAAATGAAGGGTGGGAAATGATCAGTGATGAATGTGGAGTTGAATGGTGGAAAAAGTTTGGAGTTTTGATGGCTGAGTTATGTGTTTCGAAGAGAAATGCATAAGAGGGGATTTTTGTGAATGCTGAGTTCTTGGAGGATTCAGGCCTGCTTGATGTATGGAATGGCTTGCCTTTGGTACACATATCAATCCTTGATAGGTCAGAGAGTTATTGTGGGCTATGCTGATTGGTATGCAGCAAAATGCATAAAGTCAAGAGTTGGTGTACTTGAGGTATGGGCACATGTCAGGCTTGGATTTGGGCATGGTTGTGCGCAACAAAGATCAAGGAAGGCTTATGGATCAGATTTGATGAGCTGTAACAAGTGGAGGCATGGTTACATGAGCTTTTGCAAATGGGTGCAACTTTGGCCCCTTTGTGTTTTCTTGATGTGTAAGGCATGAAACTTTGAAATTCTTGGGCCAATTCTGAATTATAGGTCATGTATGATGTTTGTGTAATGGTTAGAAGTCAATTAGAGATCACAAATTGCCTTGGTATGAGTCTTTGCAAGTTTCCCTCTTTGGTACATAAGTGAAATTTTGTGATTTTTCCCAACTTTGCATGGCCATAACTTGAGTTCTATGATGAACTAGATCAAGTTCTTGTACTTTTTGAAAAGGGAATGATCCAATCTACAACTTTCATGACCAAGAATTTTTCATTTGAAGCCTTTTTGAATCAAAAAGAGGAGGTTGAAAAACTTTCCCAAAATGGCAAGTTTGCATTACAAGTCACCTTCCCAAAATAGAAACTTTGCAAATGGCTTGAAATTCTTCAATTTTGTGAACTTCTAACTTCTTATAAGCTCAAATAAATATCATATATACCCAAAATGATGGAGAAGATCCTTTGGTTGGGTGATTGAGGCCCTCAGATGCCATGATTTTACACTGACTTGTTTAAGAAGTCATCTATTGATCAGATGCCTTCCCCATTGAATTTCTTCATGAAAATTGGTATGCATGGTCCTTATATCATATAGAGACCAATAGAAACAAGAATTACCAAAAAAATTGGAGTTATGGCCTCTGAAACCAAAACCCTAATTTTAGGTCATCTGTGCAGTTAAAGCTGTCTCTGCCTCCATGTCTTTCTCAGTTCTTGTGATTTTTAGGCTTCCTTGATCTTGGGAGGATATAACATGATGCTTGAACATACATGGACCCTCTTGAGATGATTGAAGACCTTTGGAGTGGCTAAGATGACCCTTGGTTTGCTCAGATCACAAACCCTAGATGTAGATGAATTTGAAACAATGCAGTGAAGCAAAAATGCAATATGAGATGATATGATTGAACTTATGCAAATGAAAATAATCACAAGCCATGGTGAAATGAGTGAGGGCAAATTTGGGGTGTTTACATTGTTGGAACTTCATTGTTGGAACTCCACCTTTGGATGATCGTCCCTCATCCTTTCTCCCTAGTGGAATCTCCATTGTTGGAACTTTCTATCCAGCATTCGTCCTATGTCGTGATATTTTTAGCAGTCGTCCCCTGCTAGGTGATCGTCCTTCACCTTTTAATGACTTTCTCTCATCATTTATCTGATGACCGTCCCCATCGTCGATCTTGTTATCCGACATTCGTCCTATGTCGCGATAATCCCCGAAAGCAGTTGTACCCTGCTAGGTGATCGTCCTTCACCTCTTGATGATCGTCCTTCATCATGCTTATCCGATGGCCGTACCCATCGTTGATCTTTTTTATCCGACATTCGTCCTATGTCGTGATATTTTCAGCAGCTGTCCCCTGCTAGGTGATCGTCCTTCACCTTTGATTATCGTCCCTCATCATTATTTCATTTATTCTTTCACCCGATGGCCGTCCCCATCATTGATTAATTTACTTTCCAAGTCTGATGGACGTCCCCATCTATGCTTGTCTAAATCCCCAGAAGATCTTACTTTATTACCCGATGGCCGTCCCCGTCGCGGTTTCTTCATTTCCCCAGCTTGTCGGCCATCCCCGTCATTGCTTTACTTACCACTTTATCCCCAGCAGTCGTTCTCTGCTCGATGGTCGTCCTCCATCGCTTTCATTTTATAATCATACTATACTATATTTTACAATTTATATCCTTTTTCTTCTTCTCCCCAGTGAGTGCAAATTTTGGGATGTCTTTCGTATTCAACCACAAGTTATCTTGTTTGTCTGTTAAGCCAGGCGCTTACATCCTGCACAACTAACTCATGCTTAAATAGGGGCAGCTGTAAACACCCCAAATTTTCCCTCACTTTTTCTCACACCATGGCTTGTGATCTTTCATTTTTGCATTTATATAAGCATTACATTCCATATTGCATATTTGTCCAACTGAATAGTTCCATTTTCATCTGCATCTAGGGTTTGTGCTCTGAGCAATCCAAGAATCAATCTGAGCCATCCCAATAGTTTTTAAGCTTTCCAAGGGGGTCCATGTGTGTTCTATAATCATATTATGCTCCCCAAAGTTCATGAAAGTCAAGGGATCACAAAATTGGCAAAGGCATGGAAGCAGAGCTAGGGTTTTCCTACACATATGACCAAAATTAGGGTTTTGGTTTCAGAGGCCTTAACTCTAATTTTTTTGGTCATTCTTGTTTCTATTGTTCTTAATATGTTATAAGGATCATGTGTACCAAGTTTGGTGAAGAAATTCATTGTGGAAGTCATCTGATCATTGGGTAACTTCTTGAGCAAGTAAAGTCAAAATCAGGGCATCTGAGGCCTCCCTCAAGGGTACCAAAGGGTCATCATCATCATTTTGAGTCTTTATGATCTTTATTTGATCTTATAATTGGTTGGAATTTCACAAGGTTGAAGAATTTTGAGCCAATTGCAAACTTGCCATTTTTGGAAATGACTTGTAATGGAAACATTCCATTTTGGGAAAGATTTTCAACCTCCTCTTTCATGACCAAAAATGCTTCAAATGAAAATTTCTTGGACATAAAAGTTGTATATTAGGTATTTCCCTTTTCAAAAAGTACTAGAACATGTCTTGATTCATCCTAGAACTCAAGATATGGCCTTTCAAAGTTGGCAAAAATCCTATAATTTTCAAGTTCATGCCAAAGAGGATTTTTTGCAATTTCACTTGCCAAGCCTTTTCATGACCTCTAATCAACTTCTATGCATCATAACATGTCAAGGAAACTTCCAAAGATCAGAATCGGCTCACGTTTGCATGGTTTTCATGACTTGATCTTTAAGAAATCTCAAAAGGGCCAAAACACACAAACTTTGCAAAATGCCTTGGATCCTTCCATCCACTTGTGCCAGCTGCATCAAACAAATTCTATGGCTCTCCATGAAAATTGCTAAGGCCAGACACCCCATTGAGCAGCTCCTGCCATGGCCCATACCTCCAAGTACACAAATTTGACTTTTTTGCAACTTGCCCATACCAATCACACTAGGCCACACCAACTCTTCTGATCACTCGTATTGGTTTATACAAACCCTAAGGAACACAAAACACATAACACATAAGCCTGCAAGCTCTCTCAACTCAGAATTAGAAAAATCCACCAAAACCTTCATCTCTTCGAATTGCACAACACAACCATCAAACTTCAAAACAAACTTCACCAATCATCTTCAAATCACTCATAGAACACAAACCACCCTCTGAAAAGCCCTAAAACACAACCAAACCAAAACACGATTCTTGGTGTAGAGGAACTGAAACTCACAAACCAAGCCATACAAACTTGTTCCAAACATTGCAACATCATCAGGGAGCTCATCGGGGTTGGTTTGAACCAAGAAAGAGGCCAGAAAGCTCAGGGATTGAAAGCTTCATCTCAGGTAACCATGAAGAACATTTTTTCCAGAACTCTCATTTTAAGTTCTTAAATGCTTCTACATAATGCAAAGATCATCCTGATATGTTTACTTTTGAAATTGGTTAAGAATCAAGCATGTATTGAACTTCTGAAAGTTTTGATTATTTTTCCGTTTTACTTTGAATCATGATTTTCTTGAGTGATAAATGTTATTTGATGCTGGAATCATGCTTAGGGATGTTAGAGGATCATTTCTGGAGCTTTAGAAGGTTTGATTTAGCCTAGGGAAGAAGTTAGGTTGAGTGGGCTGCCTCCGGTCACCTGAAAATAATTAGGGTTCCTAATTAGGGTTTAGTCTTCAGTTTAAATGTGGACCATTGGATTTGGTTTCGCGCGCGTGTGAACGGTTCAGATCATTTCACTTAAGTTTAATTTTTAATTAATTAAGTTAATCAGCTAATTAACCCAGATGCAATCCAGGCCCTCCATCTGCGCGCGCAGTCTTCCCCCTTTTAAACCTCAACCCTCAGATCAGTTGACTTCCCTTATTTCATTTTTAATTCATTTTTATTCATTTCTTTTGCATATTTAATTTAAAATAGTTAAAAGCATCACAAAAATCTCATATTTTGCATTTCTGATCCAAATATTTTTCTTAACCCAAAAATGATTTTTATTTTATTTTTTGCATTAAAAATATTATTTTTAAAATATTTAAATGTTATTTTTAATTAATGAAAAATACATTTAGGTTTCTAAAAATCACCAAAAAAATCACGAATCATTCCAATACATTTAGAAACATTTTCAAACTCTTCATACAAATTTCTTTTTAGGTTTGATCATAATTTCACAATTTTCTTTGAATTAGGGTTCTTTAAAATCACATTTTCTAACCCTAATTTGAAAAATTCATTTCTGTCTAACCATGATGAGTTTGAACTTGATTCTTTTTTCATTGTTTCACATATTGCATGTAGTTTCTAGTTTTTTTTCTCATGAATTTATCTTGCATTTTCAATTTGATTTGCATTTTCCTTTAAGAATGACCCAAAAACCCTAGAAAACTTAGGAAATTCATAACGTTCAATAGGTTTAGCTTCTGACCTTCTCCTTTGGGGTTTGACCTTTTATAGGTTTAGGGTTTGATTGAGCTTGATTTCAATTTTTTATCATGAAGTATGCTTCTGTTTTGATCATATGCATCTCATACATTCATAAAACCCTAATTTTGCATGTTCATTTGCATTCATCTTTGCATATCATCATCATGTGAACTTTCCATGACATTTAAAGCATTCATATGACATCTTAGACATCTTAGGGCATACTTGAACATTGCTTGATCATTTCTTCATTCATTTGCCATGTCTTACATTCATTACATTTCATAAACATCCATGTGTTTTCAAACTTCTAAACATGCTTTCATGACATCTCATCTCTGTATGAACATTCATATACATATTGTATGACTTTGCATCATCTAATATGCCATTTACATTGCATAATCACTTCTTACTTTGGTCTTTGCATCTCATTTCATTTCATTTCCTTTTGCTTTATGTCTTATGCATCCATACTAACATTTTCAGGAACATTTGGTAAGTTATTTTGGGAGGTGGATTTGCCTTCACTTCCCACTTCTACTTACCTCATTCATATGCATTTTTACATGTCTTTGAAGTGAATCTAATTCACTTGTGTTCCCTCCTTCTGACTTTCTTTCTTTCAAGTTACTTATCTTCTTCATGAAGTAAGTAACTTGTTCTTCTTCCTCCTTCTCTTTTCATCTGCTTCTTCCATTGGTGGCCTTGAAGATCTTTTCTCTTAAGCCTCACAAACCATAGGATACCCAAGCATGATAACTTTTAGGGTTGTGTATAGTCCACCTTAGTCTTTTACCTTTGAGTCTCCTTGAGTCTCTCTTCCCATCTCAATAATCAGAGACTAAACTATTAAAGCTTTAGGACTTTGAATTAGGGTAATGCCTGCATCCTTCTCTTAGGATGGAGTGTATAAATTTAATCCTAAGTGTTAAACCTTTAATTTGTTTACAACTCTTAATCAAATCACATTAATAATCACCAAGACTTTATCTTGTAACTTGGGCCTTACATTAGGGTTCTATCTCTTCCTTATGGTTAAGAGGGACTAACCCTAGTGTTTAATGGACAAGTCCCCCTCAAGTCTGTCTTACAACCCTTAAAATCCACTTCTTAATCTTATCCCTTAATTAAAATCCACTTAATAAAGGCTTTTTTATATAATGAATTTAATCCCTAACCATGGATTAAGTTGAGGTATCTTCCTCAGCTTAAGTGTTCTCATCTATTATCCTCCTATTAGGATGGTGTAATGAGTTCACTAATCTATGATTAGAGAATAAACTCATTACTTAACACTAAAAAAAAATCCAAAAACATCTAAATAATCACAAGTAGCTTAATGATCTTAATCCTACATCATCATGGTAATTAAGTTGAGATGCTTATCTCACACTTAAGTATGCTCATTATCCCTAATCATGGAGGATATAATGAGTTTACAAGCCCTTTATTTAGGCTTAAGCTCATTAACTTATGCAAAACACCAAAACAATAACAAAACTGAAAACACAAAAATAAACAATAATCGTCTCCTTCGGGATTCTTTTCTCATCACACTCATTCATAAACGAGAACTTGCTTCTTCCGTCTAATGCAAGACAGTTAGCACTCAAGCCAGACGAGTCATACACTTTAGCATAAGCAATCAAGCAGTTCACAGTCAATTTATTTTTTCAGTCTCTTTAAGTAGAGCAACGGTGTTTTGACTTCCTCATTGCACGCGAGGATACGTAGGTATAACTTAACAATTATCGAACAAAAGTCTCTTTGTCATCCCCCTCTTTTAGCATTCTTTTCTAAGCCTCAGTTCCTGAGCAATTCACACCTTTTTCACTGACACCTGTACATTCACTCCTAGCTTTTGCACACAGATAGCACATACACTACCCCTTTAAACACAATCTTGTAAGCGTGGATCCCGTCGAGTACGACGGACAATATGGTTGCTAATACCTTCCCAGGTTGTAACCAACCCCCTTTCTCAGTTTCTCTGGTTCACAACCGTCTTATCCATCTCTTCCCAGGTTTATGCAGCATTACCTTTCCTTCGGGATAAAAATGCCTAGCTGGCGACTCTATTTAATTCATTTTCATTTTTCTCTTTTCTCCGAACGTTCGCGACTGCACCGGGATGCAAATCTTCGGGAGCGACAAATTGCAACAAGGAATGCAGGCTATCCCTCTGATCAACTGTTGGCTTATTCACATAATCCAAAATCTTTTCAAAATCTCTCTTGAAGTCATCAAGAACTTTGTCGCTCATAGCGCTAATCAACTTTTGAATACCCTCTGTCTCTGGTTGCGGGAAAGTATAATGGACATTCCTCTTCCTTAGAGTCTCCATCTTGAAGCAGCAATATGACCGGGAATCGGAAGTAATATGAACCCTGAGAATAAAAAGAATACATATGATTAATGATTTTATGATGATTATGCAAGGCAAGGCATGTGATCAGTGATGTGTCGGTGTAGTGTCAATCATATAATCAAGTGTCTGTGCAGGGTCACAACATCATCACAAACATCTCTCTGATCAGAGGTTCAAATCTCAGAATCCATATGTAACCAAAACAGATCACACTACTGAAGCATGCTGGTACACTGGGTATGTTGAAGGTTAAGGTTCATGCAATCCTGTAAACCCCTCCCAATCTCACAGGTGTGCTACTCGGGTCAACATCATGGACTCTCAAAGCCGAGCAACAATAATACGTTCACCATCTCCGAGAAATGGCTCATGACCAAATCAGGGAATCGGATTGGCATTATGTAATATTAATGGAGGTCTCAGCTGAGTCCAAGGAAACAAGCATCCCTCATAAGTCCCCAGCTTCAAGCACTAAATCGATAAACAGTAGTACATTCATCCCGAAGGGTACAATACTATCGTCATACGAACAGTTTGCTTTAACTGGATTCCTATGAGAGAACCAGGCCATCCTATGTGAGTTCCCAGTGGGCCCTCGGATGCGAGTTCCCAGTGGGCCCTCGGATGCGAGTGGGTTTGCCAACAAATATGGTTTTCCACTGTCATCACTGGAGAGGAATGTTTCCACAAAGGTTCTCAATGATCGATCCCCTGACTGCACATAACTATCAAGGTTGTGTATTGCCCCAGAAAGATTTTGGTATCAATAAATTTTCGAAAAGGTCACAAGTCAAGGTGTGGAACTCACTACTACCAACATAACAAAATGCCATGAAGCCAAAGTGGACACACTCTAAGTCATAAGGTGCACTCGAGCCCCGATTACCAGCTCATATCACAGTAACAAATCCCACCCCATAGAAAAATGAAACCAGCACAGTCCAGTATATGATGCATGTGTAAATAAATACTGAAAGCAGTAAATAAATGCTGTAAAATAAACAGTAAATAAACACACCACAACACACATATAAACACTAAGAGAAACAAAAGAAAACAGGTGCTAGGATTGACTCTACGAGGGAAACCAGATATTCTAGGTTCGATCCCCAGCAGAGTCGCCAGCTGTCGCTCCCGGGATTTTCATCCTAGTACAAATGCGAAAATGGCGCGGAAAAGGTAGAGTCGCCAACCAGACATTTTTATCCCGAATGAATGGGAAAGGTAATGTTGCACGAACCTAAGAAAGAAATAAATGACGAGGCCTTGCGAACTAATGATCTAGGTTTGGGAGTCGGTTACGACCTGGGAAGGTATTAGCACCCCATACCATCCGCCGTACCCGACGGGATCCACGCTTGCTTGTTTGTTTCAAAGGGTGAGAAAATACGAGTGTTGTTGAACAAATGAACTGCTAACTGGAACTGGAACTGAAATGAGAAAGGAAATTGGAAAAGGAGAATGAAAAGGAATGGGGAAACATAGGGAAAATAAAGATTATGCTCGAACGGGCCCTACCCCGCTGCCTACGTACCTCATTGGGAAAATGAGGATCGGAGTCGATGTAGTTCGCCTAACTAAGGTGAGAACTATTTGTTTGTATTTTTTATGGCTAGATCTACATATATCTATGCTCAGGTGTTGCAGGCTCGCCTTGTACGAGTGTGTTTACCGTATTGCATGTGAGACAAGTCGTCGCAAGTTCGCGTTGAGAATGAATGAGGTGAGAAAAGAAGTTCCGGCAGGAAAGTCGCTTATTGTTTGTTGTTTGCTTTTTAAGAGTTTTGTATGAATTTGGCACAAGGAAGTGAATTCAAACTCTTTTCCATGGAAGGTGTACTTCCTACTACATTCCAAGATGGAATAGTAGAACAAGCACACTAAGCAAGGAGAACTTATCCAAGAATTGTTCCCAAGGATTATGGTCTAAGTTCACTAGCTTATTGAACTTTATTACATGTTTTTGTAGCTTTTTGAAGAAATTTCTTTTATGTTTTCTTTGTGAAAATAATCTCTTGATCAGACTTGTACATAATTCTAGACAAGCCTACACTATTTCAAGATGGAATGAATGTAAGTGCCCCATGGAATAAGGCAATACACAAGAGATCCTTTCACGCATTTATTAAGTGTTTTTTTTTTTATTTTGTTTGAAAATGAGAGAAGAAGACTCAAGAGGCAAAAGGTCAAAGCTAATGGGGGATTAAGACACAACCTTAATTCATCTTATATATGTACAAAAGGTGATCCTATGGTTCGTGAGGTATTCTAAAACTAAGGAAAAGAAAAGCAAGTTAGAATTCAACTTACTTCCTAAGGAAGTTAAGTTGAATCTATAGAACAAAAGGGAATCCTATGAACAAAGCACCAAGTGCTAAGGCAAACACAATAAAAATGCATAAGATAAAGGAATGAAGTAATGATTACCTCATCTTCACCCCTACAAAACAAAGGTTAGCATGATGAAGTAATTTGAACAATTATAACATGGCAAACTTCAATTAAGAACTCACACTAACTAATAAAGCACTAATGAACTTCTAAACCTAAAAACAAAGGTCTAAAAAATTCTACAAGTTAGATAGATTCTAAAGGCAGGAGC
This sequence comes from Lathyrus aphaca, assembly GCA_963966055.1. Taxonomy (NCBI): domain Eukaryota; kingdom Viridiplantae; phylum Streptophyta; class Magnoliopsida; order Fabales; family Fabaceae; genus Lathyrus; species Lathyrus aphaca. The sequence goes on from OZ014519.1 coordinate 262,101,966, forward strand.
TAAATCATATTAAAAGTATCTAAAGGGATGAAGTGAATTCAATTCAAACTATTCCCTAAAGTGTTATCTAAACCCTAATGAAACCTAAGGATGAATTAAAAGGATACCTAAGTGCTTTAGCATATTAAAATCTCCTAAAATCAAAGGTGAGTGTAAAGTACAGGACTTAACACTAAATTAAAATGAAGTATAAGATTAGATCATATGAGAAAGAAAATATTCAAGTTAAAGGTGCTCACACATGAGGTTGAAAGATGAAAGCATGCATATGGAAACATGATTCCAAAGGTTAAACAAAATGACTTAAAAGAAAATTCAAAAATGACCAAAGGGACTTGTACTCCCCATATAAAAACCATAGGCTTTACAATAAATTAGAATGGAAATTAGATTTGGAAAATATTCACAAATGATGTGGTAAGAGGCATCCTAAGGCTAGATGTCAAAATTAGGGTTTTTAAGATCTTTTAGATGACAAATGAAGTTCAAAAAGATGCCAAAGGTTCTACAATTTTAATGAACATGTGAGAATGACCAAAAAACAATTATGAGACACAAAACAAAGATAAAATGAAGTTGGCTTATGTGAAAATTAAATTTGAGATGTTTAAAATGGAAGGAAGAAGTGAAGTTAGGTTAAAATGGAGTATATATGACTTATGACTCAAGACAAACCAAAAAATAAAATATGAAAACCTAATGAGGGTATTTAACACTTAATGACATCCCTTAAGATCTAAGAGACTCAAAATTGAGACCTCAAGATAATGGCATAAATGTCTTATTCTAATGGGATCAAAGGAAAGGAATAAAAGGATAAAAAATATGACTTGTGAACCAGGCAATTTGGAAAAATACTAAATGATCATAAAAAATTATGAAAATTGACACTTGATTACAAAATCCAGGGGGTGACTTGCATACAAAAACTCACAAAAAATCTTATTTTTGGGTGGTCAAATGAAGTGTAGAAGTGGATTAGGGTTTGCATGTATACATGTGAACGAAATGGACCAAAACTTGACTTATAGTGACCTAAACATCAAACCAAAAATATGTTGAAGAAATTCAATGAGTCCTATGACTAGTTCAAAAAGAATGAACCATTTAGATTTTGTGGTTTGGGAGAAATAAAATGAACAAATTGATTGGTCAGAAAAGGAGGAAATAAAAATTAATTCATTGGGAAATTAATTCTGGTTAAAAAATAAATGAAAAATGGAAACAAAAATTATTGAAAATTGGGAAAAAAATGTAAGGATCACACATGAATTAATCTTGAAATTTTGATAAGGTTTTGATATTTTTAAAAATCAAAAACGAAAAATGAATAAATGTGAGAAAAAAGAAAGAAAATAAAATAGGCTGATATAATTGATTGGGCCTGGGGGGTGGATTCAGCAACAAATAACACTATGATGGGCTTTAATTACATGCATGTGGGTGTTAAAAGGAGTCTGAGAATCCTTCATAAAACTTTGCACGTGGTAGGCATGCATTTCATTTATGTGCTGGCGCAATCATAACCCTAGGATGTCCAAGATCTAATGGCTACGTTTTAAAGTTACCAAAACAATTAGGGCATTGTTCCGTCACCGGAGAAGACCTCCGGTCATCTTCTCCGATGACCTGCACCTAGGGCAAATCCCAGAACCTAATCAAAATGGAATCTAAGGCTATCACTAGGTTCGTCTCAATGAGTGCGATTCAAATCCAGGTTCAAAATCCATTTCCATTTCCTATTCAATGCAAATCGAAGCAAATAAATCCAACCTAAAATTCTGAAACTAAGCATTTAGAAGGCCTATCAACTAGGCAGAGTGATCAATGCTTCTAACAAGCTCTAAAGCATGTGAATCCACTAAAACAGAAGCAAAATAAACAGATGGAAATTGAAGAAGAACCTGGATTGCAGTGATTCAAAATGTTGGGAGAAGACCAGAGAGTAGATTCCAAAGTCTTTGCAGCTTGATCTTGAATGATTCAAAGTGAAATAATCACTTTATTGAAACCAAAATCTTGATGAAAAAGAAACTGGTTCAAAGTATATGCAGAGACACGATCTGGATGCTTCAAGCTACTACCACCATCGAATTCATCCTTGTGATGATGTTGAACCTGGATTGATGATGAACTCAATGCTGGAAATGGAAATCAGAGAGATTCTCACAAAAATGCAGGAATATGCAGTGATACCAATTGGGAGATTCAAGGGAATATAGCCATGGAAGTTATGCAGATCATGATGAGGATGATGAATAAATGAAGATTGAGCTGTGTTAATGGAAGTTGAAGCTAGCTCGAAGAAAAATGCAGAAGAAGATCTTCAAATGCAGAGAGAAAAATCAGAGAGAAAGTGATGAATTATGAAGTGATTTTGATCAAATGAAACTCCTTGTGTAATTCTATTAGAGATGATCCTTTTATAGCTATAGTTAATTGTTAACTACTCTAGTTAACAGTTAGAACTAGAGTGAAGTTAACTCTAGGGTTCCATGATCAATGTGAAGGTGTGAGATGCAATGTCAATGCAGCTGAATTTGTAGCTTGAGTTAGTTGCTCGAATCTAATCATATGCAGTGAGGAACATAGTTTTTATGGTGGAACTTGTTGGTATATGATGAGGCTGATCATTGCAACATGCATTCAATGCTTGGAAATTCTTCATTTGCTTGATTTTTAAAGGTGTGCATGGTAAATGAAGTGATCATGCAGCATGAGATGATGCACCCTCCTCAATTGTGATGAGTTTGAACATAACATGATGTAGAGACTCTTGAATGAACTGAATTTGCACATAAGATACATTGCCTTAGCCTGCAAGTAAACACATGGCATATTGTCATCTTATTTTAAATGTTTCTTCATGAACAAGTCACCAAATGATGTGATTCTTGTGCTCAATTTGAAGTAGATGCTTCATACACCAAGTTTGTAATTCAAACAATCATGGAATATGACCTCTAAATATCTCAATTGTATCTTTGAAAATCATGCCATAAGCCTGCATTATGGGCCTGCATAGCATTGCCTTGGCTTGTGCAAGATGCCTTGTGCATTTCAGTTTGAACATCCACATTTTGCCTCTCCATAGCTCTTAATCCTTTTATCACATGAAAAATCTTTGAACCTAAAAGTTGTTGGAAACATGACACTAAACAACTTTGTAGTTCAAAGAAATTTAATTTGAGGCCTTTATCATGAAGAAAAATAGCTTGCATTATGGCCCACCACCTATTTGATGAAATGCAAGGTAGGGCGCGCATGCAGGATGCAAGTTATGCCCTGCCCATTGCCTTATTTTGCCTTGATTTGCACCAACTTTGAATGATCATAACTCTCTCAATTTTGATGCTATAAATGAGTTCCACCTATGGATTTGAAGCTTAAGATGCCTTCTTTAATTGGTTCAAGGTAGAATTTTGATAGCCCTTATATTTTGGGAGAAGGCCTCTCTTGAAGTTGCTGCAAAAATGGCCAAAACTTGCCATTTTTGGAAACCCTAATTTTCCAAAAATGGTAAGTTTTGGTTTTCTTGATTTCTCTTGATTCCTCCATCATTTATTGAACAAATTTGAACCATAGGATCCTTGTAACCCTAATTTCATGATTTTGATCTCAAAAAGTTAGGAGTTGACCTTTTCCTCATCATGGTCGACTTTTCCCCAATTCCCTTATTTTCAGTCATCTGGCCAATTGAACCTCTTCCAAAATGTTGCTATGGATGAAATTTGAACCGTATGCATTTGACATCATACATAAGACAATGGAATCCACTTTGGATCAAAATTTCATTGAGAAACCCAGTAGAAATGAAACCCTAATTTCCCCCTTTTCATCAGGAGATGGTTCACTGTCTGCCTTCTTTGATCAATTCAATTCAATTCTTTTCATGACTTGTGGCTTCAAGTGAAGACTTGTAGGATGTTGTGAACCTTTTGCACCAGGTTGAGAAGCTTTGTGGCTCCTTAGTTGCCTCTGTATGGCCTTCAATTGCTCCAATCAATGATTACATGCCTATGCCTCAGCTATGATGCACATGATGCAATTTTTTTTTACTATTTCATGAATTTATTTATGCTAAGGGCTATGAAAAATATTGAGGATATGAGAAGGCACATTTTGAGGTATTACAGTTTTAAGCTTTCCTTATGAGTTCCTTTTTCTTGTACTTGAACTTGAGATGACGATAATGGACCAAAGGTGAGCTTTGTGATGAAATTTGTAAGTGAGGCCCAAAACGATAACTAAATTTATTATTAAAAGAAGAAAACTCCAATGAATAGTAAACCTAATTAATATTGAGATTTTAGAGGAATGGATACCTAGATATGGTTTAGACATATGGATAGACACATGAATAATCGGATAATCAGATGATCCAAAGAATTCGACCATGATTATTAGGTACTGACTTGAGGTTTGAAACAAATATTAAACGAATTGGAGGGTTATTGAGAAATGAAACATTTTGGTAATTGGATTTAAAAAGAAAAGGAGGATTGAACCTTGTGGACTAAATGGAAGAAGGACCAAGGACCTAAACCAGTAGATTCAAATGTGGTTGGTGGCTTAGAATTGAATCAAGATGGATATGGATTGACGTGGGTATCGATTAATTTCATGAATGCATAAGTGAATAATGATGCAGTTTAGAAAGAAAGACATGCTTAAATCGGGTAAACTATGGAATTGAGCGTAAACTTGAACTCGTTATTTCCAAATAAACCAATGACCACACACCTTTCTTTAGCTGAAGTCGAACCTTTGAGCACAAACCATTTCTCCAACATATTGAATTCACTGGATAAACATACATAGGGTGTGAAGCCCTAATTACTTAGTCCACGAAACAAACTCCTGTGAAGTAGAAGCCACAAACCCATGGAATAACCTGATCCTTCAATGCATTGATCCCATGCTTTAGGAATTCATGAAAATGTATGATTGTGAATATTATCACCTAGTGGAAAATGCAGATGAATGTGAACCACTAGCCAGTTAAGGTAATAAATACGAGGGAAAATTTTAGGGTGTTACAGCTGCCCCTATTCAATCATCTGCAGAATTGAACGGATAATAGCAATGACTTTTAGATGTTCAAGGTATGGAGTCATTGAATACTCGAATAAACCTAAAAATTTGAACTCTGTGGGGAGTGAAAGGTGATTGATATGGGATATGCCATTTTTGGATGATAAAATGTCCAGGGTGAACCATAAACCAACATAACTTGGATGACGGCTTGAGGCCACGAAACTGAACTTGACGGAATCACAACGTATTTATCCCACTTGTGGAGATAAACTATCATAACTTGGATGATAACTTGAGGGTCGAACTTGGGGTTCGAGACTGAACTTGGGGTTCAAGGTTGAAATTGGGGTTCAACAAGAGAGACGAACTTAGGGTTCGGGAATGAACTTGGGATTCAAGGTTGAACTTGGGGTTCAACAAGAGAGACGAACTTGGGGCTTGAGAATAAACTTGGCGTTCAACAAGAGAGACGAACTTGGGGTTCGAGAATGAAATTGGGGTTCGAGGTTGAACTTGGGGTTCAACAAGAGAGACAAACTTGGGGTTCGAGAATGAACTTGGGGTTCAACAAGAAAGACAAACTTGGGGTTAGAGAAGAGTTTTGCTCTGCTTGTGGAGATAAAACTCAAAGATATGAACTTGGCGTTCGACAAGAATTTATACCACTTGAGGAGATAAAACTTGAAAAAGAGACCATCATAACTTGGATGACGACTCAACTGGGGGAAATAAGCTTTGACTGTTAAAAGTAATAGTGTTCATAAAATGAACTTGGTGTTCTCTGTGGGGAATACTTCAGGTTGCTTGAGGATATGCTTTGGGCTCTTACGAGAGGTACCACAACTGGCTTATGCTACGTATGCATATGTTTGAATTTTTATGATGTAATGCTCCATAATGATGGAAATGCTACGCCTTAGAGGATGCAATGTAATGATGATTAATAATCCAAGTGCGAATGAGATCTCCTGATGAGGAGATAACATACATCTTTGACAACTTCGCTTGGGAATAGACAATCACTTCATTGATTTGATGAATCCCCGTGGGGAGAAGCAACTCTGTGGGGGGATAGTGTTAATGGTACATCGGCTCTGAACTGTCGTCATTGCCAAAAATAAATTGGACTTTGAGATTGGAGAGCCAAGTCCCTGTTGGGGATGATCTTGATTTGGGAGGTACACTACCCATTGAACTCTGTTGGGGAAGTGATAACCTTCTCACTTGGTTGGGAAATCAAATGTCGATGTTCTGTTGAGGAAGAAATCAGCTGGGGACCCCTTAGATACATAATATTATGCTTAGGGAAGAGATGTCTCCATCTATTGTCGGAGATAGGAAGACTCTGATGAGGGTATGCTCCTTTATTGATGAAAAATCTCTGCTTGCGAAGACCATCAATGTTCTTTCACCACTGCCAGGGAAGGTTTCAATTTCCACTCTACTGGGGATAATGGAAGACATTCAAGAAGACGCTTGTTACGGGATACCGTTCAGGAACCTGTTGAGGAAGTCCTCCTGAAAGTCTGTTTCGGATTTGCGAGCAACACCTGTACCTGCACCTGCATAAACAAAACTGACAGTGCCTAAAACATGGAGTGTTAGTTTGGCCTGTATGCTCCGGGCTTATGGCATGAATCACCATCTCTGTCACTCAATGCTTTAGAGTGACATATAATAGTTTTGCCCTCCTACATGAGTTATAAGGCGTTCAAATGTTTATAATGCAATTCTTATCACAATTTACTGGACGTTTTTTGCACTTAGTGCATGTTAGATGAAAACCAAAAGCATATGGACTCAAATTTGAACGAAATTGCATTTTATTAATTGGAAACTGGCCCCGAATAGGCATTACATCAAGAAGCAGTCTCTGGAAAGAGGAAATTGCTCAAAAGAAAAACAAATTATCCTATTGACAATGTGACGAATGGATCTCATTAAGTTTCGACCAGGCTATGACTTGTATATCTCCATGACTCTCTGCTTGCTCCTCCTTTAAGGAAAGTGATTGAATTGGTCTTCACCATTAGGTTTCCCTTAGTTGCAAATTGATCATAAACCTCGCAGACCACAATCGTTCGTGTTAGTAACTCTTTTGCGTGGATCGTCCTTTCGGGTTTTTAATCCACCGGGATACCCTTTTTTTCCTGAGCTGTCCAATGTGGCTTTTCAGCTCAGCGGGTGTACATTTTTTTTCAATTTTTTCGCTAATTTTTTCCCAAGCCTTTTATTCTATTTTTGGCTCGCCGGGATGCCCATTTTTGCCTGGACCTTTATTCTGTTTTTTGTCCAGCGAGTCTTTTTACACGAAGTATCTTCTTACTGCGTCTGCATTGACATGGGATTGGAAGTCTTCGCCATCCATGGTTGTTAACATCAAGGCTCCGTTCGAGAAGACCTTTTTAACAACAAATGGACCTTCATAATTGGGTGTCCACTTTCTCCTGTGATCGTTGTTAGGAGGAAGAATCCTTTTCAGCACCAGGTTACCTGGTATGTACCATTGAGGCCGCACTTTCTTGTCGAAAGCATGTTTCATTCGCCGTTGATACATTTGTCCATGGTTTACATCTGCTAGGCGTTTCTCTTCAATTAGGATCAATTGATTGTACCTGGATCGAAGCCACTCAGCTTCATCCAACTTTACATCCATCATTATTTTCAACGAGGGGATCTCAACTTCGACCGGCAGGACTGCCTCCATACCATACACCAGTGAGAACGGGATTGCCCTTGTCGAGGTACACACAGACGTTCGGTACCCGTGTAATGCAAGCAGTAGCATCTCAACCCAATCCTTATATGTCACAACCATCTTCTGAACTATTTTCTTTATATTTTTATTGGCCGCCTCAACGGCGCCATTCATCATAAGGAGGTACGACGAAGAGTTATGGTGCTCGATTTTGAAATCCCGACACAAGTTAGCCATCATCTTGTTATTGAGGTTAAAACCATTATTAGTAATGATTCTCTCGGGAATTCCATATCGGCAAATGATGTCTCTTTTGATAAATCGGGCGACCACTTGCTTGGTAACATTGGCTTAAGATGTCGCTTCAACCCACTTCGTGAAGTAGTCTATAGCAACCAGGATGAAGCGGTGACCGTTGGAAGTTGTTGGCTCAATCTTTCCAATCATATAAATTCTCCACATGGAAAACGGCCAAGGTGAAGACATGAAGCTCAATGGATTTGGAGGTACATGGATCTTATCAGCATAGATCTGGCACTTGTGGCATTTGTGGGAATTTTACAGCAATCGGATTCCATGGAGATCCAATAATACCCCAATATTAGCAGTTTCGTTTCCATAGCATGCCCTCCAGCATGGGTACCGAAGGAGCCTTCGTGAACCTCTTGCATCAATAAGTCTGCTTCGTGTCTATCCACGCATCTGAGCAGGACTATGTTGAAAATTCGTTTGTATAGTACATCATCTTAATTCAAGAAGAAACCGCCTTTTAACCTCCTGAGAGTCTTCTTGTCCTTACTGGATGCCCCAGCTTGATATTCTTGAGACTTCAGGAATTGCTTGATATCATGATACCAAGGTTTATCATCTTCAACACCGTCAACTTGCAAAGACGTAGGCATGTCTTTCAAGAAGAGAGACCATGATTCGAGGCACGTAGTTCTCTTAACAAACTTTGATCGTGGATGATAAAGTTTCCAGAGCATCAGCAAACTGATTATCATCTCGTGGTATATAATGCAGCTTGACCTTGGTGAAGAAAGTTAACAACCTCCTGGTTTAGTCCCTGTAAGGAATCAAGTGAGGTTGATGAAATAACCACTTGCCATTGACTTGGTTTACGACTAGAGCAGAATCTCCAAAGATGTCGAGGTTCTTGATTCAGAAGTTGATTGCTTCCTCAATCCCCATGATGCAAGCTTCATACTCTGCTTCATTGTTGGTACATTCGAATGTCAGCCGAGTAGTGAAAGGCATATGGACCCCCTCAGGTGAGACAATGACAACACCTACTCCGCTTTTGTTTATGTTCACAACTCCGTCAAACATAAATTTCCATTTGGATTCGGGGTCTGGCCCCTCCTCCGGAAGTGGTTCTTCACAGTCTTTCGCCTTGAGGAACATGATGTCATCATATGGAAACTCGAATTTCATGGGCTGATAATCATCGATTGGCTGCTGGGCCAGATACTCCGATAATACACTCCCTTTGATGGATTTTTGTGAAGTGTATTAGATATCATATTCTGTCAGAATCATCTGCCATCGGGCTACTCTTCCTGTTAGAGTCGGCTTCTCGAAGATATACTTTATATGGTCTATCTTGGAAATTAGGAGAGTGGTATGAGTCAGCATGTATTGTCTTAGCCGACGAGCAGCCCATGCCAAAGCGCATCAAGTTTTCTCGAGTAGCGAGTAGCGTCTCTCACAATCGGTAAACTTTTTGCTAAGGTAATAAATGGCATGCTCTTTTCGACCAGACTCGTCCTGCTGACCCATCACACATCCCAGTGATCCTTCAAGTACGGTGAGGTACATGATTAGGGGTCTCCCTAGCACTGGAGACATGAGAATCAGAGGTTCTTTTAAGTACTCCTTGATTCGTTCGAAGGCCTGTAGGAAGTCATCCTTCCATTTGATAGCCTGATTCTTCCTCAGAAGTTTGAAAATAGGCTCACACGTGGCTATTAGGTGCGAGATGAACCGTGCAATATAGTTCAATCTCCCTAAGAAACCGCGTACTTCTTTCTCGCTTCTTGGTTTTGGCATCTCTTGGATGGCTTTTACCTTTTCAAGGTCGACCTCGATTCCCCGTTCACTAACAATGAAGCCAAGCAGCTTACCGGAACATACCCCGAAGGTGCATTTGTTCGGGTTCAACCTCAATCTGAATTTCCGAAAGACTGTCAAACAGCTTGGCTAAATTTACTAGACGCTCTTCTTCTGTTTGTGATTTAAAATCATGTCATCAACGTAGACCTCAATCTCGTGATGAATCATATCATGTAATAGTGTCACCATTGCACGTTGGTAGGTTGCACAGGCATTTTTCAAACCAAACGGTATAACTTTATAATAGAATATGCCTCAGGGCATAATGAACGTAATCTTTTCCATGTCCTCTGGCGCTATTTTAATCTGATTTTAGCCCGAGAAGCCATCCATGAAAGAGAATACGAAAAACTGAGCAGTGTTGTCTACTACCACGTCAATGTGAGGCAAAGGGAAATCATCTTTAGGGCTGGCCCGATTCAAATCCCTATAGTCCACGCACATTCTGACCTTACCATTATTTTTAGGGACTGATATAATATTTGCAACCCATGGGGGATAACTTGTTACGACCAAGAATCTGGCGTCAAACTGTTTATGCACCTCCTCTTTGATTTTGACTGCCATGTCAGGGCGTGTACGTCTCAACGTTTGCTTTACTGGTGGGCACTCTTCCCTGAGAGGTAGTTTGTGCACCACGATACCAGTGTCCAATCCTGGCATGTCATGATAAGATCAGGCGAAGATGTCAACATAATCTCGAAGCATGGCAATTATATGACTCTTGATAAATTCTTCTAACGCAAACCTAATCTTTACCTCTCTCTTGTCTTCTTCAGTACCCAGATTTATCACTTCAATAGCTTCCTCGTGCGGCTGAATCATCTTCTCATCTCGCTTAAGCAACCTGCCCAGCTCTTTGGACAGTTCACAATCTTCTTCACCTTCCTCGTCGGCTAGGTAAATTGGATTGTCGAAGTCATACTGAGCCATAACAAGGTCGTCATTGATGAGACTCGATAAGGAGCATCTGCATGAATGATGATTCATGCTAGATTTTAGAAAATATGAGAGACATGAAAAACATTTCCATTTATTTTTGAAAACAAAAATGAAAATGAAAGACATGGAACAACATGAGTAAATGCAAAAACGTCCATTTTATTGATGATTATGAAATTATATCATGAACAAAATAACCCTTACAATGAGCTACTATACCACGGGCCAGACATAAAGCTTGCATACAGGAAAGCAAAAACATAAAACTATTACCCTTCAGGATGAGTAACATAGATGAGCTTTCCAGCCGACCAGTTGTTGAGCTGCGTCCCCGAAGCACAAGGCTTAACCCACTCATCTAGATCACAGTCGCTATCAATCGTGTCCTCTTGTGTGACACAGATGTTGCCATGATCAACTCACCCAACACTGGTGAAGGTAATTTGGCCTTTTCGACCTCTAGCAATTTGTACTGATGTTGACTGACCAGGCCGATAGCCAACTCCATACATATCTTTCTTTTTCGGTATCTCAATTGTCTTGCCCCATCCTTCCTTCGCACCTGATTCCACCACCTCTAAGGCCTATTTGTAAGAAACTATAGAAGCTCCTTTATTCAGGTCTTTAGATGATGCAGCTGATGCATTCTCAAATTTGTCAGGCTCAAATTCTTGGCAAGGAGTCTCGACGATTTCTCCATCCATTTCCACATATTTGAATGAGGCTAGCTGGTTGATGAAGATGTCTTCTTCTCCTGACACTGTTACAATTTTCCCTTCCCATACAAACTTTAACTTTTAATGAAGGGTGGAGGATACTGCTCCTGCTGAATGGATCCAAGGTCTCCCAAATAAGCAGCTATAGGCCGGTTGAATATCCATCACATAAAAAGTAGCATTGAATACTTGTGGTCCCACCTTGATAGGCAACTCCACTTCTCCGAACACTGACCTCCTTGAGCCATTGAATGCTCATACAACTAAGTCTCTTGGCCTCAGCACGACCCCATCATATTTCAAATTCATGAGGGATTTCTTTGGCAATACATTCAATGATGATCCAGTGTCAACCAACACGTGGGATAGTACAACCCCCTTGCATTCCATGGAGATATGCAAGGCGCGGTTGTGATTGCGTCCCTCAGATGTTAAGTCCATATCTGTGAAGCCCAAGTCATGGCTAGAATTTACACTTGACACCATATTTTCCTATTGATTTACCGATACATCTTGCGGTACATACGGGTTGTTCTGAATTTTCAATAGGGCATTCCTATGCGAATCTAAGCACATCAATAAGGATAAGATCAAGATCTTCGAGGTTTTTTTTTGTAAGTGGTCTACGATCTTGTAGTCACTTTTCTTGATGATTCTTAAGAATTCCTCCGAATCCTTATCAAAAGTGACGTCAGGATCTATTGTTGGCACAGGTTCATCATTAATCATGGATTGTTTGCCCCTGGCTTTCGCTTAAGCCTCAACAGTATCTTTTGGTGGAAATGCACTACCTCTCAGAGTTTCTGGCGCAAATAATCTACCGCTTATGGTAAATCCCCCAACTCCAACATTTAAAATTTGGCACGGAGAGGAACTGGATGCAGCTATGTCTTGTTTTTGGCCATTATAGTACCCTTCACTACCGTAATTCCAAGGAATGGCCATGTCACTTTGGTATGGGACCGGTCCAGTAGTGGTAATGATTATTGGCGCCACCTTTTCTATTGAAGGGACTTGTGTTGGATTGTAGTAAATGGTAACATTTGATATATCATCATTCTTCACAACTTTATCAAACTGTATACTTCCTTCATTGATCATTTTTTGTACCTCCAATCTCAGCTGATCGCAACCATCAAGTGAACCAACACAATCTGGGAAATTTTCTCCACAACCCGGGAACACGTTCCTTTTGGCCAAGCAAGTATTTACTACCATCAATGGAGTTTTCAAATCTTTGACATCAGATATCAAATTCAAACCTTCACCGCTGTCAATAGCCCCCACAATCTTTCCATGAGGAGGCATAGGATTTTGGATTACATTTGGTATAAGGGAGAAATTGATTGCTTTGGAATCTATTAGACCCTGAACAACATGCTTCAAAGCTTGACAGTTTTCAGTATTGTGCCCAGGAGCTCCAGAATGGAATTCACAATGGGTGTTGACGTCATAACCTAGGGGAAGCTGACCTGGCCTGGGAGGCTGCAGAGTCCTTAACTGTACCATTTACAATTGGAGGAGATTCTGTAATAATTGTGAGTATGACATTGGAGGTGTCGCAAACTGCCTATCCTTCTGTCGAGGAGGATAGTATGGTTGAGAAGTCCTTTGCGGTTGATAGTTTGGTTGACGTTGTTGTTGTTGTTGAACATGTGGTTGGTTTACTGGAGCGGCAATGGTGACATGAGCGAATTGATGATACACATTATGGTTCCCTCTTCTGTTTTAAGTATACACAACCCCGATTTCTCCTTCCCGGTGCTTCACAAAAGGCATCTTTACGTTAGAGGTTGACGCTCTGCTATTCTGGATGCTTCCTTGCTTCATCCAATTTTCTATTCTTTCACCCGTCAGAATGATATCTGAAAACCCACTTGATGAACAACCCGCTATTCTTTCCATGAAGTTCCTTGGGAGGGTATCCAAGAAGAGATCCACCATTTCTATTTCCAGTAAAGGTGGTTGTATTCTGGCAGAAACATCATGCCATCTTTGAGCATAGTCCTTAAAGCTTTCTGAGTTCTTTTGAGATAAGCTATGGAGTTGAGTATAGCTAGGCGCCATGTCAATATTGTAATGATATTGCTTAAGGAAGACCTCCGCAAGCTCTTTCCAGTTTCAGACATAATTCTTTTCTAGCTTCATATACCACTCCAGTGAGCCCCCAAAGAGGTTGTCCTGGAAGTAGTACATCCAGAGTTTTTCATCTTTAGTGTGAGCGGCCATCTTGCGGTAAAAATCCTGTAAATGTGTCTTGGGGCAGGAATTGCCATTGTACTTATTAAAGCTCGGAGGTTTGAATTTATGAGGGATGATCACCCCAGAGACCAAACCCATATCAAATACATCAATCCTAAGAGTGTCTCTACATTCAAGGGTCTTAACCTTCTCGGCCAGCAACATAAAATTCTGAAAGTTTCCACCCGTGCCAAAACCCATATCATCATTGGTATGAGGGAATTGATCCTCCTAGCGATCTTCCACAGAGATAAGAGTAGGTGTGTCAATTTCCGGACCTAGAGGTCGGTCTCCTCTATTGTTGTTAGGTGGATTTCCCAGGGTAACCACTGGAGGGTCAGTTTAGGGAGAAGTAAGCCTCTGCATAGCACTTCTCAGCCCTTGCCGCCCTTGGGCCATGCCCTGTATCATAGCCATGAACTCTCCCATTCGGGTGTGGAGTTCATTGAGTTCTATCTGCATAGTGTCTATGATGTTTCTTTGATTATTGCGGGTAGCGTACTGATGAGGAATGCTCTGTCTGGGATGAAGGGTCCTGGATACTTTCCTAAACATTCCCTGAAAATTGCATAAGTTAAGTAAACTGAATAACCTGCAAAAGAAAGAGAATGCAAATGATATGTATGCATGCAATGTTGTGTTCGTTTTATCCTAAAGGTTTTTTTACTTTCCCTTTATGGTATTAAGAGAATAGCTTTTGGAAGAAGACCCCATATGATAATTAGATAAGGTGACAGGCATGAAGAATTTATGCTTATTACCCCATGCCAGTGCAAAAGATAACAACCAGAGATTCAAGGTAAGTCAATCACATAAACTAAAATATGAAACAACAAAGTCCCCGAAGGGTGCCAAACAAAAGAAAGGTGAAGTACATCAATAAAAGGGAATCCCACAACAGGCGTATGGGTAATCCAGGTACAAGAGCATAAAATTAAACCCTCGGAAGTTCTATATCTTGCAACCTCTAGCTAAGGCGCTTGACGTCCTAGAAAAACTAATATATGTTCGGATGATTGGGCTCTTGGACGAGTCTCTGAATAAGAAGATCCCTTAGATCAAAGGAAGCTTGCAACTCTTCAATCTGATGTAGGAATGCCTTCTCACTTTCTTTGCTTGGACCCGACTAAGTCTTTGCTTTCTTAACATCAGATCGAAGCTTCAGCTCTTCTACTTCTTTCTGGATATCTTCAGCTATTTGTTGACTCTTTTCTATCTGTTGAAGGTATTCTCTATGTTGCTCTTGGGGTTTCTGAACCAGCTCTCCCTTCTCGCCCAGGGCATCCTGAAGGTTTTTTATCTTCAGCTTGAATTCAGTCTCCACCACCTTCTGCTTTTTCTGGTGATCATTCCACTTCTTTTGCCAAAGTGTAATAGTTTCATTAGATTCATCTAAGTCTTTCTTATCTTCCCGGCACTGACTCGCCTTGTGGATCACATCTAATCCCCTTTTTCTTAAATCATAGTTCTCTCTCATCAAAGTCTATGTGCTTGAACAAGACTACCTCTTCAGCTCGAAGAGCTCTCTCTTCTAACTGCTGTTTCTGAATCATCAATTTCTGACAAGAGTTGTGGGCCTCTTGATTTTCAACTCTAAGCTGTTTGACCAAAGCCTCCAATTTTTGGTGATCCTCCAATGGCACAGTTGTAGGAGGTGGAGTTGGTATAAAAAAGGGATTAGAGCCGCTTGAGCCTCCTCCCTTATCCAGGCTTCGAACTCAGGGAACATCTGGTTATTGCTCTTGCCCAGGCATGTTGTGTCTTTTCTTCTGACCAATTTCCAAAAGCCTGCAACTTTCCTGACCAATTGAAGGTATCCTTTACCGATAAATAGAAAGTTTAGAATAACTCTGATTCACATGGAATCTCTTTTAGTGCATATCCCAGTTGTCTTCTTAAGAGAATGGGGTTGTAGTTGATACCCCTTAATACTCCTAATAAAGGCACGTTGAGGTAATTTAAGCAACTAGCAATGAAGCTCTTCCCTTTCAACCTCAAAGTAAAACATTTGATGTCCCTAACAGACAGTGTACTTAGCTTCTGGGCCCAAGTGGTATTAGGATCAGTGAAACTCTCAGTGGTAGGTAAATGTCTCATAACCCACCTATAGAACAAGGGAGCACAACATCTAACTCGACCTTATCACTTCTTTTTGTTCTTATAGTGCGCTGAATAATACAAATCACCCTGGAGAATGGGTACCTGATTCTTCAACACAAATAAATGAATAGCATTTATGGCCACACATTTTTCCATATCAGCGAACAAGATGATCCCATATATGGACAATGCTAAGATGGCACAAACTGAATCCCACTGATTTATCACTGCAAGTTCTCCAACCCTTCTAACTAAATACTCTAGATTAAAACCAAGTACATTTTCTTTGGTAGTAGCCAGAGTTGCAGATACTTCTAATGAGCTCAAATAAAGAGCTTTGGCGATGTTAGAATGAGTTGGCCTAATCATCTCTGAATTGAAAGGAATATAATCTTTGATTGACACTCCCAGAATCTCAGCATACTCTTCTAGTAAAGGACCTAACTGAAAGTCGTGAAAAGTGAAACACCTGAGCTGTGGGTGGTAATACAACAATAAGGTATGAATGGTGCTTCTTTGAGAGTTGTCCAAATTGAATACCAAGTCCAGAATGTCGCCATATTTCTCCTTGAAGTATCCCAAATGACCAGGGGAAATAAGAGACACCATTTGGTTGATCAAATCCACTTTGGTATCAAAGAATTTGTATTGCACATTCCTTTTTCTGACGTCTTCCATTCTGAAGTAATAATATGACCAGGAACCGGGTGTAGTACGAACCCTGAGAATAAAAAAGAACACAAATGATTAATGATGTTATGATGCTTATGCTAGGCGAGGCATGTGATCAATGACGTGTATGTAGTGTGACAATCATACAATCAAGTGTCAGTGCATGGTCACAACGTCAATATATCACAATAACAATCTCTCTAATCCGGGATCCATATCTCAGAATCAAGGTACAAGAGAACCAGATCACAAAACTGAACCATACTGGCAAAGCGGGTATGTTAAAGGTCTTAGGGTTCCTGTAAACCTGTAAACCCCTCCCATCTCATGGGTGTGCTACTCGGGTCAACATCATGGACTCTCAAAGCCAAATAAAATAATACGTTCACCATTTCCGAGAAATGGCTCATGACCAAATCAGGGAATCGGTTTGGCATTATGTACTACTCAGGGAAGTTTCAGTTGAGTCCGAAAAAATAAGCATCCCTCATAAGTCCCCAGCTTCAAGCACTGAATCGAGAAACAATAGTACATTCAGCCCTTGGGATACAATACTATCGTCATACGAACATTTTTGCTTTAACTGGGTTCCTATGAGAGAACCAGGCCATCCTATGCGAGTTCCCAGTGGACCCTCGGATGCGAGTGGGTTTGCCAACAAATGTGGTCTGCCACTGTCATCACTAGAGATGGGTGTTTCCACTAAGGTCCTCGAAGATTGGTGTCACTCCCTGGATTTCCATCCTGGTACAAACACGAAAGTGGCGCGGAAAAGGTTAGAGTCGTCAGCCAGGCATTTTTATCCCGAAGGAACGGGAATGGTAATGATGCACAAACCAGAGAAAAGAAAAGAAAGGAAACAGGTCCTGCGAACCAAAGAGATTGGGTTCGGGAGTCGGTTACGACCTGGAAAGGTATTAGCACCCCAGATCGTCCGTCGTACCTGAAGAGATCCACGCTTGCAAAGAAACTGTTTCAAAGGGTGAAGGAATGAAAGCTGCTGCAAAAGAAAGGACTGAAACTGGATAAGAAAAATAAAAGAAAGGGGGAAAATGTAGGGAAAATAAAAGAGTACTCAAACGGGCCCTACCCCTCTGCCTACGTACCTCATCTGGACATGAGGATCAGAGTCTTTGTAGTTCCCCTAACTAGGGGTGGAAAAGATTGCTTGTGTCTTAAGGCTTGAACTTCCTATGCCAATGCTCAAGGGTTGCAGGCTCGGACGACGAGTGTGTTACCGTCTTGAAAAATGACAAGTTGGAGCAAGTTCGTATGTAAAGAGTGAATGAGGTGAGAAGAGAATTCCCTAAGGAGAGACGCTTATTGTTTGTGTGTGTCTTTTTAGAAGTCTTTTAGGAGTGTGGCACAAGGAAGTGAAGGCAAATCCCTTTTTAAAGACATGTCCTTATTACCACATCCCAAAATAGAATGAGTAACAAGTCCATTAAGAATGAGGAAGATCCTCAAACTTGTTTCCTAAGATTAGGATTTAAATTCACTAACTTGTTTGTATTATTAAGTGTTTTGGTGGATTAAAGTGAATAAGTATTTTTTATTATTTTCTTTGAGAGGATAACAAAAGGGAAGGTCACCTCAAATATTATTAATGTTTTAGACTTTTGTTTGAAGATGAGAAGAGAAAGAAACAAAAGAGGAAAAGGTAAAAGTCTAATGGGGAAATACTAATCCTAATATTAACATGCTTGGATGATCCTAGGTTAGTGTGGCTTAAACTATCCTAAGAAAGAAGAAGAAAATAAAAGAAGAAGACAAAAGGAGGAGAAGAAAGTTAGAGAACAACTTACTCCTCTAAAGGAGATAAGTTGAATCACAAGATGGCATAAGGCACATCAACAATCACAAAATAGAAGGAAAATTAAGAGAGGAGATGAATAATTGAAATGTGGATAACATCCAAACTTCACTTACCATGAGCCCCTGAAATGGTTAGAACTAAACACATATGACAAGACAAAACCAAACAAGATCAAGTGAGGCATAAATAAGCAAAGGATCAATTCCACACACCAAAACCATAAGTGATTCACCTCACTTACATACTAAAATACCTCAAACAAAACCAAAGAGAAAGTAGAGCAAACATGGCATCTCAAGGAAACATGAACTACTTATGAAAGAGGAAAGCATACATGAGATTATACATATCATTCAAGCCTAACAAGCATCATATATCTCAAAATCAGAATCACATCACCACAAGAATGTGTACAAACAAACACAAAAGACCAAAGAAAGGAACATACAAGTTTAAACATAATCATCACAAGAATGGGAAATGAAGTGAACATGTGCACAAGTGTAAGGACAAACAAATGCAAATCAAATCAAAGCATAAGCATCATCTAAAGACCAGAGACCTAATCATGTTAAAATGTGCCTGAGAAGCATGAACAATCATAGGGAAGAAGCATAAAAACTCAAGCATAAACATCATGGAGGACAAATGAACAAAGAAGGTGAGGTGAACATGTATACATTTATGAGAGACTTCAAAGACAAGAAACACAAATCTTTTCAAAGCACAAACACCAATCAAGGACCAGGGATCTATCCTCATACAAAAAGAGCTCTAAAAATCCTATAGGAGTTGGTACAAGTACCCTCCTAGCCTAAGAACTAAGCATGTAACAAGAAAGGGCAAAAACTAGGGTAAACACCTATGAAAATTCAAATCAACTCAAAACATCATTCAAAATTTCTACAATTAAGCACAAATGTTCATTAATCATGTGATAACATCATACAAAAAGAGAAAGATCAGAATCAAAAGAAAACTAGGTCAAAGGACCTCATGAACACAAACTAGAGTTTGAAACTTCATGCTCAAGTAACATCTCAAACATATTCATGCAAGCTTCTAAAAATCAGAGGAAAAATCAACAATAAACTACATCTCAATATGAACCAGATGCAAAAAGAACCAACTCAAAACTCAAATTAGTGATCAAGATAGAAAATCCACAAGTCATCATGCCTTTAAAGTGAATTAAAAACAAATAATAAAAGTAAGAATTAATTCCAGTGTGGAAAATAAAAATAAATGAAAAATGAAAGTATAAAAAATTAGAGAAAATTATAAGAAACAATCATGAGTTTTTTTGGAATTTTTTGAAACCTATTACTACTTTTAAAAATTAAAAATCAAATTGAAAACAAAATGAAATAAAAAATAAAAGAAACGAAGCAAAGGGTGCATTAAGCAAGTAAACACCGTTCAATTACATTGGGCTTGGTAAAGAGGAGGTGCAAAAAGAAAACTAAAGCCCAGAACATTCAACGCACCACAAACAATTACTATGGAAATTCAAGGATAATCAAGAATAATCTTGACTAGAGGATTCATCTCATGCACATAATTAAGTCCATGGATCAACTAAAGTCAACACACTCAGGTCATCTCACACGTGCGCGCAAGATAGTTATCATAGGCTATCAAGTACATTGCATTATTCAGATCAAAAATTGGAAGGTTAGGATTGCATCTTCCTCCTTCAACCTGCGTTTCCAAATTTCCAGAATCCGGTGACGGAGCCATAGCTCCGGTCACCGGAAAATTCATACGAAGAACACAAGTTCACAGAAATAAATCAAACTCTCCAGATCCACTAATTCAACTATGGAGATTCCAAATCCAAACTCAAAAACAACAAATGATCATCATACAATGCAGATCAAAGAAAAAGAAAATTTCACATCAAACTTTAAATCCACATATCTTATTCAATAGTCATGAATTTTCAATTCCAAGCACATCAACATTATCAATGTAATGAGTAGATCACAAAGCACACAACTAAAACAATTTCTAGATCCACGAATTCAAAGCCATACCTGAGATTCAAGACCTTGAAAATCACCAAAGAAATCCTCCAGATGATGCAGATCCACGCATTTTGACCTCCTCTTGCAAAATAAATGCAATATGGAGCTTGAGAGAAGATGGATCTTGGAATCCGAATGCTTTTGTTCTTGAATGGCACCTCAAGGATTCTTCACTCTCAGCTTGAATCAGTGAGTGCAATGTGATCCTTAGAGCTCAAGGATGAAGATTATGTGAAGAAATTATGAAATGAGAGCTTGAGGAGAGAGTTTCGAAAGAAAATGCAAGTTGCAAGATATTTTGAATCTGGAAAATGAGGGTGTGTGTTTGTGATTCAAGGGAACAATTATCTTTTATATCCTGAGTATGAACACCTGTGTAGGGTTTTGTTAGCAATGCCAGCTTGAAGAGTGTGAGAGGGGCAAAATGCCAAAATGCCTGAAGAGTGTGACCTCATGATTTGTGCATGCATCCTTCCATTCTTGTGCACATTCTGATCCCTTTTGAGTCCTTAATAACCATTAGATTAATCTTGGCCATTGGATGTAAGTGAATCATGTTTTCCCCATGATTTTGCAAAAATACATTTTGAGAAATATTCTTCATTCAATCCACGGATTGCTTGATTTTCCTTGAGCCAAATGCCTTTCATGCAATGTATTATGATATTATGACTTTATTTTCCCATAGGATAGCTTAGAATTGAATTAGAACTCTTTTTGCAACTTGGTGAAAAATGGATTTCATGTAAAACCCTAAAAATAAGTGAACTTCAAATGGCCATAACTTGCAAACCATGAGAGCTATGAACATGTTCTTGTACTTTTTGGAAATTGGAGACAATTTCCTACAACTTTCATGTTCAAATAATTTCCATTTGAAGTCATTTTGGTCATGAAAGAATGCTTTGAAGATTAGGGCAAAAGTTACTAAATTTGGAAAGTTAGTTACATGCCATATTTCCAAAAATAGAAAGCCTTGCAAAAACCCTAGATTCTTGACTTTTGAATTTGACAAACCTCTTTTATGACCTTAAGAACATTCCTTGGCTTGAAAAATATGATTGGAACCCTTGCATTGTCACAATTGACATTTCAAATAGTCAGTTTGACAAATTTCTTCTTATGCAAGCAACTGATGAAATGACTGTCTTCCTCAATGAGTTTTCTCTCCAAATTTCATCCATAGCATTCACATATCATATGGATGAATTTGCCAACATGAAAGGGCCAAAGTCACAAAGAATTCTTGCTCGAAAATGAAACCTTAAATTTAATGTTATTTGTGTAGGAGACTGCCCTTTCTTGGATCATCTGATGATCTCCAAACCTTTTGGGCTCTTGCAAAGGATCTTCAGTTTGTATATGACCTAGAGACACTTCATGGGACTTGGAAAATGTCACTTGACTTCTTTCTTTGACTTGTAATTCTTCAAATGCACCATTGATTGATCATATACCCAATGCTAGTACATGAGAATGATATGCCTCATCTTTCTATGCAAAAATGCTAAGGATATGACATGCTTATGATGATTATGATATGACGATGATGCTAGAAAGAAGAGGGCAAATTTGGGGTGTTACAACTGGTCACCAGATGCACATAACTATCAAGGTCGTACCCTGAAGTGGGGAAGAACCCCCACACAGAATAGTTCCAAGATGGTCGCAGTCTGGGTGTGGAACACATCGCCACTCATCATGTAACCATGCGAGTACAACGTGTCCACGCTAATCCTATGGTGCACTCAAGCCGGGTGGTTGGCTTATCACACAGTAACTCCCATCCCACACAATATGGGAACCAGCACAGTCCAGACAGTCCAGTATATATGATGCATGGAAAATAAATACTGAAAGCAGTAAATAATTGTTGTAAAGTAAATTGTAAATGAAAATAGTTAATAAACACACAACAACACACAAATAAACACCCAAAGAAACAAAACAAAAAGGTGCTAGGATTGACTCTACGAGGGAAAGTAGAGATCCTGGGTTCAGTCCCTAGTAGAGTTGCTAGTTGTCGCTCCATGGATTTTCATCCTAGTACAAACGCGAAAGTGGCACGGAAAAAGCTTGCGTCGCCAGCCATGCATTGTTATCCTGAAGGAACGGGAATGGTAATGCTGCACAAACCTGGGGAAGGAGGAAAGGACAGGGCCTTGCGAACCAAAGATCTGGGTTTGGGTGTCGGTTACGACCTGGGAAGGTATTAGCACCCCAGACCGTTCGCCGTACCCGACGGGATTGTAAGTCTGTTTCAAAGGGTGAGAAATAAGATGTTGTTGAACGAATGAAATTCTGACTGGAACTAGAACTGAAATGCGAAAGGGAATTGGAACAAGAGAAGGGGAAATGTAGGGAAAATAAAGAATGTGCTCGAACGGGCCCTACCCCGCTGCCTACATATCTCATCGGGAAAATGAGGATCAGAGTCGACGTAGTTCGCGTAACTAAGGCGGGAACTAATTGTTTGTGTTTTTTATGCGCTGGAACTATTTATGTCTATGCCCAGGTGTTGCAGGCTCATCTGGTACGAGTGCGTTTACCGTTTTACAAATGAGACAAGTCGTCGCAAGTTCGCGTTTTAAGAGTGAGTGTGATGAGAAGAGAATTCCCGCAGGAAAGTCACTTATTGTTTGTTGTTTTGTATTTATGAGAAGTGTTTTGAATTTGTTTGTGAACATCCTCATACTAAGACTTATCCATCGTGGTAGATAACTTACACCTTGCCCCGAGACAGAACGTGTATAAGTACTCCGCAACAAAGTCTCATGTCGCATGGGGACGTTCGACCCTTATTAGGTATTTTATCATTTTCATTATGAGATGAAAGAGAATGACTCAAGTTGAAAAAGGAAAAACTAAGGGGACTAAGATACAACCATAAGTTATTTATTATATGAAAAAGGTGATCCTAATGCTTTATGTGGTCTTCTAATCCTAATGAGAAAAGAAAAAGAAGAAAAGAGAATTAGAACTCAACTTACTTCCTAAGGAAGTTAAGTTGGTTCTAAAGAGGGGGAAGCCTATACAAGTAGAATACAAATACTAAGGCAAACACAATTAAAAAGCATAGAGAGGTGGAAAAGAAGGATATGACCAAAGTATTACCTCAACCTCCCTACAAAACAAGGATTAAATTCAAGATGCATATTAAAGCACATAAAACAAATACAAAGGCTAATCACCTCATGGAAACGCACTTAAAGGAATTCTAAGCCTAAGTCCAAAAGTTAAAGGATCTTAAATGATAAGAACATTCTAAAATCAGTAGCTAAACTATATCAAGGCTTTCTAATATTCTAAGATCAAACCTAATCAAACTATATCCTAATGCAACCATAAAATCCTAAGTTAAAACTAAGTGAATTTGCATGGAAAACTTGAATAAAATCAAAGCACTAAAAATAATAATGGTCCTGGAAAAAATATGAAATTAATTCCCTAAGGTCCCTAACCTGAATCTAATGTTCACAAATTTGTACAAACAATACTACCAAAACAGTGGATAAAATGGACTTCAAAATACAACAAAAATAATTCCAGGTACTTTTATGAGTCCTCTAAACATAACAAAAAGAATGGGGGAAAAAGATTACAGGGAGTGGGAGAAACAAATTATACAAGTTGAAGTGTAGATGAAGGAATTCAATAGAAAAGCAATTAAATGGAAATTCGAAATAAAATTGAAAAATGACTAAAATCCGAAAGTAAGAACATGGAAAAATTCTAAAATGAGTTAGAATATCCCTGTAATTTTTGGGGAATTTTATTACAAGTTTTACTATTTTTTATGGATTAAAATTGAAAACCCTATAAAACAGAAAAATAAAAAAATAAAATAGAAAGGGAGGTGAGAATATAGCAATTTAATGAACAAAACGAATGGGCCTGAAAATTTGGGGTGCAAAGAGTAACAGAATTGGCCCATTAGTGTTGAACCCTTGAAAGTGTAGGGTGAGGACATAGTCAACTCTCTTGACTCAATTTGGTGCTTTCAATCATGTTGACTTACAAAGTATGTTCATTAAACGGATCTTAAGAAAATAACCGTGGTAATTGTGATGGATGACGCGCACAGGATTGGCCGTTAACGGATCCTATCGGATGGTGACAAGTGTCACCGCCGGTGTGGCTGGGGATTCCAAAAATCTTATCCCTTGAGAATCTAAATCGTGGCATTAATATGATCTTAATCACCTTTTATTGCTCTTAATCTCCATTAATTGGTTTAATACTCTTCATGACCTTTAATTTTCATTAATCACATAATAAAGAAAAAAGTCTTATATCCACAAAGAACACCTATTGCAAAACAAAAGAAACCCTAATCGTCATCTCCCCTGCACCGTCACCTTCTCTCTTCTCTCTTCAGTTCAAATCGCCACCGTCACACTCCATCACCCTTAACCTAACGATTTACAACTTACCTTACCCTAATTCTCTTCTAACCTATTTGTTGCCACTCTCTCACCTTCAACCTAGTCATCGCTGGTACCAATCAACGGAGACGACGATCCTCACCACCAAAATCTCTCTCTCTCTCTACAGTCTCTACACAGTCGTAACCTAAACGCACCTCGCTCTCACTAAACTGAAATCTAATCTCACCCTCTCAGAGAAGGATTTGTACCTTGTAATCATGCGACTTGATGAACGAGGATGAAGACGCGTCTGCTTCTCCGACGAGGTCACGATCTTGATGATGATTCTTCTTAATGAACACGGAGGCGTTGAAGACGATTTCGAACATTGAGAAATTATGTTCCGGTATATGCTTCGATCTCACTTCTCGCACTCTCTTTCTTGTTCTCCTTTCTGTGATTGAACTCTTGCTTTTGAATTTGGGATCGTGATACATTTTGAATCCGTTGCAGGTTAGTGTTGCATCTTCTTGATGAAGCTTATATAGCAGCGTTGAGTTGTTGCTGATGAAGGTGGAACCTACTGTTAGTATGGCTGACTGAAATTGTAGAAATCAGATTTAGAAGTTGAAGGTTAATTTTGAAGGTTTTGGTTAAGGAGATGAAGATTAAGGAAGAAGAAACTGGATTGAGAGAAGAAGATTAGAGAGAAGGAATGGTGAGAAAGGATGGTGAATGAGGATCAAGATCAAAAACAATGGAGAGGAACTCAGAAGAATGATGAATCTTATTTATAGATGAAGATCCAGGGCGCTTTTGTGAAGAACTCGGGTGAAGTTTCCAGAAGAATTTTGTTGTGAAAGTTTGTTATATTTCAGTTATAAATTAGTTATAGGTTTTAAGAATTCAGTTATTGTCAGTTAAGAGTCTTGGTTAACAGCTTGTTAGTTAGTGGTGGCTTGCTGGAATTTTGTAATTGAAATTGTGTGTTGATTGATGCAGATTAAAGGGCTTTAGAGTTTGCTGGAATTCGATGAACAAAGTGAAGGTGTATGAAGATCCGAGAGATTGGGATCCGAGTCTGCGAGTTCAGGCTTCAGCCTCTTTTTCCTTTATCCTGTTATCTGATTTTCTTTCTATCATCCTTTTTTGTTAATTTTCCTCTAGTTTTCTAACCGAACCGTAATCATATTCTCTATTGAATTTTCTTCCCTTGCAGTGATGTCGGTGCTAATTCCGGAAGGTTGAAAATTGTTGGAGTGGAACTTGAAGATGTTTATGAAGGATGGAAGGCTTATTTTATATTCTTTTCCTGCAACTGATTGTAACCGATTTTGTATCCATATTATGGCTGAATGTTTTGTTCTTATTCTTCTGCATACTCATAATGTAGCAAAACTTCTTTATTATCCTTTTTGGAAATGCTGGTGTAATTGGTTCGTTAGAGAGCGAATCTTGTAATTGAATTTTAAACTTTGGATATGTTTTTTTGGAGGTTTCTATTTCTCTGTTATAATTTCTATTATTTTCTGATGAGATCTCATTTTCCCAATAAGTTGAATCCAAAGTCCCATAATGAGATCAATTGATATAAGTTAAATCCACTCCTGTTATTTCCAGTTCTGAACTTCTTTTCTTGTTAAAGTCCACAAAAGGGAGTGAAGTTTTAAGCTTTCCTTATGAGTTCCTTTTTCTTGTACTTGAACTTGAGATTACGATAATGGACCAAAGGTGAGCTTTGTGCTGAATTTTGTAAGTGAGGCCCGAAACGATAGCTAAATTTATTATTAACAGAAGAAAACTCTAATTAATAGTAAACCTAATTAATATTGGGCTTTTAGAGGAATGGATACCTAGATATGGTTTAGACATATGCATAGACACATGAATAATCGGATAATCGGACGATCCAAAGAATTCGACCATGATTATTAGGTACTGACTTGAGTTTTGAAACAAATATTAAACGAATTGGAGGGTTATTGAGAAATGAAACATTTTGGTAATTGAATTTAAAAAGAAAAGGAGGATTGGACCTTGTGGACTAAATGTTGGTAATTGAATTTAAAAAGAAAAGGAGGATTGGACCTTGTGGACTAAATGAAAGAAGGACCAAGGACCTAGACCAGTAGATTAAAGGTGGCATCTGGCTTAGAATTAAATCAAGATGGATATAGATTGACGTGGGTATCGATTCATTTCATGAATGCACAAGTGAATAATGAAGCAGTTTAGAAAGAAAGACAAGTTTAAATCGGGTAAACTATGGAATTGAGCATAAACTCGAACTCCTTCTTTCCAAATAAACCAATGACGAAACACCTTTATTTAGCTCAAGTCGAACCTTTGAGTACAAACCATTTCTCTAACATATTGAATTCATTGGATAACCATACATAGGGTGTGAAGCCCTAATTTCGTAGTTCAGGAAACAAACTCCTGTGAAGTAGAAGCCACAAACCCATGGAATAACCCGATCCTTCTATGCATTAATCCCATGCTTTAGGAATTCATGAAAATGTATGATTGTGAATATTATGACCTAGTGGAAAATGCATATGCATGTGAACCACAAGCTAGTTAAGGTAATAAATACGAGGGCAAATTTTGGGGTGTTACACACGTCACTGAGGATGAGATGTTTTTCCTTTTTTGTGCGAATCAGTCGCGTGCCTTAGCATTTGGGAACGTTTTTCTTTATACCCTCAGAGGCGCTGCCAGATCTTTAGAGGGCACCATACATGTGGGAGGGACAATCACCCAGATTGCTTCTGCATTGGGCCTCGACCGTTAGCTATATCATCTAACCGCTTACTATGGATACACTAAGTTGGACATCAACTTCTGTTTAGATCGCGGGTTGATGCGAAGGAGTTAATTTCACCCTTCTCAGTTCAGACTCTTGATTGATGGTGAGACCATCCACTATTTTACTCTGCCTGACCCCGTGATGACCATCGTCCACAATCCAGCTAACCAGAGCTATGCCTTAGAAGGTTATCGGGAGACAGTTGATGGACCTCGACCTCGTCTGGTTCTAGAGTATATCCCTACTCCACCTTCACCCAAGACTATGGTGTTATCGAATATTTTTTCTCTGCAGAAGCCAGATGATACACCCAGTTAGCAGAGCTTCGCCAGGAGATCTCCAGACTTTAGTAGGTTATGACCGATCTAACTCTACTGATGCAGGTATCAGACTTTACCCATGATACATAGGCTTACAAGTTATACAAGGAGATCAATGAGTTACGCCGCGAGTTTTCAGCACTGCATCATTCTGATGAGCCTTTAGGAGCACCCTTCATCATGATGATATTATTATTTCATTATTTACTATCGCATTTTTGCATTTCCAGACTTACGTTTTTACCATTACGTTTTATATGCATTTGTTTGTTTGCTTTTTCTGTTTATATTTTGATTATTATTATTGCTATTTTTATTTTTCTCTATGTTTATTAATTATATTGTTAAGATCATGCAATACTTATTATATTATCCTAACTGATTACTGCCTAAAATACGCTATCCGCGCCACTAAAAAGAAGAAAAGATAGAAGGCCCAACCAAAACAAGGAGAAAAACCGGCCCACTTCATTTTTCACAGGTAGTGCCCGCCATATAGACCATGGCGCCCACCATGGTGTCTGGTTCTATATGCGGGGCAAAACCACCAAAACCACCATTTTTCTTATCTTCTTCCCTAAAAACCACATTTTTAACCTTCCAAAAACTCCCATAAACTTCCAAAAAGTCCTACACTTTCCAACCCACTCACCATTCCTTTATCATTTCCAAACCCCATTTCCAAAACCATCCATAAAAATCCCAATTTTCTCCATTTTCCTCCATTTCTCCATAAACCCATTTCTCATCATCTTCAAGGATTTCAATGGAGTTTGAAACCTACATTCTCCACGAAGGAAAACCCGGAGAAAGACAAAGGAAAGTCTTGGAAAAATTGCAAAATCGAGAGATCTTCTCGACTCGGTACGTGGATGTTGACTATCTCTATTCTATCGGTATTTACCATAGTGTATTTAATTTGATAGATGTGTTAGGGATACATGATATTTTTGCTAGAATAGAACCAACTTTTGAAAGGTTAACTCGAGAATTTTTGGTTTCCCTCATTTACATTGTTAGCCCTAACACTGCTAGCACAGTCGGCACAATGAAGTTTCAGATGTTCATTGTTGAATACGAACTCACGACCAACGAACTAGCAGCCCACTTAGGAGTGATTTTTGGTGATGATGTTGTTTATGAAGCACCTCTGGATTCTGAATGGTCCGTTGAAGCATTTTCCTTCTGGAATGGGTTGTTGAATCATACGGCCACCTCTTCCGACGGAATCCTTGCCACAAGGATCGATAACCCTATCATCGTCATTTTACGTCTCATGTTAGCTTGTACAATTTTTGGCAGGGATAATTCAAACAAGGTGAATGCTAGAGAATTACTATTTTTGCAAAGGTACCTCACAAACAAGAGGATTAATGTTGTTTCTTTTATGATTGCACACATGACTGCTATTGTTAAGAGTACAGGAACCATTGCCTTCGAAGGATTGATCACATTTATTGTTAGATCCCTTAACCTTGACACTAAGATAGCCACATTGGCACCACTCCCTCCTTACATAATAAACCTAAAGTTTCTAAAAGATATGAAATTATGCAAGTCAAGGAGAGAGGGGGGCTATGAACTTATGATTCACTGTGTGGCTATCCCATCTGTTGTGTTGCCTAGCACTAGACGCACTGATGTAAAATCAGAGAGAAACTGGACCTACGATATACATGCTCCACCCATTACAGGTCCAGTTCCTCCTAATCTTCATGTCGGGGACGGAAACGATACCAACACTGAGTTTGACCAGTATGAGCAGCATCCAGATCATGATACGCCACCTGCACACACTGCACCATCTTCCACTAACCCATCTTCAGGTACCGCTCATGGTTTATATATCATTGAGCAGATGTGGCGTGAGCAGCTAGCTAGAGAGGCGAGAAGTGATGACTTGCTTTCCTCGATTCAGTAGCAGCTGATTGCCTTTGTGACTTCGCAGGAGCAGACAAGCCCTGACATCAACATCATCATGCAATCCCAAGCAGCCCTGAACACAAGATTTGACGAATTCGCCACTTCTCAGGGCGATCGTCACCGTAGCAGATCTCGTCGCCCTAGGTGTTCGCCACTCAATGACGGTAGTACCAGCAACATGCCATAGACCAACCAGGTTTATCTTTTCCTCCTTATTTCGAAAAATTGGGGACAATGTTCGATTTAAGTGCGGGATAAGACTTTACTTGTTTTATTTATTTTCTTGAATTTTATTTCCTTTTACCGATTTCTAGGTTATCTTGTTTTTTTTTATGTTTACATGTTCTTAGAGAATAATTTGTGCGGTGTACCTCTACTTTTCCCAATTTCTTAGCTATACAAAAAAATTTTAAACAAAAGAAAAGGTATTTTTAGGAAAATTAGGGCTTAAAGACAAGTTTGAGTTAGGATGATGATAACTGGGAAAACCTTTTTGAAACATTAGTATTGTTTTAACACCATATATTTCGTGAATATAGGAATCTACCCGGATACCCATGTATTGTGGCCTTAGTTGACATTTTTGAATAGTTCCTTAGTAGTTTATCTTAGCAATCAGCTCCGACCTAAGCATGCTCTACGTAGGGGATCGATGAAAATAAGTGAATTCTGCCTTTTTCTGCTCTAAAATATGAATAATGCAACTTGAAGTTGTAGAAATTATGCAAAAAGAAATAGAAAAAGAAAAGAAAAAAGAAAAAAAAAGAGAATAAAGTGCTACCCTTCGTTAGTTGGTTCATAGGTATCTGGTGCTGGACTTGGTAGGGCGGATTACGATCCGATCCCCCACAACTGAAAGCAGAATCACTAACTGGTCACTTTACTATGAGTATGTACGGATAACGGGCTTAATGTGATTGTGCCTGGATGAAAAGGACCCTAAGAGATAAAAATCAAGCCTAAGTATTGTGGGATAGTATGGATTGGTTTGTATATGAGCGAAGTCTATGTCTGTGTCCACAGAAAAGTGTTACTACGATGCCCTTGGTTCATTTAGTTAGTACCTACCTCTTCATCATGACTTGAACTTAGAAGCCTTTTTTGCCCAAATCATCCATTGATACCTTCATGAGCCTTAAAGTGTTTGCTTGAAGACAAGCAAACTTCTAAGTGTGGGAGGATTTGATAACACTAAATAACACTGCATTTTTTTACTCTGATTGGGCATGTTTTTTAGTATTTTTATTACCATTTTCTTGTATTATTCTTTTATTTTGTTTTTTTTTTCCAGATCATAGGTGTTTCCATGTCCATTCACGAAGAATCGAAGAAAAACGGAGAAAAAGCCAGTTTTTGAAGGAATTGCGCACACAACACCTTACATGGAGGCCGTCATAGGGTAAACCATAATAAGGAGACATGCCAACTGCTCAGAAATTCCTTTTTCAACTCCCATAACTACCTTAGTTCACATGGCGGGCGCCATGGAGGGGTGGTGGCCTCCACCTTTGGCGTATGCTTTCCCTCCCAAAAGGAGTTAGGGGGCATCCTTGTTCTTTCTTGCTTTTTCCTTGGCCTATAAATAGAAGGATTTCTGTTTATTTTCAGCATCCAAATTTTAGTTGCAAATACTCTAGGCATAAATTAATCGAGTCTTGTACGTGATAATCTTCTCACATTGGGAAGTTATTACATTTGTGTGATTGAGTCTGTAATCGAAGTTTGGACCACTTGGTGGAAGTTAATCCTGCCGCCATTTTCCTTTTCCAGTTTTGTACCCGATTTAAAGCCTTCGATTTGGAGTAGGTTCGTATTTATACATTGCCTTTGCTTTCATTTAATTTCTCGCAATCGCTTTATTTTCATTTAATTTCTTGTTATTACTTTACTTTATTTTATTTTCCCGCAATCGCTTTATTTTCTTTTACTTTCTTGCCCTGTTTATTTTCAAAACTTTAAATTCAAAAGAATTTACTTTAAACATGGTAAAAATTAATATGTTTTCCCCAACCATCATGTCTGGCTAAGTCTTTAAAAGGTTAGAATGTAAGGATCATAGTCAAAGTAACATTTCATTCAACGTGTCGATAGAAATGCTTAGAGGCTATTTTGATCTTTAATGCAAGTTTTATGAACTTTAACTTCATTGGGTAAGATCGAGAGCTGTCCAACCTTTTGTAAATTTGTTTAGTCTTAACTGTTCAAAGGAAGCGAAAGCACTTTGCTCAGTTAAGTAGGAATTTCTAGTACTTGAGAAAAATGATTTTAAATTTACTTTCGGACATGTTAGTGGGTTTAAAATCTGGTTCGCCTGAACCTCTTTTGTTTAGAAATTTTAGATCAAAATACTTTTCAACTTAGTCAAGAAATTACATTTCTTAAAAATAGGTTTTTCAACTCTAACGCAATGCACGCCTTTTTATAAGTGATAATAAGAGGGTTTATTTTGGGGTTAAACTCAATTATGAATACGCGAAAATGACAGTTCCTGTTAAATTAATTCTTTTCATATAGTAGAAAATATTGCCCCATAAATAATTTCATTTACATGCATTGGAATGTTACCCAACTATGCTAATTACATTCAAGCTTGTTGTTTTATTTGAGTCTTATATTTCTGTTATTTATTTCTCTTCACTTTTACTGCACACTAGTAAACCCCTGATTTGTTCTTACTTAGATAAACGTTGTAACAATAGATACCGATAGATCAACGTTTGGTCTCTGTGGGATCGATAATCTTTTCTATTACTCCGACGCGATTCGTATACTTGTGAAACCACACATCATTACGGCATTTGCTTGTCCCTTCGGGTTAGGTTAAGGTTGGCCATGAAAAGTTCCCGACGGGGCTGGTATAGGTGGTTGTTGTTGGGCTACTTGAGAAATTTGAGTTTCTAACATCTTGTTATGTGTAGCCATTGCATCAATCTTACTAGTCATCTGCCAAATCAATTCGCTCGCATGGTCGTTTTGGTTCGCAAATTCCTTATTTTGTTGTATCTGGGTGTTCATGAAGTTTTCCATCATAATCTCCAGATTTGACTTCCTAGGTGCTTGTGGAGCAGACCATCCTCCCTTATAAAAACCAAGTAGTACAGCAGGTGTTGAACTTGGTGGTTGCAAGGCATTGTTGTTTTTGTAAGAAAAATTCAAGTGATTTCTCCAACTAGGATTATATGTATTTGAGTATGGGTTTCCTTGGGTATAGTTCACTTGGTCGGTGAGAACACCGGCTAACAACTAACATTCAGCATTTGTGTGTCCAGGGGTACCACATACTTCATAATTAGGAGACATAATAGCTACGGTAGAAGTTGGTTGTATTAAGGCCAAATTTTCAATTTTTTGGGTTAATGCGTCGACTTTGGCATGTATGCGGTCTATTGTATTAACTTCGTACATTCCGCCTTTCAAAGTCGGTTTCTCTGTAGAAGCGCGTTCTCCTCCCCATTGGAAGTGATTTTGAGCCATGTTCTCTATGAGTTCAACGGCTTCCTCGTACGGTTTATCCATTAAAGCACCACCTGCAATGACACTTAGGTTCATATTTGTTTTGTACAACATACCATTATAGAAAGTATGGATTATCAACCATTTTTCGAGTCCGTGATTTGGACAAAGCCTCATCATATCTTTATATCTTTCCCACGCATCAAAAAGAGATTCATTGTCTTTTTGCTTAAATCCATTAATTTCAGCCCTTAGCATAGTTTTCTTACTTGGAGGAAAATAATGGGTCAAAAAGACTTTTTTTAAATCATCCCATGAGTTGAAAAAATTCACAAGAAGAGACTAGAGCCAAGCTCTAGCTCTATCTCTTAATGAGAATGGAAAAATACGGAGTCTGATTGTTTCTGGGTTAACTCCATTTTCTTTCACATTGTCGGAATATTGCACGAAAACAAATAAATGCAGATTAGGATCGTCCGTAGGACTTCCTGAAAATTTGTTCTGTTTAATGGCTTGTAATAGCGAAGGTTTCAACTTGACATCGCGTCTCTCAATTTCTGGGGCAGCAATGCTGCTATGCGGTTCATCTTGTGATGGGATAGCGAAATCTTTGAGTGGATGGTTTTGCGGTGATTGATCCATGTTTTGCTCATATTCTGTTTCGGTTTCTGAGTCTGAATAAGAAACGATAGGTTCTGGAAGGTTATATCTTAAATGGAAATCATTGACTAGACGCCTTAATAAAGCAAAGCGCTCGATTTCGCCAATCGGTTCCACTGGATCTTCGCTTCGGGAGCGAGTGTCGGACATACAATCGATAAAATTGAAAATAAAAGAAAAATTGCATAAGTCATTACTTGTGCAATGAAAGAAGCACAATAAATACTAATTCAATCCCCGACAACGGCGCAAAAAATTTGATCGCGACTTTATGTGTTTGGTCAGATTGATACTGCAAGCATACATGCTATCACATAGCTTTAAAATATTGTCGAACCCACATGGATTGATAGTCAATAGGGAATGTCATATGATTGCGGTGTAAGACTAAGGCTAAGGTTGTCATGGGAAAAAGTGATAAATTAATATTTAGGAAAACGGATTTAAAACAATTATAGAAAACGAGACCGTAGAATAATTTTCGGGGTTCTTAGGAACTCTGTATGATTCGGGGATGAAGTGAATGCTGAAGTTGTTATGACGAAAGTACCACTCTAAAGGTTCGATCTCACACTCTCGCGCTATTGACTGAACCACGTCCGATAACCCTAAGATTTTTCTCTCGCTCGCTCGGTAATTAAAGGGCGTATTTTTGAAGACAAATAAAATTAAAAAGAAATGCCTAAAACGCTCTCGATGTGTTTAGGTTCAAGTGTCCTATGCCTAATATCATATGCGTACCTCAAACTTTCTCTCTGTTAGACTCGTCTTAGTGCATCTCTCACTGTCGTGACTAAATGTTGGTAAGCAGCCTCTCGCCGTTGCGACTAAACTACGTAAATTAAACTTAGAACATAAAACCAGAATTTCAGGAATTTAAAGTATATCAGTTATCCTACGGAGTCTCGTCGAGACGAAGGTCCTCAAACTACGGGCTCATACAATTCTAACCTAACATAGTTGATTCTAATGTTAACATATTTAGTTTAATAAGTGCCATTGAAAAGGTAAAGTCGCCAGCCAGGAATTTTTATCCCGAATGAATGGTAAAGGTAATGCTTCACAAACCTAAGGAAAGGACAAGGTTCTGCGAACCAAATAACTGGGTTCGGGAGTCGATTACGACCTGGGAAGATATTAGCACCCTAGACCGTCAGACGTACCTGACGGGATCCACGCTTGGTTGTCTGTTTCAAAGGGTGAGAAATTAGATTGCTACTGAATAAAAATCCCTATTGGAACTGGAATGAGAGAGGGAACTGGAAAAAGAGAATGAAAAGGAGGGGTAAAATGTTGGGAAAATAAAGATTATGCTCGAACAGGCCCTACCCCGCTGCCTACATACCTCATCGGTAAAATGAGGATCAGAGTCGACGTAGTTCACCAAACTAAGGCGGGAACTTTATTTGTGTTTTTTTATGACTTGAAATGCTTATGCCTATGCTCAGATGTTGCAGGCTTGCCTTGAACGAGTATGTTACCTTCTTGCAAAGAGACAAGTCGTATAATGTTCTCGTTGAGAGTGCATAAGATGAGAAGATAATTCTCGTAGGAAAAGACGTTTGTTGTTTGTTACTGGTTTTTAGAAGAAGTGGTTTGCTTTTGTTATTTGTGAAACAATCTCCATGCTAAGAGTTTTTCATCATGATAGATGCTTTAACTTTATGGCAAAGTCCCCTGGCGCACGAGAAAGCTTGACCTTTATTATGTGTTTTATTGTTTTTCTTTGAGATGAGAAAGAGGGACTCAAGTTGAGAAAGGACAAAAACTAGGGGAATTAAGATTCACCCTAAGTTGTTTATTTCATGGGAAACCCTATGGTTTATGTGGTCTTCTAATCCTAATGAGAAAAAAGAAAAGAAGAAGAAACTAGAAAGCAACTTACTTCTCTAAAGAAGCTAAGTTGCTTCTAAAGAGGGAAGAACATAAAATTGTCAAGACAAAGCCTAAAGGGCTAAGACAAACACAATGTGAAAGAATAAAGAAGATGAGGAAAGAAGTTGTATAAACAAGCTTACCTCAACCTCCCTACAA
The DNA here is from genome assembly GCA_963966055.1 of Lathyrus aphaca. NCBI lineage: Eukaryota > Viridiplantae > Streptophyta > Magnoliopsida > Fabales > Fabaceae > Lathyrus > Lathyrus aphaca. Next base: position 262,137,893 of record OZ014519.1, read on the forward strand.
AACCAAGGTTAGATTTATAATGCATATTGAAAGCATAAACACAAGCAAAGCTCAAACTAGCTAAGGAAAATCACTAAGGGTTCCCTAAGGCTAAGTCCTAAAAGTAAAGGATGTTAAATGATAAAAGACTTCTAAATTCAGTAGCTAAACCCTATTAATGTTATCTAAAGTTGTGATATCAAACCATAAAAAACTATATTATAATGAGGTATTAAACCCTAGAAAGTTCAAGGTGAAGTGAGATGGAGAAGTTCTTATGTACAAAAAGATACCAAATGAAGTAAATGGTACTATGACTTAGTAATGTAAGGTGACAATGGATGTGAGCACATTATGAGATGTATAAGAAGCGTGTAACATGGATATAAGACTCACAAGTTCAATTTAGATTGATTAGAATGGAAGAAGAATGAGAATTAGGTCAAATGAGACACATTTGGACACATGCAAAGCTTAAGGTACAAGTAACCCAAAAATTCAAAAGGGGTAACATATAATTGGACACAAGTGACTTATAAACATGTAAGGGATCCTTAGAACTTGTGTGAAGGACCTCTAATGGATGGCATAAATTCCTTACCAAAATGAGATTAGAAAGATGAGAAAAGAATGACCAAAATGTGGCTTGTAAAACAAGGTACCAAAACAATACTTGTGGACATGAAAAAATTATGATAATTAAGATTCAAAGTCATGAACCAGGGAAAAATGAAACCATAAAATATCTCACAAAAAAATGGAAATGTAACTCACTCAGATAATTGTGCTAAGAGAATTAGGGTTTTAGTGGGTAATGTTCAAAGAAATGACTCAAAAGTGGACCAAGGATGACCTAAAAAATAAAGGAAAAATATTTTTGGGAGGCTTAATGTGTCCTCTGGGTAGGGCAAAAACAATGAAGTAAATATCATTTTATGTTTGGAAGAAATTAAATTGAGAAAGGCTAGTGGTCACAAACATGAAAATCCAAAAAGAAGTAAAAGGGAAATTAATTTCAGGACAGAAAAATAAAAGAAAAGGAAATAAAAAATTATGGAACATTTTGGAATATTGTGAAAATGGTCCTTGAATTATTTGAGAATTTTTGGTGAATGTTTGATATTTTTATTAAATCAAAATTGGAAATGAAAAGAAATGGACATAAAAAGAAAAGAAAATAAGCAAAGGTGTGTATTCAACAATGAAATGAAGTTGAAAATGATTGGGAACTTGGAGCTGGGTGTGGATATCACATTTGAGCCCAATCCAAAAATACGCTGAACACAACTTTTATTGTGGAACTTAGTCAATTGGTTGACTCCATCTAGGCCTTAGGATTGATCTAACACGCATAACAAAAGTCAAAGTATGAAAATCAAGTGGATCAGATGGAAGCACATGATAACAAGGGTGAATGACACGCGCGAAGACTCGGGTTTTAAGACAAGGCATGTGAAGAGCATGTGTTCATTAATGTGCTGGCAAGTTCAGAAACATTGGATGAACATGATCAAACAGTCAAGACTTAATTTCAAAATAAAACTATGGCACTGTTTAGGTCACCGGAGAAGACCTCTGGTCATCTTCTCCGTAGACACTCCGTTAGTGCAAACCACAAATCTTCTCCGGTGACACTCCGTTATGGCCATAGTAATGATCCTTATGTTGAGTACATCACAAATACAAGCTCAAATTTCATTTATCTTACACAAACAAGGAAAATCGAAGGAAAGAACAATCAACCTAAAAACTGCTTCTAAGCACCTAAGGTGCCTATCAACTAGCCGGATCCACCATTGCTTCTATCAAGCTTTAAATGACACAAAACACTCAAGAAAGAAATGAAATTGTGCACTTGAATTTAAGATCAAACCTGAATTGTAGAGCTTCAAATGTTGAAGAAAACCAGAGGTGAGGTTCTAAATCTTGATGCAGTGCACTCTTGATCTACAATGGAGTGAAATAAACACTCTAAGCTTGTGAAATCTTGCTGAATTAAGGAAAATGCAGAAGTGCAGTGCAGTGTATTCTTAAGGATTCAAACTAATTCAGCCATGGATGATTCTCACAAGATGATGCTAATGATTATTTGATGAAGATGGAAGTGTGATTGATTAAGAATAGTGAACCTTGAAGCCAAATGCAGTGAAATTTCTTGCTTGAATGCAGAGAGAATTCAGAGCAACAGTTATGGAGTTTTTCGAGCAAATGATTGTGTAGGGTAATTCAGTCAGATGATAGGCTTATATATCCATGCTTAGTGCTAATTGACTCTAGTTAACAGTTAGAACTAGAGTTAGTTCTAACTTAAGGTGAATGAACCAATTGAAGGGTGCTTGGTGCAATTCAGTTCAACTTGAATTTGCCAGCTTCGAGGGTGATCAATTGTAGTGATGTTCATGATTATTATGGCGAGCTCGATGATGCAAGGTGAAGCTAACTTGATCATCAAAATTTTAGCATGTGTGAGGTATCTTCTTTGCTTGAATTTGGAAAAGAGATACATGGAAAATAGTATGATCAGACATACATGAGATAATTTGAAGCTCTTAATGAAATACATTATGATCACTACATGATGAATGAAGCATTCCATCTAAACTTAATTGAAATTGAACATTTGATCCTTATCTTATCATGCAAGAAACCAGGTTACAAATTATGATATTTAGTGTAGAATAACTTCATGATCAAGGTACTAAAACATGGCATTCTTGTGGTCAATTTGAAGTGAATGATTCATAGAACAAGATTGTAGTTCACACTAACATGAAATAATGCCTCTAAATCACTCAAAATAGTCATTTAACATATAGAAGAAACACTACATACTTGTCTTGTATGGCTTAGACATGTCTTGTGCAAATGGCCTTATGACTTGATCAGGATTGGCATCACACTTTGAACTTCCACAACTCCAAAACCATTGATCAAATAAAAAATCCTCAAACATGAAAGTTGTAGAGGAGTCAACAATGAACAACTTTCATGTTTGGAAAAAAATTCATTTGAGGCCTTTTTGACGGAGTAAATTGACCATACATATTGAAAACCACATGTTTAATAAAATGGATCGCCTAGCACACGCAGGAGGCTTGGCATGACTTGGTTTGCCTTGGATTTTTCCCTAGTTTGATCAAACTTTGATTGATCATAACTTCCTCAATTTTAATCCCATGAACATATTCCACTAATGGATTTGAAGCTTAGGATGCCCTCTTTCAAACAGTCAAAGTGGAATTTTTGTTTGACTTTTATTTTGGGAGAAGGCCTCTCTTGAACATGACTGAAAAATGGCAAAAACTTGCCATATTTGGAAACCCTAATTTTCCCAAAATGGTAAGTTTTGATTTTCTTGATTCTTGATGATTCCTCCATCATTTCTTGATCAAATTTTGTCCATTGACTCCTTGTAACATCAATTTAATGATTTTTACCTCAAAAGGTCAGGAGTTGACTTTTTCCTACGCACAATTGACTTCTCCCCAATTTCTTGCTTTTCAAGTAACTGGCCAATTGAAGATCTTCTTAAATGATTCAATGGATGATTTTTCAACCCTAGACACTTGACATCATGTTGAAAAAAATGAGATCAAGTTTGAACCAAAATTTCATTAAGAAGCTCCATTAATCAGAAACCCTAATTCTAGCCCCTTTTGTTAGGAGGTGTATCACTGCTTTAATTCTCTGATCAATCCTTCTCTTTCTAAGACTTGAAGAATCATTTGAGATCTTGTGGGATGTTAATGACCCTTTGAACATTGTTGAGAAGCCATGTGATCCTTACCTTGCTTTTGGATGATCATCAATTCCACCAATCATTGATCACATGCACTATACCTCTAGCCTTGAGTGTTATGCTTCAATTTTTATGCAAAGATGTGGAAATAGGTATGCAATATGATATGCTAAATGCCATGAAATGAGAGAGAAAATTTTGGGGTGTTACAGCTGCCCCTATTCAATCACTGTAGACCTGAATGAATGATAGCAATGGCTTTCAGATGTTCAAGGTATGGAGGGATTGAATACTCGAATAACTCGGAAAATTTGCACTCTATGGATAGATGAAATAAGTTAAGAAGAATGGCATTCTTGGATTACAAGGAAACAGAGATGAGACCATCGTACTTAGATAGAATCAGATGAAATGAGATCATCATACTGAGACAAAATCCATAGGGATGAGATCATCGTACTTAGATGAAAACTCAAAGATACAAAACCATTGTACTGAAACGGAATCGAAGCAACATGAAACCATCGTACATAGACGGAATCAACAAGGATGGGATCATCGTACTTAGATGAGATCAATAACACAAGATCGTTGTACTGAAACGGAAACGAGGAAATGAGACCATCGTACTTACACGAAATCAACAAAGACGAAATCATCGTACTTAGATGAAATCAAACGACACGAGACCGTTGTACTGAAACGAAAACGAGGAAATGAAACCATCGTACTTAGACGGAATCAACAGGATGAAATCATCGTAATTAGATGAAATCAAACGAAACGAGACCATTGTACTGAAACGGAAACGAGAAAATGAAAATATTATATGTAGATGCAATCAACAAAGATGAAATCAATGTACTTAGATGAAATCAAAAGATACGAGACCGTTGTACTGAAAAGGAAACGATGAAATGAAACCATCGTACTTAGACGGAATCAACAGGATGAAATCATCGTAATTAGATGAAATCAAACGATACGAGACCGTTGTACTGAAACGGAAACGAGGAAATGAAACTATTGTACTTAGATGCAGTCAAGAAAGATGAAATCAATGTACTTAGATGAAATCAAAAGATACGAGACCGTTGTACTGATAAGGAAACGAGGAAATGAAACCATCGTACTTAGACGGAATCAACATGATGAAATCATCGTACTTAGATGAAATCAAACGACACGAGAACGTTGTAATGAACCAAAAACGAGAAAATAAGTCCATTGTACTTAGACAGAATCTACAAAGATTAAATCATTGTACTATGATGAAATCAAACGACAAGAGACTGTTGTACTGAAACGGAAACGCAAAAATGAGAAGTATTGACTGATAGGAGTAACAATGCTAAGGAATGAACTCGACATTCTTTGTGAGGATACTTCGATATGATTGAAGAAATGATGTTTCGGGTTTTGTGCAAGGTACCAAAACTAGCTTATGCTTCGTATGCATACATTTGAATATTCCATGGTGTAATGCTCCATAATGATAGAAATGCTACGCTTTTTTGAGGATGCAAATGTAATGATGATTACTAGATACAAATGCTAAGGTATTATCTTGATGAGGAGGTAACAGGTATCCCTGGTATCTTTACTAGGGAAGAAATAATCACTGCATTGATTTAATGAATCCCTGTGGGAAAAAGAAACTCCGCGGGAGGATAGTGTTAGTGACACACCGGCTCTGAATTGCTATCAATGCCAAAAATAAATTGGACTTTGAGAAATTGGAGAACTCCGACCCTGTTGGGGAGAGTCTCAACTGGAAATAATCCTATTGGGAGGTAAGTCACCCGTAGAACTCCGTTGGGCAAGTAATAAACTTCTGACCTGGTTGAGGAAAGAATTTGTTGACACTCTGGTGAGGAAGCAATCGGTCGCGGAAGCACTTAGATACAAAGTCCTCTATTTAGGGAATATATGCCAATGAAGATTGGACTTTTATTGGGGAAGACTACAAACAATGTTGTGCAAGAAGGAAAACCATCTGCTTCTCACTATCTTTACTACCTCTAGGGAATAATAAACCTTCATGTACTGATGGGGACAAGAAGACTCTCGTGGGGGAATACCTCCCTTTTAGGGGAGGACTCTCTGCTTGGGGAGAAAACCATCATCCTTCTGTTGTTCGTTGGGGAAGATTTCAATTTCCAACACTTCTAGGGATAATGGAGAACATCAATGAGAATGCTTCCTGCTAAAGATAAGAATTTTAGTCACCTCTTGCTGGGGATGAGAGATACAAAGCATCTCGTGTTGGGGATGAGAGATGGTGAAACCTTTCTGCTTGGGAAGTATCAAAACTCTTCTTGCTTCTCTACCAAAGAAGAAATGGTCTGATAAGACCTGCCGAGGACTCTTGCTCAATGGTCTGCTGAGGAATAACTTCTTAATGTTCTTCTGTGCCAACAATGACTTTGTCCAACACCCATACCTGCATGTTAGTTAACACAACTGATAGTACCTGTAAAAAAGAGAGTTAGTTTGGCCCGTGGTCCCCAGGTTCATGGTATGAGTCACCATCCCTGTTACTTAACAAATCAGATTCTTGTCAAGTGTTTTTACTCTTATGCATGTATTACAAAGCATCCATGTATTCGCAATGCAATATTTATCACCATTTGTTGGACGTTTTTGCAATCAATCAATGGTAAATAAAAACAAAAACACATGAGCACAATTTGAATGAAATGGTACTTTTATTGATTGAAAAGTAGCCATAAACAAGCATCACACCAGGAAGCAATCCCTAGGAAGAGGAAATTGCACAAAGGGAAATAAACTATCCTAATGGAAATATGGAAATCAGGTCTCATCAAGCTCCAACCCGACTATGACTCGTATGTCCTCTAAACTCCCTGCATGCTTCGCTTTTGAGGGAGACAATTGGTCTGATTCTTAACCCTTGAATTATCCTTGATTGTATATGATGAATCACAGATCTCGCAAATCATAGTTGTTTGTTTCAATCCCTTTTTTTGCGTGGATCGCTCTTTTGGGTTTTCGATCCACCGGGATACCCTTTTTTTCCTGAGTTGTCCGATGTGGCTTTTCAACTCAGTGGGTGTACATTTTTTTGTTTCTTTCCCTAACTTTTTCCCGAGCCTTTTATTCAGTTTTTTGCTTGCCGGGACGCCCCTTTTTTCCTGGAATTTTTATTCTGTTTTTGTCCAGTGGGTCTCTTTATACGAAGTATTTTCTAACTGCATCTGCGTTGACAGGGGATAAGAAATCTTCTCCATCCATGGTTGTTAACATTAAGGCTCCACCCGAGAAAACATTTTTAACCAAAAATGGTCTTTCATAGTTGGGTGTCCACTTGCCCCTGTGATCTGTTGGAGGAGGAAGGATCCTTTTCAGCACTAAGTCACCGGATATGTAAAGTTGAGGCCGCACTTTCTGGTCGAACGCCCGCTTCATTCTCCTTTGATACAATTGTCCATGGCATACATAATCTAATTGTTTCTCTTCAATGAGGCTTAACTGATTGAATCTGGATTGGAGCCATTCAGCTTCATCAAGCTTAACATCCATCATTATCCTTAAAGAAGGAATCTCAACTTCAATTAGTAGGACTGCCTCCATACCATACACAAGCGAGAATGGGGTTGCCCTTGTTGAGGTGCGCACAGATGTTCGATAGCCATGCAACGCGAATGGAAACATCTCATGCCAATCTTTATACATTACAACCATCTTATATACAATCTTTTTGATGTTTTTGTTGGCCGCCTCGACGGCGCCATTCATCTTCGGGCGGTACGGCGAAGAGTTGTGGTGTTCGATCTTGAAATCCCGACACAGTTCTGCCATCATCTTGTTGTTAGGATTAGAATCATATTCAATATCGACAAATGATATCCCTCTTTATAAATCAAGCTACCACTTGTTTAGTGACATTAGCATATGATGTCACTTCTACCCACTAGGTGAAGTAATCAATGGCAACCAGGATGAAGCAGTGAATGTTAGAAGCGGTAGGTTCGATCTTTCCAATAATATCGATACCCCACATCGCGAAGGGCCAAGGTGAATACATGACGCTCAATGGATCAGGAGGCACATGCACCTTATCAGCATAAATTTGACATTTGTGGCATTTGCGGGAGTATTTGCAGGAATCAGACACCATGGTGATCCAATAATACCCCGGTCTTAGCAGATTCTTTGCCATAGCATGTCCTCCAAAATGGGTACAAAAGGATCCCTCGTGAACTTCTTGCATTAACGTGTCTTTTTCATGTCTATCCACGCATCTGAGCAAGACCATGTCGAAGTTCCTTTTATAAATCACATCATCCTGATTTAAGAAGAACCTGCCTGCCAACCTCCTAAGGGTCTTCTTATCTTTGTTAGATGCCCCTGCTGGGTATTCTTGAGATTTTAAGAATCATTTGATATCATATTACCAGGTTTTGTCATCATCAGCACCTTCAACTACAAACACATATGTCGGTCTATCAAGATGAGACACCTCAATTTTGGGAAGATAATTCTCTTGGTGTACCTTGATCATGGAGGATAAGGTTGCCAAAGAATCAACAAATTGATTCTCGTCTCGATGTACATAATGCAGTCTGAGCTTCGTAAATAATGTCAACAACCTTTGGGTATAGTCCCTGTAAGAGATCAAATGTGGCTGATGGACGAGCCACTTTCCGTTAACCTGATTTATAACCAAAGTTGAATCATCAATGATATTGAGGGTCTTAATTCACAAATTAATCGCCTCCTTTATCCCCATTATACAGGCTTCATATTCTTCTTCAATGTTGGTGCATTCGAAAGTCAACCGGGCAGTGAAGGGCATATGAAATCCCTCTGGTGAAATAATAAATGCACAAACTCCACTACCATTCATGTTAACAACCCCGTCGAACATCAGACTCCATTTGGATTCAGGGTCTGGCTCCTCCTCCGGGAGTGGTTCTTCACAATCTTTCGATTTGAGGAACATGATGTCTTCATCAGGGAACTCAAACCTCATTGGTTGGTAATCCTCAATCAGTTGTTGGGCCAGATAATCTGATAATACACTCCCCTTGATAACTTTCTGCGAAGTATACTAGATGTTGTATTCAGTTAAGATCATTTGCCACCGAGCCACTCTTCCGATAAATGATGGCTTTTCAAAGATGTATTTGACGGGGTCCATCTTGGAAATCAATAAGGTGGTATGAGTCAACATGTATTGTCTTAGTCGGAGAGCAGCCCATGCCAAAGCGCAACAAATTTTCTCGAGCAGCGAGTATCTTGTCTCACAGTCCGTAAACCTTTTGCTTAGGTAGTATATTGCATGCTTTTTTTGACCAGACTCATCATGCTGACCCAATACGCAACCCATTGATCCCTCTAGCACTATGAGGTACATGATCAAAGGTCTCCCCGACACTAGAGGTATGAGGATTGGAGGTTCTTACAAATACTCCTTAATTTGGTCGAACACCAATTTACAATCATCACTCCACTTGATGGCCTGATTATATCTTAAGAGTTTTAAGATTGGTTCGCATGTAGCCGTTAGGTTAGATATGAATCGTGCAATGTAGTTCAATCTTCCTAAGAAGCCACATACTTCTTTCTCAGTTCTAGGCTCAGGCATCTCCTAAATTGCTTTCACCTTCGCAGGGTCGACCTCAATCCCCCTTTCATTTACAATAAAGCCCAGCAACTCTCCAGAGCGCACCCTGAATGTATACTTGTTCGGGTTGAGCCTCAATCTGAACTTCCACAACATATCAAACAACTTGACCAATTTGACTAAGTGTTCCTCTTATGTTTGTGACTTTGCGATCATACCATCGACATAGACCTCAATCTCGGGATGAATCATATCATGGAAAAGAGGCATCATTGCTCGTTGGTATGTTGCCCCAACATTCTTCAAACCAAACGACTTTAATTTGTAACAAAAGGTGCCTCATGGGTAATGAAAGTAGTTTTCTCCATGTCATCTGGCGACATTTTGATTTAATTGTAGCCTGAAAAGCCATCCATGAAGGAAAACACAGAAAATTGGGTTGTATTGTCAACTAGCATGTCGATATGTGGCAACGGGAAGTCATCTTTAGGACTTGCCCTGTTCAAGTCTCGATAATCCACACACATTCTAATCTTGCCATACTTTTTAGGAACCGGTACAATGTTTTCAAGCCACGGAGGTTAACTCGTCACAGCCAAGAATCTGGCATCAAATAGCTCTTGAACTTCTTCCCTTATTTTTATTGCCATGTCAGGTTGAGTTCTTCTCAGTTTCTATTTCACCGGCGGGCAGTCCTCTCGGAGTGGCATCTTGTATACTAAGATATTGGTGTCCAACCCTGGCATATCCTGGTAAGACCAGGAGAAGATGTCAACATATTCACGGAACAGGGAAATCAACTGGCTCTTTACAAATTCTTCCAAAGCAACCCCGATCTTGACTTCTTTCTTGTCCTCTTCGGTTCCCAGGTTCACCACCCCAATGGTCTCTTCATAAGGCTGAATCACCCTTTCCTCTTGCTTCAGCAATCTGGCTAATTCATCGGGTAATTCACAATATTCTTCACCTTCCTCGTCGGCTAGGTAAATAGGATTGTCGAAGTCATATTGAGCCATAGCAGGATCGTCACCGATGAGATCCGATAGGGTACATCTGCATGAATGATGATTCATGCTAGATTTTAGAAAGATTAGGAGACATGGAAAAACATACATTGCCATTTATTTTGAAAATGAAATAAAAAGGAAATTCAAAGAACACCATGAATGAATTCCAAAACATTATTTTTTATTAATGATTGTATTATTGCATTATGAAAAATGAACTCTCATAAGGATCTACTATGCCCCGGGCAAGACATAGAGCTTTCATACAAAGAATGAAAACACAAAAATATTCCTCCTTTTGTTGAGTGACAGAGACAATTCCTTCAGATGACCAATTATAGAGTTCGGCACCTGGGACACATGGCTTTATCCACTCATCCAATTCGCAGTCACTATCAACTATTTCCTCTTGCACAACACAGATGTTGCCATGATCTAACCAAACGGCACCTGTGAAAGTAATCGGGCCTTTTCGACCTCTAGCACTCTGACTTGACATTAGTTGACCAGGATTATAACTAATCCCAAAAATGTCTTATTTCTTTGGGACTTCAACCATCTTTCCCCATCCTTCTTTCACACATGATTCCAACATTTTCAAGGCCTGCTTGTAGGACGAGATAAACACCCCCTTCTTCTTTTCCTCTAAAAGAGAAGCTGATGATGACGTAGCCTAAGTTCGGACCGGCTTAAAGGCTTGACAAGGAGTATCAACAATCTCGTCGTCCATCTCCACATACTTGAATGAAGATAGATGGCTGATGAAAATATCTTCCTCCCCACACATCGTAACAATCTGTCCTTCCTAGACGAACTTGAGCTTTTGGTGGAGAGTTGAAGACACAACTCCGGCAGCATGGATCTAGGGACTTCCAAGAAAACAGCTATAAGTGGGTTAGATGTCCATGACATAAAAGGTTTTATTGAATATCTGTGGTCCTACCTTAATTGGTAATTCAACTTCTCCGAACACATACCTTTTGGAGCCATCAAATGCAATGACTATCAAGTCACTCGGCTTTAGCACTACACCTTCATAGTCCAACTTAATCAATGCTTTCTTTGGAAGTACGTTCAACGATGATCCTGTGTCCACAAGCACGTGAGGGAGTACAACCCCCTTACATTCCATAGAAATCTGTAGAGCCCTGTTATTCCTATGTCCCTCAGTGGTCAGATCCATATTTTTAAACCCTAAACCATGGTTAACATTCACACTTGAAACGACCGTCTCAGGTTGGTTTACCGATATGTCTTGTGGTACGTACGCATTGTTTAGGATCCTTAGCAAAGATTTCTTGTATGAGTCTGAGCACATCGATAAAGACAAGATCAAAATCCTCGAAGGAGTTTGCTGCAAATGATTAACTATCTTGTAGTTGCTCCTTTTGATGATCCTAAAAAATTCCTCAGCTTCTTTGTCGAATGTGATGTCAGGTTCTGTAACGGAAGCATCATTAGTTACTGTTTTCTTCCCATTTTCTCTTGCTTGGGCGTCTGCACTATCCCTTGGTGGCACCACACTGTTGTCGCTACTAGGATTTTCATCCTAATACAAACGCGAAAGTGGCGCGGAAAAGTTAGAGTCGTCAGCCAGACATTTTTATCCCGAAGGAACGGGAAAGGTAATGCTGCACAAACCTGAGGAAGAAGGAAAGGACAAGGTCCTGTGAACCAAAGATCTGGGTTCAGGAGTCGGTTACGACATGGGAAGGTATTAGCACCCCAGATCGTCCACCATACCCGACGGGATCCACACTTGTTTATTCATTTCGAAGGGTAAGGAATAAGATGATGCTGAACAAAAGAACTGCTAACTGGAAATGGAAATGAGGAAGGGAACTGGAAAATTAGAACTAAAAGGAACGGGAAAAATGTAGGGAAAATAAAGAGTTTGCTCGAACGGAACCTACCCCGCTGCCTACGTACCTCATTGGGAATATAAGGATCAGAGTCGACGTAGTTCGTCTAACTAAGGCGGGAACTATTTGTGTTTTTATGCGTTGGAACTACTTATGTCTATGCTTAGGTGTTGTAGGCTTGCCTTGAACGAGTGCGTTTACAGTCTTGAAAATGAGACAAGTCATCGCAAGTTCGCGTTGAGAGTGAGTGAGGTGAGAAAATAATTCCCGAAGGAAATGACGATTCTTCTTTGTTGTTTTTGTCTTTTAGATAAGTGTTTTCATTTATTGTTTGTGAACCTTCTCGTACTAAGACTTATTCATCGTGGTAGATGACTTACACCTCGCCCCGAGACAGGACGTGCATAAGTAACCCACGGAAAAGTCTCCTGTCGTACGAGAATATCAACCTTTATTAGGTGTCTTTTAACCTTTCTTTATGAGATGAGAAAGAGAAAGCAAATTGAACCAAAAGGCAAAGAGTCTAAGGGGAAGACTAAGATCCTAGTGTTATCATGCATGGATGAACCTAGGTTAGTGGAGTTTCTATCCTGATGAAAAGGAAAAGAGAAACAAAGGGGAAATAGAATATAACTTACTTCCCAGTGAAGTTAAGTCGATTCTAACAAGGGATTAACATGAAGTTGTGAGAAAAACTAACAAACACAAGTATGAAAGGTATAAAGAAAGTAAAAAGAATAAGTTGTGAGGAACTTACCTTAACCTCCCTACAAAACAAAGGTTATTATTGCATATTATTTAAAATAAAAAGGCAAACAAAGTACCAATTAAATCCTAATGGGCCTAGGACCTAAACTAGACTCAATCATAGGTTTAATGGGCCTAAAAGAGATGCAATGCAAAATTCAGCAGCTTATTACAGCTACTAAATGCACAAACAGCAATGAAATGCAATGAACAATGCACATAGCTTTTTACAGCTCACAATCAGCATGCAAAACAGGTGTAAAAAGTGAGAGAATGCAACAATCAGCATACATTTTGCAGCTACTTCATAAACAAACAAATATGAAATGCAAAAGGTAGATTTGGTTATTTTCATTTTTTATGCACAAATCAATGGCAAATGCACAATTAACATGGACAAATGCAACATGATCATAGATCAATGAACATGATTATTTGAAACATGACTATGAATAATGAGTGATTATGGAAGGATGCACCAAATGATCAATATGCAACAAGCATGCATTTCAAGTATGGCACATAAACACATGGATATGGATTATGAACACATATAAAAAATTAACACAATGAATCATGCAACTTGATGCAAAAATCAAAATTGAATGAATATGCAAATGTGATCAAAATGCAAACCAAATGCAAGCATATACATATATTTTTGATTATGTATTTTCAAGAATGAAACAAACAATATGTGATGCAATGATGCGTATGAGTTAATGAGACATGCAAGGGATGCAAAAACAGAATGTAACATAATCGTTTACATGCTAAATAATGCATTGAACATAGCAACCATATGATCTAAATCACTTTATGCTCTAATGAACAAATAAACACAAAATATGTAAAAGGAACGGAAACATGTCGAAACGACTCGAGACGATGGAATGAGATACCAAAAGCGGTCTTAAAAATTCCCTAAAATCATGATCTATCACTATATGAATGATCAAGACACAATTCAATGCAAACATGTAAAGAAACAAAACATTTTTCCACTTTTCAACAACGTTAACTGGTTAACTCTATAGGTTAACCGATTAACGCCAAAAAAATTTCAAATCCATGGCATTTTTCAACGTGTTAACCGGTTAACACTGAACAGGAAGGTGAAAAAAAATGAGAAATAAGCACTTATGGTCATGAACTTACTTCTAAGGACCCCTAACACATACATGAACATGTTAATACGAATTTTCTACTTAAATAAGGTTTTCTAACACCTATTAGGACCTAGATTAAGGTACGGATCTAGCTTCCAACAATTGAAATGCATAAATTGCATTCAAAACGAAATTGAACGGTAAAATGCAAACGAAATGATAAACATGAAAAGAATGCCTTAACGGTGAGATGAAGAGAATAAGTTAAAGAAAAAGCAATTTTAGATCACCAACCTACGAAGCAGAGGATTTCTTCGGTGATTGTTGCGATGTATCGGAATGCAAACGAAGAAGAAAATCGAAGATCCTCGAATGAAAAGTGGGAGAATTGAGAGAGAAATGAGAGATTGAAGATGAAAATGGTGAAAAATGAAGTTCCAACCCTTTTCTTTGGAATGATTAGGGTTTATAAAATGTGTAGGTTTGGCATGAGACTAAGTTAGGAGCTTGCTTGGGCATTAGGTTAGGTATGGAGTTAGGGTTTGATTAGTTAGGGTTAGTGTGAGTTCTAGAATATTCCTTGGAATATTCCTTGGAATATTCCTTGGAATATCCCTTGGAATATCCTATAAGAGTCTAGAATGTGGTAGACACTTCTAGTCAATGGAGTGAAAAATGTGAAGTGTGAAATGAAATTGGAGGGAAATGAATGAAGAAAAAAAATGTGGAGGGAAGTGGAAACCAACCAGTTTTTGAACAATTTTCCCCATTTTTCACACCCGTTAACCGGTTAACGAAATTAAAATTTCAATTCTCCTTTTCTTTGGATACACTTCATGGAATTGGCTTGGATTATTTTTTTGTAGTGTTATTTTCTTCTCCTTGAGCTCCAAACTTGATAAGCCTTTTCCAATCACATGCCTCATGCATATGCAAATGCTCATGATTTATTATTATTTTTTTATTTAATGCGACGCGATGACGGACGATCATGCAAAATGACGAAGCATAAACAAATTGAGGTTGGTAATAAATTAAAAGGGCAAATTTTAGGGTATTACAACTGCCCTTATTCAATCATCTGTAGACCTGAATGGATGATAGCAATGGCTTTTAGACCTTTGAGGTATGAAGTGATTGAATACCCGAATAAACCGGAAAATTTGGACTGTGGGAATGGAAAGGGATCGAGAAGAGAATATCATTATTGGATGACAAATCAACACATGGGATTGACCTTTGACAGGACAAAAGGGATGAGTTCATCGTACTTAGATGGTAACTCAAAGGAAACGAGACCATCGTACTTAGACGTAATCGGGAATGAAACCATTGTATTGAAACAAAATCAGAAGGAATGGAACCGTTGTGCTTAAACGATAACCTGAAACGTGATTGTTGTACTTAAACTGAGACGAAAGAACGAGGCCATTGTACTTAAATGGGAGCTCGACACCACGAAACCATTGTACTTAAATAGAATCATAGACCTGAAATCATCGTACTTAGATAAAGTCAAGGAAAACGGGATCATTGTACTTAAATGATTACCCACGACGCGACCGTTGTACTTAAACGGAGACGCGAAAAAGGGGAGACTGTTGTACTTAAACAAGACTCAACTAGGGAACCATTGTACTTAAATGGAACACCCGAAAGGAGAGGGATCGTTGTACTTAAACGAGAGCCCGAAACGCGGCCGTTGTACTTAAACGGAGACGCGGAAATAATGAGACAATTGTACTTAAACAAGACTCAAAGACGAGACCATTGTACTTAAATGGGATCGTTGTACTTAAAAGAGAGCCCAAGACGCAACCGTTGTACTTAAACGGAGACGTGGAAACAATGAGACTATTGTACTTAAACAAGAATCAACTGGGGAACCATTGTAATTAAATGGGACACCTAAAAGGAGAGGGATCGTTGTACTTAAACGAGAGCCCGAGACGCGACCGTTGTACTTAAACGGAGACGCGGAAACAATGAAACTGTTGTACTTAAACAAGACTCAAAGATGAGACCATTGTACTTAAATGGAATCGAGGAATGGGATCGTTGTACTTAAACGAGAGCTTGAGACGCGACCGTTGTACTTAAACGGAGACGCGGAAACAATGATACTGTTGCACTTAAACAAGAATCAACTGGGGAACCATTGTACTTAAATGGAACACCCGACGAAAGGAAAGTAGATCGTTGTACATAAACAACGACTCGCTTGGAGATGTCAAACAAGACTTGGGTAGAAATAACCACACCGGGAAATGAATTTGGCATTCTGTGGGGATATACTTCAGGTTGTTTGAAGAACATTGTTTTGGGCTTTTGTGCAAGGTACCAAAACTGGCTTATGCTTCGCATGTATATGTTTTAATTTTTCTATGGCGTAATGCTCAATAATGATGGAAATGCTACGCGTTTGAGGATGCAAATATAATGATGATTACTAAATGAAAATTCAAGGGACCTCCTGGCGAGGAGACAACAGGTATCCCAGGTAGCTTCTATGGGAAGAACCAATTTCTGCATTGATTGTGGTGAATCCCTGTGGAACATCCGACTCTGCGGGGAATAAGCAACTCCATGGGGAGATAGTGTTAATGACACACCGGCTCTGAACTTCCGTTCTTGCCAAAAATAAATTGGACTTTGAGATTGGAGAACCAAGATCCTATTGAGGATGAACTTGACTTGGGAGACAAACTACCCGTTAAACTCCGTTGGGGAAATGATATCCTTCTAACTCGGCTGGGTAGAAGGACATGTTGGTACTCTTCCGAGGAAGAGACCAGCTGCTTGGGGAAGAGATCTGCTGGGGACCCCTCAAATAGACCCCTTCCTGCTTGGAGAAGAGATGCCAATGAGGGTTGGACTTTGTTCGGCAAACCTGCTAGGAAAGAGGTAGCCATTACTGGGTAGAGAAGAGAATTCAAGCTCTTCTATATCTTGCCTCTGTTGGGGAATGATGAATTTTCACGTGCTGACGGAGATGAGAAAACTCTTGTTAGGGAATATTCCTTTGTTGAAGGAGGGCTCTCTTCTTTATGAGAATGTTTGACTTTTTCCAATTCTGATCTACTAGGGACAATGGAGAATCCTGCTGGGTGACATTTCATGCTGACGCTGAGAGTCTTGAATCGTCTCTGGCTGTGGATAAAGAGATCATGACATCCTTCCGTTCGAGGAATATCTTTCCTTTAGCCGCTATACTGGGGGTATAAGGCTTCCCGTACTGGGGAAGGCCTTTCGTTTCTAATCCCACTAGGGAGGAGAAGACTCAGCTGAGGATATTTCCTGTTGGAAATAAGGTTTTAATCACCTCTTGCTGGGAGTGAGAGGTAGAAGTGGAAGGCGTCCTCTGTTGGGGATGAGATACTGATACTCTCTTGCTTGGGAATTATCGTTCTTTTCTGTGTTACTATGTTGGAAATGTGATAATCTGACTAGACTTGCTAAGGAGACATGCTTCAAGAACTGCCAAGGAAAAGGCCTCTCGAAGCTCTGTGCCTGAGATGGCTTTTGTTGGCAACGCCTGTACCTGCTTGTTAAAGAACACAACTAATAATATCTGTGAAATAGAGAGTTAGTTTTTCCTGCATGCCCCAGGGTAATGGTCTGAATCCATCTCCCGTCACTCAACACATCAGATACGCGTCAGATGTTCTTAATCTCCTGCATGAGTTGTAAGGCATTCATATATTTACAAAGCAGTATTTATCATAATTTGTTGGACGTTTTTTCAATCAATCAGCGGTAGATGAAAAACAAAAACTTGTGGAAAAAAATTTGACTGAAATTATGCTTTTATTAATTGAAGAATGGCCATGAATATGCATTACTCGGGAAGCAACCCATGGAAAGAGGAAATTGCACAAAAGGAAATTAAATTATTCTAATGGCAATGTGAAAAATAAATTATCATCAAGCTCCGACCCGACTATGACTTGTATGTCTTCAAGACTCTCCGCTCGCTTCGCTTTTGAGGGAGAGATTGAATTGATCTTCAACCTTCGTATCTCCTTTGATTGTAAACGACGGATCACATATCTCGCAGATCACAACAGTTCGTTTTAGTCCCTCTTTTGTGTGGACCTCCCTTTCGGGTTTTCAATCCACCGGGATACCCTTTTTTCCTGAGTTGTCCAATGCGGCTTTTCAACTCAGCAGGTGTACATCTTTTCAGATACTCCCTAACTTTTTCCGAGCCTTTTATTCTGTTTTTGGCTCGTCGGGATGCCCATTTTTGTCTGGACCTTTATTCAGTTTTTTGCCTATCGGGTCTCTTTTATATGAAGTATTTTCTCACTGCGCCTGTGTTGACAGGGGATTAGAAGTCTTCACCATCCATGGTTGTTAGCATCAATTCTCCGCCCGAGAAGACCTTTCTAACCACGAATGGACCTTCATAGTTGGGTGTCCACTTGCCCCTATGATCGTTATTAGGAAGAAGAAACCTTTTCAGCACCAGGTCGACTGGTATGTACCGTTGAGGCTGTACTCTCTTGTCGAAAGTCTGTTTCATTTGTCGCTGATACAATTGTCCATGGCATATAGCTGCTAGGCATTTCTCTTCAATGAGGCTCAGCTGGTTGTACCTGGCTTGGACCAACTCAACTTCGTCAATCTTGAAGTTAATCATTATTCGCAGCGAGGGGATCTCGGCTTCAACCAGTAGGACTGCCTCCATACCGTATACAATTGAGATTGGGGTTGCCCAAGTCGAAGTACGCACCGACGTCCGGTACCCATGCATTGAAAATGGTAACATCTCATGCCAATATTTGTATGTCACAACCATCTTCTGCACTATCTCTTTTATGTTATTATTGGCCGCCTCGACAGTGCCATTCATCTTCGGGCGGTACGGCACATCGTTGTGATGATTGATTTTGAATTCCCAACACAAGTCTTCCATCATCTTGCTGTTAAGATTAGAACCATTATCAGTAATGATTCTTTCAGTAATTCCGTACTGGCAGATGATATCTGTCATACCTCAAAAATTTTCCTCCCATTTCCTCAACTTTTTGCATATCATTTAGCCTACATAAATTCATAAAATAACAAAAAACATTGCATCATGTGTATCATAGCTGAGGTATAGGCATGTGATCTTTGATTGGAGCAATTGAAGGCTATAAAAAGGATACCAAAAGGGTACAAAGCTTCTCAACCTTGTGCAAAGGGTTCACAACATCCCATAAGTCTTCATTTGAAGCCACAAGCCATGGAAAGATTTGAATTGATCAGAGGAGGCAAGCAATGCAACATCTCCTAATGAAAGGGGACAAATTAGGGTTTCACATCTACTGGGCTTCTCCGTGAAATTTTGATTCAAAGTGGATTCCATTGTCTTATATGTGATGTCAAGTGCCTAGGGTTCAAATTTCATCCATAGAAACATTTTGGAAGAGGTTCAATTGGCCAGATGACTGAAAATTAGGAATTTGGGGAAAAGTCAACCATGCTGAAGAAAACGTTAACTCCTGACTTTTTGAGATCAAAATCATGAAATTAGGGTTACAAGGATCCTATGGTTCAAATTTGAACAAGAAATAATAGAGTAATCAAGAGAAATCAAGTAAACCAAAACTTACCATTTTTGGAAAATTAGGGTTTCCAAAAATGGCAAGTTTTGGCCATTTTTGCGGCATCTTCAAGAGAGGCTTTCTCCCAAAATATAAGGGTTATAAAAATTCTACTTTGAGTCAATTAAATAGGGAATCCTAAGCTTCAAATCCATAGGTGGAACTCTTTCATAGCATCAAAATTGAGTGAGATATGATCATTCAAAGTTGGTGCAAATCAAGGCAAGCTAGGTGGTGGGTCACAATGCAAGTCAATTCTCTCCATGTTAGAGGCCTCAAATTAATTTTCTTTTAACTACAAAGTTGTTCATTTCCATGTTTACAAAAACTTTAATGTTCAAATATTTTTCATCTGATCAAAGGAATGAGAGCTGTGGGAAGGCAAAGAAAGGAGGTTCAAACTGAAAGCTTGCAGGGCATCTTGCCAAGTCAAGGGCAGGCAATGCAGGCTAAGTTTGCAGCATCATTGCATGAAATTCAATGGTTATTTTGAGTGTCTTATCCATTTTCCCTTGTCATCAACATCAAACATGCAGCATGAAGTTACCTCTTCAAATTGATCACAAGAACTTCATCATTTAGTGCCTTGTCTCAAAAGCAATCATCAATGGAAGATCATCATATCAAATCTGCTTACTTGATGCATAAGGCATTGCATTGTAAAGATGTTTCCAAGTTCAGTCAACATTTAATTACCATTTAACATAGTGGTATCATAGGGCATTGCATTTAAACAATTGCAAGAGATCATATGGCTGCAGGATCAGAATAATTACCATGAACTTCATAGGGAGCAAGCAAGGAGATGGCATTTCATTTCAAACTGCATTGGATCAATTCAATTCTACTGCACTTCATTAAGTCTCATCTTAACAAGCATGAACATCACTGCTTACAATTAAACTTCCTCATCTTCATAACTCGCTTCAACTCGAGCATAACCAACTTCCACTCACCTTAACAAACCCTCTAACCAACTTGACTCAGTTAACTGCACTTCCAACTATTAACTGAGTTGTTTAAGAGTGTAACCAAGGTTATATATAGGATTAACCACATCTGGATCAAGAACCACTTCCATTTGCAAAAATCAAATCCAAATACTCTGATTTTTCTCTCTGCAATTTGAAGAATTTCCTTCTGCATTTTGCTTTGAGGAGGCACCATTCTCCATCAATCTTCTTCATTCTTCTTCAGTTCATCACCATCATGGCATTGAGATTAAGATCCATGGATTCCATAGTTTGATTCTCTAAGGATCAGCCACTGCATCTTCTTTGTTGCATTGCATTTTGGATCAGATCATCATCAATCTCATCAATTCAGGATTGAGGTTCATCCAATCATCTTCATCATCAAGTGTTGCACAACTTCCATGGATTTTGTAGCTTGAAGCTTCGAGAACACAACTCTGCAAATTCTCTGCTTCAACTCAGTTCTTCTCAAGAAGCCACATTTAGAGTGTTTATTTCATTCTCTGAGGATCAAGAGCAATAACAAGAAGTTATTGGACTCTCCTCTCTGTCCTTCTTCAACATTGAATACCCTGCATTTCCAAGTTTTTTTACATCAAAATTCCATTGCACGATATTGCTAATTTTATGCCTGTTTCATTTTGATTGGAAGTTTACTAGAAGCATGGATTCTTTGGCTAGTTGATAGGCCTCTTAGAGGCGTAGTTGCAGTTTTCAGGTTGATTTTGTTAGATTCGATCCAGCTTGTTCTTGCACGGAAAATGAAAATCAATGCTAGATTAGTGATGTAGGAAGCGTGAGGATTCTACTGATGGTCTTAGATGGCCTGTTCATGGTGATTTCAGGAAGCCCTAGGTCAGGGGTGACCGGAGAAGATGTTCCGGAGGTCACTTCCGGTCATCTGAACAGTGTCCTAGATTTAAATGCAAGAACATGTCATAGCCCTTAGAATTAGATCATCCAACGCTCACCCAATTGCCAACAATTAAATGAAAACGTGCCATGCACGTGTTTGACTTTGTGAAAAAAATAGTCAGAGTGTTTTACAGACCTCCCTTGAGTGCGTCCTAGGCCCAATGCAATGATTTTCAATACTTTTGGCACCTCCCTGGCCCAATACAAATCAGTCCACTTCAATTTATTTTATTTCTTTTTTTCATTTTAATTCATTTTCATTTATGGTTTATTAAAAATAGAAAAACCTCATAAAACATTTCCCAATTAATTCATGAGAGATCCATGAATTTTTCTCTAATTTTCCATTATTTTTGTTCTTATTTTTCATTTGTATTTTAGTCAGAATTAATTTCTCATTTGAATTAATTCTATTTTTCTCATTTTTTGACCTATCATCTTATATACTTTCTTTCTCCCAAACCATAAAACAATAATGGACCATTTTTTTGCATTAACCAGTAGACTCATCAAAGTTACTCACCATATTTTTGCTTTAACTTTTAGGTCCCTTTAAACCATGTTTTGAGCCCTTGCCTTCATATACATGTCCATAAACCCTAATTTACTTACCTACACCATTTGAGCACTCAAAAATGGGATTTTTTCTGAGATTTTTTGTATGCAATTCATTCTCTGGATTTTGTATTCAAGTGCCAATTTTCATAATTTTGCATGATCATTTGCTATTTTTTTGGTTGCTTGGTTCACAAATCATGTTTTTGGTCCTCCCATTCCTTTCCTTTGATCCCATTAGTGTAAAACTTTTATGCTATTTCTTTGAGGTCTTAAACTTGGGTCTCTTAGCTCATTTAGGATATGTAAGTGTTGAGTAAAATCATTGGGTCCTCACCTTTAATTTTTAGGCTCTCCTTGAGTCCTAAGTCACATTTGTCCCATTTTTAACCTAATCCCTCTCCTCCTTCCATCTTAGGCACTTAAAAATCCTCTTGCACATAATTTAATTCATTTTATCTCTATTTTGAGTCTTATAAAGGTTTTTTGATCATCCATGCTAGTTCATCTCATCTTAGAACCTTATGCTTCCTTTTGAACTTCATTTACCACTTAAAAGACTTTAGAAACCCTAATTTGAACACATAACCTTAGGATGCTGCTTAACCCTCCATTTATGAACAATTTACAAAGCTAATTTCCATTTTATTTGGTTGTAAAGCCCCTGGATTTTGTATGGGGTAGTCAAATCACTTTTGTCATTTCTTGAATTTTTTCTAAGTCTTTTTGTTGCATCTTTATAACCATGTATCCACATGCTTTCTCCCACCTCTCAATTTCACATTTGCATACCTTTAACTTGAATCTCTTCTCTCTCTTATGATCCATTCATTTCCTTCACCTCCTATATAATTCTAAATTATGAATTTGTCATTCACCCTTGAGTTTATGAGTTGTTGGTTTAGTAAATACTTAGGTTATCTCTCTAACCTCATTCTTAGGGTTTAGTAGTACTTTAGGGCATAGTTTAACTTTAATTCTATTAATCCCTTTAGTTGCTTTTGAATTGATTTAGCTACTGACTTTTTAATTTTTATATCTTATAAGGTGCTTTAGACTTAGGTCTTAGCCTTAGGAGTTCACTAACACCCTTCCTTAGCTAGTGTGGTTTGTTTGTGAAATTTTCCATTTCATAATTTTTCATATTTCTTCATCATGCTATTGTTTGTTTTGTAGGAGTGGAAGATGAGGTAATCACTTCATTCCTTTTCTTTTATGCATTTCATTCCTTTTGTGCATCAAACTGCTTTTGAACCTCTTCTTTAATTTTGATGGTCATGTCAGGACGCGTCCATCTCAATATCTGCTTAACCGGCAGGCAGTCTTCTCTGAGGGGGAACTTATGCACTACAATGTTGTTATCCAACCCGGGCATGTCCTGGTAAGACCATACAAAGACGTCGACGTACTCTCAAAGCATGGAGATCAAGCGGCTCTTGACAATTTCTTCCAATGCATCCTCGATCTTAACCTCTTTTCGATCTTCCTCTGTACCCTAGTTTACCACCTCAACGGCTTCCTCATACGGCTGAATCATCTTCTCTTCATGTTTAAGCAATTTGGCTAGCTCTTAGGGCAGTTCACAATCTTCCTCACCTTCCTCGTTGGCTAGATAAATCGGATTGTCGAAGTCATACTGAGCCATAGCAAGGTCGTCACTGAATGTTGATTCAAGCCAGATTTTAGAAAGGATGTGAGACACGAAAGACATTTCCATTTATTTTTTAAAACAAAATGAAAAATGAAAATGAAAGACAGGGAACAACATGATTGAATGCAAAAATGTCCACTTTATTGATGATTATGATATTGTATTATGAATAATGAGCCCTTACAGTGAGCTCTTATGCCTCGGGCAAGGCATAGAGCTTGAATACAGGAGAATAGAAACATAAAACCATTACTCTTTAGGCTGAGTGACGGAAATGAATGCTTCGGCCGACCAGTTGTTGAGTTGCATCTCCGAAACACAAGGTTTAATCCATTTCTCCAATTCGCAGTCATTATCGACTGTTTCTTCCTGCATGGCACAAACATTGTTGGGGTCAAACCAGCCCGCACTGTTGAAGGTAATCAGACCTTTCCGACCTCAAGCACTTTGTCCTGATGTTGACTGACCAGGTTGGTAGGCAACTCCGAACATATCCTTCTTTTCAAGAACCTCAATCAGTTTTCCCCAACCTTCTCTGGCGCCTGATTCTACCATCTCTAGGGCTTGTTTATAGGAGGCTATGGAAGCTCCTTTCTTTGGGTCTTCTGATACAGCAGCTGACGATGATGTATTCTCAGATTTGATGGGCTCAAAAGCTTGGCAGGGAGTCTCGACGATTTCTCCATCCATTTCCACGTATTTTAATGAGGCTAAGTTATTGACGATGATGTCTTCTTCTCCGCATATAGTCACAATCTGTCCTTCCCAGAAAAAATTGAGTTTTTTTATGGAGGGTAGAAGATACTGCTCCTGCTGAATGTATCCACGGCCGCTCCAAGAAGTAGCTATAGGTCGGCTGGATATCCATCAAGTAAAAAGTAGCATTGAAGAATTATGGTCCCACCTTGATCGGTAGTTCCACCTTGTCATACCCCAAATTTTTCCTACCCTTTTCATTTTTCTCTCTAAAGGATCAGGTGCATTAGTGATGATAAGTGGTATGAAGGGTTTAGAACATTTTCAAGGCTCATTTGCATTAATTTATTTGGATTGTGTTCACATTATAAAGGCTCATGATATCATGTTAAGTTGTGTGGATTCGATGATTTACTGATTTTGAATGTAGTTTCAAGAGTTTTTTTTCTCAAATGAGATTTGCAAGAAATCATGTTGGATGTGAATCCATTCAATGACAATTTCAAATTGGATCCAATATATCATGTTAGGGTTTTAGTTCATTTGAAGTGGCATTGAAAGGAAATATTCCATTAAGGACAAGTTTGGGATTAAGGTGGATTATAATTCAAGAAATTGGAAGTGAACACTTATACTTTAAGTGGCTTGTGCTATACACATGCTTAGGAAGACTTGGAATTCTCATTCCAAAGCCATAATTAAGTGAGTGCCTAGTTGATTTTAAGATGGTAATTCTTCAATAGGATTTTAGAAAAATATTTCAAGGTTGTTCAAGCCATTGTTTCAAAATCAGTTAGCTAGAACCTGTGAAGTCGCGTTTTGTACTAAGGAATCTATACTTCAAGTTCAAAGAAGAGGTGTTAAATTGAATGATTACAAGTGACACAAGTTCAAGTCAAGACAGGGCTAACTAGCATTGATGGATTCAAGGTCATTCAAATTCTCAAGACACAAAAAAAAGGATGCCAGGTATTACAAACTCCAAACTACCATCAAGCATCACGCTGATACAAGATCCTTATGCCAAGACTTGGACATAATCAAAATTAGTCCTAGAAGAATAAATCCTAATCCTACAAGTTACATCCAAGAATATAAATCCAAAGTCTACAAGATAGATACAAGATTCTCCTAGTCTCAAGAAGCCTGGGTTTGGCTGTCAGTTGTGAGGCATATATCACTCTCCTAGCAGTAGGAATGACCTGACCACCACCTATGTGGATAGCATCAGTGTGCAACACAACATCACACGCCTCAAAGCATATACCTCTCATGTTTTCTTCTGACAAAGCACCTTCTTTGGATGCCCATTGGAAACCTGCAACTACAGAATCCTTGATTTCATTCAAGTACCGAACTCCTTTACACATATCAACCACCATGTTGGGTCCAATGGTCTCAGGTCCAAAACACCAGATTTTCTTGGCAAGATCCTTATCCCAACCATACTCTTCAGACATGATTTTAGAATGAATCTTGGGGTCATCTCTTGGTCCAATCTTCCCATCATTAATGGCCTCTACAAGCCCATCCTCTAGTGGTCTTGCTTCCATGTACAAATGGTTGTGCTTGTTGGGAGACTTACTCATCACTGTGCGGCACGACCTCTCAAGAACAGTCTCCCTGAATGACACAACAGGGTTTGATTTGATAATTTCAGCCCCACCCATGAAATCATCCTGCAAGTCCTTCAAACAGATTTCTAGATGAAGCTCTCCTGCACCAGCAACAATGTGTTCTCCAGACTCCTCAATGGTACAAACAACCATAGGATCTGACTTAGCAAGACGCTTGAGACCTTCAACAAGCATAGGAAGATCTATAGAAACCTTGCACTGAACAGCAACACGCACAACCGGTGAGACAGAAAACTTCATAGCACGAACATGGTGTGCATCAACTTCTTTCTCGTTTGTCAATGTGGCATTCTTTGTGATAAATTGATCTAAACCAACCAATGCAGTTGTGTTACCACAAGGCACATCTTCAATAGTCTCCTGCCTCTTTCCCATCCAAATGACAATTCTCTGAACACTTTTCACATACAAATCTTTCTTCTCCCCAGGTACAAAATTTGGTCCCATAATTCTGACCTTCAAACCTGTAGAAACCTTACCAGCAAAGACACGACCAAAAGCAAAAAAAAACTTCCTTTATCAGATGTTGGAATCATATTTGACACATAAAGCATGAGAGGACCATCAGGATCACAATTTCTGATAGCAGTAGCATATTGATCATCAAGGGGACCCTCGTACAAATTCTCAACACGATACCTATGAGCCGTATGTTGAGAGGGAAGATGAAAGATCATCATTTCAAGTTACCATCATGCCCTGCAAAACCAGTAGAACATAAATAAAAATCTAAACAGCAATCCACATGGCAATGTTTAAAGGGCAAGTTGTTGTAGAAAACTTAGCATTTATCAAGGAAATTCTGAGATTAGACCAAGTATGAACATGCCATGAGATGCTTCCAAGTCAAGTTATGGAAAACTTCATTCAACCATTGTCCTCAAGGTTAAAGCCCTTCACCATATAATTTTCTCCCTCATACTTCATATGGCTTGATGAGCCAAACATGTTATGCCTTCACAACTAGCCTACTGAAGCATTGGCTACGCGACTACACCTGCAGAATACCAAAGCTAGGGAATCAGTTCAACACCATTAAAGCATGAGTATAAATTTCAATAGACACAATACAAACATCAAGCATTTTAAAGTCAGAAATATTTGAGATGACACATCAACAAGCAGTAGTAAGTCAGGGAGTTTTTCAAAGTGAAATTTGTTTTGTAACAGTAAGAAACCAGGTTTGTATCAGCAAAATTACAAAGTCTTCACAAGTTCACATTGGTAAAAATAAGTCAGTGAGAAAATCAGGAGGGACCACACATCATCTAGAAATTATTTCATCACGCTACAGACAAAATAAATCAGTAACTCACCAAAAAAAATGGTCCCCACACAATCAGAGCAAAATCATTCCTAACGGTCTACAAAAAATTCACAGCTCATCCACACATAGCTCACCATCCTCTCACAAGAATTCACACGTACCAAATTTCCATATAAAACCATTAATCACACAATCATTGAGAGAGGTCCTACACCCGAAAACCCTAGGAAACGAAAATCACCTACTGTTACTCTGCTAAAATCCCCAGAAACCCTAAATCACTCTAAAGCTCAAGAAAAATCTTCTAATAATTTTACATTAAAATTATGAACAAGATGAGCTAACCCCATCCATCTACCACATTCAACAACAAAGCAAACGACACCATTTAAGCAAAAAAATCAAAAGCAGGAAGAAGAAGCTTGGGACCGAAAAAAGACGAAGCATCACCTTAAAGCCGATCTGAAACCACGTTGAGGTAGCTTCATTCTTCTTCATTTTATTGCCTCTGAAACTTTATCTTGAATGATGTGAATCAATTGGATTTGGGGACGTTTGGGATTAGGGTTTTGTATTTGTTTATGTGTTTGATGTTCGAACATGTGCGGTACGACATTTGAGGATGAACTATGAAGGTTAACATTGCCTCTTGAGAAGAGGATGAACCGAGTTCAGACGAATGATTGTTCGGTTTGCTCTTATTTGTTTTCTTTGTGCTTGAGAGAGTAATTTGTAGAGAGGAGATTGATTTCGGAAAAGGAATAACACCAAGACTTTGTTTCTTTTCTTACTGACTGTTTGTATAAAGAAATTGGTTGTCACGTGTTATTGTTTTTTTTTTAAATCTTTAATGTTTCTTTGGTCACATTTCTCCAAATCAAATTTTGCACTGCCCGAGGATTCACATGGATCCATGTGTCAGCAGCTTTTTAGTTGCTTTAGACCAGGGAATCCGAATGGATAGGGTCTTTGAGGATGTGTTTTATGTGGTTTGTTTTATGGTGTGGATCTGTTTACCACCCTTGATCAAGTCAGTATGTTGACTTATCCTGGATCCTGCGGTCCAGATTCATCTTAGAGTCAACACTTTTGACTGATCTCTATACCATACACCCCCATTTTCGTTGGGCTTAGCTTCATTGGGCCTGGGCGGATTTCTGAATGCACCCCCTTGTTTTTACTACAGCAATCAACCCATCTTTGATTTATTTTGTTTTTGTTAGTTAATTTTTTCTTTTATAAAATTCATAAAAAAAAATAAAAAACAATTTTACCAGTTATTTGTTTTAAATACTTTTAGTTAATTAAATTAATTAATATACTAATTAATTTTATTAACTAATTTTAATTTTATTAGTTAATCTCCCTTTTAATATTCAAAAAAGCAAAAAATATTTTCATGCCTATTTCTTTTGATTATGTTTTATTATTTTCTATTTTCGGTTATCAAAACAAATCCAAAAACATTTTCATTGACTAATTTAATTAAATAATTTTTATTTAATTCGATTAATTAATTTGTTAATTAATCTAATTAAATATTTCTATTTAATTTGGATTAATTAATTTTTTTCACCTTTGCTCGATTATGTGTGCGATGAATGTATGCATATGCTCGATCCTTTTTGCTTGTGACTCGATATAATGCTTACTTGTGTGATTTACTTTCGCATTTTTGACGATAAATTGCTAAGTAAAAAAAACGAACGCACACTAAGACTAATCATTTTAAAGATAAACAAAATCTTTGGTCCAACGCCAAATAAACATCCATACGCACTTCACTTCATACACACACGTAAGTCGATCATTCATTGATCGTCATCTGCACTACTTTGCACCTTACACCTTTCTCAACATTTTCCAACTTAATTGAATCAACGCATTGCGTTTTTTTCCATAGCTAATCTTTAAGTTTAGTTCCTCAATCTTGCGAGCCGAGCGCATTGTGCCTCGCTAACCAGCCAGATAAATAAACTTCAATTTGCATTCACCTCAAACTTCAAAAACCAAAAAGTTACTTTTTAGATCCAAACCCTTGATCCAACATCAAGCGGTCTTAGGAAATAAAACACTTCAATAAATACGAGGAAAATTGCACGCCACGAGCCTTAAGCGGTAGAAAGGAGGATAACGAGCTCTCGTTACTCGCTCCGATTATTTCGACGCAAGACGCTCGTCTTATTGGACGGAATAAACTATCCATAGTCTTTAGTGCAATTCGACTCCTAAACCCTTTCATCGAAGAAAGGTAATAAAATCAACAACCATCACCCTTAGTAGGCCAAACTACGAAGCTCTGACTTTCCCATTGCACAAGGGAATACGTAGGCACGAGGATTTCAATCCTTGTCGAGCCCCTAGGATCAATAAACCAATTAGTTTAGCAAGTAATTCATAAGCATAGACATCCCTTCGCGCGTGACAACTTAGATGGTTCCCATCGAGTACGATGGATGTAGGAGGTGTTAATACCTTCCTCCTACATAACCGACTTCCGAACCCCGACAACAGTTTGCGATGACCTTGTTTTATCCCTTCTTGGTGGTTTTATCTATATTTACCATTTCCCAATTTGGGAATAAATAAATTAGGTGGCGACTCTCATTTCAGCCCAGCCGCGACCGTGTTCGCGAGGATCGTATTTTTTGAGGTACGACACACCTCTCCAAACACTGACCTCCTCGAGCCATCGAAAGTTTGGACGACCAAGTCATTTGGACTTAGCACAACCCCATCATAATCCAGCTTCATAAGCGCTTTCTTGGGAAGTACATTCAATGAAGACCTCGTGTCAACCAGCACATGAGAAAGCACGGCCCCCTTGCATTCCATGGAAATGTGAAAGACACGGTTGTAACTGTGATCTTATGATGTTAGGTCCATATCCATGAAACCCAAACCATGGCTAGAATTTACACTCGACACCACCGTCTCCAATTGATTTACGGATATATCCTGCGGCACATAAGCGTTGTTCAGAATATTCAATAGGGCCTTCCTATGCAAATCTGAACATATCAATAAGGATAAGATCGAGATCTTAGAGGGAGTCTCCTGTAAGTGATTGACAATCTTATAATCACTTTTCATGATAATCCTTAGGAACTCTTCCGCATCCTTATCAAAAGTAATGTCAGGATCCGTCACTGGTGCAGGTGCAACCTTGGTCATGAGATGCTTGCCCCTGGCTCTAGCTTGGGCCTCAGCATTGTCTCTCGGTGGTATCACATTGCTCCTCAGGAGCGAACAGTCTGCCACTTCTGGTGAACCCTCTGACCCCTACATTCTCGACTTGGTGTGAAGATGAACTGGATGCAGCCAAGTTTTGTTTCTGACCATTACAATAGACCTCTCCCCCATGGTCCCAAGGGATTGCTATATCCCTCTGGTACGGGACGGGTCCCGAAGTTGTAATGTTTATTGGATCCACCCTTCCCGGTGCAGGAACTTGTGCCGGATAGTAGAAAATTGTCACAGTTGACACCACATCTTCTTTCACAATCTTATCAAATTGTATGCTTCCGTCATCCATATCATCTTCTGTATACCCGACCTAAATCGAACACAACCATCAATGGAGTTGACACAGTCGGGGCAATTCTTTCCACAGTCTGGAAAGATGCTCTTCTCATCCAAGCAAGCTTTTACGGATAGCAACAAAGTTTTCAGGTCCCTAACATCGGATACCAGGTTCATACATTCACCACTATCGACAACCCCAATAGTCCTTTCATGATCAGGTATGGGGTTCTGTATCACATTAGGAGTTGGAGAGAAGTTAATCGCTTTAGTGTCTATCAGGACTTGGATGACATGCTCAAAGCCTTGTAATTCTCAGCACTATGGCCCGGAGCCCCATAATGGAATTCACAACGAACATTAGCATCGTAGCCTTCAGGGATTTGCCCTGGCCTCAGAGGCTGCAGAGTTCTCAGTTGAATCATCTGAAGTTGGAGGAAATTTTATAGCAACTAGGAGTAGGACATCGGAGGCTTCTCGAGATGCCTATCTTTTACTTTGGAAGGGTAGTAAGGATGGGGAGCCCGCTACTATTGATAACCCTGTTGGCGCTGTTGTTGAGGTTGTTGAATCTGTTGCTGGTTAGCAGGAGCAGAAATGGTGACAGAAGCTACATAAGAGTTTCGATTCCCTCTATTCTTTTGAGAATAAACGGCCTCAGCTTCTCCTTCCCTTTATTTTCATGAAAGGCTTCTTAACTCCGGAGGTTGACGCTCCATTAACCTGAATTTGGCCTTGTTTGATCCAGCTATCTATTATTTCACCTGTCAGAATGATATCAGAAAATACGTTGGAGGAACAGCCAACCAATCTCTCCATGAAGTGCCCCGGGAGGGTATCCATAAAGAGATCGGCCATTTCCCTTTCCAGCAAGGGGGTTAGACTCTAGAAGAAACCTTGCGCCGTCTCTGCACATAGTCTTTGAAACTCTCTGAATTCTTTTGAGACAGGTTCTAAAGCTGAGTTATGTTGGGAGTCATGTCAATGTTATACTGATACTGCTTGAGAAAGGCTTCCCCAAGCTCCTTCCAATTACGGACAAAGTTCTTCTCCAACTTCATATACCACTCCAGTGAGCCCCCAGATAGGCTATCATGTAAGTAATACATCCAAAGTTTCTCGTCCTTGGTATGTTCAGCAATTTTGCGGTAGAAGGCCTGCAAGTGAGTCTTCGGGCAAGAGTTGTCGTTATACTTGTCGAAAGTTGGTGGTCGGAACTTTTGAGGCACAATCACCCCTGAAACTAAGCCCATATCGGAGACATCGATGTTGAGAATATCTTTACATTCTAGTGCTCACACTTTCTCAACCAACATCTGGAAATCTTGATTGTTGGTTCCTGTACCGAACCATATATCTTAATTAACCAGAGTGAATTGACCCTCATGTCGGTCTTGAATAAAATACGGGAGTCGGGCTAGCAACTTCTGGAGTTGATGGTCTGTTCACCACAGGTGGGATGACAGTGTCATTGACTGGATTGCCTTGGGCATCCAGGGTAACCACTGGTGGATCTGTTTGCGGAGGGTTGAGCCTTTGTATAGAAACCCTCATCTCCTACTAACCCTGGGCTTTACCCTGCATCATTGTCATAAACTCCCCCATTCGGGTGCGAAGCTCGTTCAATTCGATCTACATAGTATCCATGAAATTCCTCTGATTTTGACGGGTAGTGTACCGGTGTGGCGGTAAGTCGTTCCTGGTAAGACGAGTCTTTGTGGCTCTCATAATCCTTCCTGAAAGTGCACATAAGTTAAGAACCCTGGAAAACCTGCAAAAGAAAAAAATACAAATGATATGCATGCAATGTTGTGTTCATTTTCATTCTCACGGTTTTTTAAGTTCCTGTTCCGGTATTTAAGAATTCAGATAGCTCTTTCAGATTTAGGGAGGAAAACCCTGCATGATGCTCAGATAAGATGATAGTCGTGGTGAACTGATGCTTAATACCCCGTGTCAGTGCAAGAGATATCAACAAAGATTCAAACCAAATCACACATATCATAAACTGAAATCTGAATAACAAGAATCCCCGAAGGGTGCCAATTCATATATCAAAGAGTAGAAAAGCACAACAAAGAGGTATCCCATAATAGGCCCGTGGTTAATCCCAGATACAAGAAAATGAGACTAAACCCTAGGGAATTCCATGTCCTGCAACCTCTAGCTAAGGAGCTTGGCGGCTTGGAACAACTGGGAAAAGTTCGGATGACTCGGCTCCCTGATGAGCTTCTGGATGAGAATATCCCTTAAGTCAAAGGAAGTGTGCAGCTTGTTGATCTGTTGTAGGAATACTTCATCCTTTTCTTTGCTAGGACTCGACTCAGTCTTGATCTTCTTGATATCAGCCCGAAGCTTCAGCTCTTCTAACTCCTTTTGGATATTGGCCATCTGCTGAAAATGGTCTCTTTGTTGCATGTGGGCTTTCTGGACCAGCTCTCCCTGCTTGTTCAGAGTCTCTTATAGGCCTTTGATCTTTAGCTTGTACTCGATCTCTGCCTCTTTTTGTTCTCTCAGATGGTTTTCCCACTTCTCTTTCCAAAGAGTCACTACTTCGTTAACTTAATCCAAGGCTTTCTTATCCTTTTGGCGCTAACTCGCCCTTTAGATCTCAGTCAAACCTCTCTTCCTGAAGTAGAGCTCTCGTTCTTCAAAATCTTGTTGCTTGAGCCTGACCAACTTGTCATCTTGATGAGCTCTCTCTTCTAGCGTCTGGTTCTGAATCTTCAGCTTTTGACAAGAATCATCAGCCTCCTGATTTTATGCCCTAAGCTATTGAACCAAAGCTTCTAACTTCTGGTAGTTTTCCAGCGACACGGTAGCAGGAGGTGGAGCTGGCACAGAGAAAGTGATTAACGATACCAGGGCCTTTTCCTTTATCTAGTCCTCGAACTCGGGGAACATTTGGTTGTTACTTTTACCCAAGCCCTCTACCCTTCCTCTTGATGAGTTTCGAAGCACCTGCGGCTTCTCGAACCAAGGGGAGATTATCCTTCATGGGAACATAGAATGTTTGAACTAGTTTCGATTCTTTGGGAATGACCTTGAGCGCATATCCCAATTGTCTTCTCAGAAGGGTAAGGTTGTAATTGATTCCCCCAACTACTCCTAAGAGTGGAACATTGGGATACCCTCCGTAGTTGGAAATGAGGTCCTTCTCTTTCATCCTCAAAGGGAACCATTTGATGTCCTTGGAGGACAACTCGCTCAGCTTTTGCGTCCAAACCACCTTAGGATTTGCAAAAGCTTCAGTAACAGGGAGATGCCTCATAAACCATCTATAGAAGAGAGGGGCACAACACTTGACCAAGCCACCCCGCCTTTTCTCGTTCTTGTAATGTACTGAATAATAGAGGTCACCCAGGAGAATGGGTACCGGAATCTTCAGCACAAACAGGTGATTAGCGTTAATATCCACGAACTTGTCCATATCAGCAAACAAGATGATCTCGTATATGGACAATGCTAGGATGGTGCAAACCGAATCCCACTGATTTGTCGCAACTAACTCTCTAGCTCTTCTAAACAGGTACTCTAGAGAGAAACCAAGCACTCCAAATTTGGTAGCATTCATATTGTTAGACACTTCAGATGAGCTCAAATAAAGAGCTTTGGCGATGTCAGAATGAGTTGGTCTAGTCATCTCCGAGTTGAAGGAAATCTGATCTTGAATTGGCACTCCTAAAATCTCATCATATTCTTCTAGGAGAGGGCCTAAAATCTCATCATATTCTTCTAGGTGAAGCACCTAAGCCGTGGGTCATAGTACTGCAGTAAAGTATGAATGGTGCTCCTTTGAGAACTGTCTAGATTGAACACCAAATCTAGAATATCACCATATTTCCCTTTGAAGTATCCCAGCTGACCCGGGGTAATAAGAGACACCATCTGGTTGATCATATCCACTTTGGTGTCGAAGAATTTGTAGTGCACAGTTCTTTTTCTGATGTCTTCTATTCTGCCGTAGTAATGGCCGGGAATCGAGAGTAGTATGAACCCTGAGAATGAAAAAGAACACAATGATTAATGATGTCATGATGCTTATGCAATACAATGCATGTGATTGGTGACGTGTCTGTGATGTGTAAAGCATATAATCATGTGTGTATGCAGGTTCATAATCATAGTAACAGCTCTTCTGAATAAGAATCCCAGATCTCGGCACCACAGAACCAGATCACAAAACTGAACAATATTGGTAAAGAAGGTATGTTGGAAGTTTCAGGGTTCCTGCAAACCTGTAAACCCCTCCAATATCACGGGTGTGCTACTCGGGTCAACCTCACAGACTCTCAAAGTCGAATAGCAATAATACATTCACCATCTCCGAGAGATGGCTCATGGCCAAATCAGGGAATCGGTTTGGAATTATGTACTACTCAGGGAGGTCTCAGCTGAGTCCAAGGAAACAAGCATCCCTCATAAGTCCCCAGCTTCAAGCACTGAATCGAGAAACAATAGTACATTCATCCCTTGGGATACAGTACTATCATCATACGAACAGTTTTCTTTAACTGGATTCCCATGAGAGAACCAGGCCATCCTATGCGAGTTCCCAATGGACCCTCGGATGCTAGTGGGTTTGCCAACAAATATGGTATGCCAATGCAATCACTAGAGAGGGGTGCTTCCACTAAGGTCCTCAATGATCGGTCACCAAATGCACATAACTATCGAGGTCGTACCCTGAAGTGAGGAAAAACCCCCCAAGACGGTCGCAATCTGGGTGTGGAACACATTGCCACTCATCATGGTGAGATACCATGGAAGTACAATATGTGTCCACGCAAATCCTATAGTGCACTTAAGCTGAGTGTTTGGCTTATCTCACAATAACTCACATCTTACACAAAAATGGAAACCAGCACAGTCTAAACAGTCCAGTATATATGATGCATGTGAAATAAATACTGAAAGCAGTAAATACATGTTGTAAAGTAAAAACTGTAAATGAAGCAGTAAATAAACACACAACGACACACACATAAACACTCAAAGAAACAAAAGCAAACAGGCGCTAGGATTGACTCTCAAAGGGAAACCAGAGATTCTGGGTTCGATCCCCAACAATGTCGCCAGTTGTCGCTCCCAGAATTTTCATCCTAATACAAACGCGAAAGTGGCACAGAAAAGTCAGAGTCGCCAGCCAGGAATTTTTATCCTAAATGAACGGGAAAGATAATGCTACACAAACCTGAGGAAGAAGGAAAGGATAAGGTCTTGAGAACCAAATATCTGGGTTCGGGAGTTGGTTACGACTTGGGAAGGTATTAGCACCCCAGATCGTCTACCGTACCCGACGGGATCCACGCTTGTTTGTTCTTTTCGAGGGGTAGGGAATAAGATGTTGCTGAACAAAAGAACTGCTAACTGGAACTGGAAATGAGGAAGGGAACTGGAAAAAGAGAACGAAAAGGAACGGGAAAATGTAGGGAAAATAAAGAGTGTGCTCGAACGGGCCCTACCCCGCTACCTTTGTACATCATCGGGAATATGAGGATTAGAGTCAACGTAGTTCGCCTAACTAAAGCGGGAGCTATTTGTGTTTTTTATGCGTTTGAACTGTTTAAGTATATGCTCAGGTGTTGCAGGCTTGCCTTGAACGAGTGTTTTACCATCTGGAAAATGAGACAAGTCGTCGCAAGTTCGCTTTGAGAGTGAGTGAGGTGAGAAAAGAATTCCCGGGGAAAAGACGATTCTTCTTTGTTGTTTTTGTATTTTAGAGAAGTGTTTTCGTTTATTGTTTGTGAACCTTCTTGTACTAAGAATTATTCATCGTGGTAGATGACTTACACCTCGCCCTGAGATAAGACGTGCATAAGTGACCCACGGCAAAGTCTCCTGTCATACGAGAAGATCAATCTTTATTAGATGTCTTTTAAATTTTCTTTATGAGATGAGAAAGAGAAAGCAAATCGAACCAAAAGGCAAAAATTCTAAAGGGAAGACTAATATCCTAATGTTATCATGCATGGATGAACTTAGGTTAGTGCGGTTTCTATCCTGATAAAAAGGAAAAGAGAAACAAAGGGGAAATAGAATACAACTTACTTCCTAGTGAAGTTAAGTCGATTCTAAGAAGGGATTAACATGAAGTTGTGAGAAAACCTAACAAACACAAGTATGAAAGGTAAGACGAAATGCAAATTAAATGCATAAAAAAAGTAAAAAGAATAAGTTGTGAGGAACTTACCTTAATCTAACTACAAAACAAAGGTTAGTGTTGCATATTATTTAAAATTAAAAGGAAAACAAAGTATCAATTAAATCCTAATGTGCCAAGGACCTAAACTAGACTTAATCCTAGGTTTAAGGGACCTAAAAGAGATGCAATGCAAAATTCAGCAGCCTATTACAGCTACTAAATGCACAAACAGCAATGAAATACAACGCACAATGCACACAGCTTTTTACATCTCACAATCAGCATGCAAAACAGGTGTAAAAAGTGAGAGAATGCAACAATCAACATACATTTTGCAGCTACTGCATAAACAAACAACTATGAAATGCAAAAGGAAAATTTGGTTATTTTCATTTTTTATGCACAAAATCAATGGCAAGTGCAAATTCACATGGATAAATGCAACATGATCATGGATCAATGACCATAATTATTTGAAACATGACTATGAATAATGAGTGATTATGGAAGGAGCCACCAAATGATCAATATGAAACAAGCATGCATTTTAAGTATGGCACATAAACACATGGATATGGATTATGAACACATATAAAAAATTAACACAATGAATCATGCAACTTAATGCAAAAATCAGAATTGAATGAATATGCAAATGTGATCAAAATTCAAACCAAATGCAAGCACATACATATATTTTTTATTATGTATTTTCAAGAATGTAACATATAATATGTGATGCAATGATGCGTACGAGTTAATGAGACATGCAAGGGATGAAAACACAGTATGTAGCATAATCATTTACATGCTAAATGATGCATTGAACATAGCAACCATATGATCTAAATCACTTTATGAACTAATGAAC
Source organism: Lathyrus aphaca (assembly GCA_963966055.1). Taxonomy (NCBI): domain Eukaryota; kingdom Viridiplantae; phylum Streptophyta; class Magnoliopsida; order Fabales; family Fabaceae; genus Lathyrus; species Lathyrus aphaca. The sequence continues at coordinate 262,175,750 of OZ014519.1, forward strand.
AAAAAAGCACAAAATATGCAAAAGGAACGGAAACATGTCGAAATGACTCGAGACGATGGAATGAGATACCAAAAGTGGTCTTAAAAATTCCCTAAAATCATGAGTTATCAACATATGAAGGATCAAGTTACAATGCAATGCAAACATGTAAAGGAAAACAAGCATTTTTCCATTTTTCAACAGCGTTAACCGGTTAAAACTATAGGTTAACCGGTTAACGCCTAAAAAAATTCAAATCCAGGGCATTTTGCAACGTGTTAACCGGTTAACCAAATGCGTTAACCGGTTAACACTGAACAAGAAGGTGAAAAAAAGTTGAGAAATAAACATTTATGGTCATGAACTCACTTCTTAGGACCCCTAACACATACATGAACATGTTAATACGAATTTTCTACTTAAATGAGGTTTTCTAACACCTATTATGACCTAGATTAGGCTACGGATCTAGCTTCCAACAACTGAAATGCACAAATCGCAATCAAAACGAAATTGAAAGGTAAAACGCTAACGAAACGATAAACATGCAAAGAATGCCGTTACGGCGAGATGAAGAGAATAAGTTAAAGAAAAAGCAATTTTAGATCACCAACCTAGGAAGCAGAGGATTTCTTCATTGAGTGTTGCGATGAATCAAAATGCAAACGAAGAAGAAATCTGAAGATTCACGAATGCAAAATAAATGTGATTCATTCTCGATGCTTCTTGATTAATCACTTCTATTGCTCCAAAATTACTTCCAAAACAAAAGCACTTCTTCGATTAAGCTCCAATGTTGATGATTGATGAAGGTTTAGCTTCAAGCTCTTTAAATTCCAATGAAGAATTTGAAGAACTTCTATGAAAAAGCTCTTGGTGAAAGGTGAAAAGTGGGAGAATTAAGAGAGAAATGAGAGATTAAAGATGAAAATGGTGAAAAATGAAGTTCCAACCCTTTGCTTTGGAATGATTAGGGTTTATATAATGTGTAGGTTTGGCATGAGACTGGCTTGGGAGCTTGCTTGGGCATTAGGTTAGGTATGGAGTTAGGGTTGGAGTTAGTTAGGGTTAGTTGGAGTTCTAGAATATTCCTTGGAATATTCCTTGGAATATCCTAGAAGAGTCTAGAATGTGGTAGACACTTCTAGTGAATGGAGTGAAAAATGTGGAGGGAAGTGGAAACTTACCAATTTTTGAACTATTTTTCCCATTATTCGCACCCGTTAACTGGTTAACCAAATGTGTTAACCGGTTAACCAAATTAAAATTTCAATTCTCTTTTTCTTTGGATGCACTTCATGGAATTGGCTTGGATTATTTTTTTGTAGTGTTATTTTCTTCTCATTGAGCTCCAAACTTGATAAGCCATTCCTAATCACATGCCTCATGCATATGCAAATGCTCATGATTTATTATTATTATTTTTAATTATTTTTTGAATGCAATGCGATGCTTGGACGATCATGCAAAATGACGAAGCATAAACCACTTGAGGTTGGTAATAAATTAAGAAGGCAAATTTTAGGGTATTACAATTGTTTCTTAACATTTCAGGTGCGAACAATCTCCCGCTCCTTGTGATCCCCCCGACTCCTACATTTTCCACTTGGTGCTGAGCTGAGCTAGAAGTAGTTACGTCTTGCTTCTGACTGTTATTGTAAACTTCGCCCCCATAGTACCATGGGACAACCTTGTCACTCTGATATGGTATATAACCTGGAGTAGTGAATGTTACAGGTGCCACTTTTGTTGGTGCCGAAATCTGTATTGGTGTGTAGTAGATGGTAACTATGGAAACTTCATCTTCTTTGACAATTCTATCAAATTGAATACTTGCTTCATTGATTGTTATATGAATCCCCGATCTCAACTTGTCACGCCCATTAATAGAGGTTTTTCATTTTTAGCAAACCTCTTCACAACCTGGGAATATGCCTTTCTTGGCCAGATAATCCTTCACAACTAGTAGCAAAGTCTTCAAGGAACTAACATCATACACCAGATTTAAACACTCCCCGTCATAAATGGCTCCCACTGTCCTTCCATGCAAAGGCATGGGGTTTTGCAAAATGTTCGATGTAGGAGCAAATTTGGTTGCTTTGGAATCCAACAAATCCTGAATAGCATGCTTGAGGGCCTTACAATTTTCTATGGTATGACCTGGGGCTTCAGAGTGGAACTCACAATGGGCATTGGGATCATACCCCTCCGGAATCTGCCCTGGTCTCGGAGGCTGTAAAGTTCTGAGTTGAATCATTCGCAATTGAAGTAGGTTCTTCAAGACTTGAGAGTACAACATCGGTGGAGTCTTAATGTGCCTATCCTTTGGCCGAGGTGGATAATATTGTCGAGGAGCTCTCTGCTACTGGTAATTTTGCTGATGTGGTTGCTGCGGCAGTTGTACTTGTTGCTGATTGGTAGTAGCATGGATGGTAACGGAAGTTGCCTAATAGTAGGAATTTTGGTTTCCTCTCTTCCTCTGAGAGTACATTGCCCCAACTTCACCTTCTCTTCTCTTCATAAATAGCTTATTAACCCCAGAAGTAGAAGCTCCATTATTCTGAATCTTCCCCTGTTTCATCCAGTTCTCAATTCTCTCGTTGGTCAAGATGATATCAGAAAATCCACTGGACGAATAGCCAGCTAACCGTTCCATGAAATGACCGATGAGGGTATCCATGAATAGGTCCACCATTTCCCTCTCAAGTAAGGGTGGTTGAACCCTAGCTGCCACCTCGCGCCACCTTTATGCGTACTCTTTGAAGCTCTCAGAGTTCTTCTAGGAGATACTCTTTAGCAGGGTCCAGCTCTGGGCCATGTCGAGATTATACTGATATTGCTTGAGTAATTCCTCCCCGAGCTCCTTCCAGTTGCGAACAAAAGTCTTCTCTAGTTTCATGTACCACTCAAGGGAGCCCCTAGACAAGCTATCTTGGAAAAAATGCATCTAGAGTTTCTCATCTCTTGTATAAGTAGCTATCTTGTGATAGTAGGCCTTAAGATGAGTTTTGGGGCAAGAACTCCCGTTATATTTCTCAAATGTCGGGGCCTTGAACTTTGGAGGAGTGACAAGCCCTTGCACTAAACCCATATCAAAAAAATCAATACCCAGAGTATCTCTATATTCTAGAGTACTGACTTTCTCTGCCAGCATCTGAAAGTCTTGAGGGTTACCTCCCATCTCGAATCCCATGTCCTCGTTGACCAAGGTGAATTGATCTTCCTGTTGATCTACCACGTGAACTGGAGTGGGGCCACCCTCTAGAGTAGGAGGCCTATTACCTCTAGATGGAATAGGATTGCCTTGGGCATCCAGCGTGACAATTGGAGGGTCCATCTGCGGTGGATCAGGCCTTTGAACAGCAGCCCTTAGCTCTTGATGCCCCTGTGCCATGCCCTGCATCATAGTCATAAATTCAGCCATCTTGGTGCGGAGTTCAGTCAGTTCTGTCTGTACAGTGTTCATCACGTTTCTTTGGTTGCGGCAAGTGGCTTATTGGTGTAAAGGAGTGTCGTGTCGATGAAGACAACTTTTTGCAGCCCTCACAATCTTTCGTGAGAATGGAGATAAGTTAAGAAACCCATATGACCTGCAAAGAAAAAGAATGCAAATGATATGAATGCATGCAAATGTTGTGTTCTTTCATTCTCAAGGTTATTTACATTCCCATTCCGGTATTTAGAAACATTCAGATGGCCTTTGAAAATTATGAATTTGGGGGAAGAAGACCCCTCATGAAACTCATATTGGATAACTGTGGGGAACCAGTTCCTGGAACCCGTGTCAGTGCGAAGATAACAACCAGAGATTCAAACCATATCACATAGTATAAGACGAAGTCTGAAAATGACAACAAATTCCTCAAAGGGTGCCAATTCTTACAGCATAAGAAACTAGAAAAATCATAAAGGAATCCCACAATAAGCCTGTGGGTAATCCTGGTACAAGAAAATGAAACTAAGCCCTAGGAAACTCCATGTCCTTCAACCTCCAGCTGAGATGCTTGACCACCTGGAATAACTGAGCTATGTTTGGAATACCTGGATCCTAGAATAGCTTCTGAATGAGGAGATCTCTTTGATCAAAGGAAGCGTGAAGTTCACTAATCTGCTGCAAGAAAACCTCTTCATTCTCTTTGTGGAGACCTGATTCATGCTTGGCTTTCTCGACTTCTGCACGGACCTTGAGCTCTTCTATCTCCTTCTGAGCATTTTCAACTGCTTATTGTCCATGTGCTATCTTCTGGTCGTAGCTTATGCGCTGCTTGTAGGCTTGTTGGAGTTGTTATTCCTATTCATGCAATATCTCTTGAAGGTTCTTAATCTTCAACTTGTATTCAATTTCCACTTCCTTTTGCTTCTACATATTTTCCTCCCATTTTGCTTGCCAGAGAGTCACGGATTTGTTGGCTTCATCCAGAGACTTCTTGTCCTTTCGAAACTGACTTGCTTTGTAGATCTCAACCAACATCTTCTTCTTGAAATAAAGCTCTCTCTCTTCAAAGTATTTTTGTTTGTCCTTTACTACCTTCTCAACCCTTTGAGCCCTTTCCTCTAGTTTTTGATTACGGATCATCATCTTCTGACAAGAACTGTTGGCTTCCTGATTCTCAACTCTAATCTGTTGGACCAAAGCTTCTATCTTCTGAAAATCTTTCAAGGGCACAATAGCTTATGGTTCAACCATTGGAGGTAGACCTGGTGCAGAGAAGGGAATTAAAACCACCTGAGCTTTCTCTTTTATCCAAGCTTCATAATCGGGAAACATCGGATTATTACTTTTTTCCAAACATGCCACACCTTTTCTTAGGATGAGTTTCCAAGAACCCACATCTTTTCGGACCAAAGGAAGATTATCCTTCACAGGGAATTAAAAAGTATGAACCAGTTTTGACTCCTCAGGAACATCTTTAAATGCATATCCCAGTTGCCTCTTCAAGAGAGTGGGGTTGTTACTCCTAAAAGTGGCACATTAGGATAACTCCCACAGTTGGAAATAAAGTCTTTCCACTTTAGCATCAAGGTAAACCACCTAATGTCCTTAGTAGATAACATGCTCATATTTTGGGCCCAAATTAGGCTAGGGTCTTTGAAAGCTTCAGTATTGGGTAGGTGCCTCATGAACCACTTGTGATATAATGGAGCTTAGCACCGTACTAATTCTTATAATGTACTAAATAGTAAAGGTCCCCCAAGAGAGTGGGCACTGGATTCTTCAGCATAAAAAGATGGATGGCATTTGTGTCAACAAATTTTTTCAATATCTGCAAACAAGATGATCCCATAGATGGACAAGGCCAGGATAGCACAGAAAAAATCCCACTGGGAAGCAGAAGCAAGTTCTTTAGCCCTATTAATCAAAAAGTCTAGAGAAAAACCAAGTACCCCAACTTTTGTAGCAGTCGACTTTGCAGTCACCTCAGATGAGCTCAAATTAAGAGCTTTGGAAATGTCAGCATGAGTAGGCCTTGTCATTTCTGGATTGAAATGAACTTGATCTTTGAGTGGCACTCCAAGAATCACAACATACTCTTCAAGCAAAGGACCCAACTGGAAATCAGGAAATGTAAAGCATTAGAGCCCAGGATTATAGTACTACAGTAGGGTATGAATGGCACTCCTCTCAGAGCTATCCAAGTTTACCACCATGTCCAGAATATCTATGTAACTCTCTCTGAAACCTCCCACATACTCTGGGGTAATGAGGGACACCATCCTGTTTATCATGTCCACTTTAGTGTCGAAGAATTGTTAGTGAACGTTCTTCTTTCTAGAGTCTTCCATCTTTGAACCAGATGTTCGACTGGATCCGGGAACAATGTATACCCTGAGAATGAAAAGAATACATATGATTAATGATGTGATGATGTTATGAAAGGCAAGTCATGTGACTAGTGACATGTCTGTGTTGGTGGTGATCATATAATCAAGTGTTAGTGAAGGGTCACAATATTAGTATCTTTGTGTATAAGTCCCATAACTCAGGACCAAAGGACCATATAGAACCAGATCATAGCACAAAACAACATAGGCAAAATGGGTATGTTGAAAGTTTAGGGTTCCTGAAAACCTGTAAACATCCCTCACATCTCACATATGTGCTCCGGGTCAAACATCACGGACTCTCAAAGCTGAATAGAAATAATACGTTCAGCATTTCCGAGAAATGGCTCATGACCAAATCAGGAAATCAGTTTAGCATTATGTACTACTCAAGGAGGTCTCGGCTTGAGTCCGGGAAAAACAAGTATCCCTCATAAGTCCCCAACTTCAAGCACTGAATCGAGAAACAATAGTACATTCAGCCATTGGGATAAAATACAATCGGCATACAAACAATTTGCTTTAACTGAGTTCCTACAAGAGAACCATGCCATCATATGAGAGTTCCCAGTGGGGCCTCAGATGCGAGTGGGTATGCCAACAAATGTGGTATGACACTGTCATCACTGGAGAGGGTTGTTTCCACTAAGGTCCTCAATGATCGGTCCCCAGATGCACAAAACTATCGAGGTCGTATCCTGAAGTAGAAGGGATCCCCACACAAGATATTTATAAGACAGTCGCAGTCTAGGTGTGGAACACACCCCCACTCATCATGATACCATGCAAGTAAAATGGTTGTCTATGCTAAGTCCTAGGGTGAACTCAAGAAAGGTATTTGGCTTATCTCACAGTAAGCTCATCCCATAGTAAAAACCAAACCAGCATAGACATCATATATGGTGTATGTAAAATAAATACTGAAAAACGATAAATAAAGTTGTAAAGTAAAAGCTGTAAATAAAAGCAGTAAGTTAAACTAAAGCACACAACAGCAAACAACTAAACACCCCAAAGAACTAAAGCAGACAGGCGCTAGGATTGACTCTCAAAGGGGAAACTAGAGATTTTGGGTTCGATCCCCAGCAATGTCGCCAGCTGTCGCTCTTAGGATTATCATCCTAGTCCAAACGCGAAAGTGGCGCGGAAAAGGTAGAGTCGCCAACCAGACATTTTTATCCCGAATGAATGGGAAAGGTAATGCTGCACAAACCTAAGAAAAAAGGAAAGGACAAGGTCCTGCGAAACAAAGAACTGGGTTTGGGAGTCGGTTACGACCTGGGAAGGTATTAGCACCCCATACTGCTTGCCGTACCCGACGGGATCCACGCTTGTTTGTTTGTTTCAAAGGGTGAGAAATAAGATTGCTACTGAATAAAAACCGCTACTGGAACTGTAATGAGAGAGGGGACTGGAAAAAGAGAATGAAAAGGAGGGGGGGAAATGTAGGGAAAATTAAGATTGTGCTCAAACGGGCCCTACCCCGCTGCCTACGTACCTTATCGGGAAAATGAGGATCAGAGTCGACGTAGTTCGACTAACTAAGGCGGGAACTATTTTTGTGTTTTTATGACTTGAACTACTTATGCCTATGCTCAGATGTTGCAGGCTCGCCTTGAACGAGTGTGTTACCTTCTTGCAAAGAGACAAGTAGTAGCAAGTTCTCATTGAGAGTTCATGAGATGAGAAGAGAATTCCTGTAGGAAAAGACGTTTGTTGTTTGTTATTGTTTTTTAGAAGAAGTGTTTTGCTTTTGTTGTTTGTGAAATAGTCTCCATGCTAAGACTTTTTCATCATCATAGATGATTTACACCTCTCCCCGAAATGGGACGTATGCAAGTACCTCATGGCAAAGTCTCCTGGCGCACGAGAAAGCTCGACCTTTATTATCTGTTTTATTGTTTTTCTTTGAGATGAGAAAGAGGGACTCAAGTTGAGATAGGACAAAAACTATGGGAACTAAGACTCATCCTAAGTTGTTTATTGCATGGGAAACCCTATGGTTTGTGTGGTCTTCTAATCCTAATGAGAAAAAAGAAAAGAAGAAGAAACTAGAAAGCAACTTACTTCTCTAACGAAGCTAAGTTGTTTCTAAAGAGGGAAGAACATGAAATTGTCAAGACAAAGCCTAAAGCGCTAAGACAAACACAATGTGAAAGCATAAGAAGATGAGGAAAGAAGTTGTATAAATAATCTTACCTCAACCTCCCTACAAAACCAAAGTTAGCTTTACAATGCATATTGAAAGCATAAACACAAGTAAAGCTCAAACTTGCTAAGGAAAAAAACTAAGGGTTCCCTGAGGCTAAGTCCAAAAAGTAAAGGATCTTAAATGATAAAAGACTTCTAAAGTCAGTATCTAAACCCTATTAATGTGTTCTAAGGTTGTGAGATCAAACCCTAACAAACTATATCCTAATGAGGTATTAAACCCTAGAAAGTTCAAGGTGAAGTGAGATGGAGAAGTTCCTATGTACAAAAAGATACCAAATGACGTAAATGGTACTATGACTTAGTAATGTAAAGTGACAATGGATGTGAGAACATTATGAGATGTATAAGAAGTGTATAGCATGGATATAAGACTCACAAAGTTAATTTAGATTGATTAGAATGGAAGAAGAATGAGAATTAGGTCAAATGAGACACATATGGACACATGTGAAGCTTAAGGTACAAGTAACCAAAAAATTCAAAAGGGATGAAATATAATTGGACACAAGTGACTTATAAACATGTAAGGGATCCTAAGAACTTGTGTGAAGGACCTCTAATGGATGGCATACATGCCTTACCAAAATGAGATTAGAAATATGAGAAAAGAATGACCAAAATGTGGCTTATAAAACAAGGTACCAAAATAATACTTGTGGACATGAAAAAAATATGAGAATTAAGATTCAAATTCATAAACTAGGGAAAAACAAACCCCTAAAATATCTCATAAAAATGGCAATGTAACTCCCTCAAATAATTGTGCTAAGAGAATTAGGGTTTTAGTGGGTAATGTTCAAAGAAATGACTCAAACATGGACAATTGATGACCTAAAAAATAAAGGAAAAATATTTTTGGGAAGCTTAATGTGTTCTATGGATAGAGAAAAAAGAATGAATTGAAGATCTTTTTTTGTTTGGGAGAAATTAAATTGAGAAAGGCTAGTGGTCACAAACATGAAAATCCAAAAAGAAATAAAAGGGAAATTAATTTTTGGACAGAAAAATAAAAGAAAATTTAATTAAAAATTATGGAAGTTTTTAGAATATTGTGAAAATGGTCCTTGAATTATTTGAGAATTTTTTTGTGAATGTTTGATATTTTTATTAAATCAAAATTGGAAATGAAAAGAAATGGACATAAAAAGATAAGAAAATAAGCAAAGGGGTGTATTCAGCAATGAAATGAAGTTGAAAATGATTGGGCCCTTGGAGCTGGGGGTGTGGATATCACATTTGAGCCCAATCAAAAAATACGCTGAACATAACTTTTAATGTAGAACTCACTCAATTGGTTGACTCCATCTAGGCCTTGGGATATATCTAACACGCATAACAAAAGTCAAAGTATGAAAATCAAGTGGATCAGATGGAAGCACATGATAACAAGGGTGAATGACACACGCGTGAAGACTTTGGTTATAAGACAAGGCACGTGAAGAGCATATGTTCATTAATGTGCTGGAAAGTTCAGAAACGTTGGATGAACATGATCAAACAGTCACGACTTAATTTCACATAAATTTAGGGCATTGTTTAGGTCACTGAAGAAGACCTCCGATCATCTTCTCCGGTGAGACTCCGTTAGGGAAAACCACAAATCTTCATGAAAATAAAAACTATGGCCATAGAAATGATCCTAGTGTTGGGTACATCACAAATACAAGCTCAAATTTCATTTATCTTACACAAACAAGGCAAATCGAAGGAAACCACAATCAACCTAAAAACTGCATCTAAGCACGTAAGGTTCCTATCAACTAGCCAGATCCACCATTTCTTCTATCAAGCTTTAAATCAAACAAACATTCAAGAAAGCAATGAAATCATGCACTTGAATTTAAGATCAAATCTGAATTGCATAGCTTCAAATGTTGAAGAAAACCAGAGGCAATGTTCCAAATCTTGAGGCAACGCACTCTTGATCTTCAATGGGGTGAAATAAACACTTTAAGCTTATGAAATCTTGTTGAATTAAGGAAAATGCAGAAATGCAATGAAGTTTATTCTTGAGGATTCAAGCTAATTCAGCCATGGATGATGCTCACAAGATGATGCTGATGATAATTTGATGAAGATGGATGTGTGATTGATGAATAATAGTGAAGCTAGAAGCCATATGCAGTGAGATTTCTTGCTTGAATGCATAGAGAATTCAGATCAAAAGTTTGGAGTTTTTCGAGCAAATGATTGTGTAGTGTAATTAAGTAAGATGATAGGCTTATATATCCATGGTTAGTTCTAACTAACTCTAGTTAACAGTTAGAACTAGAGTTACTTCTAACTAGAGGTGAATGAACCAATTGAAGGGTGTTTGGTGCAACTCAGTTCAACTTGAATTTGCCAACTTCGAGTGTGATCAAGTATGGTGATATTCATGATTATTATGGTGAGCTTGATGATGCAAGGTGAAGCTGACTTGATCATCAAAATTGTAGCACGTGTGTGGTATCTTCTTTGCTTGAATTTTGAAAAGAGATGCATGGAAAATAGTGTGATCAGACACACATGAGATAATTAGAAGCACTTAATTCAATAGATTATAATCACCACATGATAAATGAAGCATTCCATCTAAACTGAATTGAACTTGAACACTTGATCCTTATCTTATCATGCAAGAAACCAGGTTACAAATTATGATCTTTAGTGTAGAATAACTTCATGATCAAGGTACTAAAACATAACATTATTATGGTCAATTTGAAGTGAATGATTCATAGAACAAGATTGTAGTTCACACTAACATGAAATAATGCCTCTAATTCACTCAAAATAGTCATTGAACATGAATAAGCAAAACTACATACTTTGTTTGCATGGCTTGGACATGTCTTGTGCAAACGGCCTTATGACTTGATCAGGATTGGCATCACACTTTGAGCTTCCACAACTCCAAAACCATTGATCAAATAAAAAATTCTCAAACATGAAAGTCGTAGAGGAGACAACAGTGAACATCTTTCATGTTTGGAAAAAATTCATTTGAGGCCTTTTTGATGGAGTAAATTGACCATACATCTTGCACACCACATGTTTGACAAAATGCATTTCCTGGCGCGCACAGGAGGCTTAGCATGACTTTGTTTGCCTTGGATTTTGCCATAGTTTGAACAAACTTTGATTGATCATAACTTCCTCAATTTTAATCCCATGAACATGTTCCACCTATGAATTTTAAGCTTATTTTTCCCTCTTTCAAATAGTCCAAGTGGAATTTTTGTTTGACTTTTATTTTGGGAGAAGGCCTCTCTTGAACATGACTGAAAAATGGCCAAAATTTGCCATATTTGGATACCCTAATTTTCCCAAAATGGTAAGTTTTTATTTTCTTGATACTTGATGATTCCTCCATCATTTCTTGATCAAATTTTGTACATTGACTCCTTGTAACATCAATTTCATGATTTTGAACTTAAAAGGTCAAGAGTTGACTTTTTCCTCTACACAGTTCACTTCTCCACAATTTCTTGCTTTTCAAGTAACTGACCAATTGAAGACCTTCTGAAATGATTCAATGGATGATTTTTCAACCCTAGACACATGACATAATGTGGAAAATAATGAGATCAAGTTTGAACCAAAATTTCATTGAGAAGCTCCATTAATCAGAAACCCTAATTCTAGCCCCTTTTGTTAGGAGGTGTTGCATTGCTTGAATTCTCTGATCAATCCATCTCTTTCTAAGACTTGAAGAATCATTTGAGATCCTTTTGGATGTTAATAAACCTTTGAGCATTGTTGAGAAGCCATATTACCCTTCCCTTGCTTTTGGATGATCATCAATTCCACCAATCATTGATCACATGCACTATGCCTCTAGTCATGAATGTTATGCTTCAATTTTTATGCAAAGATGTGGAAATAGGTATGCAATATGATATGTTAAATGCCATGAAATGTGAGAGAAAATTTTGGGGGTGTTACCATAAGTTTAGAAACATACATATTGATTTGATTTTAAGAAAATTCGTTTTTAAGAGTGTTTATGAAAAGTGCTTATAAACATGAACATAAACATACAAAATTTGTAGTAAAGTAACTACGCAAGAAATTAAAGAAAACTATAAATTAATAACTTGTAATAAATGGAAACAAAGCTTTATTAATTTTGCGAAATGATCCAAGTACAAGAGGAAACAGAAAAGGATATGATACAAAAAGTCTATTAATCACTCGGTATGAGCAATTAATATTATGGCTAAGTGATTTTTCTAGTTCTGTAAGAAATTCGACAGCGTTTCTTCAGGGTATCGATTCGTGTCAAATGCTGCTCTGAGGTCTTCTATTTATAGAAGAAATTGGCTCCAAAATGGTTGAGGGGTTTTTGAATTTGAACGAGCCAAACTACTTTGAAAACTGCTTTCGGAACTGTTCTTCCATCAAATGGCGAACGTCATATGCAAATGGCGAACGCCATTTGACAGCTATCAAAATTCTTGGACTATTGGCAAATGGCAAACTCCATTTGGTTCCCTTGAGGGAATGTCAAACACCATTCACCTAGAGAAGGCAGAATGTGCAGTTTTCTCCCTTTTCTCGGCTGATTTGCCATGGTTTCTTGCTCTTTCCTTTGATCCGACTTGCTTGGGTCCTGAAAACATAAATTGAACAAAACATAAGTGAATTAATACGAAAAACAATAAATACTCGATAAAAATACAATAAAACATGCATGAAATGAGTCGAAATAACCTATACGGAATCGAGTCATCATTCTGGTATAGCATGTCCTAGCACATGTCATGACATCCTGCTGAATATGATGTCTGAATGATAAGATAGAACATCTGGCTTAACATCTGCATGTTGAAGGTGCGAGAAATGCAAGAAAAGGGGTTTGAATTGCATTCATCCTTTTAATTCTTTCACTTCTAATCTTTTATGTGCTTGAATGATTATCAGAGTCTACAAGGTCGATTCTGAATAGTGATGCGGAAGCATAACAGATAAGCATATCAGAGTCTGCAATACATAAGCATAAATAATAAGGCAGAAGTAAAGGACGCGTCATATATCCTAGTTCACTTGAGTAACTCTCAAGCTAATCAGGTCTACCCTTCCAAGGTGATTTCGCCTTGATCTCAAGGTCTTAATCCATTATAATCAGAATTGATTATTATAGATGCACGGGCAACTTCTGGTGATTAAACCATAATGAAATGTTCAAGGATCTTACCAGATATGAGGTTCATTAACCTAATATAATCTGATTAACATGATCTTCTGTTTAGGATTTCCTACAATGATATCCATTAGGGATCTCACAAGAGTCTATCCTTCACTTGGTCCTCTCTGAGATATGGCTATCAACGTCTTCTCAAGTATTCAGATCTTCACTTGATCACTCGAGGGAACCTTAATTCTAACAGAATTAATGTTCTGGAGATTTACATTTGATGCTTCTAAATAAGCAGATAAAATCCTAAGTTTAATTATAAACAAACACAATTGTGTTTTAGCATGATATGAGAGATAACTATGTGCTTTCTTCAGAGTCTACGAAGATGTATTTTATTTACATTTGATTGACATTTTGTAGAGCTTCTTCATCTTCTTCGTTGAGAAAGCTTCGAGCAGAAACTTATTGCTTCGGATCTTCAATAAGCTCAGATGATGAAGTGGTTGATGACTTGATTATTTTTCAAACAATATTTTCATTCATCAACTCTTGCGATTTTTTATTGTTGTTGTGTTGATTGATGATCTTTGGATTTCAACAACAATGGTCGTGTTTCAATTGCAACAACAATGTTGATATTTTCAATTATTTATGATGACTATGAAAACACGATATCCTTCTCTTTAAATAGCCAGGAAAATATAGTCATTGAAGAGTTGTTGTCCATTTTAAAAAAGAGACGTTATACAATGATGACTTTTCACACTTTCCAGTTAGTTGAGAAGACGTGAGACTAGCGCTCAGCGTACGGTCACTGCTAACAGTAACATTTGTCTTCTGAACTACAGAGGCTTTTGATGATACTCTATGAAGCATGAGTAGAGACACGATGGTATAGGTCTTCAAAAAATTAAGTTTTCAGTCTTCAGAACTTGCTCACTCGGAGTCTTGTCTTCAGAACTTTAACACTTTGTTCATTAAACCTTTATCTTCAGAATCTTCAAGTCTTTGGAGTCTTCAGAACTTTGTTCTCTCAGAATGTTGTCTTCAGAGTCTTCAACAATTGATTTTTTTAACCTTAATCTTTAAAACCCTTAAGTCTTTAGAGTCTTATGCACTTGGTCTTCAGAGCCTCCAACCTTCCGATCTTCAAGTCATTAGAATCTTCAACACTTTAGTTCTTTAGAAGATTATTCCTTTAGGAGCTTCGCTAGCTCAGAATCGGAACCACTTCTCAGAACAAAACCACAAGAGCATTGCAGCCGTAATATACAACATCTTTGGATCTTTCTATTTGTGATCAAATACAGAGGCATACTTGCTTCTCTAGTAAGCTTGCTGCTTGTGTCACACAAAGTAACCTGCATATTATCTTTGACGAACATCTCGATGGTGTTTGTTTCATCTAATATCTTCAATGAATAAGATCTACATATAAAAAGCACATTAAAACATAAAAGTTTCTCTCACAAATACTCTTTGTTATCATCAAACCCTAGAGATGACTTGCTAAACAAATCTTGTTCTTACAATCTCCCCCTATTGATTATGATACAACCGTGTATTTTGATAGAATATTTTATACAAGTTAATCACCAATTATAACATATTCATAGTCCAAAACAATAGCTCCCCCAGAATGTGTTACTCCCAAAATTTCATTTAATCTTGTACAAAGTTTCACTCTAATCCAAAAACTCATAAAATAGAATTTTGAGTTGATAGAACATAGAATTTAGAGAAGGAATACTTCCCTATTGTTTCAAAGAAACATAAGTCTTTAACAACTGGACTTTGTTCAATAGAACCTTTGTCGTAAAATCTTCAGAACTTGTTTCCTTTGGACGTCATATCAGAGTCTCGAACTTCAGAGCCTTCGGAAGTAAATGCTACAATTAAGTAGAACAAATGTAGCGCTGATACCAAGAAAATTTATTTTCCAATAATTTAGCCACTATATTTATTAGAAACAAAATTTGTCATTCAAATGACAACCTCCCCCTGAATATTAGACCTGCTGAGGATCGAAAATCCTGACTTATGAACCTTCTAGGGAAACTCCTCCTGGTTGGAGTAGGTCAGATTTAGATCTTTAGAGTCCTTATTCAGTTTCCAAAGTTTGCACCAATTGAAATCTTGATTGTCCAGAGTCTGCACCAATTGTGATTGTCCAGAGTCTGCATCAATCTTAAATTACCAATTGAGAGTCTTGATTTTCCAGAGTCTGATCCAATTGAAAATCATTAGAGCCTGAACCAATTTGAAACTTTAATTTTCCAGAATCTGAATATAACATAGGTCTTCATCTCAGAACCTTGTTTCTATCAGAATTAAATGGTTGATTAAGGTTTTAATTCTTGAGTTGATATCAATGATGATTAATGTTTGATTCTTGAGTCAGATATCAATCAAAACTAGATTCTTGATACCAGATGAAAGCATCTTGTGATTTATAATTTAGGTTATCTTTTAAAATAGTGAAGGCTTGAATCTAAGTTTGATACTAATATCTTATGATCAGTCAAAGCTTGAATCTAAGTCTGTTACCAATTGAACTTATAAACAAACAAAGCTTGAAGATTTCCAAAATTTCATTAACACTTTTTAATCTTTTTGCAGATGGTCCTTCACCATCAACACGTTTTTGCTTTGTTATCTTATTTTTCCAATATGAAGTTTCTTGAAGCTGGTATGGAATGATTTCCAAGTCAACCTGTGAATCAATATCTTCATCTCAGAATTTTCTTATATAGTTTACTGCTTTTACATTATCATGTGATTTATAATTTAGGAATCTTTCAACAATAACTCTCATAGCCCTAATGCCTCGACTAGATGACGCAACATCAAGTCCAGCATCTTGTTTCTTTAAATTTCTCCATCTAAGAACTCTTCATGCACCTTTGTGAAGTTTGCTTGATTTTCCTTCATTTATAATAGTGTCTTCAAAAATTCCTAACTCCACTAGATTTTCAGAAATAATTCTCTCATATTGAATATGTCTAGTTTCAGTGCTAGAACCAACTTTGGAGTCCTTGATAGATTCTTTTAGACGTTTGAACAAAATTACTGGAAGATGAACTCTTATTCCTTTTAGTAGTAAGTATAAAACATACTTTTGAACCTCATTTAGTTCATCTGAGGGAAGGTGATGAAACACATTTCCCTACAGAATTATGAACCATACTTATAGAGGATTCTTAAGACTATAGAATATTGGATCCACAACATCAAATACAATTCCTTCTTTAAATATGGACACCATGATTTTTGCTTCCCTTTCCTTGATTAGACTAGTTTTGATTATTATTACTCTAGTGTCGTCATGCATTAGTAAATAAGAAAGATTCTTTTCGGATATTACTATTCTTCTTCCAAACACGGAGGACACTATAACAGTTGTACAAGTTGTAGCATGAACCCTAAAATTCTTGACCAAACAAACATAGGTTGGTCCTTCCAACCTCTTGAAATAACTAACCCACCCTTGAGCTTCCATAAAGTGAGTCATATTGCATCCATTTTCTTTTAGATTCATGAAATTCACCATTGTTTCAGTTTTGACAATGAGTTTCTCAACTGGTGTTCTTGTTTTAATGGGACATGCATTTAGACAAAAAGAAGCCATTGTTGATGATGGAGAGAGATATATTTCTTATCAAAATTTTCTCAAGGTTTAGAAAGATGAATGAGAATGTGGACGTTGAGCCTATTTGTACATTAAGTGAGTAAGGATACAGGAATTTGAAGGAGTGTCGATTGATATTTTCTAGGTAAGTTATGAATGCCTAATGAAGATTAAGATACATTGGCAGCCGGGAAAACTGTGATAAGTCTCCTTAATGAGAGAATGGCAACCGATTGGGAATAATTAAGGGAGTAATTGTTAATATATTAAAAGCATAAGTAGTGATGCCTTAATTGTAGAGAAACCTTACATATTCCTTGTGCGTATTTGAATATAAAAAAATTATTTTAAGTTATATTCATTTTATGAAGCTTAAAATACGCAATTCCTAATGATAGAATAATCAATATAATTAAGCATTCTTAAAAAGAATTAGGCAATTCAGGAACACAAACAAAAATATTTCAGTCAGGGATAGAGGAACTATAAGACATAATCAAATGAGACATGAAGAAATAAATACATGGAGAGATAAAGATTTAAGAATTCTAACTTCCTATCTTAGACAAAGAAGGTCATAGGTTGACATAATTCAAGGAGAAATTTCTCAGTCATTCCATTTTTCTGCAGTGGGCAACCACTCCTTGAAGGTCAAGTATGTGAGAGACAACTCTACACTATGGAACTTGATAGATTTTGTCTTCCCTAGATTGGATTATTTCTATCTCAGATGATTATACATGGATTCGGCAAATTCATTTTGATCCCAAACACTGAGAAAAAGATAAATAGCCTATCTTTGTTTGACAACCATCCTGCTCTTCTCTCTTTTGGCCTTGAGTTGGTTACCATTATTTTGTACCAATATTTTGCTATAGGAGTGATGGTACAAGGTTAAGTGGGATGATTTTCAGTTTTTTAAATGACATGCAGGTTCCTATCAAGACTGCGATTGTTGATATTTCTTTCCACAATTACACCATCTTCATCACACCTAATGGTTCGGGAAATGATATTAGGATTGAATATAACTGGATGACTAGAAACTACAAACAAAATGGTACACATATTGTACTCGTATTCAAGTACTTGAGCCTTTTCCCATAACTCAGTCACAAGCTCGGGATAGACAGGTCCAACTAGCATGTTGAAGTAGTTTTCCCAGTACTAAAATTCAATTCCAGAAAGAATACATGTTTTCTTGATTTGAGGTAGAATAGGTAATTCTATAGTGTATTCTTTCAATAGTTCAAGATCAGAAATATCTTCTCTGATGTTGTGGGAAGACATCTTGAATCGAGGTGACTTGTTTGAGAAAAGGGATCTTAAAGGAACTAAAGAAGTTTTAAGATATGAAAGAGTTTAGGAATGTTATTTCTTTATATAGAAGAGATAAAGCGAATGAGACTCAAGAGAAATAATTGTTTGATGATTTGAAACAACCACACTTTAGCATTTTCGAGACTGACTCGGTGAAAAGAGATACTTAACTTCGAAATGAGAAGAGATGTAATAAACTCTATGACAAGTAAGATTATGTATCAAAGTATCCTTTGTAAAATACGAGGGACGGCTGAGACCAGGCAACATAAGAGAGGTGATTTACATATTTTTAAAAATGATTAAATTCTACTATTCATTTTAATCATGAATGCATAGTTAAGGGAAAAGTAAGAATCATAATCTATTTTTAACAAATATTACGAAACCCAACGTGTAAGTGTGTGATCAAGGTTTATGACAAAAATTACTATTTTGTTTCATATGCTTTCAGAATTGTACTTTAGTTATCAACTAATTATGTATTTGACTAAAATCAGCAACTCCCTTATAGTGATATCTTTATTAGAAGATTTAATACAATAAGTCATGAATAAAGTACATCATACCTTAGAGACTCTGAGATCTTAACAATTATTTTTTATTTGAGTTCTTTCTCTTCTGATTCTGACTTGAGCTTGACTTGTGTTGAAAGCTTATGACTTTAGCTTTTCCTTGTTCTAGCTTTTGATTGACACAACTTAGCTTATGCTTCCATCAGAGTGATCTATTAGAGATTCTGAATGAGTACACTCTGATTCTTTAGACGTTTTCCATATTCTGATTATCAGAACCTTTTTCTTTTATCCCGCTTTAACATCCTCTGACTTGGTTTCTTCTAATAGATGCACAGGCTGTTCAAATATAAGTATCATCAAATTTGGATGCAACACTTGATACAGTCTGAGTGACAATATTGTTCTTACAATACTGAGCTGACTTGTTTAGAGTTAGTTCATCAAGTATTGACATTTGCTTCTGAAGAAGATGTTTACTGATTTCTTTGTGTTGAATAAGATCAATGACTTAATTTGTTTTTTCTTAGAGTAGATTGACTTCTTCCTTTGCGTCCTCTGATTCCAATATTCATGCATCAAAAAATTATGAGAGGAGTATTAGATAACATTCTAACAATAACAGTTATCATTCCAGTATCGGAATGGCACCTTTTGAAGCATTGTATGGTAGAAGGTGTCGAACACCTATGTGTTTGCATTAATCAGGTGAGAGTATAGTGCTTGGACCTGAGATTGTTCTACAAACCACTTAGATGATGAAGTTGGTTCGAGAGAAGATGAAGACTTCACAAAGTAGACAGAAGAGTTATCACGATAAGAGAAGGAAAGATCTTGAATTTCAAGAGGGAGACCATGTATTTTTTAGAGTTACTCCGGTAACGGGAATTGAACGTGCTTTGAAGTCGAAAAATCTTACTCCGAAATTTATTGGTCAGTATTAGATTTCGGCAAGAGTTGGGTCAGTTTCTTATAGAGTGGTGTTGTCGTTGCGGTTGTCAAATTTGCATGATGTATTCCATGTTTCGCAGCTTCGAAAGTATGTTCCGGATCCGTCACATGTGATACTGATGGATGAGGTGGAAGTAAGGGATAACCTTACGGTTGAGGCTTTAGCAGAGCATATCAATGATCGCGAAGTGAAAATATTGAGAGGAAAGGAGATTGTCCTCATGAAGCTAGTATGAGGAGGTGCTGTCAGGGGGGACATGACTTGGGAATTTGAAAGTAAGATGCGGGAGTCATATCTGAATCTGTTTATGACAGGTAATTTTTGAAGAAGAAAATATTCAAGTGGGGGAGAGTTATAACGCCTCGGTTTATTTATTTAATTATTTAATTTAAATAATTGGAAAACATTTGTGTGTAGTGTGAATTGTGAAGATTGGTGGTGTCTTGAGTGAAGGGGTGATGTTATTTTAATATATATATATATATATATATATATATATATATATATATATATATATTTAAGTTTAAATATTTTATTTTATATTGAAATAAATATTGGAATATTAAGTGAAAGGGTAGAGTGGTAATTGGACAAAGGAATAGTAGGGGCAAGATGGGGATTTCATATTAGGGGTCTAAGGGTTATGTTGGGAATTTGGAAAAGGGGAAGTCAGTTCTCGTAGAAACTGATCGTGGAATTGGGAAGAGCGTGAAAAATATAGAAGAAGAGAAGGGCTAGAGGCAAGGATTTTGTGAGAAAGAAATATATTTTTCATCGAATTAAGGTAAGGGTGGGATCTCTTTCATCTTTTAAGGGTATTATGATATGAATGTTAGGGTAGATGTCCTTAGGTATGTTAGTTGGGGTCTTATGGAAACACCTAGGATTTGATGAGTAGACTTTGAGGGATTATTGATGAATTTATGTGTGTTGTGCGTTGTAAATGATGTATGTGTATTAGTTAAAGGTTATGTACTGAAATTTGTGATTAAAAAAAAAGTGAAAGGCGGGTTTTTGAGTGAAAAATTGTAGCAGGAGTTTTGCTGTCAACGCAGGGTTTTTCTTTTAAATCTGCCTTGCCCGCTTAGCAAGCAGTTTCCTACTTAGCATGCAGTTAAAAATATGAACTTTCCCCAACCCAAGAGGAGGCCTCTTAGCGAGCAAGGGAGCCGCTTAGCGAGACCTGGAAGGGAGAAAATGTATTTTTAATTCATTAAAATTCATGAAAAATGTGTTTTATATTTTAGGAAGGTTGGCGTGTTATTGATGGGGTGTGAGAAGGTTTATAAAGGTTGTATGTGCATTTTGGTAATGTTGAATGTTGTTATGTGGGACTTGTGAATACATGGTGTATGTTTAGTTGTGTATGTGGTGTTGATTTAAAACTATTAGAATGAGCACGAATATGTATGAAGTTTTGTTGTTGTTGTTGTTGTTACATATCTTCGTCATTGTTGCATGTTGTCATTGTTGGTGAGGTGATCATGAAATAGGGGTCACACTAGACCATAAAATAGGGGTCGAGGGTATAATCATGAAAGAGGGGTTGCACTGGACCATGGATAAGGGGTCGAGAGTTTCGAAGAGAATTGGATCATGAAATAAGGATCGATTCTTGGTACCACATGTGTCGCTCCCGAAGATTTGCATCCCGGTACAAGCGTGAATGGACGGCGAAAGGAGGAATGAAGGTGAAATGAGTAGAGTCGCCAGATAGGAATTTTTATCCCGAGGGAAAGGTAATGCTGCATAAACCTAAAAAAGATAGATAAGACGGTTGAGAACTAGAGAAACTGAGAAAGGGGGTTGGTTACAACCTTGGAAGGTATTACCACCCAGATTGTCTGTCGTACTCGACGGGATCCACGCTTAAAAGTTTGTGTTTAAAGGGGGTAGTGTATGTGTTATCTATGTGCAAAAGCTAAGAAAAGAAATATACAAGTGTCAGTGTAAAAGGTGAATGCTCAGGAACTGAGGCTTAAAAAAATGCTGAAAGAGGGGGAAGACACAGAGACTTTTGTTCGATAACAATTAAGTTATGCCTACGTATCCTCTCGTGCAATGAGGAAGTCAGAACACCGTAGTTCGACTCAAAGAGACTGAAAATAAATTGACTGTGAACTGCTTACTTGCCTATGCTCAAGTGTATGACTCGCCTGGCTCGAGTGCTAACTGTCTTGCATTAGACGGAAGAAGCAAGTTCTCGCTTGTGAATGAGTGTGATGATAAAAGAATCCCGAAGGAGACGATTACTATTTTTTTTTCAGTTTTGCATAAGTTAATGAGCTTAAGCCTAAATCAAGTGCTAGTAAACTCATTATATCCTCCCTGATTAGGGATAATGAGCCTACTTAAGTATGAGATAAGCATCTCAATTTAATTACCATGATGATGTAGGATTAAGATCATTAACCTACTTGTGATTATTTAAATGTTTTTTGGGTTTTTTTTTAGTGTTAAGTAATGAGTTTAATCTCTAATCACAGATTAGTGGGCTCATTACACCATCCTAATAGAAGGATAATAGATGAGAACACTTAAGCTGAGGAAGATACCTCAACTTACCATGGTTAGGGATTAAATTCATTATATAACAAAGCCTTTATTAAGTGGATTTTAATTAAGGGATGAGATTAAGAAATGGATTTTAAGTTTGTAAGACAACTTGAGGGGGACTTGTCTATTAAACACTAGGGTTAGTCCTTCTTAACCATAAGGAAGAATTAGAACCCTAATGTAAGGCCCAAGTTACAAGATAAAGTCTTAGTGATTATTAGATGATTTGATTAAGAGGTTTAAACAAATTAAAAGCTTAACACTTAGGATTAAAGTTATACACCCCATCCTAAGAGAAGGATGCAGGCATAACCCTTATTCCAAAGTCCTAAAACTTTAAGAGTTTAGTCTCTAATTATGGAGATGAGAAGAGAGACTCAAGGAGACTCAAAGGTAAAAAGCTAAGGGGGAATAATCACAACCCTAATTATTATCATGCTTGGATGTTCCTATGGTTTGTAAGGCTTGAGAAAGATCTTCAAGGAAGCCACCAATGGAAGAAGCAGATGAAAGGAGGATGAGAAAGAAGAATAAGTTACTTACTTCACTGAGAAAGATAAGTAACTTAAGGAGAGAAAGTGAGGGAGATGAAACACAAGTGAACAAGTTCACTTAAAAGACAAGTTAAAATGCAAATTAAAGATATAAGAAGAAGTGAGAGGTGAAGGCAAATCCACCTCCCACAATAACTTACCAAACCTGAAAGTGTTAGTATGAATGCATAAAGTATAAAGCATGAAGAAATGAATTGAAATGAAATGAAATGAGATGAAGTGAACAAAGTCAGAAGTGTTTATGTTGTGAAAATGTCATGTAAGATGATGCAAAGGCATACAAAATGCATATGTGTGATCATACAAAGATGAGATGCAAAGGAAGCATGCTTTGAAGTTTGAAAACACATGAAAGTTAATGAAGTGAAATTAATGCAAAATATGACAAATGGATGAAGAAATGATTGAGCAAGGTTCTAACATGTCCTAAGATGTCTAAGATGACATATGTATGCATGAAATGTCATGGCAAGTTCATGTATTGATGCATATGCAAGGTGAATGCAAATGAACATGAGAAATTAGGGTTATATGGAAGTATGAGATGCAAATGAACAAAACAGAAGCATATGACATGATAAAAATTTGCAATCAAACTCAAAAAAACCCTAATCCCATACTAGATCACACCCCAAAGGAGAAGGTCAGAAGCCTAACCAATCAAAAGTTATGATTTTCCTAAGTTTTCTAGGGTTTTTGGGTGGTTCAAAGGGAAAAATGCAAATCAAATTGAAAATGCAAGATAAATTCATGAGGAAAAAGACCTATAAACTACATGCAATATGTCACACAATGCAAAAAGAATCAACTTCAAACTCTTTTTGGTTAGGCAGAAATGATTTTTTCAAGTTAGGGTTTAAAAATGTGATTTTTATAACTCTTAATTCAAACAAAATTGGCAAACTATGATCAAACCTAAAAAGAAATTTGTGTGAAGAGTTTTAAAATGTTTCTATATGCATTGGGATGATTCATTATTTTTTTGGTGATTTTTAGAAACCTAAATGTATTTGTAATTAATTAAAAGGCTTTAATTAATTAAAAATAACATTTAAATATTTTAAAAATGTTTTTTTAATGCAAAAAATAAAATAAAAATCATTTTTGGAATGAGAGTAATATTTAAAGTCAAGATGCAAAAGAAAATTTTTTTTGATGCTTTTTGCTATTTTAAATTAATTATGCAAAAGAAATAAAAAGAAAATGAATAAAAATGAAATTATGCGCATCCAAGGGCTGAGGTTCAAATTCAGAGGATGAGGGTTGACTGCGCGCGCAGATGGAAGACTGAGATTGATTCTGGAAATTTTAAATTAATTAAATTAATTAATCTGGATTAGGGTTAAGTGAGTGAATCAGGACCATTCAAACATGCACTAATACACATCCAAGGGCTGATATTCAAACTGGGCCACTAAACCCTAATTAGGGTTCTAATCATTTTCTCCGGTCATCTTCTCCGGCAAGCCAAACAACCTATCTTCTTCCCTAGGCTAAATCAAACCCTCTAACTCTCCAGAAATTATCTACTAATCTCCCTCAACATGAATCCATCATCAAACAACATTTATCATTCATCAAAAGCAAGATTCGAAGCAAATCGTGAAAATAATCAAAACTTTCAGAAGTTCAATACATACTCATTTCTCAACCATTTTCGAAAATAAACATATCAGGGTGATCATCTAAGCATGTAGATTCATTTAGAAACTTAAATAGCAAGTTCTGGAAAAAAAGTTCATGAAGCTACCTGAGTTGAAGCTTTGTGTTCTTGAGCTTTCTGGCTTCCCTCTTGGTTCAAATCCACCCCAATGATCTTCCTGATGATGAAGATGAGCTTAGAGCAAGCTTGTGATGGCTATTTTGAAGGTTTTGGTTCTAAGTATGCAGAAATCGTATTTCTGATTGAGGGTGTTTTAGGCTATGGAGATGGGTGGGAAATGATCCTTAGGTCATGTAGAGATGATTGGTGAAAAAAGATTGAAGTTTCAGTGGTTGTGTGATAAGTTTCGAAGAGAGGAAGTTTTTGACAAATTTTGTGGATTCTGAGTGTGTGTGTGTGTGTGTGTGTGTTTCAGGCTTCAATGTTGTGTTCTTTTGAGTCCTTAGGGTTCACATAATGTATGCTGATTGGCCAGAGAGTTGTTGTGGCACAAACTGATTGGTATGGGGTGATTTGCAAAAAAGTCAATATTTGTGTACTTGAGGTATGGGCCATGGCAGGTCTGATTTCTTGGAGTTTCTGGCCTCAGCAAGTTTCATGGAGAGCCATAGAATGGTTTTGATGCAGCTGGCACAAGTGGATGAGAGGATCCAATGCATTTTGCAATTCTTGAGAGTTTTGGCCCTTTTGTGATTTCTTGAAGTTCAAGCCATGAAAATTCTTAGTTCAATGCACAATTCTGATGTTTAGAGGCCCAATTGACATATTGTGAAGTGTTTATGTACATTTGAAGTCATTAGAATGCTTGAATATGCCAATTTGCAAAATCCCTCTTTGACATGAAACTTGAAATTATAGGATTTTTGCCAACTTTGAAAAGCCATAACTTGAGTTTTATGATGAATCAAGACATGTTCTTGTACTTTTTGAAAAGGGAAAGATCCAATCTACAACTTTCATGACCAATAAATTTTCATTTGAAGCATTTTTGGTTAAGAAATAGGAGGTTGAAAAACTTTCCCAAAATGGAAAGTTTGCATTTCAAGTCATTTCCATTTTTGGCAAGTTTGCAATTGGCTCAAAATTCTTCAATCTTGTGAACTTCCAACCACTTATAAGATCAAATAAAGATCATATAACTCAAATTTGATGAAAATACCCCTTTGGTTCCATTGTTGGGGCCTCAAATGCCCTGATTTTGACTTAACTTGCTCAAGAAGTTACCCAGTAAACAGATGACTTCCACAATGATTTTCTTCATCAAACATGGTACACATGATCCTTATGACATATTAAGAACATTAGAAACAAACATTAGAAACAAGAATGGCCCAAAATTTTGGAGTTAAGGCCTCTGAAACCAAAACCCTAATTTTGGTCATCTGTGTAGTGAAACCCTAGCTCTGCTTCCATGCCTTTGCCAGTTCTTGTGAATTCTTGATTTCCATGAACTTTGGAGAGCATAATATGGTGATGGAACACACATGGACCCTCTTGGAAAGCTTTGAGGCCTTTGGGATGGCTCATATGGATTCTTGGATTACTCAGATCACAAACCCTAGATGTAGATGAACTTGAACTATGCAGATGAAACAAATATGCAATATGAGGTAATATGCTTATGCTTATGAAAAAATGAAAGATCACAAGCCATGGTGTGATATGAGTGAGGGAAAATTTGTGGTGTTTACAACATGCATTAAGTCTATGGTTGAGTCTCATTTGCATGCATTGTTGTTGATGTATATGGTGTGGATGTATATGTTATTAATGGGTTTGTTGTAGATGTGTGGATGGGTTGTGATTCTTGTCGTGATGAGTATGTTATTGTTGTACTTATGTGACATATGCCTTATATTTATATCATTTTTCTCTTTTAATTGATTTAAGAATCTCACCCCTTCTATTTGAATGTTACCCCTATGTTGGTAATGTGCAAATACTCATGAGTAGTCATGGAGTTTGCTCTGATACGTAGCATGGGAGTCAGGAATTTTGTTTTATCGCCTTAATTCTCTTATCATATTTCAGAACATGTTGATGTTGTTTTAGAAGTTTTCAAACTATTTTCTTTTTTAAGGATATCGCTAAAGTTTGGTTTTTCCGCTGCTTAATTTTAATAATTTTCCATTTCATGATATGTATCAAATTTTAAGAGCATGTTTGATGTTTATTGAAAGTAGCACCTTGAATTAAAAATGATGTTTTACTATGATATTGTCGTATTTTATTTATTAAAAATTGTGGGGAAAATTTGGGGTGTTACATTTGACATGAAGGATCTGGGAGCCACCTCTAGGATTCTTGGGATTGACATCCATAGTTATAGAAAGTATTCGAGATTATGCTTTTCTCAAGAGACATACCTACTGAAGATTCTCGTCAAGTTTTGTATGTCGAATATAAATCATGTTGTAACACCGACTAATCCTCAGTTAAGTTGAGTACGACTCAAAGTCCTAACACTGGAGTTGAAAGAGTCTATATAAGTAGTATTCCATATGCTAGTATAATACATTTTTTGATATATGTTATGGTCTATACGAGGCCAGACATATCGTATGGAGTGAGCCTTGTAAGCAGGTATATGGCATATCCTAGGAAGGCACACTAGCAAGCATTAAAGTGGATCCTAAGGTAGATAAATGAGTCTCTGAACAGAGTCATGATTTATGGTAAAACATGTGGTAGTGATAGCAAATTTGTAATTCAACGAATTATCGACTCTGGATGTGCAGGTTGTATGGATTCCATAAAATCTATTTTTGGATATGTGTTGATTATTTTTGGCACAAAAATTAGTTGGAAATCAACACTTCATAATGTTTTTTCCTTATCAACCATTGAAACAACATATATTTCCCTCACTAAAGTTGTGAAAGAAGCACTATACCTTGAAGGTATTTCTAAGGAGTTGAAACTTCAAGGTCAAGTTATCACTGTTAAATGTGATTGTCAAAGTGTCCTACATTTGTCAAAGAATTCAGCCTATCATGAGCGAACCAAGCACATCGATGAGAGGCTGCATTTTGTCAAAGATAATCGAGCGCAGTGAAGTCCAAGTACTAAAAGTGTTAATTGATGAAAATGTCACTGATATGATCACCACGACAGTGTCGAGTAGCAAGTTCTTCCACTATATGCAATTGATAAAGTTGTAGGATTAAAGTTTGTTTGTTTCCTTGTTAGTGTAGAGTTTCTTCCGAGGTGGAGATTTATGGTATTTGGATCGAACTCTAGCATCGACAAGGTTAGCTTCATGGTTCAACGACAATCAAAGATATACATATTGTACTCGAAGTTTGTTCTTGCATGCAGAAATATGTTTGCTTGTTGTTTAAGTTAGCATGTTGAATTCGGCCATCCTATTGGGTCAATTGTTTAGTATGTTGGTTGAAAGTTAGGATTTAGTTTTCTTATTAAAAACATATCAGTTCTCACTTCTCCATCCATCCCTGATAATCCAAATCAGAGCGAGAAAGTGGTGTGATTGAGATTCAATTGTAAACATTGTTCCCTAATCTGTAATTAAATCAACAATCCAATTTATAACCACTTTGAATTGTTTTTCTCTTCTCTTTTATTTTTTCTTTTTACTTTGTGGTTTTCTTGTTTGTAAAAAAATGATAATTCTATATTTTTTGGGCATCGTTTCTCAATAAACGTCAATCTCAGTCCTTGTAAAAACAAATTTTATATTGAGAATTTCTTATCCCACCCCATGGGTCTCTTAGGCACCATGTGCGTTTCCATTTTTGCCCTCACTGCTTCTGCCAATGTATCTCTGGATGCACATTTTTTTATTTAAACGTTGATTTTTTCCGTGGATATACCTGCGAAACTTTTCCTCAAATGTGGTTGCAGAACATATTTTGATATACTTCGCACGCATACCCTTCTCCCTCCTCATTCTTCTCTTTTCATATTCTTCAAACTTTCAAAATCTCTCTCTCTCAACTCTCTAAAAATTTATTTCCACAAAAGTTGATTTTTGTCGCACGCGTTAAGAATAAGCATCAACTACAACGATCAACAAATTCCTAATAATTCGTAACTCCTTTTAATCGGTAAGTTTTCGAGTTTTTGAGTTATTTTCGAATATTCTCTGTAATCGATTTAGAATAGCTATTTAGGTTTAGAAATCACTGGATAAGTTTAGAAACATAGTTTAGAGACAATGTAAGTACTTCTTTGGGGGTTAGAGACATATTTAGGTTCAGGAACTTCCGCAAGTACATCAGCGAAACAATTGAACATTAATAGATCCTAATATCTAGGGTTATACTCAAGCTTAGGTTTTAGCTTCATAATTAAATTACTCAATCTGAATGCATGACAAAAATATCATATAATAATATTCATGCAAATAATAAAAAACCAAATAACAATAATAATTAAGATATCATGAGAAAATAAAAAACAAAAATCTAAAAAATAAACATTCCACAAACAATAAACCCTAAAATCCTAGAATTAGATTGACTTTCTAAGTATCCCCAGGAGAATCGCCAGTTGTCGTGGCCAGCTTAAAATTTAAGAGTCACCATCATATTTTTAGGAAAAATAATGATAAACCTACATCCCAATGTAGAGATACTAAGTTCGAAAGTCGATTAAGTAAGGGAAAGGTGTTAGGCACCCCTCACTTCTATTGTATCCAATAGGATCCTTCCTACGATTCTAAGGGTTCATTGTTTGTATGGAATAAATAAAGTAAATGAAATAAAAGAAAGAAAGAAAAACCAAAATAAAACCCTAATTGCACTCGCTAGGGTTTGTACAAACCATATGCCTATGTACCTTTGATTTGAAGAATCAGTGCGCTGTAGTTCAATTCCCCTACCCCTAACCCTAATCTTATTATTTCTAACTACCCTTTTACTAAATTATTAAAAACCCGTATTTTAAAACTCCATTTTAATTATTTTACAAAACCCTGGTTTTTATTTTCAAGAAGAAACCCATATTTTGGAACCCCTAATTATCCCTTAAGTAGAATCCCAACATATTCATAAAACCCTAAAGTATTTGTGAAAAAAAACTAATTTAAAACCCCTTATTTCAATCCCTGAAAAATAGTTTTTTAAAACCCTAAAACATGATTTAAACCTCAACCTAATTTAAATAAAAAAAACCAATTAATTTATCCCAAATAAAATAATAAGAAAAAAACTTTTTTTTTATTTTTTTTAACAAAAATCCAGAAATATCCATCATTTTTTATATCAAGTTAAAATCCAGTTATAATATAAATGAAAAAATGATTTTCAAAAGAATTAAATTGTAAAAAATCCAATAATTATGAAAAACCCTAAATATCCCAAAAAATCGTTTAAATATTAATTCCTAATTCCCCCATAACCCATAAGTTAAAAAAAGCTAAACCTTAATGATTCAATTAATCAAGTATTTGATTAATTAATATAATAAAAAACCTACAAAATGAATAGATAATAATAAAAATAACAATTATTAATATTTTATAACCTTCACAATTATTCCAGAAATTCATCTCTAATCATGTTATTAATCCCTTAAAAAATTATAAATCTGATTAAATAATTAATTAAGTAATTAATTAATTGAATTAACCTAACAAACCCAAGGGGGTGTATTTTGTGTAGTTTGAATTGGTTTTCTAGGTATGGAATTGAAGCGGGTTGTGTATATTTTTTATATTTAAAATATAAATATTATCACTTGTAGTTTTGAAAATTGATTTTTTTTGTTATGGTTTCAAAATATATAAGTGATCATATTTACGATAATTAAAAAGGATTAATTTAAATTAGTAAATTATTATATACATTTTTCATTAAAAAATAAATCCTTACTTAGAATTAAAACCCCTTAGTATACACATAAAAATCTTGATCCAACAAACACCAACATATATCTTTTGTTCTATAAAATGAGTTTAAGGATAAATATATATACAAGCAATGAACGATAATTTTGGCTGACGAAACTAACCTAGAGTGTTATGACCCTCTTAAGTTGCTTCTTCCTTTATTTTCGTTGCGCTCATCGTGATCTTCTTCTTTTATTTGCGTTCCTCGCGATCTTCCTTTTCTCCTTTCGATCTTTTCTTGATGGAGTCCTTTTAGGGTTTATTTGTTGTTGTTCTTCAATATGAAGAACAACAACTTTAGGGTAAGAATATTTTAATAGTAGGTGAAGAAAATATGAGAGACATAGAGTCTATTTATAAGGTAAAATTAGGTTAAAAGAATTGAATGAGATTGTCTTATTTATGAATGATTCAATTTAACCCGGTTCTCCATATTTCTTAATGCTCAAGCCAATGAATCTGGATAGATCCATGGCTTGGTGAATTTAAATAAAAAAATTAAGTGAAATAAATAACATAATAATAATAATGAGAAAAAGATTTTGATTTTTTTTTGTTAGTTTTGAGATTTTTTTCATAAAAAATTGATTTTAATGAAAAATTCATATTTTCAAAAATTCATTAAATAAATTGATATTAAAAAAATGGATATTTTTGTGATTTTTTATTAAAAAAAATAAAAAGGAAAATTTTAGTAATAAATAAAACATTAAAGTGAGGAAGGTGAGATTTGAACTGACAACCTCTCACACTTATAGGCCTTATACCCCTCTTTCTACCAATTATACCATTTTATTTATTCGAAGTAATGTGGTATTAGAAAACATATGGAAGACGGTCAAAATTTAGGGTACAACACTAAGCATACCAGGGAGGGAGTTCAGGAGACACATGTGGATGTTGCTCCCACTGCTCCTGAGAGTTGTTTGGGGGGTCCATCTGACATTTCTTTTTGTTGGGTTACGCATAACATGTTTCCCCACATGTCTAGCGTGAATAGGTAACATTACTCAATTTTTTTCATTCGGAAAATATAATATGTACCATTTTTCCACGTGATGCATCAGAGGTAGAGGTACATAGACAGCGGGCGTTACAATGTTATCTATAATACATGGTGGGCACGCAGCTGTTTGTGGACACCAACACCTCATATACAGATGTGGTTTTGTTGAAGTACCTATTGGATTCGACAATGATCCATGATTATAAACGGGGTGCAGCGACGTTGGCACAACTTACTCCAGACTCTCCACTAATTGCCTTTGGACTACTCTGACTGTTGCAGGCAGTTCTTCTGTATATGGTACCACTTCTAAACCCTTTGACTTTTTTCTCTTATATTAACGTGATATTTGCTTGGTACCAATTTTTTTATTCTATTGCTGGATTGTCCAGCACTTTCCGCGGATATATGGATGGTAGGATGTACAAGAGTAACACAGAGGAGTGGCCTTTGGCACGTGCCTTCCGCCCCCGGAGAGGGAACGAGTCGGTAAAGCCTTACAGGGTGTATCTGGACCGCATGTCAGATATAAATTATACAGAGATCACCGTGCGATACGCTCGTTCGATGATGTTTCACTTTACAGCGGTTGGCTGGCATGCAGCTCGACCATCGATGCGCGATATCTGCCCGAGCGCGTCATGCAGCAGTTCGGCTATGGGAACACCATTCTCAGGAACCGTTTTGTGTCCGCTCCTCTGCCCATTACCCGCCTCCAGATAGACGAGATCTTTGATGAGTTTTAGAAACATCTAGTACCAGACGAGTCTCGTGCGATCAGAGCTGGGCACGACTAGAGCTACGTTGATGGCTACATCAGGTGGTTCTATACCATCTCACATCCCTTGATGCTTCCCACAGTCGATGGTGATTTCCCATTACCTCACATTGATGTATTGGTTGACAACACGACTCAGTTCTCGGTCTTTTCTTTCATGGATGGCTTCTCCGAATTATAATAAAAAAAAGATGGCACCGGAAGACATGGAGAAAACAACGTTCATTACTCCTTGGGGTACGTTTTGCTATAAGGTTGTGCCTTTTGGGTTGAAGAACGAAGGGGCAACCTACCAGCGGGCTATGGTAACACTATTTCATGACATGATCCATAAAGATATAGAATGCTACGTGGATAACATGATTGTCAAGTCCCGAGATGAAGAACAACATCTGATTAACCTCAAAAAGTTGTTTGAGAGACTGAGGAAGTTTCGTTTGAGGTTGAATCCTAACAAGTGCACTTTAGGAGTGCATTCCGGGAAACTGTTGGGTTTCATCATGAGCCAGAGGGGGATAGAGGTAGATCCTGCTAAAGTCAAAGCCATAAAAGATATGCCTGCACCGTGAACAAAAAAAGATGTATGCGGCTTCCTGGGTAGATTGAACTACATTGCACGGTTCATATCTCACCTCACAGCCACCTGTGAACCAATATTTAAACTGCTGAGAAAAGAGCAAGCGGTCAGATGGAATGATGATTGTCAAAAGGCTTTTGAAAAGATCAAAGAATTTTTGCAGGAACTTCCTATCCCGATGCCTCCGGTTCCAGGGAGGTCGCTCATTATGTACTTGATGGTGCTTGAAGGATCAATGGGTTGTGCTCTCGGCCAACATGATTAGTTTGGTCGAAAAGAGCATGCAATATACTGCCTTAGCAAAATGTTTACCGATTGTGAATCAAGATACACACTACTCGAGAAAACTTGTTGCACTTTGGCATGGGCTTCTCGCCGATTAAGATAGTATATGTTGACCCACACTACCTTGTTAATATAAAAAAATGGATCAGGTCAAGTACATTTTTGAGAAACCAGCATTAACTAGAAGGGTTGCACGCTGGCATATGATGCTGACTGAGTATGATATTCAATACTCTTTGCAAAAGGCCATCAAAGGAAGTGTGCTCTCAGACTATCTTGCACAGAAACCTCTTGAGGATGACTATTAATCCATGATATTTGACTTTCCTGATGAGGACATCATGTACCTCAAAGCTAAAGACTACGAGGAACCACTCCCGGAGGAGGGGCTAGACCCTGAATCCAAATGGAGATTGATGTTTGATGGGGCTGTCAATATCAGTGGGCACTGAGTTGGTGCTATTCTAATTACTCCTGAAGGTGTTCATTTTCCCTTCTCCGCCAGAATAACTTTTGGTTGCACTAACAATGAAACGGAGTACGAAGCTTGTATCATGGGAATAGAGGAGGCTATTAATCTTAGGATTAAGATCCTCAATATATTTAGAGATTCAGCACTTTTGATTAATCAGATTACTGGCAAGTGGTATACACATCAAGATCATATAATTCCATATCGGGATTATACCAGAAGGTTGTTGACGTTCTTCTCAACAGTAAGGCTTCAATACATACCACGTGATAAGAATTAGTTTGTTGATGCACAAGCTACGCTCTCTTCGTCCATCAAAGTGAAGTGCTAGAACTATGTCCCCAAGATTGAATTCTCCCGGGTTGATATACCTGCATATGTGTTCTCTGTTGATGCAATGTTTGATGATAAGTTGTTGTATCATGACTTTAAGTACTTTCTGGAAAGTAAGAAATACCCAACTGGGCATCTTCCAACAACAAAAAGACTTTGACGAAGATGATGTAGGAATGTGTCAAGATGATGACTATGACGAAGACGAATCAATCGTTTTTGACGAACAAGAAATTGACTTGGCAGAAATTAAAACAAGGTCCCCCATATTCTTGCAAGGTGTTAGCTCCATCAAATGGGAAGAATCGTATTTGTAAACACCCCAAATTTTCCCTCACCCATTCACACCATGGCTTGTGATCTCTTCATGTGCATAAGTTCAATCATAGCATCTCATATTGCATTTTTGCTTCACTGCATTGTTTCTAAGTCATCTGCATCTAAGGTTTGTGATCTGAGCAATTCCTGAGCCACTTGAGCCACTCCAAAGGTCATCAATCATCTCAAGAGGGTCCATGTATGTTCAATCATCATATCATATCCTCACCAAGTCAAGGAAGTCAAGAAATCACAAGAACTGGGAAAGGCATGGAAGCAGAGCCAGGTTTAACTACACAGATGACCTAAAATTAGGGTTTTGGTTTCAAAGGCCATAACTCCAAATTTTTTTGTCATTCTTGTTTCTATTGGTCTCTATATGTTATGAGGATCATGCATATCAATTTTCATGAAGAAATTCAATGGGGAAGGCATCTGATCAAGAGTTGACTTCTTGAGCAAGTCAGTGCAAAAACAGGGCATCTGAGGCCCCAATGACCCAACCAAAGGGGTTTCTCCATCATTTTGAATGTGTATGATCTTTATTTGATCATAGAAGATGTTATAAGTTCACAAAATTGAAGAATTTCAAGCCATTTGCAAAGTTGCCTTTTTAGGAAAGTGACTTGTAATGGAAATTTGCCATTTTGGGAAAGTTTTTCAACCTCCTCTTTTTGATTCAAAAATGCTTCAAATGAGAAAACTTTGGTCATGAAAGTTGTAGAATGGATCATTCCCTTTTCAAAAAGTACAAGAAATCATCCTAATTCATTTTGAATCAAAAGTTCTGGCTTGTCAAAGTTGGACAAAATCACATAATTTCAAGTTTTACACCAAAGAGACAAAGTTGAAAAACCTCATGCCAAGGCAAAATGTGACTTCAATGTGACTTCTAACCTTTTCACAAACATAAACCATGACCTAAAAATCAGAATGCACCAAAGAATTGTTCATTTTCATGCCTTGATCTTTAAGAAACTTCAAAAGGGCCAAAACTTTGTGAAATTGCAAAAACTCAGTTAAACCCTAATCCACTTGCTGCATTGCCTCAAATTCATTTCCATGGTCTACCTTGATTCAAGCTGCAACAGACATGCTTTTGTCCTATCCCTAAAACAGCCCATACCTTATAGTACACCTAGACTTGACTTTTTGCAAAAGAGGCCATACCAATCAAGTTGTGCCACCAACAACTCTCTGACCTATCCAAGCTTCATACATGGACAAAATGAGACTCAACACATAACACAACACAGCCTGATCTCTCCCACAAGCCATAGTTCCCAAAACTCACCTCTTATGCATTTTGTTTCGAAACTCAATACACAAGCCACAAACCTCAAAGCAAACTTCACAAAACCATTCACCATGATCCTCTGATCATTTCCCAACCATCAATTTTCCCTGAAAAGCCCACAAACAGAAACACGATTTTTCACTCCCCTTGAACAGAACTTCATCAAACTCTTAAACCAGCCACATTAAACTCCAACCAAGCATTGCAAGCTTCTCAGGAGGTTCATTAGAGGCGTTTTGGATCAAAGAAGCAGCCAGAAAGTTCCAAAGATCAAAGCTCCAGTTCAGGTGAGCTCAAGAACATTTTTTCCAGAAACTTGTTTTTAAGTTACTAAATGATTCTTTATGCTTCACTGACCATGTTGATGTGTTTTGTTTTGAAAATGGTTGAGAAATGAGTATGTATTCGTGTTCTGAAATTTTTTGACCTAGAACTGTTTTGATTCGATTCTCACTTTTAATGTGTTTTAAATGTTGTTTGTTTGTTGATTCTTAATGTATGATGTATGGGGATCATTTCTGGGCAGAAAAATTGAGTGTTAGAAGCTTAGGGAAGAAGATAGCAGTTTTCAGGGAGGGGTGTGGCCGGAGAAGATGACCGGAGGTCATTTCCGGCCACCTGAAAGTCATTAGTTCATTAATTATGTTTAGGGTTCAGTTTGAATGTGGACCATGGATTCAGTTGACCAGTGTTGACTCCCGCGCGTTTGTGTGGCTCAGATCACCCCATTAAGCCCTAATCCACGTCATTAACATAATTAATTGGGTTTTATATTTAATTTGGTCAGTTTGAACTACAGCCATTGGATATGGCGCGGGTCAACTCCCTCCAAAACCAGTTTAAATCTCAGCCATGGATCTTGCATACTTCCCATAATTTTATTTTTTATTCATTTATTTTGTATTTAACTTCTACGAATTATTTAAAATAGTAAAAAACATTTAAAAATTCTGAAAATTTTTGTCAAGCATTTCATTAATTTTCAGAACCCAAAAATATTTTTATTTTTATTTTTTGCATTAAAAATTATTTTTAAATCATTTAAATGTTTATTTTTAATTAGTTAATGAAAATTAATTAATTAAAAATGCATTTAGGTATTTAAAAATCACCAAAAAATTCATATTGCATTTTAAAACATTTAGAAACATTATCCAACTCTCAAAACAAATTTCTTTTTGGTTCTTGATGCATTTTGACAATTTTCATTGGAATTAAATTCATTTAAAGGCAATATTTTTGTTCAAACTTTGAAAAATTCATTCTGCCTAACCATTGAAAGTTTGATGATGGTTCTTCTTGCATTGCATCCTTCATAGCATGTAGTTTATAGGATAAATTTAGGTTGAATTTATATTTCATTTTCAATTTGTTTTGTATTTTTCATTGTGAGGTATCCCAAAACCCAAATTAACTTGAGAAATTCATAACTTGCACTAGGTTAAGAGTTAGGTCCCCTCCTTTGGGCAGTAGACTTGTGTAGGGTTAGGGTTCCTTTGATCGCATTTTCAATTTTTTATCATGTCATTTGCTTCTGATTTTGAATTTTGTGTTACATGTTATGCATAAACCCTAATTTTTGCCTTCCTTTGCATCCATCTCTCATTTGCTTGCATTTAAGAACTTGCCATGACATTTTGTGCATCCACATGATTCATAATACATCTTAGAACATATTAGAATCATGTTTGATCATTGCATCATTCCTTTGCCATGTTATATGTTCATTCCACTTCATAAACATTCATGAATCTTTATGGTTCAGAGCATGCCTCATTTGCATCATTATGCTTGTATGATCATTCTCATCTCTTGTCATGTGTCTGCATCATCTCTTAGCATCATTAACACCATGTTTATGCTTCTTATTTTGGTTAGCATCATGACATTTCATCTCATTTGCATTGCATTTCATTTCTTTTGCTAACTTTTCAGGTGGTAAGTTGTTTTGAGAAGTGAATTTGCCTTCACTTTTCACAATCTCTTTTCATCCCTTTTATACCTTCTTTGATGCATTTTTTATGTGTATTAGAGTGAGCTTGCTCATTCATGTTCTTTCCCATCTTCTTCCTTCAAGCAACTTGTCTTGCTTTTCTCTGCTCCTTCTCTTTCTATCTTGTTCCTCCTTGGTGGCCCTTTGAAGATTTCTTTCTCTCTTAAGCCTCACAAACCCTAGGACTTCCAAGCATGATAACAATTAGGGTTTGATTAGTCCCCCATTAGTTTTACCTTTGTGTCATCTTTGTGTCCTCTATTCTCATCTCATAATCAAGGACTAAACCCTAAAGGTTTTAAGGCTTTGTGATTAAGCTTATGCCTGCATCCTTCTATTAGGATGGAGTGTATAACTTTAATCCTAAGTGTTAAACCCTCAATGTGTTTAACTCCTTTAATCAATCTACCTAATAATCACTAAGACATCAAGCTTGTAACTTGGGCCTTGCATTAGGGTTCTAATTCTTCCTTAACTGGTTAAGAAGGACTAACCCTAGTGTTAATGGACAAGTCCCCCTCAAGTTGTCTTACAAACCATAAAAATCACTTCTTAATCTTATAATTAACTAAAATCCACTTTAATAAAGGTTTTGTTTTGTCATGAGGTTAATCCCTAATCATGGATTAAGTTGAGAAGCCTTTCTCAGCTTAAATGCTCTCATCTATTATCCTTCTATTAGGATGGCGTAATGAGTCCATTAAATCCTTGATTATGGCTTAAACTCATTACTTAACACTAAACAAAAACTCCAAAAACATCTAAATAATTACAAGTAGGTTAATGATCTTAATCCTACATCATGGTGATTAAGTGTGAGGTGTTTACTTCATGCTTAAGGTACTCTCATTACCCCTAATCAGAGGGAGGATGTGATGAGTTTACTAACCCTTGGTTTAGGCTTAAGCTCATTAACTTATGACAAATCAAAAAAGCAATAAAAGATTGAAAATACCAAAAACAAACAATAATCGTCTCCTCTGGGATTCTTTTCTCATCTCATTCACTCATAAGCGAGAACTTGCTTCTTTCGTCCAATGCAAGACAGTTTGCACCTGAGCCAGACAGGTCATACACTTGAGCATAGACAAGCAAGCAGTTCACAAGTCAACTCACCTTTCAGTCTCTTTGAGTTGAACTACGATGTTCTGACTTCCTCATTGCACGAGAGGATACGTAGGCATAACTTAACAGTTATCGAACAAAATTCTCTGTATATTCCCCCTCCTTCCAGTATCTTCCTTTAAGCCTCATAGTCTTGAGCTTCATACTCTTGTTCTTACACTGACACTTGCATTCTTTCCAGCTTTGATACACAGATTGCACTGACACTACCCCTTTAAAACACAAATCTTTCAAGCGTGGATCCTGTCGAGTACGACGGACAATCTGGGTGCTAATACCTTCCCAGGTTGTAACCAACCCCCTTTCTCAGTTTCTCTGGTTCGCAACCGTCCTATCCATTCTTTTCCTAGGTCTATGCAGCATTACCTTTCCTTCGGGATAAAAATGCCTAGCTGGCGACTCTTGTCTTCCTGAGTTCACCCTTGTGTGTTCTCTCTCCTTTCGCTGACCGTTCGCGTCTGCACCCCATTTGACTTAGCCTCATTTGGTGGGAGCGATAGTATTGAAACGAATAAGAAAAATAAATTCCCTAAAAGAACGTACACGTCCGACGTCACCAAGTGTGACGAAATATTTGATCTTTTGGTAAAAGATGGTCCACTAATACGACCACCGGGTATAAAAGAACCCCCTATTGACCAACAGAAAAAGAGAGGTTTTTGTAATTACCATAATTTTCTAGTCATAAAACTTCTCAATGTTTCCTTTTCAGGGACCTAGTTCAAAATGCAATCCAGGACGGAAGGCTGAAGTTTAGAGAGAAACCAAAGCAGCAAACAAGGTTTGAAGCTACCCATGTGCAAGTAGTGGAAGCTAATTATGCTGAGCCTTTCAACATGAATATGGTTGAGATGGAGAAAATGTCAGATGACAGTTTCGGTTTGATTAAAGCCACTGAAGGTTTCGACAACGTTGTCAACATGGTGGGAGTTATTGAAGATTCCCCTTTTCGCCACAACGTAGAGGAAGTATCAGGAGATGAATTAACTATGCCTGTTCTGATCAAGGTCACTG
The DNA here is from genome assembly GCA_963966055.1 of Lathyrus aphaca. Classification (NCBI taxonomy): domain Eukaryota; kingdom Viridiplantae; phylum Streptophyta; class Magnoliopsida; order Fabales; family Fabaceae; genus Lathyrus; species Lathyrus aphaca. Next base: position 262,215,125 of record OZ014519.1, read on the forward strand.
AGGATCTTGGAGAGAAAAGCAATGTCGAGGTTGTTGAGGATTCCAACAACCAAAATAAGGTTGAGGCCACTGAGGGTTTCGACCACCAAGATGAACCCAGGGTCACTAAAGACGCTAAGCATCTAAGGAAGGAAGTTATTGAAAGCTTCCACAAAAGAGTCAACAAATTGGCTGGAGATAGGGTAGTCTGGGATACCTTGGCAGAGCCTAGTGGGAAATTCGACTACTTGGTAAAATACAGTTCGCCTGCTAGTGCCAAGATCAACATTAACGAAATCCAGCCAACAGGCTGGGGTGATACTTTTGACAACAATGAGGAGAAAGTTGAGGCTTTCCCCAACACTGACGAGAAGGCCACTGAAGGCCTCAATAATGAAAATGAAGTCATTGGGGAAATGTTCCTAGCCAGTCTAAGGAGGTTACTGAAGGCCTTAACAATGATACTAGTAATCTCACTAGCATTTGTGAGGTTGCAAATGAAGACAATATGGAAATCAAAGTTGAGACTGTTGAAGGCCTTCCACCAAAAATCACTTATGGGATACTTCGCAGAACCATGGAAGATCCTAAAGAGAAAGTAGTCTAAACCAAGAGTGTCCCAGCATCAAAGGGGTCCTGTGAAGTCGAAGAGGCTCTCATAAAGAAAATGGACAAATTGAGTCTTGCTGATAGGCAAGGGTTGGATATCAACATGGTCGAAGCTTCGCAAAAGAACAAAGGAAAGAATGAGGTGGAATGTCGTCAAGAGGAGTATCAAAAGACAGTCTATCCAAAAGAATATGAAAATTTGGCAGAATTTATCCAAAGGTGCCAAAAGAAGAATACTGAAGTGATGCTATGTCCGCGCTGCAGCTCCATTTTCGACAGAAAGGCAGCAACAAACTTGGAGGAAATGGAGAAGTCAATGGCAAGGAGAAATTGGTTTCAAAAGCTAGCAGTCGAAGCCGGTGGAGAAGCAGATATCACTTCCATAACCCTGGGGGCAGGTACTACAATACCTACAAGCCATCGGGCAAAGTACCTAATAACAGATGGGTACAACCCATTAGATATGCCCAGAGGCATAGAGAATGGAAAAACTTTGAAGTTCAAAGGGGATCCTCATTCGAAATAAGGAAGGAAGCTGAGAAGCAGAGGTACATGACATATCCTTCAGAGAACTACAAAGGGAAGAACCCCATGTCGAAATCTCAATGTAGGAGGTTCCAGAGGAAAAAAAGGACTGAGAAAGAAGCAACGAACGGACTAAATGCCAAGGAGAAAAATGCTGGCGAAAACAAAGCAGAATCCAGCAGAAACACTCAAGTGGTAGAAAATGACAAGCTTCACAAAGGAAAAGACACCATCAACCGGCTACCATTGTCAAAGCTTACCAACACAGTGGCAGAAGCTGACGAAGCTACTGATAGCTTCGAGTCTGACGAAGAGGGCTCATTTGACGTGATTTGTAATGTAGTCTCAGTACTTCCTAGGGACTACGACAGAGTAATGGAAGTAGAGGATGAAGAGGATACCATGATGGATAGTACAGTGGGGCCAAGACCAGTATGCTAATATATCATGAATAACGGATGTGTCGAAGAACAAAATGCTTTCTCCGAAAAACCAGATGAGTCAATGAGGGGACATTTGAAATCCTTGTTCATAAAAGGAAAGGTCGAAGGCATAGGCGTCAACAAAATCCTAGTAGATGGAGGGGCTGCTGTAAACCTAATGCCCCACTATATGTTGAAGAAAATTGGCAAAAATGACTCTGATGCAAAACCACACAACATGGTTATGTCGAACTATGAAGGAAAAGTAGGCACAACCATGGGTGTAATTAAAGTAGATCTAACAGTTGGCACTATCACCAGGCCAACAATGTTCATAGTTATTGCGTCAAGGGCGAACTACAACTTGCTGCTAGGTAGGGAGTGGATCCATGGAGTAGGAGCAGTAGCCTCGTTGATGCACCAAAGGATAGTCATATGGCATCCTGATGGGATCTTCGAAAATATTGAGGCATATCAAAGATATTTCATGGCTGAAGTAAACAATGTAACTAGTCGAAGCTTCGACAGAACCTTGGCCCACATAGCTCCATGCAACCCAGGTGACTTCGACCTAACAGCGTCGGACAACGCCTATTGCTCTATGTAATTACATCCGACACATGGATTTCAATGGGACAAAGAGGTAATTGGCGAACCAATCCATGTTTGGGGAACTACTGATATAGAACCAATTGGTTGGGATAACGAATTCGACGACAACTATGAGTGAAGCTACAGCACTAACGAGACTGACGGCCTATATGGTTGAAAATAAACTAAAAGCGGCTCTTGAAGCCGAAGCAGGGTATATGGCTATCGGAGCTAAAGAAGAAAGTTCACATCCACCATGCCCTCACCAAGGCATTGATGAAGAAAATAAAAATAAGCAGATAGGCGAATGGCATAATCACAAGCTGGACGCCATCTACGACGATGAACCATTGGGGTTCGAAAAAGACCCAACTTCAACTAGCTTGAAGATGGTGGCACAAGATCCTCTAGAAGAAATCAATCTGGGACTGGGGGCAGAAATAAGGGCAACCTATATAAGTGCAACTATGGACCCCCTATTCAGAATCGAATTAGTCCAGTTGCTAAAAGAGTTCAATGACTGTTTCGCATGGGACTATGACGAAATGCCAGGCCTCGACAAGCGCTTGGTCGAACTGAAACTTCCTATAATTAAAGGGAAGAAGCCTGTGAAGCAAGCTCCAAGGTATTTTGCACCAGAGGTTTTGTCAAAGATAAAAGAGGAGGTCGTAAGGCTTCTTAAGTGTAAATTCATTCGTCTGACCAGGTATGTCGAATGGATTGCAAATATTGTACCTGTAATAAAGAAAAATGGCTCATTGTGGGTGTGCATTAATATTCGAGACTTAAACTCTGCCACCCCAAAGGATGAATATCCTATGCCAGTAGCAGAAATGCTAGTAGACTCTACAGCAGGGCACGAGTACCTAAGTATGCTAGATGGATATTCTGGCTACAACCAAATCTTCATTGTAGAGGAAGATGTTGCAAAAACAGCGTTTCGGTGTCCCGGAGCAATAGGGACGTACGAATGGGTAGTTATGCCCTTTGGTTTGAAAAACGTTGGGGCTACCTACTAAAGGGCTATGAATTCCATATTTCATGATTTCATTGAAACATTCATGCAAGTATACATTGATGATATTGTAATAAAGTCTGTTTCAGAAAAACATCATTTAAACCATCTTCGACAATCCTTTGAGAGGATGAGAAAACATGGTTCAAAGATGAACCCCCTTAAATGTGCGTTTGGTGTGCAGGCTGGAGATTTCTTAGGTTTTGTGGTCCACAAAAAGGGAATCGAAATAAACGCCAACAAAGATAAAGTAATAATGGAGGCGAAAGCACCTTCGACAAAGAAAGAATTCCAATCACTGCTGGGGAAGATTAGTTTCCTTAGAAGATTTATTTCAAACCTCAGTGGGAAAACGCAAGCTTTCTCCCCCCTGCTTCGACTCAAGAAAGAAGATATCACATGGGGGCATGAACAACAAGAAGCTTTTGACAAGATCTAAGGATATCTGGCAAGCCCTCCAGTCTTGACGTCACCTAATAGACGAAGAAGCATGAGGTTATATATCTCAGCATCCGACAAGACCCTTGGAAGCATGCTTTGTCAGGAGGATGAAAATGGCCTCGAAAGAGCCATCTATTATCTCAACAGAGTATTAAACGATGCTGAAACTAGATATAGTGTAGTAGAAAAGTTATGTTTGTGTATATTTCTCTTGTACAAAATTGAAACACTATATAAAACCAGTGGATGTATTTGTATCATCTCATTTCGACATAATAAAATATATGCTTTCTAAATCTATTTTACATAGTCGAATTGGGAAAAGGGATTTAGCATTAACTGAATACTCCTTACGATACCTGCCTTTAAAAGCTATAAAAGGTCAAGTAGTGGTTGATTTCATAGCTGACCATTCCATAGACGATAATGAAATAAAGTACGTCGAATTACAGCCTTGGAAATTATATTTCGACGGTTCCAGCCACAAGAATGGTGTTGTTATAGGAATATTGATTATTTCTCCTGATAAAATTCCAACAAAATTCAAGTATAGGGTCAAAGACCCTTGTTCAAACAATGAAGCTGAGTATGAAGCTTTAATTGTTGGACTTGAAACCTTGTTGGAATTGGGGGCAACTCGAGTCGAAATAATGGACGACTCAGAACTAGTAATAAAACAACTAACCAATGAGTACATATGTGTTAAAGAAAATCTGATCATGTACTTCGTCATAGCCAACAGGCTCCTGAAAGCATTCGACAATGTAACCCTTAAACATATTACTAGAATAAAAAATCTAGAGGCCAATGATTTGGCTCAGATTGCATCAGGTTACATGGTATCAAAATAAAATCTAGAGAAAGCTATTGAATTAAGGGGAAGAGTTGTATCAACCAAATTATCCCCATCAGATTTAGAATCAATGAAACTTGGTTATGGGGATAACGAAAAATTCGAAACTTTTAATATAGATAATTCAGACGTGGATGACTGGAGAAAACCTATAAGAGGTTATCTACAAGACCCAAACAAAAGAGTAGAAAGAAAAATAAAATATAGAGCATTGAGCTACATACTCTTTGGGTACGAATTGTTTAAAAAGATTGCAGAAGGAGTCTTACTAAAGTGCTTGGGCGAAGAAGAGGCGTATATTGCACTGTCGAATGTACATAGTAGCATATGTGGTGTACACCAAGCAGGGCATAAGATGAAATGGCTACTATTTAGACAGGTTTTATATTGGCCAACTATGCTCAAAGACTGTGTCAAATTCGCGAAGGGTTGCCAAGAGTGCCAAGTCCATGCAGGAATACCACATGTCCCTGTAAGCGAATTACATTCGATCATAAAAGCTTGGCCATTCAGAGGATGGGCTTTGGATCTAATTGGAGAAATTCGACCTGCTTCATCAAAAGGGAAAAGATATATCTTAGTAGGAGTGGATTACTTTACTAAATGGATCGAAGCCATCCCGCTAACCAATGTGGATCAAGAAGAACTTATAGAATTTATCCAAAAGTACATAATCTATAGGTTTGGGATACCGGAAACAATAACCACTGACCAGGGGTCTGTGTTTACTGGTAAAAATATGCAAGCCTTTGCAAATGAAATAGGTTTTAAGTTATTAACGTCTATGCCCTATTATGCCCAAGCTAATGGACAAGTCGAAGCAGCGAATAAGGTAATAATAAATTTGATCAAAAAACATGTAGGTAAAAATCCTAGAAATTGGCACAAAACCTTAGATCAAATTTTATGGGCATGTCGAACGTCACCTAAAGAAGCTACTAACTATACCCCATTCAAATTAACATACAGACATGAGGCAGTGCTTCCAGTCGAAATTTATTTACAATCCATACGCATCCAAAGACATCATGAAATTCCTTCAGATGTATATTGGAGTATGATGATGGATGAATTAGTAGATTTAGACGAAGAAAGGTTACGTACGTTGGATTTGATTAAAAGACGGAAGGAAAGAGTTGAGAAATCTTATAATAAGAAAGTGAAGTCGAAAATCCTTTTTGAGGGTGATTTAGTTTGGAAGGTAATACTTCCCATGGATCGAAAAGATAGAGTAATGGGAAAGTGGTCCCCCGAGTGGGAAGGACCTTTCAAAATTTTAAGTGTTTTCTCAAATGGCGCTTATGAAGTTGAAGAAATAGGAAACGATGAGAGAATAATTAAAATAAATGACAAATACTTAAAGAAATATAAACCAATTCTTCAAGAAGTAAAGATAAAGGTAGAATGATTATATTAATTACTTTGTCAAATAGTGGGCGGTAAAGTCATTACAAAGTTTTCCTTCTAAGGCTAATAAAGGAACTAAGGAAAACAATACATATACCACCCCCACCCTATTACAAATTCCTAGAGAAAAGATTCTTTAAGCTCTATGAATTTCTTCCTCTGAACAATAATTCGACATTCACACAGACTTTTGTTGAGAGAGATTTCTTCAATCTCTTTGCCTAAAGTTTGGGCCTTGTCTACATGATGACTTCCCACCTTTTTTTCCTCTTCGATTTCTGCAGCACTGGGTTGTTCAAGTTCTGCCATATGTTTCTGCTCTTGAGCAACTTTGGCTTGAAGTTCAGTTATCTGTCTCTCAAAGTCCTGAATATTCTTTTTACATTCAGACACTTGTTGAGAGTAAGTGTTAGAGAGTTTTGATAGCTCAGAAACCTTGTCCGTCGAAGCCGCTATAGCATCCCACTCAGCACTTTGAATGTCTGTTTTGTTGGAAATCATTTTGATGTACTCTCTTCGATGGTTGAGATCTACACAGGTTACATAAATGATTGCAACAAGATCCAGCACCAGACGAGTTTCATCAGTGCTGGCTTCCAAAACGTTCACTTGCTTGAGGAGTTTCTTCAGTTCGTATTGTTGAGTAGGATCCTCCTCTAGAAGTTTGAACAGATCGACACCAAGCACTTTGCTCTTGATTTAACCCATGAGAGCACTTAGGTTCTTCACTTATGAAGTGGCTCCAGAGGTTGTCGAACTGCTGGAAGAATCTTGGAAATTGTAACGTTGGCTAAGCATAGCCTTCAGATAGTCCAAAGGTTTCCTTACCTTCAAGCTCTCAAGTTCCTCATGAGTAAAGGAAGTCGAACCTGAGCCTTCAGATAGTCCAAAGGTTTCCTTACCTTCAAGTTTCTTCTCCTTAGCGTCTGTAGCTTTGGGTGACTTTTCTTTTTCGTGAGTCATAGATCCAAGATCAGCTTTTTCGCCTTTACCATCTTCGGCAGATTTTTCTTCATTGACTTTGGATTTTGGGTCATCAGGAGAATTATCTGTAGAATGCTCATCCATTGTGGTGTCAAATGCAGAACATGTCTGGGGTTCCAATATATCGTCCTTTGAAATTTCTCTCTCTTGGACTTGTTTCTCCACATTCGTCTCACCAACATCATGGGGAGGCTCACCAAGGTTGATTTCAACCTGGAAAAAAAAGAGATGAGAAGCAATAGACAATATGCATACAAAGGTCAATTCAAAAGTCATTTGAAAATAATTACCTGAGGAATCTCAGTATGAAAACTAGAGTTCCCACTTTCCACGTCCCGTGCAGGTTTAATTATTGGATTGGTGGGAGGAGTTTTCTTCGATTTGACAAGCGACCTTTCAGAAGTAATTGTCCTTATGTTGCTGGATTTCTTCCTTTTCAAAGGTTGTTGATATAGGGATTCGTCACCAGAATCTTCAAAAACCTCCTTCTCTATCTCTTTCTTTTTAGAGGGGTAGGTGGTTTTCGACTCACCTGAGAAACAACAAGATTCCAATAAGCCAAAGGCCAAAACAATTTCATAATTGAGACAAGTCTCTTAAATATGAGGAAATAATGAAACCTTTTTCGCTGTCGAAGAATTTTTCTTAGCAGGCTTGACAGGTTGGTCTTCGACAGATGCTTTCTTGCCTAGAATCTTGGCAAATGGAAAGAGAGAGTTGTTAAAAAGGAAGGAATAAAACATAAGAAAGTGAACACAAAATAAATTCAATTTGTGAAAACACCTTCAAGAATGGTAGATTCCACGCGCATATGTTCTATTCCAATATGAAGGTGCCCAGGAAAATTGTCCAGATGATATTTGGTCGGAACCACACGTTCGGCTAGCTTTTTTCGTGACTCTTTAAGAAGTTTTAAATCTTCTTCACATACGAACCAATCTGGGAAAGGTGGGCTGATAGCCACACCAAAATCAGCAGATGGTAGAGGGGAAAATTTGGTGGATAACTGGAATACGCAAAGTTGTAACACGCCTCTGGTGGAATATACGAGGGTATTAACAGTTTCCCCATTCTTTCAGTGAATTTATGATTTAGATTCACAGCTGTTTCACCTATGGTTCGCCTAAGATCATCTGGCCTATATGTTGTTTCAAAATATTTTTGGAATTTTTGAATTTCCTTAACATGTTGATCAGTACCTTTTTCGTTCTGTCCTGCACAAAAGCAAAAGCATTCGTCAGAAGTTGGTTGAAGGTAGCTACATCATAAAATCTTGTAAGATAGTACTCCTTCCACCAAACGTCGAATTCTTGAGTGCAAAAGAAGATGAGTCGGAACACCACCGCTCGAACCTCCAGAGCAGCATCGTTCAATTTCTCCATAATCTCCATACTTTTCTCCTCAGTAAGAAACGAATTGTAAAAGAGAATAGACCCTTTTTGGGGTAAATCAACCTAGGTTTCAACTGTATCAACCCAAACTGTTGAGCAACTAAATTTGGTTGATATACTAGTAAGGCTACCTTAGAATTACTCATGGTTGGGTAAGAAGGTAGTAGTCTTGGCGTCATCAGCATTTCCCAAATAGCCAAGAAGTTGTCTTCTTCCTTTTTGTGTTCGACAGGGAGTTGTCTGGTAAACCACTTAGGCCATACGGTCCTATTGGAAAAGGGGGCCATGTTCGTAGTAAAATTGTAGCTCTTGGCGAACATATTTATATAATTGGTGAAAGAATGTTGAAGGCTTTTCCCTTCTTCAGAAGGAGTTAATTGAGCCAGCCTTGCACATTAGACGTGCATGTCCTTGACGTACTCTTCATCCACCACGCCTTTGTCGAAGATTCTGGATTCAAAGGTGGCATTGAGCCACAGTTGAAGGAGCCAAAAGGGACCCGCCAGGCTGAGTTTTCCCTTATCCTTGATTTGTTTCAGGTAATTGAATCCCTCACTCATGGATTTATATAGGCTAGCCAAGATCATTTCGCTCAGTCAAAGGTTTTTACCAGCATGAAGCTGATTAGCAATGGTGATGTATTTTTTGGCTACCTGGAAGGATCTTGTGCAAAACACAAATTTTGATAACCAAATAGTCAAAAAGGCTACGTGTTATGTGTCTGACACATCAGGGGAATCTTTGTTGTGGTAGTGAGAAATGAAGAGGGAGTATTAGGCAAAGCTAGTGTCAAAAGCTATGGTGCTTTTATCTAATACAATTGGGTCGAAATCTATGCCTAGTGGGCTAAGACCTACTATAGCAGCTAGGTCGAAGAGAGTGGGTGTCACCATTCCACAAGGAAGGTGGAAGGTATTATAGGTGCTATCCCAAAAATAAAGGGAGGCGAGAATCATGGTAGGGCAATAGTTTGGGCCTTCTTTCGACAGTTGAATTTGGTCATAAATGCATATTTTCTTCCAAGTCTTACCCTTGACTGCTTCGACCTTTTCCACCCAGTTTAGGTATTCAGATGAGTCTTTTGACCAAGGACAGCTTCTAAAAATCCTAGGCTGATTTGAATAAGTTAAGTCTAGGGCATCAGTTTCAGTTTGTGTTTCTGGGGATCTGTCACTAGATGGGTTTATTTTCCCTGCTCATATGGGTTTTGAACGTGCATAAGTGGGAAAGAACTCTTTAAGACGAGTTTGATCGGTGTTTGGGTTAGGGAGAGGACCTAACATGGCATGGAATTTACCAGAAACAAAAGTGGGAATGAGTACTTGAGAATAGTAAATGCTCTCTTTTTCTCTTTGATTCGGAGGCTTTGGGATGTATTGTTGGTTATCCACCACCTTTGGGCCAAGGATTTTGTGTTCATGAGGAAGAGCTTTTGTGTTCTTCTTATCTTTTTGAGAGCTTGAGGTCTCCATTGTTGAATTTGAAAGAGCTTGAATAAAGATGAAGATCTGGGTTTGAGAGAAGAAGAAGTTTGGAAAATTTGAAGTCTGGAGTGTAAAAAGTTCTTTCAAGAGAGAAAATGGACTATTTATACTGAAGAAATGAAGGAAGACATTTGGGTCTTCAAGTTGTTTAGGGTACGTGTCTACGCACCAGTGGATTAAAAAAGGTGTGGAAGTTGAAAGGGGTACAGTAGACCTAGTCTCATAGAGTCATGAAGATCAAGTCTGGGAACGTGGGTTGAAGTTGATCGGTTGAGGAAATCTAATGATTACTTCGATATGATTTGACAAAGTGAGATTTTGGGATCAGCGCATTTAATGCAAAAAACATGCAGTCGAAATATAATTTAGAAGCAAAGATGCTTTCTCTAGAGAGTTAATCGAAACACCTTTGCTGGGGGGCAATTTGTATGCATAGGAATTTCGACAGCATGAGTTTTAGTGCACAAAAGCTTTAATAGCTTTTATAAAGATCTTTTGACAAGTTAATCACTCTTTCTTCCAAACATGTCCAGAATCTCGAGAAGGTTTGCAATGATTTGGTTTATAAGTCGAAAGTGGCTTGTCGAAAGAGACGCTGGATTGTTGACTGGAAGTTCTTCACATCACTACGGATAAAGTTTTGTTGTTACTTCGACAACGAAGAATTCGACAAAGGAAAATCTGATAGAAGGACTTTGGATTTGAATTTTAAATCAACTTGATATAACAAAGAGATGCACTGTTTTGTCAGTTGAAGAGCAATTTTGTATGAATAACTGTTTCATTTGGTAAAGGGGACATGGAAGGTTTTCAGAAGACATTAGCATGCACAATTCCAAGTGGCATTTGTCTAGGATTTGACCTTTGTTCGACGGTTATGATAGATGTATATAAATATGATAGTTTGCTTTGTGAAAAGTGTGCGAACAATATTGTACAAATTCCTGTAAACTTACTCAAGTACTCGTGTGTAAAGAGAAAAGGGAGATTATTTTGGAAATGTACGTATCAACACCAATTTTATTTCAAGTTATAAAAGCTTTAAGTTTTTTTCTTTAAATCTTTGTTCTTCATTTCTCCTTTACATTCCATTCACGTTTCCAGCAATTTTATATTTCAGTCAATTTATATTCAAGCAATTCTTTACCTTCATGTCAAACTTTAGTTTTCTTTTATTAAGTCTTCAAATGCGTTAGTTGATTCAAATATACAAGCACCTTCAACTTCAATATAAATAACAATAATTGTTTTACTCTATAACATTTCGACAGAAACATATAAACACCAAGTTTAGATTATTCTTCATTTGATTCTTAGCACGCGACGTCCTAGGACTTGTTTGGTTGGTCCTGCCAGTCACCCTTTTCTAAGAGATTTGGTTAACTATAGGTTGTTCACCAGCGAACAGTTATACAGGGCCTAGGGATGAAGTTTGGTGCAAAAATTCATCAAGGAAGTCAGACATTAGTTCAATTACATGTGTTTGAAGCAAGAGGTCAACTGTGTAGAAGAAAAGTGAACCTTGGAATTTTTAGGGTTCCAATCATGATTTTTAAGTCTATGCACCTTGATTTATGAAATAAATGACATGAATGATCTCAATTGTCAAGAATCAAGAGTTTGTGGAAAAGTTACTAAAAATGGAAAATTACCAATAATGAGAGTTGTACTGAATTTTCCTCAAACATGAAAGTTATAGAGAATTTTCTCCCCTTTCCAAAAAGTCCTAGAACTCCCTTATATCATTTAAAATCAAAATATATGCTTGATGGAAGTTGGTGCATTTTTAGGGAATTCCAAATATTCAAGTTTGGTACCATTTGAAAAAAGGTTCATATTGCATTTTCATGACCTCTAATAGATCATTCCTCATTATAGCATCCAAGTACACTTCATGACAATCACTTTTGGCCAAGGAACCCTTCATTTTTGTGCCATTATCAAGGGATATTTCTCATTTTTCAAATTTGCAAAATCATGCACAATTCATGATCCAATGCATTTCAAGTCATGTAATTAATACAAAGGCATTCAGAGGCCCAAAAGGAAAATAATCATGCACATAGGGGTAATTTTCACGAGCTAAACACCATGTCGCCATATTATTCTAAATTTCCATTTTGATCCATATCACACAAACCATGCACCCTCTACTTCAAAACCCCTACACAGGTGTAAGAACACAAGGTATATAAGCTTGCAATGATTTTGAATCAGCCTCATGCACTCTCATTTGTTCAAAATCTATAAAATCACAAAAAACTTCCTCTCTTCGAAACTCCCAATCCACGAGGTTTTAGTGCAATTGTTTCACATATTCTTGATCCATAAGTTTCATAGATCACAAATCCACCATTGGTTTGGCCTGAAAGCAAGGATTTCATTAAGTGCAGTTCAGAGGAAAGTTCTTTCGAATCTCAAGATCTAGGTTGAATTGAAGATCTATTTGCATTTATTTTGCAAATATAAGTTCTAAGGAGTGGATCTGCACAATTTTAGTGGATTCTTGGTGTATTTGACCTAGCTTCATCTCAGGTATGCTTTTGACTTCATCATCTCCATTGTGAAATTGATTGTGTGCATTGTGTATATGAGATCTCACTGAACATGCTAATGTATTTTGTTTTGAATTTGGATGTGAAATGAGGAAGTTATGTGGATCTGAAAGTTTGAGATTCAATTTTATCTTCTTCGATTCTTGATGTATGTTGATTGTTTGATGATTTTGATGTTGGATTATTGTTCATGGCATGAAATAGAGTGGATCTACAGAATTTGATACATTTCTGTGCATTTTTGTTCTTGTGTTTGAATTTTCCGGTGACCAGAGCTAGGGCTCAGTCACCGGACGTTGTTCTAGTAAGAATGTGAACGAAGGTAGGAGATGAAATCTTGATATTCCCTTGTTTTTATCCAATTCACCTCATAGTGACACCGCATTAAAATCCCATGTGACCTGCATGCCTCCTTCTTATTTCATTAAATGCTTATTTTTTGTCAGCTTACCATAATTTGTGTGGACCTTTGATCTAATGCGTTTATTTAGTTGACTGGACTTGCTGACTTTGATTGCTATGCGTTGGATTGCTTTACTTTGGTTAGATCATTATGAACCACCAAATCATCTTACTTTTTATGGTTGACTATTTTGTGAACGTGAGATGTTCTTACTCTTCTTTCGGTTGACTATCATGATAACTCTTGGATGTGCTGATTTTTGTGAGACTCATTTTAATCCCTTGATTCAGCATACTTTGACTTTTCATTTTGATTGAACCCTAGGTGCATTGGGCCTTGTCTTCTATGCACACCCCCCCATTTGTTGGGCTTTGTCATTTTGAACTGAACTGGATTCATATTTGCACCCTCTAGCATTTTATTTCATTTCTTTTTTTCAACTTTTTTCTTTCCATTCCAAATTTATTTTTATAAAATAGTTCTCTTATCATAAAAATCCAAAAATCTTCATGATAGATCTTTAGGGTTTTACAAAATTTTCACAAACTTTTATTTTTATTTTATTTTTTATTATTTGGCTCTGAATTAATTTCCCAATTGATTTATTTTATTTTGCTTTCTTTGATGAACACCCTAGCTTCATTATTTTCTAATTTGAGTTCTAAAATAGGTATGGTTATGGTTCTTTTTTCTATGCATCACTAACATGTTGAGGTACCTTGGTGATTTTTGTGAGGTTTTTTAGGTCTTGTTTGGCTGATTTTTTGACTTATTGCTTCATGATTAAGTTAGTGAAACCCTAACCTTGCTTTGACCAATTATGGGATGGACTTTGCTTCTGATTCTTGGCTTGTGCTTTTGACTTGATGTTTGTATGTGTTTGAGATGCTTTTTTGTTTAATGTCCTAATTTTTTAAGCATTCTTACTATATGTTGAGGTTTGAGCTTTGTATGACTTAATTTGAGATTACTTTGAACCATGTTTGCTTGCTTAATTAGGAAGGAACCTGTGCCATCATTTAAGGTCTTGTGTGATGCTTGATAACATGTTATATGACCCCTGGTTGTGATATGTGAGCCTCACTTTTGCTTGTTCTATGCTTACCTTGTGCATTAAGTCACATCTTTCCATAATTATGAAGCATGTTTCACTTCACCTCACACTTCTTCATGTTTCCTCCATTTTCCTTGGTATATGCTTATATATTTTCTTTGATTATAGAATCTTCTTATTAGGCACATATTAATGATGTATAAGTTCTGACTTTGACTTTGATTGTTGAGTTTTGACTTGTTTTCTTCACTTAATCACATGCTTTCATCTTATTTCTGCTTTTATGATTTGCTTTTGGTTTATGAGAGTTCTTTCATTCCTTTTGGTGTGAGTTTGCATGACTAACATTAGAACTTTTCCATGATCTTTAGGTTCTAACTTTGTTGATTTGTGGTGTTTAGATCTTTATCTTACCATGACTTGAACTTGTTTGAACTTTTCTTGCCATTTGTGAATACTTCTAATAGTTTCAAGGGCTAAGGTAAGTGTAGAGGTATGGATGTGCTTCCACATCTCAACATTCTTCTTCCTTCTCTTTTTATGCTTTCACACTTGTGATTATGATGTGCTTAGGCCATTAATGTTCAACTTCTTCTTCATCCCTCTAAGGATCAACTTAACTTCTTTTGAGAAGTAAGTTAAATCCTTTTGTTCTCTTTTTCTTCTTTCTCTCTTTTTTTCTTTCCTTCTTCTTCATTAGGATAGAATTCAAACCATACTAACCTAGGTATCCCATACATGATAACACTTAGGATTATTAGTCCCCCATTAGTCTTTTACCTTTGAGATCCTTTTGGTTCTCTCTCTCTCTCTCTCTCTCTCTCTCTCTCTCTTCTCATCTTCAAACATAACTTCAAGTCACTTAATAAATGACAAGTCTTCTCATATGTCACGAGACTTTGCCATGGGGTACTTGCATGCGTCCCATTTCGGGGCAAGGTGTAGAAAATCTATCATGATGAATAGGTATTAGCGTGAGACTACTTCACAAAGAAAACCTAAAAAATACTTCTTAATCAAAAACCACAAAAACACTTAATAAATGTCAGTGGGTCAGTGTGTCGGAGCCTTTCAGGATGATTTGGGGATTCCCCCATAGAGAGGTGTGCTTCTTGCGCATTCCATTTCAGGATGATGTAAGAAGTACACATTCCATTGAGTAAGACTTAGGTACACTCACCTATGCACACCTCAAAGCAAAAAATCCTAAAAAAACACTGAACAAAGAATAATCGTCTCTCTTTCGAGACTTCTTTTCTCATCACCTTCACTTTTATTGTACAAACTTGCTCCTACTTGTCACTTTGTACGACGGTAACGCCCTCGTTCCAGACGAGCGTGCAACACCTAAACATTGACATAAACAGTTCAAGCTTTTAAAACACAAGCCATTTTCCACCCTAGTTAGGGGAACTATGACGACTTTGATCCTCATGTCCCTATGAGGTACGTAGGCAGCGGGATAGGGCCCGTTCAACACTCTTTTATTTTCCCTACATTTTACCCCTTTCTTTTCTTATCCAGTTTCAGTCTTTCTTTTGTAGCAGCTTTCATTTCTTCACCCTTTGAAATAGTTTCTTTGTAAGTGTGGATCCCGTCGGGTACGGCGAATGATCTGGAGTGCTAATACCTTCCTAGGTCGTAACGGACTCCCGAACCCAGTTCTTTGGTTCGCATGACCTTTATCCTTTCTTTTTTTTTCTTTCGGTTTGTGCAGCATTACCATTCCCGTTCCATCTGGATAAAAATGCCTGGCTGGTGACTCTACCTTCTTCCGCGCCACTTTCGCGTTTGTACCAGGATGGAAATCCAGGGAGCGATACCATGGCCTTTGCACTTCTGAACAATAGATTTGGACATCTCCCAAACTTCATTGAGAGATTCATCAGTACCTTGAGTGGAAACAAAAATTGAGGTTTTGGCATCCCTGAATCTATAGTGAGGGAAAAACCTATCAATAAATATTTCTTCTAAAACATTCCAATCGGTCATTTTTAAGTAGATAGATCAAGATACCATTCCTTAGTTCTTCCTATCAAGGATTGAGGAAATAGTCTCTTGAATAATTGTTCTTCTTCTGCTTCTGGGCTCCTGTTTCTCCCGTGATCTCATATAATTTTGTAAGATGAACAAAAGGATCCTCATGATCCATTTCCATACAAGAGCTGAAGAATCCCAAATTTCATCTCTGAATGCCTTACATTATTTGCATTCTGAGCAAACTGAGAATTATGTCTCGGACTATTAACATATGGTGTTGAAGATGGGGTGGTGGTGGAGAAGCTGCCATGATTGGCGTAAAATGGGTTGTTGGTGTAAAAGTAGAATTTTCTATGTGCTCTCTTCGTTCCTTAGCTAGTTTTTATCTCCATCTAGTCATGCTATTAAGTCTACGAGTAGTTCTTTCAATGACATGATCGAAAAGAAGTTGATATGCGGTTAAATCCACTATAGTAGCAAGAAACAAAAATTTTTGGAAGTATTTTTCCGGGAATTTATCGTGTCCACAAGGATCGGTGTTACTGAACTGCCATTCGACAGTTTCCACGGTTATTGAGTTTGGTTTAAAATGGTTTGAGACATAGAAACAGAAAAGAAAATATGAATATAAAATAATTTATTTTCCATAGATAAAAAACGTATTTGGTATGCATATAATCTACTCGTCAAAAACTTAAACTTATCGACCTATTATATTCAACCTATAATACTCGTCAATATCATTTGGCATTGCTCACAACAGTGTCCGTCTCTGACACACTGAGCTAAGAGAAAAATTATATTACTATCTTCGTCGATCTCACACCCGACTCGAAATACGGATGATATTAAGCTTCGATAGCCATAAATATTATTAGCTCTAAATCTATCTCTAGCATCCAGAAACTAACAAATAATCATCCATAATCAAGGTTTGTGATGTTTATCTCCCAGTTTGTCATTGTTGATCGATGATTAATCCACTGTGGATCATCTGTATGCAAGCTCCAATGTTGTTTTCAAGCGAAATATACCAAAAACAAATGAAAGTTTGATGCATTGGGAACAAATATTACCCAAGCATCCTCTAAAAAATGTGTTTTTATCCCTAAAATGGTGTTTTTGGCCTTCCATATTTACCCGACGAAGTTTTGGTTCACTGGACGATGTAAGGCAGATTTTTCTGGACTTTTTACATGTTTTTGTCTGTCTAGGTCGCCTCAGCTTTTCCCGGTGAGCCTTGGGTGAGCACAGACAGACATCATTTTCTGTTTTCTCGTTTCGGCCATAACATTCAAATCGTGACTATGTTTTTCGCCAGGTTCGAAGCGTTGGAAAGCTTATTCAATATTCTTTATGAATATGACAAGATATTCTTGCTTGAATACCTGCAAAAAATAAATGGAAAACAATTAAACTTAATGGTATTTACACGATAATGCAATATATACACTATAACGTAAAGTAAACGTATTGACAAACAAAGTAGGGTTTATTCGAACGATTTTAACAAAAAGTATCGATAAGGAAAACAAAACTTATATACAAAATTAGCTACAATTTTCACTTATAAAACTCTCCCCAACTTACATAATTGTTAGTCCTCAAAACAAATCCAAACAAACTTAAAGAAACAAAAGACGATAATCAAAGCATCACGAATCAACAGGTTTTGAAAACGGAAAACAAATGTATGGTTCCAATCACAAATACACAAGAAAAGTAAATACTTACCACTAATCTACAACAATATTATGAAAATGAAATATCTAATAAATACAAAACACATGTCAAAGATTCTAAAATAATACAAAGTTCAAAAATGAATTGCACACAATTCATCGGTAGATGAATTACAAAAATAATGGGGTGCTTTTCTCTCATACAATAATTAAGTTATCAAAAAGTTAAATTATGCATTCATAAAAAAACTCATATTCTACAATATAAAAGAAAGAATAAAGAGGGCTTTTCAAGGCTTGGAATTGGGATTGGTTAACAAAGAAGGGTCATTCCTAAGGGTAACTAAACGAAATTTCCTAAACATATGAGAGCATTTAATCACACACATTCAAGCAATCAAAAATTATTTTTATTCACCCTCTCGCTTTGATCATTTGTAAAAACCTTGATTTTATTCAAACACACACAGATATTATAGAATTTTTTCTTTTTCTTTCTCTTTTCTTTTTATTTTCCTTTCTTTCTCTTTTCTCTTTTCTTTTCCTTTTTCCAACCACTTATGTCTTTCAACCACACAGTAACCAACACATGAGCAACCAAACAGTGTTATTCCCAATTTGAATACAACTAAACATGAAGTGTGAATGCTCCCTAATTGTCTAAGGCAAGGAAAAAAAATCAAACCACAAGTTATATGGTTGAAGGTTAAAGAAACAATAAGAATCAAAATCCATTCGAAAATAAGTGAATTAAACACTCATGCGCAAACATTAAGTTCAACTAAAACATGGATATTGACAAAAAGGCTCAAAGGGGCTAAAAAATGTCTGCACACTCACAGGGTCAAATACATTTGGTTAGGTGGTTATGCTCAAACTAAAAAATAAATGTCTCAATCCTTTTCATGCTTTCATACACATTCAATAAACGATTAACCATAATAAAATCGAGTTAACAAGAAAGTTGGTCTCCTGCATATAGTAAACAATGGAAGCAACCTCATATAAAGGGTTTAGTCCTAAAGTGATTCAAGAATGAACAGGTATGTTAAAAGAATAAATGACATGAAATATTTTACAAAATAAAACTTTCCTAAATATGATATGTTCTAGAAAACGATAAACACATACCTTGGACATGTACAAAACTTAACAATATCATTACCATACATCTGTAAGTTGAAATGATCAAACTTGGAGCATCACATCAAATTTCCTCAAAAACTATTGATATAAACAAACTAAAAGACCATATGAAAATAGATTTAACAAGTTGTAAAGTGAAGATTTGAGAATTTTACTAACAATCTGAGTACAACTTGTTTAATGAATGTTCACCACATTATCTAAGCTAGAATGAACAAGTAATAAAGAAAAAAAACAATGAAACATGCTTGTCTTACGTCGTAAGCTCAACGCCTATTATTTACAAACCAACATGTTGCTTCGGAAATCCATAATATAAAAATCAGAAAGTACAGAAAGAAATTACAGAAGGAAAAGGTCTCATATCAAGGGCTTATAGAAGAACTCGGATATATCAGAAATTCAATAGAGAAGAAGAGGTCCATACACAATTTCAGTTACCCAAAATTAACAAAAAAAACTTCTAACAATCCTAACAAAAATCTAACAAACTATAACAGAAAACTTCTAGAAGTTTTCCTCTTGAGATCTGTATATATTTGATCCTCTCCTTCATTCATCTCTCTCACTCACTCTCCTCCTCATTCTCCCCCATCTTCTGATTCATTCATTCCACCCCTTCAACCCTCTTCCTGATTCATCTCACAATCCTCTAAAATCTCTTTTTCACCCTCACATCTTCAGGAATTAGTTCCTCCAATCATATTCAATCACCCTTCACCATTTTCATATTATCTCCATAACCTCTTCAACCTTCAATTCATCCATACAGAATCTGCAATCATAACACAACAATTCAACAAGATTCATCAACAACAACTCAAAATCAACTCAAAATCACAAGAAAGAGAGGAAGAAGTTATTAGAGAATTCAGTTATAACAGAAAAGAGAAGCAGTTACAGAAGAAAGAGGTGGAAAGAAAACACATAACCTCTTCATCAATATTCCAACAATCTTCTGTGGATTCAATCATCACCTTCAACTCATCTTAATCTTCAAACTCTATCAATCTTTCAATCAATTCTTCAAGAACCTGCATTACATTCTCCACAAATTTACATTCCAAAATAAATCACATGACAAGGTTCTGCAGCCACAAATTCAAGAGTTATAATGCAAATTCATAACACTGAGAAATCAACAATTCGATCGCAATCATAAGAACAAGAAGAGAAGTAATTCAAGAACATATGTGAAATTGTGACAATGACAACAAAAGCGGAGGAGAAGACAAGAATGAAATGAATCTTACCGGGAGCATCACGTCGTCACCTTCATCTTCATTATGCATTCACGATTGAGTGAACCTCCACAACCATCTCAAAGCATTGCATCGCTTCGAAACGCATCACCATCATCGTGTCATCATAAACACTTCATCATCATCAATCCTTCATCTTCGAAAACCTGCAAATCGTGATACATAGTATATCAATGTGTCAACAATATCCAACATCAACTTCAGAATCAATCTCTTCAATCGTAACGGAAAACACGCAGAGGATACCTGCGGAATATTCTGAGATTGTGACAACAACAAAGGCTCTCTCTATCTCAATTCATCACATTCTTGTAAATCCATGCCACTTTCATTTGCGATCAATTTGCAGATCTTCATAATTCTTCGGCCCCTTTCCTCCAAAGTGAACGCATTCGTCTTCGTCAATTCAACAACAGTTGAGACAAGAACATGAAAGTGAAGAACAGAGAAAGGAATTCATAAAAGAGGATTGCGTTTGAGGCTATTTGTTTCACAATATTTTTTGAAGTAGAAAGAACATGGTATATCGGAGAAGAGTGAGGGCGAGCCGACGTTAAGAAGCTGGCGACCATTGTGGTGCAAACGAAGCTTTTGGATCGTCGAAGAAGAAGATCAGACGGCGAGTTCATGAAGAACAGAGTGGAAGAGAGACTGACCGGAGAGGGAGACCGCGGCGGCGGCTAGAGTTTTGTGATAAAGAAGTTGTTGAAGAGGAAGAACATGTTTTTGGAGGTTTGAACTTTTCTCTTTTTTTTATTTAATTTATGAAGTTTTGATTTCTGACTTTTTTTATTGAAATAATTAATAAAAATTCCTAATTGTGATTAACTACACCATTAAAAATCATAAGGATCCATAAGACTCATAAAATCTCAATCATCTCTCCACCGTCCAATTATTAGAGATAAGGTTTGGATTTTCGGCCCATTCCGGCGGTGACAAGTGTCACCGTCCGGTAGGGCCACCTCTCCCAATCACACATGTGTCGTCCCACTGAGCTTACTACACATCTTTCATCATAACCCCTCATCTAATCGTCAACATCAAGTCAACATATCTTACGGGCCATGATCAGTCAACGAAGTTGACTGAGGACCACATTATGGACTTCCCACCCATTTTTGCTTTATATTTTTTTTCTTTGTTTTTTTTATAACACTTTCAAAAATCAATATTTAAAAAAATAATTTCTTTACCTACAAAAATTATAGAAAATTAAATATAAATTTTTTTTTGACAAAATAAAAAAAATAGATTGTATTTTTTAACTCCTTTTTCGATTATTTTGGCATTTATTTCGATTTTATGTTTTCTGTGTTTTTAGTAATTCTTGCAATTTTACACATTAATTCATTTTGTTCATATTTTTGCATATTCATTTTAATTTCATTTGCTAACATGTGTTTTGTTGTGAAAGATATTACTCGAGGATTATGCTTATGGAATCAAATTATTTTCCGTTATGGTTCGATTGTATTTTTTACGATTTTATGCTTTGTGATGTAATAGTGTAGAATACTTTTCATGCTTGTATGATACTCGTAATTAGGGTAGAAAAGATAAAATAAAGCAGTAGAAAACCAAAGTTCAAAAAAGGAAGAAAAGGAATATTCGATCCAACGTTGAATAGTTTCACAAAAAATAAATAAACAAGTTCTATATGATTTTAGGACCTTCCACGATTAAACTTACGCGTCACTCCAATAAACAAAGCACAAATCTTGTATGTCACGAACCATAAGTCGTGTGTCTCAGCACCGCGCAATCGACCCACCCGATCCATCATTCCATTTCCTTTCACGATTCATCATACATTCTTACCCACCATGACATAGGAGGACCGTATTATTCATTACTTTTTGTGTACCCTCCTGTTTAGGTTTAGTATCCATTTAGGTAGTTTTCCGTTCAAACTTCACTAACCATAGGATCCACCATTGAACATAATCATTTAGGGTAAGTCTAGTTCCCTTAGATTTTCCCTTTTGTAACTTGAGTCTCACTTCTCACCTTCAAAGAAAAATCAAAACATTTAATAAGGAAAGTGTGTACAATATTCCATGAGCCTTAAGCCATATGGGAAATGATTAGTGGAGGTCTCATCCACTCTTCTAGAATACTTTAAAATCATCCCATTGGGGGCGACCTTGGAAAGTATTCGCTCCTGTATCATAGTCTTTAGTGTTGTACATGCGATAAACATGAAGTCAAAACACTTCTTCTAAAAAGACAATAAACAAAGACACCACGTCTTCTCTTTTCATATCCCATTCCTTGGGGACGACCATGACTTGTCTCGACAGTTCAAACAACAATACGGTAAACACCCTCGAGTCAGAGTCGGTAACACCTAAGCTAGAACTATGGCAACGTCATCCTAAAAAACACAAACAAAGTTCCCAGCCTTAGTTAGACGAACTACGGCGACTCTGATCCTCATTTTCCCGATGAGGTACATAGGCAGTGGGGTAGGGCCCATTCGAGCACATTCTTTATTTTGCCTACATTTATCTCGCGTCTTTCCATTTTCTTTTTCCGTTCTCTTTCTCATTTCATTTCCAGTTCCAGTTAGCAATTCTTTCGTTCAAACAACATCTTATTTCTCACCCTTTAAAACAGACTAACAAGCGTGGATCCCGTCAGGTACAGCGGATAGTCTAGGGTGCTGATACCTTCCCAGTTCGTAACCGACTTCCGGACCCAAATCTTTGGTTCGCAGGACCTAATCCTTTCCCTTTTCTCTTTGGTTTGTGCAACATTACCTTTCCCATTCATTCGGGATAAACATTCCTGGCTGGCGACTCTACCTTTTTCGTGCCACTTTCGCGTTTGTACTAGGATGAAAATCCCGGGAAAGACAACATACAAAAGATCAAAAGAAATACATACTGGTAAGGTTAACTACCTCTATTCTTGACACACAAGAAACTTGGCCACTCATTTGATGCATCAAAACTTTTATTCTTGCTCCAAGTTGAGTTTTTAAAGACAAAACCCTAGAAATTATGATATAAAATGAAAATGTGTAGAAAATGAAGGTACAAGTCACAAATATCTAAAAGAACATATTTATACAACTTCAAAAATGTGCCTCTAAGTGGCACCGCATTAATTGGCTTCAGGAGCACCCTTAGTGCGATCAGCAGCAATGCGGAAAAATTCCCAAGAGCACGCTGAGCGAGACTGCAATGCCAAATTTTCCAAAGCTACTGCCTCTGGTCCCCATAACTCACTAGAAGCTCGCTACAAACACGCAAAGCTCACTACAAGCACGCAGAGCACACTAGTACTTTAAAAACTTCATAGAATTGATCTTCAATGCAATCCTTCTTCATCCATAGTCTTCAAGCATCCTAGGAAGCACTAAAACCTATCAAAAAGCAATAAAAAGATAAAAATACAATAAATGAGCGAGCATAATCAAAAACATACGTATTTACACTAAAATATATGGTTTTACGATCGAAATAAACAAGAAACAATTGGAAAGAGCCACAAAATACTATCAAATATATCTACAATTTGGAACTTAACAATAAGATGTTTGTTGAAAGGAAATTAAAAAAAGTATCATTTCATAGATCCATCAAACATTCACTTTTAATGTAATTCAAAAAACACCAATATGATGCACATACAATCATTGTATATCGGTTTGGTCATTATATATGTAAATATGTATAGATCAAAATGTGTATAGGTTCTCTTGGTAGAGGTCTTGTGTATCCCAAATGTCATTAAAAATATTGTAAGCATTGTACATTTGGTTTTGCAAACAATGTAAATTTGGTATTTTGTGTTATGTTATCTATGAAAAAATAAAAGATATGATTTTGTCACATTATTATGTAGGTTCTGGGTAAAAAAAAATGATCCAAGTCATTCAAAAAAGGTTTTAAAAAAAATTTATACACCTTGGTTATTATATGAAAACCAACGTAAATAATAACCTTTTTCCCTCGGTAACTAACAAAAACCAAGAGGTATGTTGTGTGCAATACATCATTTTGAAAATAAAAAATGTTGTTTATGGGGATCGAACTAGTGACATTTTCATCTACCGCTTAGCTATTTAGAATCGAGGGGTAGAATGTGTTGAGAATGTAGTTCCTAGTGTCAAACATGTTGCTCAACGAAGCAAGAAGCTGTCAAAATTTATGTTAGTATCAAATCACTTAGTATTGTTGAAATGTCGAAGAAGTGTATCTTGACATTATTTTGACTTAGCTTTATTTGTTTGTTTTAGATGAGTTAGTTAGGTTATTTGGAGATTTCTGGGTGTGCAAGCAATCTCAGCCTATAAATAGGGAGGTACCCTATCATTGTAAAAAACAGTTGCATAGAAAAAATATGAATAAATTTTTAGTTTAAAAGTAGGGAGAGAAACTATGCAGAAATATTCTTCTTCTTCCTCTTTTCTCCAAAACCCTAATTTCTTTTTTCTTCCCCAATTCATCTTTTATTTCTTCTTCAATAATCATTGTGCGGCGGAATCAGCTTGCAACCAAGGTATGATTGATTCACTTGAGTGAAGAAAAAGAGGTTTGGTGAGATTGATTTGGAATTTTGATAGGTTTGGTGTAATTCCAACATCTAGAATCTAGAGTACTAGTTTTGTGATTCTTGGAAGCATATCGCAATGAATCATATGAATGGGCAGTTTCCAGCGAGTCTCCTAATTCTGAATAATCAAAATTATGAGAATTGGTGCAAGCAAATAAAAATTGTTTGCTGCAATCAAGATCTTTGGGATCTTGTGATTGACGGAGTGACGTTGCTTGTAAAAAATGCAACGAATGAAGAAAAGGATGCACACAAATAATTGAAGAAGAAATATTATAAAACTCTTTGTATGATTCATCAATGTGTTGATTAATATAATTTCAAAAAGGTCAATGATGTAGAATCAGAAAAATAAGCATGAAAAATCTTGGAGAAATCGTTTGGAGGCACTGAAAAGGTGAAAGAGGCGAGGTTACAAACTCACAAAAGAAGAATTTATTCAAATGGAAGAAAGTGAAAGCGTAACTGATTTATTCACTAGGTTTATAT
Organism: Lathyrus aphaca; assembly: GCA_963966055.1. NCBI lineage: Eukaryota > Viridiplantae > Streptophyta > Magnoliopsida > Fabales > Fabaceae > Lathyrus > Lathyrus aphaca. Next base: position 262,239,960 of record OZ014519.1, read on the forward strand.
ATCTAGTGAATCAAATCAAGATATGTGGAGAGGAGTTGACATCAAGATCAATTGTTGCAAAGATCTTAAGGTCGTTGACTCCAAAGTTCGACCATGTTGTAGTAAATATAGAAGATTAAAAAGATTTTCCAACGATGACAAAGGAAGAGATTCAAGGAATGCTTGAATCTCGTAAACAAATAATGGCTGAAAGAGCTGCAAGCAAGTCAAAGAAAGATATTGCTTTGCAGGCGCAATCAGTAAAAGAAAATAAAGGAAAAGGGAAGTGGTTTGACAACAAAGGTAGATGAGGCTACAACAATTCGATTAGTAGAGGAAACCAACAAAAGAAAATGCGTCAAACCAAAGAAGGACCTCATACCAATGTAACCACAGAGGCATGGCTACTGGTAGAGGAATAGTGGTGGAAGAGAACCTGACAAAAGTCACATTTAGTGTTTCAATTGTCAGAGGTATGGCTACTATATATTCTAGTTATTGTCTTGAAAAATAAAAGAATCAAGAAAATGATGCAAAGTTTGCAAAAGATTAAGAGGACGAGATGTTGTTGATGGTCACAACAAGAAATGAAGAAAGCTTTAAGGACCAATGTTACTTGGACTCAAGATGCTCATCACATATGTCTGGAAGGAAATATTGGTTTATCAACATAAAGCCCTCAATGAAGTACATGGTCAATTTTTCAAATGACAATATCCTAGCAAATGAAGGTATTAGTGATGTTCTGATTGTGAGAAAATATGGCAAAAGGTCAGTAATTTCCAATGTATTATATATACCAGACATGAAAATTAATATGGTCAGCATATGGAAGTTAGTCAAAAAGAATTACAATGTCTCAATTAAAGATAGGATGATGAGAGTTATCGACTCGAGTGGAAGGCTAATCTTGAAGACTTTTATGTCTCAAAATAAAACCTTCAAGATTGAACGAATGTGATGGAGCACGAGTTCCTTGCAACTGAAGCTAGTAGGGATGAATGACGACGACACCATAGACTTGGCCCTCTCAATTTCAAAGACATCAAATATATGAAAAGAAGAAATATGGTTTCAGGGTTACCAGAAAACGAAATTCCAAATGATGTTTGTGAAGAACGTGTGTGAGCAAAGCAGCACAAGAACAACTTCAGCAATGATGTAAGAAGCAGGTAGAAGGAAATCCTTGAAATCATATACTCTGATGTATGTAGTCCCATCCAGGTGGATTCGTTTGGAGCTAAAATATACTTTGTAACATTCAAAGACAATTTTAGTTAAAAATTATGGACTTACCTTATCAATAAGAAAAGTGAAGTGATTGTGGTATTTTCCAAGTTTAAATCTATGCTCGAAAGACAAAGTACTCAAAAGATGGAGATTCTGAGGACTGATGGTGGTGGAGAATATGCATCAAAAGAATTAGACACATTATTTGAGAAAAAAGGGAATGTGCGTGAGGTGGTGCCACCTTACAGTCCACAACAAAATGGAATTGATGAAAGGAAGAATGGAACCATCATGAATATGGTTAGAAGTACGTTGAAAGGAAAATATCTACCCAAAGAATTATGGGGAGAAGTGGTGTTGAATACAACATACATATTGAACAAATGTCCGGAGAAGAAGCTAGAAGGAATAATGCTAATAAGAATGTCGGATTGGTGTCAAGCCTAGTTTGAATCATCTGAAAGTATTTTGATCTATAGAAAATAGACATGTGTGTGATTATTTGGGAAGAAAACTTGATGAAAAGTCAAGTCAAATGTTCCTGATAGGATATCATTCGACTGGAGGATACAAGTTGTTCGACCTAATGAACAAGCAAGTAGTGATTAATAGGGACGTGATTAAATATGAGCTTAAGGAATGGGATTAGACTGAAAATTTCAAGAAGGATTTAGTGAGAATCTATGTGAAGATCCAACAAGTAAAGTTAAAAGATAAGTTGGACAATAAGAAGTTAGTGGTCAAGCAAGCACACGCAGACCTCAAAGAACAAGACACGTGCCTGAAAGGTTGCAAGAATGAGTGATTACATTAGGTGATGTGGTTGATGATGAAGGTGAGATTTTACATTATACTTTCTATGTAGATGTTGAACCAATCAATGTACTTGAGGAATTGAAGGATTCAAAGTGTATGAAAGCAATGAATAAGGTATTGAATTCCATCGGGATCAACAACATTTTTTCACTTATCGAATTTCCTCAATGAAAGAAGGAAATCAATGTGAAGTGGGTATACAAGATGAAGTTGAATCCAAAATGAGAACTAACTAGACACAAGGCAAAACTTGTGGTGGAAGGATTTCTTAGAAAGAAGGAATCAACATTTATGGAGTTTTTGCACCTGTTACTAGGATTGAAACAATCAGATGGGTTTTTGGTCTAGCAAACATGAAAATGGACATATGTGTCAGATCAATATGAGATGTGAATTCCTGAGCGGCCCCTTAGATGAAGAAATTTATGTTGAACAACCAATTGGGTTTTTGTAACACGACCTAGAAAGAAAGGTATACAGGCTGCATAAAGCCTTGTATGGACTCAAATAAGATCAAATAACTTGTAATAAGAAAATAGATTGTTTCCTAAGGGGGAAAGAATTTGTGATAACCATGGTAATAGTTTACTCATGGGCGAAATTTTTTTCATAACACATTTCACAACAATCAAATGTAGCAACCATGGTGAAAAAGTACACGGAGTGAAATGGTTCAAATCCAAACACCAACAATTAGCCATTTATCGTGATAAAAATGATATTGCACTTGTATATAACCATGATTTTTAAATCCAACAGTGATGAAAGGTAATACTTTATTTATATATAAACTAAATTATCTTTCGCTTCAGTACATAACAGTCGTTTCTCAAAATCCTAATAACTTTTTCAGTCGTCTCTTTCAAAAGGAAACCCTAACAACTATGTCACCTATCTCTCTTCTCACATATGCAAACCCCAAAATGAAACCATAACAACAAATATTAGCTAATGGGTATTTACAGGTTCGTTTTCTCAATAGTTTTTTTTTCAAAATCTATTTCAATAGCTTCTTTCATTATGTTTTAACTTTCTTCTTTGTTTGACTTGTAGGTATATGGATGCTTCTTTCAACAAAGACGAAGAAGATAGATTTAACCTTGCAAACTTGTGTCAAAGATCCAGAATGACATCCATTCAAAATATACATAAGTTTGCCGGTCTAAATATATCTTCATACTGATTTCATTGTTGACACGTCATTATGTGATATCTATGGTATGTTTTTGAAGCATTTATAGGTTCATTTTCTCTGTAGCTTTTTTTTCAAAATCTGTTTCAATATCTTCTTTCATGATCTTTGAACTTTCTTATTTTTTTTACTTATAGGTATATGGATGCTTGTAGGTATATGGATGCTTCTTTCAACAAAGAGGAAGAAGCTAGATTTAGTTTTGCAAACTTGTGTCAAAGATCCATAATGAAATCCATTCAAAATATACACAAGTTCGGAGGTCTAAATTTATCTTCATCCTTATTGTTGACATGCCACTATGTGACATATCTGGTATGTTTTTGAATCATGAGTTGATATATTTGTTGTATCCTGTTTATTGTTTGTTTTTTGTTGTTGATGAATTTTGTTGTTAATATATGTTTAAAAGAGATTTTACTATAAATTATGTGGTTTGAGTGTTTTTCCAATACATTAATGAATATATAACTTTCCAGACTGCATTAGAAAATCATGATATGATAGATACAATTGTATTTGAAAATAAGTACACGTTCAATTTTTGACAAGTATTCTTCATGTACTCTTAACTGCATGTTGTTCTTTAACCATTAGAACCTGATTTAATGATTATAGATCTTCAATCACCCCTCTCTCCACCTCTAATTTTGTTTTCAAACTAAAAAATATTTTGCAAAAATAATTAGAGGTGAACGCAGTGGTTGTTGAAGATCTAGGATCATTAAACTAAGTTCTAAAGGTCAAAGAATAAAATACGAATAAGTAATTGAAGATAACTTCTCAAGAATTAGACGTGTACTTATTTTCTAATATAACTTAATTTGTCATATTATAATGTTCTAGTGTAGATTGGAAGGTTAGATGTTTAGTGAGCATTGACGAAATAAGCATTTCACAAAATTTATGATGAACTTTGGGCTATATATGACAACGGTTGTTTAAAAAAATCGTTGTTAAATATATTACATATTATATACCACAATGGTTGTTTAAAGTAATTGTTGTGGTAGGTAGCACACTACTTGGACACAATCACGGTCGCATGTCTGTGGTGTAAAATATCATACATATAACCACACCTTACGTCACAACGGTTGGACTGGCGTGATGATATCCTTTTTCAAACTGTTGTTAAATGAATTTTTTGTAGTAGTGTAGTAAAGACTTGATGATGCATCAAATAAGATATGCAAGCGATCGAGATACCCAAGAAATTTGAGATAGCAGACTAATATTCGACTTCGACACCTGTTGAACCAATACTGCAACTATTTAAAGACTCAAAGGAATATAGTGTCGACCCAACACAATACAAAAGAATTATTAGGTCATTAAGATATCTTTGTCACACAAGGTCTGATCTAGCTTATAATGTAAGTATGGTGAGTAGATTCACGCAGAAGCCAAAGGTAGCGGCGAAGAGGATACTAATGTAACACAAAAGAACTCTCAGATATTCCATTTTGTTTACTGCATTTGATGAAGGAAAGTAATGAAAACTTATGGTATACATCGACTCCAGTTGGTGTAGTTATGTCGAGGATAGAAAATCCACAGCTACTTATGTGTTTATGGTTGGTGGTATACCAGTTCCTTGGAACTCAAGAAAATAACCAATTGTGGAACTTTCGTCTTGCGAGGCAGAGTACATAGTTACTTCTCTCTGTGTATGTCAAGCAATATGGGTGGTCAATTTATTCGAAGAAATTATAGGGAAAAATCATGGAGTGATTAACATGAAAATTGAAAGCATGTCTACTATCAATCTAGCAAGGAATCCGATAGCACATGGAAGAAGCAAACACATCGAAATGAGGTTCATTATATTCGAGAGCAAGTAGCAAAATAGAAGCTGGACTTGAAACACTGCAGAACTGATAATCAGATTGTAAACATCATGACGAAAGCAATACAGATTGAAATGTTCAAGAAATTAAGATATATGATGAATATAGATAGCTTAGACATAATGAATTAGGTGGTGTGTTGAGAATATAATTTCTGGTGTCAAAGCATGTTGCTCGATAGAAGCAAGGAGTTTCCGAAATTCTTGTTAGTATTGGATCACTTAGTATTGTCGAAATGTCGAAGAAGTATATCCCAACAAAATCTTGACTTAACTTTATTTATTTGTTTTAGCTGAGTTAGTTAAGTAAGTTGGAGATTTCTTGGTACGCAATCAATCTTATGCTATAAATAGGGAGATACCCTATCATTGTAAAAAAGACGAATCATTTTTTAGTTTAAAAGCAGAGAGAGAAACTCTGCAGAAATATTCTTCTTCCTCCTCTTTTCTCCAAAACCCTAATATTTCTATTTTCTTCTCCAATTCATCTTTTCTTTCTTCAATAATAGTTGTGCAACGAAATCATCTTGCAACCAATGTGTGGTTGATTCACTTGACTGAAGAGTGAAGAACAAAAGGCAAAATCGATTGGTGTGATTGATTCTTCTTGTTCATAAAAATTGATTCAAAATTCTCCATATGTTTGATATAATTCCAACAAGGTTGAGGTTTTCATGACACACTTTGTTACGTCGTATCTGTAACCGAAGTGAACTTACATTCGCGTCCTAGATAAAATAAATATATTTGTAGTAATATGTTCTTCTCATATTGTTAATGGATAATGACACATTCTCCCACACAATTTTATAAGTAAACGAGTGATGTAGTCAACAAACAAATATACTACCCAACACATGAGCAATTCAATCAAGGGACGTCTAAGGGGCTCTTCTAATATCCTTAATGAACTTTGTAATTCTGTTCTAGAATAAGATGGAATTATTTCTCTACAAATTTCATTAACTAAAAACCTATCTAGCTCTTTTGAACTTTTTTAGAAGTTATAATATTTTATACATGGAGGAAATGAAAATGTGAATCACAACGAAAAACTCATCTTTATTTTTCTAAAGAGTATTTTAACTTTGCTTTTGAGTAAAAAAGCAGCACATATCATATATTATACTATAATAACATAATATGTACTGAACTTGAATTGAATAATGAGAGAAGGATAGGAGTAAAATGAGGAATGGGTTCATATGCCAAATATATATTGTCTTTTAATAACCAGTCAGTTAGTTGTGCAGTTTTGTCGATCGATGGGGTCAAATCCCTCAGGTGTGAGTGACCCTATAATCGAAGGGGTCCAACTCGTCTTGTGGGCCCCACACTACCATGTCACTTGACACACTACAAAACGAGGTTGCTGATTTTAAAAGTAAAATTAGTTTCATTACTACAATTGTGACTCAATGTTTTTAAAAATCAGGTCGGAAGTCAAACTAATCATATTGGATAATTTAAATGTATTCATTTAAATTTATAGTAAAATTGTTTGTTAGATAAATAAATAAATTGATTAATCACATCAAAGTAAACTTTATTGATAAAACATACACATTTTAAAAATTTATTATAAATTGAATACAATAAAATCAAAGATACAAATAATAACACAAGAAAATAATATGTTTAATTTCAACTTATTTGAAATAATTTGAACAAATTAAAGAATTTTAATAAAATAAGATAAAATAACTTAATTGTCATACATAGTAAAACAAAATATCTAAAGTAATCAAAATAAAATATCTAAAATTAAATTCAAATAATTCAAAATATTTTATAAACTAAAAGGGTAAAATACTAAAAATAAATCGAATACTATATTTAATTCAAGAAAAAATCAAATAAAAATTAAACAAAAAAGAATATCTAAAATAAAATGAGAATACAAATTTGAAATATCAAGAAATATTAAACTAAAACGAGCAAATGCAGATTTAGGGGACAACCAGTAAATCAAAGTTAAACGACGGCGAAAGAGTCAAAATTGATCGATGACAATCAATATTCGGGTGAACAACGACGATCAATATTGTGTTTATATAGGGGAAATAGACAATGTTATTATACTTGAAAGGGATAATGTGTTGTTGATAAAGTGTGATTGAAAGGAAAAAGACTAAAATGGCGTGATAGAACTTAGAAACTTATATGATGTAAAAGAACTCTACACAAGCATAATCTTTCTTAAAAAACTAAAATGATAGAATTTAGAATCTAATTTTTTTGTATTCATATTGAATTTTTTTCCGGGTTGGTCAATGCCTCAAAATTATCGGCCAAATCTACATATGCACAGTCCTCCTCAAAAAACTCAGCATGATGTCGCACATATAAAAGTATATGTCACATAGCACCGTATAAAAGTTTGCCTCCCTCCATCAGAGTTGTTAATCTTCGTCCAACAACCACTCGCGCTCTACTTGGGATAACCCAGAGACATTTATAAACGTCTCTCGTATATTATTGTGATCATGAGTCACCCCACATATGATTTAACTCGTACATGCAAAGTTCTACTTCAATATCATACCGAGTTGAGTTTTAATGTGATAACATTTTTACAAGTACCATTTTTGTTCACCGGAGAACTGTTACCTTCGCACCAAAAGCATTTTCATGGTTGTTTTCATCATATAATAATATCAACAATTATCTATTTCATTACAGAGCAGAGACACAATATATGGGAATCCATTTTCTTGTATTCTTACATATGTTTTTTATTTTCTTAACTATAATTGCTTTCGGTTTCACTTCCAACGGTTGGTTGCAAGTCAACTTACACCCGAAGTGTTACAAACGGTCAACTCTAACCAATTGTTCAGATTCTTCAAGACAACATTATACCAATTATTTCTCCCATCATAAAAGAACTCCTTTTATGACAAGATCCATAAGCTTTAACTATGATAATTTATTCATGTTCCAAGAGACAAGTCAATTCCTTTATCCAAGAATCACCTTCCTCTACCTCATATTTTTCTTTCCCCATCGTAAAGTAATTTTCCTCTTCCTCGTGTATTAATTTCCCCACTAGTACATATTTTTCAATATATCCAACATTAGAAGATAATTAAAATGAAAAAAATTTGTTCTCACACTAGAAGAAGTTTCCATGACCTAGTTAAAATGCCTAAAATAGGACTTCACAAGTTCCTAGATAACATTGTGCAAAGAGTTCAAATAACTAAAAATAAAGAAAAACCAAAATTTTAACATGTTTATTAGGTCTATAAAGTCTATCATATAAGTCTTATTTGGAATTTTTTTCATCTTTTCCTTTCTCTCAAGGGCCTCGGTTAGGTCATCAACAACCGTTACCTTCGCTAGATTGGAACAATTTAACTGTTATTTAGTGCATCCATTTCTTTACACACCTTTTTAGTGGAAAAAACCTCGGTGTGTCCAATAACTATCAAAAAACTAATAATTAATAACCAATTTAAGTTCAAATGATGGAGAGAATTTGCAACCAAATCAACATAACCAACGCAATCTAGATAGACCAATTAGTTAGAGTTGCTCTCAGTGATGGCTTAATGATAGTCCTTCACAATCTATTGTGGTGCTGCTTCACAATTTTTGGAGCATGTGGGACAATGATTATTGGGTATTTAAAATAATTAGAACTAGTTGAAGTAGTATTTGAGGGGATACTACAATGATCATTATTTCCCAACGACATCCTTTCTCAGTCAACATTATTTTTATGCCTCTTTCTAACGTGTTCATTGATCCTTTTTTGCTTTCCTTTCCTCTTATGTCAATACCATTTTATACCTTTGATGAAGTACCATTAGCGATTAGGGGAACCTCATTTTACCTATGAAGCCTTTGTATAGGGGAACATTTTCTTTGTGGTTATAACATTTTCCTTCATGACAAATATTTTCTCAGTTATATCTCTTTCATCAACGATGTTTATATTCTCCATTGAATCTTTGGTGACGTACTCATATGAAGATGTCAGCACTAAAATCTAGGAAATGATGTCATTTCTCTCTCTTCTCTTTTCCATTATCCTAGCCATGATACGCATAACATCTAATATTAAATAGATGATAAATCAACAGGGAAATATTGAAATTGAAAAAAAATAATGAAGTCATTCATCAATGAAGATCTCTTTCATATCCTCCTTACTACTCGCATCAAGAAGTAAACGAGCTTTATATACTGAAGTTGTTTTTGGAGGGAGGGACACCTCCTTTAGGTTCAACATCCACCTCGCATTCAAAGTTATGCACAAACACTAAAAGTCTTTTCTTTAACATCATTCCTTCATCATAGAGGTCTACTTCCTTATAGATGTAAGTCCCAGAGCCCTTAGAAAAAAATTAAATGTCTAGGGCAAAATACTTTCATGATATGTATGAATTTTAGACAAGATAATTGCTTAAAATGTGATTTATGGTTGATCGGTTCTTTCCTGGTTTAGCTAGATGTTGAGAGAGAAGAACAATGGGCTGGTACTTGCAAAAAACCTTCAACTCTCAAGTAAGTAGTTGATTATGGTAAGGAAATGAATGTTTTGAGGTTTTCTGAGTGCGTCTTTGATTATTTTTGTATGCATCTCAATTTATAGGGATTCTACTAGGGATTTTACTATCCTTCCCTTTGTAGTTTCCATCCAAACCATTTTTGTTTATAAATGGCTAAATATTACTTGTTATGAGATCCAATGGTTTACTCTTCTCTATTATCCTTAGATCTATATTTTTCTAGGGGAGGTTTACGCATGTTCTCTAGGTCCTAGAACCCTTTGTTTGATGGAATATTTGTGATGTCTCTTCTATTACATTAGCTTTATCACCAATTTATGTCCTTTTGGGTTTACATATTTTTTATCTTATGGGGCCAAGGCTGGTGCGAGCTAACCATAATCCAAATCCTCTGAAAAGTAAGTTATATGTCCAATTTAACATCTGCCTTGGTCCAGGTAGGAAAAGTTTCCCCTAAACTCAATATAATGGAATCAGGATTGGTCCTATGAATCTTTGTAATGCTCCGGTTTATTTATTTAATTATTTAATTTAAATAATTGAAAAATTGTTGTGTGTTGTGTGAATTGTGAATTTTGCTGGTGTATTGAGTGAATGGTTGATATTATTTTAATTTATATAAGTTTAGATAATTTATATTATATTGGAATAAATATTTGAAATATTAAGTGGAAGGGTAGTACGGTAATTAGATGAATAATTAGTGTGGGCAAGATGGGGATTTCATATTAGGGGTCCAAGGTTTAGGTTGGGAATTTGGAAAAAAAGTCAGTTCTTGTAGACACTGATCGTGGAAATTCTGATAACAGCGTGAAGAAGAGAGAATAGGAGAAAGGCTTGAAGCAAAAAATTCTTCAAGAAGGAAGGGATTTTTCATCGAATTAAGGTAAGGGTGGGATCTCTTTCATCTTTTAAGGGTATTATCATATGAATATTATGGTAGATGTCCTAGGTATGTAAGTGGGATTGGATGATTGATAAATTGATGAATATGGTATGCAATTGATGAATTCATGACATTTGAATTGTATTATTAGGTTGGTAGTGTTAGATATGAATGTTTTGGTGAGAAACACTGATTGTGACTGATATCATACACTATTTTAGGGTGAGAATCGTAGTAGAGAAATGCAGAAATTGCAGGGTTTTTCTACCTCTTTCGCTTTGCCCTCTTAGTGTGCTGTTGAAAATGTTCACCTCTTCGAGGAAGTAGCTTGCTCTCTTAGCGAGCAAGGGGGTCGCTTAGTGAGACCTAGGAGTGAGAAATTGTGTTTTTAATTCATTAAAAATCGTGTTTTATGTTTTAGGAGGGTTGGTATGTTGTTGATGCAGTGTGAGCAGATTTATAGAGGTTGTATGTGCATTTTGTTAATGTTGAAAGTTGTTGTGTGAATCTTGTGAATGCATGATATATGTTTAATTTTGTATGTGTTGTTGATCTAAAATTGTTAATATGAGAACGAATATGCATGAAATGTTGTTGTTGTTGTTGTTGTTGTTGCATAATGTTGTTGTTGTTGCATATTGTTGTTGTTGCATATTGTTGTTGTTGCATGTTGTCATTGTTGGTGAAATGATTGTGACGATCACAGTTTAGGGCGTGATCATGAAATAGGGGTCACACTGGACCATGAAATATGGTTCGAGGGTGTAATCATGAAAGATGGGTTGCAATGGACCATGAAATAGGGGTCGAGGGTGTAATCATGCAAGAGGGATTGCACTGGACCATGGAAAAGGGGTCGAGAGTTCCGACGGGAACTGGATCATGAAATAAGGATAAATTATTGGTACCACATGCATTGAGTCTATGGTTGAGTCTCATTTCATGCATTGTTATGATGTAGATGTTATGTTGTTAATGTGGTCATTGTAGATGTCTAGTTGGGTTGTGATTCTTGTTGTGATAAGTATGTCGTTGTTGTACTTATGTGATATATGCCTTAAATTTATATCAATTTCCTATTTTAATTGATTTAAGAATATCACCCATTCTGTTTGAATGCTACCCCTATGTTGGTAATGTGCAGATACTCAGGAGTAGTCATGGCCGTGTTTGTGGCGTCCTCTATAATATGTAACGTAATAGTCGACAGTGTCGTTTTATTATCCTAGTTTCATTGTTATGTTTAAGACAAGTTGTGTTGTTTTGAAAGTTTTTAAAATGTTTCTACTTTGATGATGGCATTACCATTTAATTTTCCACTGCTTAAGTAGAACAAGTCTTCCATTTCATGTTATGTATCAAACCTTTAAGAGCAAGTTTTGAGTAGTTGAAACTAGCATCTCGAATTGAGGATGAAATTTTACTCCGATTGCTGTATTTTATTTATTAAAAATGACGTGGAATATTCGGGGTGTTACCATTGGTATCAGAGCAGGTCGGTTCGTCCGACCAAGTCGTTGAGTTGTTGTTGTTGTTGTTGTCATAGTTGAGGTCCATGATAGTCGGTTGTTTTCTGTATAAGTGTTTGACCGTTATATCTTGTTGTTGTTGTTGCTTAGCAGTTGAGAATGGTTGGAAGGAACGTCGATGCACTTGCTGCCGGTATGCAGGTTATGGCTCAAGCTGTACAAAATCTGCTGAATGCTGGGAACAATGAGAATGATGAGTTCCAGAAGAAAAATTCGTCTACTTTCAAGGGAAAGCATGACCTAGATGGGGCGCAAGAGTGGATCAAGGAGATAGAGAGGATCTTTTGGGTGATGGAATGTTCTGAAGCAGGAAAGGTACGTTTGGGTTCTCACAAGCTGGTAGGAGAAGCGGGTGATTGGTGGGTCGGTATTCAGCAATGATTGGAAGTGTCAAGTGAGGCGATCACTTGGGTTGTGTTTAAGAGAGAGTTCTTGAGGAAATATTTTCCTGAAGATGTTCGAGGGAAGAAAGAGATAGAGTTTCTGAAATTGAAGCAGGGTAGCATGTCAGTGGTAGAGTATGTTGTTAAGTTTTAAGATTTAGCCAAGTTCTATATGCATTATAGTGAGGTGACTGATGACTTCTCGAAGTGTGTGAAATTCGAGAGTGGTTTGAGGCCTGAGATCAAACAGGTGATTGGCTATCAAAGGATCAGAAGAGTTTTAGATATGGTTGACTGTTGTAGGATCCTTGAGGAAGATAGCAAGGCTCGATCAGAGTATAGGGTTTGGCTTAGAGGAGAGATAAGCAATAAATGCACTGTGGGAAGCCTTATGCAGCTTCGATTGATAAAGGTAAACAGAGAATTACTGATGGCAAGATGCCAAGTGGGGGGAGGAACTTTTGTTCCTCTAAAGTGTTACAGGTATGGTGAGTTAGGTCATCGTGTCAGTGAGTGCATGAGTGACGTAAATAAGTGCTTCAAATGTGGACAACCTGGGCATTTAATCGTAGATTGTAAGACTAACATGGTGACTAGCTACAACTGTGGAGAGCAAGTTCATATCAGCATTCATTGTCTGAAGTCGAAGAAAGCTTCAACTGGAGGGAAAGTGTTTGCTTTAACAGGAACTCAGACTTCCAGTGAGGATCGACTAATCAGAGGTATTTGCTATATTAATGATACGCCTTTGATTGCTATGATTGATACTGGTGCAACACACTGTTTTATTGCTACTGATCATGTGAAAAGATTAGGTCTTATTGTTTCTTCGATGAAAGGAGAAATGGTTATCGAAACTCCTACGAAGGGATCAATGACTACTTCTTTGGTTTGTTTGAAGTATCGTTTATCGATTTATGGTAAATACTTTGGTGTTGACCTTGTTTGTTTCCCATTGGATGGCCTTGATGTGATTTTGGGAATGAACTGGTTGGAGTTCAATCATGTTCATATCAACTGTTACAATAAGACTATGCGATTCCTTGCTCCGAAAAAAGAGAAGGAAGATGGTTACTTTTCTGATAAAGAGTTGAAGGAGCTTTTTGATGAAGAAGCTCAAGTGTTGGCTTTGCTTACATCCTTAGTGTAACACCAAAAAAATTTCCCTCCCTTTTTCAAGCCATTTAACATATCATTCCCATACTTTGCATTGCATATGAATCAAAAGAATAGAAATCATACATCCATTGGTTGAGGCCCAAGGCGTGTGATCAGTTGATTTGCAAAGATATGATCATTTAAAGTAAAAGAAGAAGAGCCAAGTGTCTCCCAATAATCTTCAAGGGTCTCTCATGGTTCATACAATCTCAAATGAATCCTCAAGTCATTGGAGGATGTGGATTGATCAAGAAGTTGAAGCAGTGCACCATCTCCTAACAAAAAGGGCCAAAATTAGGATTTCTAATTCAAAGGGCTTCCTGATGAAATTATGGTTAAAAATTGATTAAAATGTTTTTCACATGATATTAAGTATCTAGGGATGAGATATTATCCATTGAATCATTTCATAAGGTCTCCAATTGGTCAATTACTTGAAAATCAAGAAATTTGGGAAAAGTCAATTGTGCATAGGAAAAAGTCAACTCCTGACTTTTTGAGATAAAATCATGCTCCAAAGGTTAATTATGTTCAATGGTTGAAATTTGATCAAGAGAAGTCAAGAGAATCATGGAAAAATCAAGAAATCACAAAGCTGCCTAAAATAGAAATTTAGGGTTTCTATTTATGGCAAGTTTAGGCCATTTGCCCCTCACTTCCAAGCCTTCTTTCTCCAAGATACAAGCTTCAAACTTCAGGCCTAAGTTGATCCAATTAAATAACACATCTTGGGCTTCAAATTCATAGAAAGAACATCTCCATTGGATCAAAATTGAGAGATATATTATCAATCAAAGTTTGACAAAAAGTAGGGCAATCCTGCCAAGAAGCCAAGGCATGGGCATGCCAGATGCCAGACATTTCATCAAGCAGGTGGTATGTCAAATTTCAACCCAATTTTATCAATCAAGGAAGCTTCAAATGAAATTTTTCTAAACATCAAAGTTGTTCATTTTTGTATCCTCTACAACTTTCATGTTTAGAGATTTTTCATAGGATTAATGGTTTGGAAGATATAAAGGGTTCAAAGAAAGGGTTAAGAGCTGATTTTTTCATAGCCATATTTCCTAAGACACACCCACCTCTGTCTGGCCCAAGATGTAGTCGTGATCATATGAGTTCAAGGGAATTTTTTAATGTTCTAATGACCTCATTTCAACTTATAATCAACATCAAACTTGTGTTATGCTTTTTCCTTGATCCAAAGAAACCAAAAACTCTTCATTTGGTACCTTGTGTATGAAGCATTGTTCAATCAAAGTTCATGATTTTCATTTGGTTTTCTTGGATGTCAAGGTATTGATTCATGACATGTGTTTGTTTGCTTCAATCATACACATATCAAACACCTTGCTTGCTTCATATACATTGCCATAAGAGGCCAAACAATTACCTACACACACATGTACACCATGCCTTATGCACCAAAGTTGAAAAAATTCAAAAATAGTGAGAATCTTGCAAAACAAGTCATTATTGTTCCAGTGAACATTGCATCAGCATCACACATCATTAACCTCCACCATGGTCCTCATGATCTTGCATACACACGAACATAACACCATGATCCGAGCTTACTCTCTTTTTTCATGATTTTGAAATTTGCTCTCACACCATTTTTTGAGCTAGGAACCACTAACCATGGTTATAACAGTCAAACATGGTAGTTAGATCTTAACTCACCATATAAAGGATCATCATAATAGAATTTGAGATCATTTTTTTTATCATTCTCTCATTTTCACACTTTTGCACCAAAAACTTCATCTCAATTTTCTCTTTGAATTCTCATGAATTCCTTAACATTTTCATCACAAACTTTATCATTTCTTCATCAACAAACTTTTCTGATCAAGATCAGGCAATGGAAGCATTCATTTCAGAAGCATAGCCTCAAGTTCAAATTGAATGTTCCTCTGGTTTTCTTGCAAGTTCAATGATCTTCAAGCTTCAGGTTTATTATTTCTCAACTTTTCTTACTCTAATTTAGTTGCTTTTAGCTTGTTTTGATTGATTATGAAGCTTAATAGAAGCATTAAGACTTCTGGCTAGTGATAGGCAACATAGGTGTGTAGATCTATTAAGTTAGGAAAATATTAAGGGCTTTAATTCTCTTTTATCTTGCTTGGTATGATGTTTCTATTTGTGGATTTGAGTTGTGCATGACATAAGCTTTCATTTGATACCATTTTTATTCATTTTTGGAAGAAAAAAATTGGATGTTGTGGCCGTAGGTTCACCGGAGAAGACTACCGAAAGTCTTCTCTGATAAACTAAAACTGGATGAAGTGCATAAACCCTAGGGTTTTAGAGAAAAAGTCATGGTCGTTAGATGCAATGTGATCCTAGGGTGTATGAATTTCCAACACATTAATGAGGTTGTGCCTCGTGTTATGATGACTTTGACTGATCATATGTATGTTCATCCATCATAATTATCATGTGTGTGTATTATAGATCCTTGGATGCGTTTACTTCGTTGATCATCAAGAGTAGACTAGATCCTAAGGTTGTGGATGAGTCAACTTGGTTGACTAACATTCACCATAAGACTGTAGTCTTCAGTGCTTCATGGACCCAAGCTTTTTTACTATACACACCCCAATGTTTTGAGCCCAATGCATGTTTTTACTGCATTTTACTATTTTTGAACCCCCTCATATCATTTCATATTTTCATTTTATATTTCATATATTTTCCATTTTATTTTGTTTAAAATATTAGAAGGCTTCCAAAAATTCCCAATAAATTTATGAAGCCTCTAAATAAATTTATATAATTTTTTAGCATTTTTTAAATTCTGATTTCTATTATTTTTGCATTGTTTTGACAATTTTATTTGAATTTCTTTTTAAATTGTTTCCTTCTTGATACCTCATCTTTAAACTTTTATTTGGCATAGCATAAAAAAACATTTTTCAACTCTTATTTTTGCATTCATACATCAACATCTTAAACTTCATAATTTTTTTACATATTTTTTAAATCATTTTTAATTGCATTTTGATCCCTACCTTTTGCATCTTTGTTCTTTGAACTTTATGCAACTTTAACCCATTGTTTGACCTAGTTTAATATTAAGTTTTTGTGTGAGCTTTTGGCAAGTGAATAGTATCTGATCTAGGTCATTTGAGGTGCATTTTTATAATTTTTGAATATTGTTTGGTATATGTTTGGTTGCTTGTATTTGAAGGTACTTTTCATGATCTTTCTTTGCCATCCCTTAACCCTAATTGCTTGTAGGCATTTATGCCATTATTTGAGGTCACTTGTAGGGGTTTTCTTGGTTTGTTTAGATGTTTATAAGTCTCATTATATCATTTATAGGTCCATTGTTGTTTGTGTTTGCCTCTTGATTGAGCTCTTGCATCTTTGTTCACCATTGACCTAATTCTTCAATGTACTCTTCCCTAATGCTTCTTATGCTTGTTTGTGTGCATCTAACTTTACCATATCTTTATCTCATTTGAATTAAACATCAAGCATGCTACTGAATTCATGCATAAGCTTTTATATTTGTATGTCATGCTGCATATTTTTTCATCCATCTTAAGTATGAAGCATCCTTTCCCTATGTGACTTTCTTTTGCATGCTTGGTGAATTGCTTGAACTTGTTTACTATGTGCATTTGATATGCTTGTATGCACCTATTTGAAATGTCATATTGGTCATATGCTACTTGTCACTCCTGGGATTTTCATCCTAGTACAAACCTGAAAGTGGCGCGGAAAAGGTAGAGTCGCCAGCCATGCATTTTTATCCTGAATGAATGGGAAAGGTAATGTTGCACAAACCAAAGGAAAAGGAAAAACAAGGTCTGGCAAACCAAAGAGACTGGGTTCGGGAGTAGGTTACAAACTGGGAAGGTATTAGCACCCCAGATAGTCTGTCATACCCGACGGGATCCACACTTGTTAGTCTATTTCAAAGGGTGAGAAATAAAACTGATGTTGAATAAAAACCGCTACTGGAACTAGAATGAGAGAGGGAACTGGAAAAAGAGAACGAAAAGGTACAAGAAGAATGTAGGGAAAATAAAGAATATGCTCAAATGGGCCCTACCCCACTGCCTACGTATCTCATGGGAAGTGAGAATTAGAGTCGCCGTAGTTCCCCTGACTAGGGAGGAAATTTATTTGTGTTTTTTATTAATGAACTGCTTATGCATATGCTCAGGTGTTGCAGGCTCGTCTGGTATAAGTGTGTTACCGTCTTGCAAAAAAGAAAAGTCATAGTGAGTTCGTATTCGAATGAATGAGATGAGAAGAGAATTCTCGTAGGAAAGACGTTTGTTACTTATTTACTGTCTTTTAAAAGAAGTGTTTTTGATTTTTTTTGTGAGACATCCTCATGCTAAGACTTGTTCATCATGATAGATATCATACACCTCATCCCGAGATGGAATGCGTGCAAATACCCCATGGCAAAGTCTCTTGGTGTAATACCCCATTTCTACCTGTAAACAATTATATATAATTCAGAGTTCAACAAAATAGGGTATCACATTTTTCTTCTTTAAAATAATTCATCACAGTCATATCAAGTAATAAGTCACGTCTTTACTACGCAGCGGAATCTTTTAAATCATAACAAATCATCTTAAAAATTCAACTTCATAAGTAATTCATCGTAATCCAAAAACATCATATTTAAAGGAAGCATCTTTATTCAACTAAAACAAAACAAAGGTTCAATCAAAATCAAGTATTCGCTAATCCCCCATGAAGTGTTACATATCAGAGCGACCAATGACTCAAACCATCTAATGGACTCTTCGCTACTCGGGATCACCTGCACGTTACCAATAGAGGGTAACATTCAAATAGAAGGGGTGAGATATCGACAATTATAAACATGATAAAATAATCAGTATATATAAGTTAAAGTCATTCAATCACCCATTCACATCATATTCGTCATCATCATCATATCATCACTACATCCTTAACATCTCAATAATTCAATCAACAATGTAATTCAAATGTGACTCGACAATGCATGCATGCGGTACTATTCGGAGCGAACTCCCATCTTAAAATTCATGCCATTTAGGTGGGCATCAGCAAGACATAAGTCTTCATCTTAAACATTGTGTTTGCCATTCCAGGCCATCTTAATAATGCAAATGTATGCGGTATGAAAATGGCATACACAAAATCAAACATCATAAACATCATTCAATCACATCATCTTAAATCACCTTACATCATCGTAAAATCACAACATCGTTGATCATAAGATCTACATCAAAATACATCATCACTACAGTGTAAAATCATCTTAATCGTTTTAGTTACCATCTCTAGATTCATCGTCCAAATTAGTTCAACAACAATCATTAAATAATCATATTATTAACCTCTAATTACATATATCATCAATTACAAGTTCTCAGTCATCTTACGGAACATCAGAAAAAGGAACGGATGTGAATCGATAGGCGGAACGCTACGAAATCACAAAAAACGCATCTCTGCTGCCTAAACACGTACCAAACGCATAACAGCCTTCCCATACGCTTAACACCTTATGCTCATATGCGTACCATACGCAAATGACCAGAGAGCCTGAAAAATGCACCCTCCATACGCGTAACAGGCGGCGTAACCATCAGTTTTTTACGCGTAACGCCTAGCCCCATACACGTATCCCAGATCTCTTACGCAAATCACCATAAACCACCTCATCTCATCTTCTGCTACGGGTTCATTCATTCTATCCCTCTAATAAATCCTAATTGGGTTTCTACCATGTTTTAGACTTATAAATCTTCATCTTATTACTCATCTATCATTACTACACCAATTTATTAACCTGTTATCATCATCTAATTCAGATTCGTCACAATTCCATCACACGTCTCAGAAATTCATCACAACAATTATACACAACAACGATTAACAGAGGATTCACATCAGTCATACCATCATCAATTCATCTAATTCATACGAAATCGCATAGAAATATCATACTAACAACAACAAGGAAATCAAATAACTCTATCCTATATATACATATTATTTTCTCCCGGTTATAAAGTATGAATCCCACCTTTACCTTTGGATTGAATGCAGCTCGAATCTATGGGTAAAAATTCCTACGAAAATCCTCTTGCAAATCCTTAGCCCTAGCTCTTGATCTCCCAATACTCGTTCTTCTCTCCAAATTCTGATTATGCCTAACTTCTCCCTAAACCCTTTACTAATCCTATTTTCCTTATTTTAATTAAAATGTCATAAAATAATACTAATATTATTATTTTCCAAAAATCATTTACTTTAATTCACTAATGGGCTTTTATTTACACCTCTCAGCCTTCCTACTAAAACCTCCCCAAACTAAGTCTAACTTACAAATCAACTTAAAACAACTAAAATCGAATAATCATCTAATCAACAAAACATCATACATCTCAAATAAGAGCAAATTACTCGAAATAATTTAATTAAAAAATTTAATTAAATCGGGGTGTTACACCTGGCGTGTGAGAAAGCTCAACCTTTATTAGGTATTTTAATTTTTCTTAGAGGTGAGAAAGAAGGACTCAAATCAAGAAAGGACAAAAACTAGAGGAAACTAAGACTCACCCTGTGTTGTTTATTCCAGGGAGATCCTAGGGTTAGTATGGTTTTCTAATCCTAGAAAGAAAAAGAAAGCAAGTTCTAACTCGCTTCAAATATTGAAGATGAGTTTAGACCTCAAAGGGGATGAATGAAGTGAAATATCGAAGAAGCAAAAATGCTTATCGCAAACACATATTGAATTTTAAAAGGATAAGGAAGAAGGTGTACATAGGATACCCTCCCACCCACATAGCTTACCATAACCCCCTACAAAACAAAGGTTAGTGAAATAAAACCAAAATTATAAAAGGAAAGAGGTAATCAAGTACCTAACCTATACTAACACCCCTATGACCTAAACTAGACTCAATCCTAAGGCTAAGGATGCCTAAAACTAAGCAAAGCCTAAAGTCAGCAGCTACTACAGTTCTCTAACACATCATCAGCTACTAAATGCAATTAACAATGCAAACAACTTATTACAGCTACCAAACAGCATGAAAATAGGTGTAAAAGTACCAAAACAGAACAATGCAGCATGCCTTTTACAACTTCTGTTTCAAAAATCAGCAGTGAAAACATAGTAGATTTTAATCCTTTTTCCAATGAATCATAATGCAAACAATGAAATGGAATGACCATACATTTTAATGCACTACAACCTGAAATGAGCATCAACAATGGAGTGCAACACATAAACAATCAATAATGAATGCAAATATGTGAATCATGCGATTTCAAACAATGTGAAACATTCCAATAATGCGTATAAACCTCCGAAACATGCATGGATCGCAAATACAATGCAAAAAAAAATTATGAACACTTATTAACATACTATTGATGATAATTTATCATGCAAACAACATTTACGATATGCTATGAACACAAATTCAACAAATATGCTAAAAATTGGAACCGAATGAAATGTGTGTCGGAAGTTGTTGAAACTACACACCTTTGCACCTAAAAAGCTCCTAAAACTTCCCTAAAATCACATCCTAATGATTTATGATGATTGGAGGGGAAATGAATGTCAAAAATGCAAGAAAAAGCAAGAATTTTTCATTCTGGTTTAGTGGTAACCGGTTACTACCTATTTGGTAACCGGTTACCAGTTCAAAAACTGGGATTTCTGCAAATTTTAACACAGGTAATCGGTTACTACCTATATGGTAATCAGTTACTCTGCAACCAGAACCAAAAATTTATGCATTTTCATGTCAAAACCAGTAGCAACTTATTCAAATAAGCTCTATCCTAATGCCTATCAATTAAGCACGATAATTAAACCTAAATGTTGCCATCTAACACTTATTAAAACCACGATCACACCATGATTCTAACTTCTATGATCAATTCAATCAAAGTATCCAAAAGAGAGAAAACGCGAAGAATACATGAGGCGAGATGAAGAGAAATAAGTTTAAACAAGAAGTGATTATGGATTCACAAACCTACAAAGAGGAGGCTTGCTGTGGTAATTGTTGCGATGTCGATCGTGACGCGAAAGAATAGAAAACCGGAGATTCGATTCTTCAATCCGCGAATGCGTAAAATAAATGTGATTATTGAGAACTTTCCGAAAAGCGCTTATGAACGGTGAAATAAACACCGAAACCATAGGAACTTCTTCGATAATCCACTGAATTGATGCAAATGGTGGAGGCTTAGCTTCCGATTCTTCAAGTTTCAATGAAAAACTTGAAGAATCTTGATGATGATGAAGCTTTGGTGTGAGTTTGGAAATGGAGAATATGAGAGAATGGTGAAAATGATGAAGTGTGTGTAATGTCCAACCTTGAGGCTTGAAGTGATCAAGATTTATATAGATGTTAGGTTTGGAGCTAGGTGTGGGTTAGGTGTGAGGTTTGGACCTTAGCCTTGGAACCTAAGCTAAGAGTTAGTTAAAGTTAGTTGGGAATATTCCTAGAATATTCCATTGGCATATTATTATAAAATTCCTTTGGCATATTCCTTTGGAAGGTGGTGGAATATTCTAGAATTTGGTGGAAATGCAAAGCAAAGTGAAAGTGGAAAAGGAAGTGGAAAAGGATGGAACAAACCAACTGATTTTTGAATTATTTTTTTGAAATTTTGCACGAAGTAAATGGTTACTACCTATGAGGTAACGATTACTTCAACCAAAATTTGAACTTTTTGTTCTTTTTGGTAGGAAGTCTTTAATATCCAGTCATGGTCATATTTTCTGAGATTATTTTCCTTCTGAGACCTGATAAATGCCAAATAACCCTTGATCTCATGCCCCGCGCCTCGACCAATGATGCATGCATTGTTTATATGTATTTTTATTTTTATGCAATATATGGATGAATATGCACGATGACACGGAAACAAAGCATAAGCTACTCGGAATCAGTGATAAATAAGAGGGTAAATTCTGGGGTGTTACGGCTGCCCCTATTCAATCACTGTAGACCTAAATGGATGATACCAATGGCTTTCAAACGTTTAGGGTATGGAGAAATTGAATACCCATAAACCGGAAAATTTGTACTCTATGGGTGAGGGAAAGCAAACCGACTTTCGAAGGGAGCAACGATACAAGATCTAGCCGAAGGTGGACTCAAAAAGAGGGTAAGACCATGCAGAAGGTGAACTTATAATGAGATTCAAGGATAAGCCGAAGGTGAAATCGAACAAGTAAGACCAAGCCGAAGGTGAACTTACGAAGAATGAGACTAAGCCGAAGGTAGACTCCTAAATGCAAGACTAAGCCGAAGGTAGACTTATGATGGAATTCAAGATCAAGCCGAATGTGGACTCGTAAACGCAAGACTAAGCTGAAGGTAGACTTATGATGGAATTCGAGATAAAGCCGAAGGTGAACTCGAAAAAGTAAGACCAAGCCGAAAGTGGACTTACAAAGAATGATACTAAGTTGAATGTAGACTCAAGCAAGGATACAAGACCAAGCCGAAGGAGAACTCAAAATAGTAAGACCAAGACGGGGGTGGACTTACGATGCGATTCGAGGACAAGCTGAAGGTGAACTTGAACAAGTAAGACCAACCCGAAGGTGGACTCAAACAAGTAAGACCAAGCTGAAGGTGGACTTACAAAGAATGAGACTAAGTCAAAGGTATACTCAAACAAAGACACGAGACCAAGCCGAAGGTAGCCTCATAAATGTAAGGCTAAGCCGAAGGTAGACTTACGATAGAATTCGAGATCAAGCCGAAGGTGAACTCGAAAAAGTAAGACCAAGCCGAAGGTGGACTTACAAAGAATGAGACTAAGATGAAGGTAGACTCAAGCAAGGACACGAGACCAACCCAAAGGTACACTCGTAAATGTAAGGCTAAGCCAAAGGTAGACTTACGATGGAATTCGAGATCAAGCCGAAGGTGAACTCAAAAAAAGTAAGACCAATCCGAAGGTGGAATTACAAAGAATGAGACTAAACCGAAGGTAGACTCAAGCGAGGATACGAGACCAAGCCGAAGGTAGACTCGTAAATGTAAGGCTAAGCCGAAGGTAGACTTACGATGGAATTCGAGATAAAGCCGAAGGTAAACTTGAAAAAAGTAAGACCAAGCTGAAGGTGGACTTACAAAGAATGAGACTAAGTCGAATGTAGACTCAAGCAAGGATACGAGACCAAGCCGAAGGTGAACTTGAAAAAGTAAGACCAAGCCGAGGGTGGACTTACGGTGCGATTCGAGGACAAGGCGAAGGTGAACTCGAACAAGTAAGACCAAGCCGAAGGTGGACTTACACAAAATGTCATGAAAGATGACTCAGCAAGGGGACAACAAGTACCTGAGGGTAAGATTAACAAATCCACAATCCTTTGGTTATACTTAAAATTCTTTCCGGTAATGTGTGTGGGTATTCTCTGTAGGAATATTCAAATCATGAATGTCAGTTCACAATTTTGGGCCATAGTACAAGGTACCAAACTAGCGTATGCTTCGTATGCATATGTTTGAATTTTTGTGGAATAATGCTCCATAACGATGGAAATGCTACGTTTTTTTAGGATGCAAATGGAAAGGGATCTCCTAATGAGGAGATAACAGGTATCCCAAGTAGCTTTACTGGGGAAGAAACAATCACTGCACTGATTTAACGAATCTCTGTGGGGACAAGCAACTTTGCGGGGGATAGTGTTAAAGATACATTGGCTTTGAACTGCCACCATTGCTAAAAATAAATTGGACTTTGAGATCGGAGAACGATGATCCTGCCGGGGATGAAATTAATTGGAAGGTTTGCCACCCATAAAACTCTGTTGGGGAAATGATATCCTTCTGACCTGGCTGAGGAAAGAGTATGACGATACTCCGTTGAGGATTTGTTGATATTCTGCAAAGGAGAACATCTGTTGGGGAATTCCTCAGGCACGCATTCTTTCGTCTGAGGGAGAGACGCCAATAAGGATCAGAATTTAATTGATGACTTCACTAGGGAAGCTTGCAAAGAATACGGTGTAAGAAGTAAAACCATCCGACTTTTCACTATCTTTGTTGCTTCTAGGGAATAAGAAATCTTCATGTACCATTGAGGGATAAGAAGACTCTTGTGGGGAATATGTATTTGTTGGGGAAGGAAAGCTCTCTGCTTGGGGAGAACATCATTAAACTTCTATTGCCTTGCTGAGGAAAATTCAACCTCCGACTCCACTAGGGAGAGTTCTCATAACTCTGACTTTGTGGGGAAACAAAGCATCCATCTGCCTACTGGGGGTATAATTTGTTGTAGGGAGAATAAATTCACTTGGGGGTTACCACATGTTCAATCATCTCTCTCTAACTTAGCTGGGGAAGGTTTCACCTCTAACTCCACGACTAGGGATGATAGAGAACATCGAGGAATCTGCTTCCTACATATAATGTCTCTTGCTGAGGATAAGAGACATAAGGCGTCCCATGCTGGGGATGAGAGACGATGATAACTTTTACCCGGGGAGTACCAACCTTATTATTATTACTCTGCAGGGGAAAAGATAGTCTAATGGGACTTGCTGAAGAATCTTGCTTGATGAAGTCCGCCGAGGAAAGGTTCCTTGGCACCTTGTGCTGGTAATGACTTTGTTTCTATGTACCTGTATACATTTGAACATAACAGATATTTCCTACAAAAGAGAAAGTTAGATGAGCCTGCATGCCCCAGGTTCACAGTCTGAGTTGACCATCCCTGTTACTCAACAAGTAAGCTACATGTCAAGTGTTTTACCCTTAAACATGCATTATAAAGCATCAATGTATTCGCAAGGCAATATTTATCACAATTTGTCGGATGTTTTCACAATAAATCAATGGTAGATGAAAACCAAAAAAATGGGCTAATTGGATAAAAATCCTTTTATTGATTGAAAAGTGGTCGTGAATAGGCATTACACCAAGAAAAAATCCCTAGAAAGAGGAAATTGCACAAAAGGAAAAATAAACTATCCTAATGGCAAAGGGAAAATTGGATCTCATCTAGTTCCAATCCGGCTATGACCCAAATGTTCTCAAGACTTTCTGTGTACTTCACTTTTGAGGATGATGATTAGACTGATTCTTAACCCTCAGGTTGTCCACGATTGTAGATGGTGAGTCATAGGTCATGTAAATTGTTGTTGTTCGTTTCTACCCCTCTTTTACGTGGATCGCCTTTCGGGTTTTCAATCAACCGGGATACCCGTTTTTTCCCGAGTTTTCCAATGTGGCTTTTCAACTCAGTAGGTGTACATTTTACTTTTATTTCCCTAACTTCTTCCCGAGCCTTTTACTCTGTTTTTGGCTCTCTGAGATGCCCTTTTTTGCCTGGACTTTTATTTTGGTTTTTTCCAGCAGGTCTCTTGTATACGAAGTACTTTCTAACTGTGTCTGCGTTGACAGGGGATGAGAAGTCTTCTTCATCCATGGTTATTAGCATTAAGGCTCCGCCTGAGAAAACCTTCTTAACCACAAATGGTCCCTCATAGTTGGGTGTCCACTTGCCCCTGTGATCTGTTTGAGGAGGAAGGATCCTTTTCAGCACTAATTCACCGGGTATGTAGCATCGAGGCCGCACCTTCTGGTCGAATTCCCGTTTCATTCTTTGTTGATACATCTGCCCATGGCATAGAGCTGCTAAACGCTTCTCTTCGATAAGGCTCAATTGATTGAATCTGGACAGGAGCCACTCAGCTTCATCAAGCTTAACATCCCTCATTATCCTCAAGGAAGGAATCTCGACTTCCACTGGTAGGACTACCTCCATACCATATACTAGTGAGAATGGAGTTGCCCAAGTTGAGGTACGCAGAGATGTTCAGAACCCATGCAATAGGAATGACAACATCTCATGTCAATCTTTATATGTCACAAACATCTTTTGTATTATCTTCTTGATGTTTTTGTTGGCCGCCTCGACGATGCCATTCATCTTCGGGCGGTATGGAGAAGAGTTGTGATGTTCGATTTTGAAATCCCGACACAGATCTACCATCATCTTGTTATTGAGATTGGAACAATTATAGGTAATTATTCTTTCGGGTATTCCGTATCGACAAATGATATCCCTCTTTATGAATCAGGCCACGACCTGCTTGGTAACATTAGCATAAGACGCCGCTTCCACCTATTTAGTGAAGTGTTCAATGGCAACCAGAATGAAACTATGACCGTTTGAAGCAGTAGCCTCGATCTTTACGATCATATTGATGCCCCACATGGAGAAGGGCCATGGTTAAGACATGACGCTCAACAGATTAGGAGGCACATGCACCTTATCAGTATAAATTTGACACTTATGGCATTTGCGAGAGTACTTGCAATAATTGGATTCCATGGTTATCCAATAATATTCCGATCTCAATAGTTTTTCTCCATGACATGTCCTCCAACATGGGTACCGAAGGATCCCTCGTGAACTTCCTGCATTAACATGCCTGCTTCGTGTCTATCCACGCATCTGAGGAAGACCATGTCGAAGTTCCTTTGGTAAAGCACATCATCCTGATTTAAGAAGAACCCGCCTGCCAACCTTCTCAAGGTCTTCTTATCCTTGATGGATGCCCCTGTAGGGTATTCCTGAGATTTCAGGAAAAGTTTGATATCGTAATACCAAGGCCTTTCATCGTTAACACTGATCCGCGTGTCGCGCACGGATCAAAAACGAGTAATTTTGAAAACGTAGTATAGCGACAATGACTCGAATCGTCTCACAAGGATTCTTGATCTTATTAACTAACAATAGTAACGATTTATGGGGTGTTTTCGATTTTGATTCAAAACGGAAGAAAAAGCAATTAAAATAAAAAGTGATTATCGAATAAAGTAAAACGGCTAATCCTACTGATTTGGGTTCCGACTTATCATCGGTTATTATAATTTCAACCTCCTAAGCGGATTATCTATTCCTATTTGATTATAAAACTCATTGACAAGCGCAACTGGTTTTATTTGATGTATGTTCCTATTATCTGAATTAAGCAAACAGATTTAAGCTCTCGTGAATTAAGCAAACACGATTTGATCAAACACGATAATGAATTAAGAAAACGCTAACGTGACTACGGTCAAGGATCATACAAAAATCAAATTAAATCAACACTAATATATGATAATCGAATTAAGCAAACAATGATCACATAACAACATTGAAAGGAATAGAATTTCGATTGAAAATTATAATAACCTCAAAGTATGATGGAACCTGTAATCGGCAGGATTTTTCCTTGGGATTAGTTATCCATGAATTGTAAAGCAAAACAAAATTCATAAAAAAATGTGTAAAAGAGCAACTGCGGCTGCTAGGTTAAATAGAAAAACCTAAAAAACCCGTTTACAACCCAACTGGGTCAAATACATTACCCAGGCCCAATTCTAAATGATCCAAAACTGAATAAAACTAATGCAGCAGCTTCAAATGAAATTCTGGAAAATATGACTCCGAATCTGACTTTGACTCCAACACGAAAGTTGTAGCTCTCTCTCTTAGCTTTCCGTCGACTGGTATAACGCCTCAATCAGATTCCTGGAACTCCGGTTATGATCATTTCTGTAAAAGCTGTTAAAGCTGAAAATTAAGTACGAAAATTAAATTAAGCCAAAAATAAAGTAAATTAGAAAAACAAATTAAAATATAAAAATAAACAAAGAAAACTAAAGAAATGCCTAAGTGCAATCATGTAGGAATATCCACCAAACTGCACTGATCAAATTCCCCCACACTTGAACTTTTGCACTCCGAGCAAAAATAAACTCAAGACTCAAGAAACACAACATCATTCAGATACTCATTCTAGGCTACAAACTCTTTGATTAAGATAGCATCGACAGGTACTGATCTTACGCACTAAGGATATTGTAAGAACACAAATTCGCAATTGTGCGGTCATAAGGCTCCATCATATACAAACCATTTTGAATCATGTTATTATGCCTAAGCCTAACTTACTCATCCTCCCTTTTGCTCTCTTTCATTCTAGTGCAATCACATTAAGCCCGTTATCTAATCATACACATGGTAAATAAGCCTGTTAGTGATTATGATTCATACTTGACAATATTTTAAAGTTACTTTAGTAACAACAAGAATTTTTTTTCTTAAGGTTTCACATCCGTTAGGCTAAATGACCGGGTGAGGATCATCTAACTTATAAGGTGGATTTCTATTCAGATTTCTTTTTAAGCGCAAGATCATTCACTTATTTGCATCAGCTTAATTACTTAGTGTTTGATTTCTAGATGGTGCTGACTGCTAGATAAACTACTTAAGAGATATTAAAGGATGAGAACTCAAGGTTATGACATAACAAGTATTCAAAATGATTTCCATATTCAGGAGACTTAAGGTGTTAAAACGATACCGGTCTTGTGAACTTTTCCCAAGTCTCCACAACTAACCTCAAAACAATCTATAGCTTAAAACTTTCAAAAAAAAATGTCTAGTGTTTCTAAAACAAAACAAAATAGACAAAAACAAAACAAAAACAAAGAAAATAAATTATTTCCTCCCCCGAACTTAAAACAAGTATTATCATCAATGAAAGGACATAAATATAAAATAAGAGGGAGAGAAAGGAAAGAACACACCCGAGTAGTCAAAGTGGATAAGTGATCACATAAACATCATTTCCTAAAGAGAGCTCTTCTACAGTCTCTTCTTCCAAAGTTGGGATCTCATAGAGTAACTTTGGGTAGTATCCATTAATCTTGGAGTTTTTATTAGTGCATTCGCCGTTTATTCCAGGATCAAAGAAGAATCTTTGATAAGTAAAAGTGTTGAATGTGCAAGTGATAGTGATCTCCTTTTCTACAACTTCAAGAATCAAAGGATTAAGGGGTTGCCTCACTACTTTTGTTCCATCTTCAATTGAGATCCTATGCATACTCATGGATGGGATAATATCACAAGTGTCAACCAAAGTCCATCCAATTCCCTTCTTATGTTCCTGTAATGATTTCTCTTCCTGCACAAATTCAAATAAATTATTAGGAAGTGGCTTCAGCTCTAAAGAGGGAGATTTCTCGATGGATGGTTTGTTCTGAGAAGTCGGGGTGTTGGGAGCTTCATTGACATGAACAACTTCATTTGCAACCTCATTTGCAGTAATAATATCAACTTGCAAGGCAACCTCAATTTCAGCACAAACAGAGCAAATTTTAGTGTCAGTACAAACATCACAAGAGTAAACATCATTAAAATCAGACAATGATGGAAAATCAGTTGCAAAAAAATTAATACAAGTATCATCAACAGTTTTAGAAGGCAACTCTATTTGAAAAATAGAATGTTTTTCCGAAGGTTGTTGGTTTGATCCTTGAGCTTGTTGCATAGCATTCACCGAAGTGGTAAGTTGATCAAGCTGTATTTGTAAAGCCTGAAGACTATAATCTGTTTGTTGCTGAAACTGGAGACTATTTGCAGCAATTTGCTTGACAAGGTCCTCTAGTGAAGGTTCGGAAGGTGCAGAGCACACAACCTGAAATTCATTCATATGCTTATGTGGATCCTCACCTGCAAAACCATTAAAACTTGGCAACAAGTGTGTTAAACCAAAATTCAATTCGAAAGGTGCATCAACAACAGGATATTCAATACATAAAGCATTATAATTCACAAGTGCAACAAGTTCTCTCAGAGTTCTTTGATCAGCCATGATATGATTATAAATTTCAACACAAAATCAAATAAAATCACTACAGATTTAAAAAGAATGGAAAAAACGAAAAAGCGATTAAAATAAAATATAAAAAATATAAAAATAACGCTAAAAATCTAATTAAATCAAATAAAGCTCGCACAAAAAATTTCAGATATTTTTGAAAATATGAAAATAGAAAATAAATCAAATAAAATAGAAAAACGCAGAATTTGCGATTTTGAGGGTCGAAATCTTTTAGAATTCTATTCTAAGAGAGTATTGTTCTTCGATTTATTTCTGATTTTCTAGAAACAATTCGGAGCAAATCGAAATAGTAGCTTCCAACTTACCTGAAAGGCTGGAAAACTTATCCCTATACTGCAACCGGTATTGCAACCCTGAAAATCAACAAACACAACAAAAAAGAAAAGAAAAAAAACTAACAAGAAAACTATACCTATGACTATAAAATTGGTTAATAACAACAAGAATCCCCGGCAACGACGCCAATTTGATCCGTGTGTCACGCACGGATCAAAAACGAGAAATTTTGAAAACATAGTATAGCGACAATGACTCGAATCGTCTCACACGGATTCTTGATCTTATTAACTAACAATAGTAACGATTTATGGGGTGTTTTCGATTTTGATTCAAAACGGAAGAAAAAGCAATTAAAATAAAAAGTGATTATCGAATAAAGTAAAACGGCTAATCCTACTGATTTGGGTTCCGACTTATCATCGGTTATTATAATTTCAACCTCCTAAGCGGATTATCTATTCCTATTTGATTATAAAACTCATTGACAAACGCAACTGGTTTTATTTGATGTATGTTCCTATTATCTGAATTAAGCAAACATATTTAAGCTCTCGTGAATTAAGCAAACACGATTTGATCAAACACGATAACGAATTAAGCAAACGCTAACGTGACTACGGTTAAGGATCATACAACAATCAAATTAAATCAATACTAATATATGATAATCGAATTAAGCAAACAATGATCACATAACATCATTGAAAGGAATAGAATTTCGATTGAAAATTATAATAACCTCAAAGTATGATGGAACCTGTAATCGGCAGGATTTTGCCTTGGGATTAGTTATCCATGAATCGTAAAGCAAAACAAAATTCGTAAAAAAAATGTGTAAAAGAGCAACTGCGGCTGCTAGGTTAAATAGAAAAACCTAAAAAACTCGTTTACAACCCAACTGGGTCAAATACATTACCCAGACCCAATTCTAAATGACCCGAAACTAAATAAAACTAATGCAGCAGCTTCAAACGAAATTCTGGAAAATATGACTCTGAATCTGACTTTTACTCCTACACGAAAGTTGTAGCTCTCTCTCTTAGCTTTCCGTCGACTGGTAGAACGCCTCAATCAGATTCCTGGAACTCTGGTTATGATCATTTCTGTAAAAGCTGAAAATTAAGTACGAAAATTAAATTAAGCCAAAAATAAAGTAAATTAGAAAAACAAATTAAAATATAAAAATAAACAAAGAAAACTATAGAAATTCCTAAGTGCAATCATGTAGGAATGTGCACCAAAATGCACTGATCAAACACCATCATATACAAACACATAATCAGGCCTTTCAAGACGAGACACCACGATTCTCAGCACATAGTTCCAATATTGGACTTTAATCATAAATGATAAGGTTGCTAGATCATCAGCGAATTGATTCTCATCACGAGGCACTTAATGAAACCTTACAGTTGTGAATAATGTCAATAACCTCCTGGTGTAATCCCTGTAGGGAATCAAATGTGGTTGATGAACAAGCCACCTTCTGTGAACTTGATTTACGACCAACGCCGAATCACTAGAGATATTGAGGGTCTTAATTCGCAAATTAATCGCCTCCTCGATACCCATTATACAAGCTTCGTACTCTTCCTCGTTGTTGGTGCACTCAAATGTCAACCGGACATTGAAGGGCATGTGAACTCCTTCTTGTGTGATAATAACAGCACCAACTCCACTTCCATTCATGTTAACGGCCCCATCGCACATCAGAATCCATTTGGATTTAGGGTATGACCCCTCCTTCGAGAGTGGTTCTTCACAATCTTTCGATTTGAGGAACATGATGTCTTCATCAAGGAACTCAAATCTCATTAGCTGATAGTCGTCAATCGGTTATTGAGCCAGATAATCTGATAATACACTTCCCTTGATAGCCTTATGAGAAGTATGTTGGATGTCCTATTCAGTCAAGATCATCTGCCAACGAGCTACCTTTTCGGTCAAAGTTGGCTTCTCGAAGATGTACTTTACATGATCCATCTTGGATATTACTAGGGTAGTATAAGTCAACATATATTGTCTTAGTTGGTGAGCAGCCCATGCCAAAGCGTAGCAAGTTTTCTCGAGTAATGAGTATCTTGTCTCACAGTTGGTAAACTTTTTGCTAAGATAATATATTGCATGCTCTTTTCGACCAGACTCGTCATGCTGGCCAAGAACGCAACCTATTGATCCTTCAAGTACTATAAGGTACATGATCAATGACCTCATTGGTACTGGGGTATGAGGATTGGTGGTTCTTGCAGATATTCTTTGATTTCGTCGAAAGCCAATTGACAGTCATCATTCCACCTGAGGGCCTGATTCTTTCTCAAGAGCTTAAATATTGGTTCGCACATAGCTGTTAGCTGAGATATGAATCGTGCAATGTAGTTCGATCTTCCTAAGAAGCCACATACTTCTTTCTCAATTTTAGGCTCAGGCATTTCTTGAATTGCTTTCACCTTCGCAGGATCGACCTCAATCCCCTTTTCACTTACAATGAAGCCCAACAGCTTACCGGAGCGCACTCCGAATGTGAATTTGTTCGGGTTCAACCTCAGTCTGAACTTTCGTAGCTTGTCAAACAACTTAGCCTAGTTAACTAGGTGCTCTTCTTCAGTTTGTAACTTTGCAATCATGTCATCCACATAGACCTCAATCTCGTGATGAATCATGTCATGGAAGAGAGTCACCATTGCTCATTGGTAAGTTGCCACAACATTATTTAAACCAAATGACATCACTTTTTAGCAAAGAGTTCCCCAAGGGGTGATGAATGTAGTTTTCTCCATATCATCTGGCGACATTTTGATTTTATTGTAGCCCGAAAAGCCAACCATGAAGGAAAACACCGAAAACTGAACTGTATTGTCGGCCAACACATCGATGTGAGGCAACGGGAAATCGTCCTTGGGACTAGCTCTATTCAAGTCTTGGTAGTCAACACACATCCGAACTTTTCCATCTCTCTTCGGTACCAACACGTTGTTGGCAACCCATGGTGGATCACTCGTGAAAGCCAAGAATCTGGCGTCAAACTTATTTTGAACTTCTTCCTTGATCTTTATTGCAAAGTCAGGTCGAGTTCTTCGCAAATTCTTCTTTACTGGCGGACAGTCTTCTCAAAGCGGCAACTTGTGTACTACAATATTAGTATCGAGCCCTAGCATGTCCTGGTAAGACCAGGCGAAGATGTCAACATATTCACGGAGCATGTCAATCAATCGGTCCTTCACGGATTCCTCTAAAGTGGCCCTGATTTTGACTTCTTTCTTCACCTCTTAGGTGCCCAGGTTTACAATCTCAATAACCTTCTCATATGACTGAATCTCCCTCTCCTCTTGTTTCAGCAATCTGGCTAACTCCTTGGATAATTCATAATCTTCCTCATTGTTTGTTCGCTGTTGATTTTGGCGAACAACCGCCGGTTTCCAATTTTGACGAAATTAGTTTACTTGCAGGATCAACCATAAAAATCCTAGGACACATGTGCTTCTTACAAACTTTTTGTTACTTAGCAAACTTTGGTTTCACTTTTATTAAACTCTTTATGTATGGATAATATGACTAAAAAAAGAATAGAAGTTTCTGGTGAAAACTTAAATGAAATAGATTAAAACAATTCATAAAGTAAATTGGCGAAGAGAAGTAAATAACTTGCAGATGTAAAGGAATTGTAAAAAACTTTTGAACTTTATTAAACTTTGATAAAATAAAATAAAATTGTGTTGCACACGTATATCTTCCAGATAAAAACACTTTTCTCACACACAGTTACTTCGAGTATTCATTACAGGAATTTTGTACAAGAATTTTCACACACACATTCTAATAAGAACTAACCTATTTATATACAAACAAAATAACTGTCACTAACAGAAAACTCCTAAAATTATGACACTTTGATTTCGGCATGTCCTCTTTTCACCAAAACACTTACACGCGTCCTTCTACCAAACGTATCAACTTTTGAATTTTGAATGTCTTCCACTACATCGAAACAGCACATCTCTTCATATCGACTAGTGTTGTCGAAATGTCGAAAACAAGATCACTGACTAGTGCTGTTGAAATTGTCTTCTTCATGATCTTCAACTCTCTTCCCTAGTCAAAAATACATCAACTTTGAGCTTCATCTTATGGCGTCGAAAATGCCCGTCTACAAATTGCCCCCCAGCAAAGATTTTCCGACTACTTTTGGAGGAAATATTATTTGATGTCGATAAGTCATTTCGATTCCATATTCCTTCCATCACTTTTATCATTTCCAAGACTTGGTATCCCAAATCCCTAAAATTTTCCATCATTACACTTTTTCAGAAATGTCAACTCTAACCCACATTTCTGACACTACTCCCATCATTTCCTAAAAACTAGCAAGCCATAGGTGTTTCAACTGCCACTAACCTACTTTCTCCATGAAAATATTTCCACGTGATCCATGATAAAAAACCAAAACTGAACCGTTTTATTACATTGCTCTATAAATACTCATTCATCAGCTTATTCAAGCTCTTTACGCTTTCTTCTTCTACTTCTTCTTCAAACAAACCCATTTTTCAACTGCAAAAATATTTGCTTCTACAACAATGGCTTCATCCAAACCTTCCAGCAGCAAGAAATCTAAGAGCTCCACTTCATTTCCATACGCGCACAGATTAAATGGACCAAACATTATTAGAAATCAGCAATACATTCCTGAGCCTCCAAACGAGAAAGAAAAAGCAAGTATCTACAAATCTCAGGTATTGATCCCTATTCTTTTTTCTGGTGTTTGTCACTCTATGTTAGGCCCTCTCCCCAACCCAAATATTAACCCAGATAGGCTAAACAAATTCTTTCCCTCTTATCAATGCCTTAAACTTATAGGTGATGGGGTTAAGCCTAAACCCACAAAACAAACTGAGGACCAAAGTTCAACTGCTGATGTAGAATTGAACTTACTTCACCTAAATAATGCTAGGATATTTAGAACCAGCCCTAGGGCAAAAGACCCTTCTGATTATCTAGCTTGGTTAGTTAAGATTGAAAAGGTTAAGACAACCTTCTGGAAAGAAATGAGGATTTTCGACTTGATACAAATGTCGAAAGTAGGACCCAATTACTGCCCTAATATGCTATTAGCTTCCCTCATTTTTTGGGATAGTACTTACAACAACTTCCATCTTCCCTGTGGGATGGTCACTCCAACCCTTTTTGACATAGCTGCCATTGCTAGGCTTAGTCCTTTAGGAGTAGATTTTGACCCCACCATCCTGAACCATGACTCCATAGATTTCGACACCAGTAAAGCTTCTTACTCTGTTTTCATTGCCCATTACCATGACCAGAAAATTGCTAAGGTCTCTGAGAAAAACATGTATCTTTCGTAACCTTGTGGCTGTCAAAATTTGTTTTCTGTTCTCGGTCCCTTAAAGTGGCCAAACGTTTTATTACTATATCCTACCAACTTCATAGTGGGACCAGACTGTGCCTGAGTAAGATGATTATGGCGAATCTGTACGAATCTTTGAGTGAGAGTGTGGGTTTTTTGAAGACTGTAACAGATAAAGGAAATCTGAGCATATTAGGACCACTTTGGCTTTTACAACTGTGGTTTAATGCCACTTTTGAAGCTTCCATTCCTGTCAAGAATGATATAGATGAAGAAGAAGTGAAGGACAAGATAGTCAAATGGCCTAGAATAGTACAACAGACACAAACTGACGAAGGGCTAAGTCTTCGATAATCGTTTACCGGCTATGTCATGATGTTTGCCAAAAGGTACAACTTAACTCCCTATATGGCACATTTTTCTAGAAGGACATTTGGGCCTGAGTGGTTCACCAAACAACTCCCTTTCGAGATGTAGAAGCATGAAGATGAATTCCTCGACATTTGGGAATCATTCTTGACACCTAGGCTTCTCACTTTACACCATAATGTCACAAAAACGAAAGTTGCACTGACTGTCTATCAACCTAACCTCGTCGCTCGATAGTTTGGACTCGTCCAACTAAAACCCAAATCCATTTTTTCCAAAAAAGGTTCTATTATATTCTATAACTCCTACCATACTGAAGAACAAAGCAAATAATTGTCGAAGAAATATGTTGATGATTCTCTTGAAATTCGCCCAATGGTATTTCAACCATTTTTCCTTTGTACCCATGAATTTGATGTCTGGTGGAAGGAATACTACCTCACCAAATTCTTCGGCGTGGTAGATTTCAACACCTATCTAACGACTGCTTTTACTCTTGTGCAGGACAAAACAAAGAAAGGTAAAGAAATACACATCAAAGAAATACAAAAATTTCAAAAGTATTTTGAAACCATCTATAGGCCAAAGGAACTTAGTCGGACCATAAGCGAAGTTTCCCCCTTTACCTTCTGCTGATTTTGGTGTGGCATTGAGCCCTCCATTTCCAGATTGGTTTGTTTGTGGGGATTCTATGAAACTTCTTCGACAACATTACAAAAAGCCTGCTGAGCGAGTGGTTCCAACTAAGTTCACTTTGGACAATTTCAAAGGACACCTTCATATTGGAATAGAACATGTTCGCATGGAAAATTCCATTCTTGAAGGGGTTTAAGGAAATATATTTTCTCTCTTTATTTTTCTATCCTATGTTTTACTTCATATGCTTCTTGTACTCATCTCTAACTTTCTTCTTGTCCTTAGCCGTAAAAATTCCTACCAAGAAAGTTGTTGTCGAAGGTACATCTGAAAAGATGGATGAAGATCTACCAAGCAACGTCAAAAAAATTGTAACAAAGGTATAACCTTCGTTTTCTATACTAGTTTTTATTATTATTCTAGAAGCTAATCAATTTTCTATTTTCTATTCTAGGTAAGTCGAAAACCAACACCTTCCCCCAAAAGGAAAAAACAAGAAGAAAAAGCTCCCAGTGAAATTTCTGGTGATGAATCTCCAGAACAAAGTCCACCTCCAAAAAAGAAGAACGTTACCAAGACTTCTTCACAAAAATCCATCATCAAATCCACCAAAGCCATTCCCCCAAATATTCCAGCTGTAAAGGTCCAAGTGAAGGATGCATAGAGTGGAAACTCTAGTTTTAATACTGAGATACCTCAGGTAAAACATAGCTTTGGTCACCTATATTTACTTCTTATTATTTGTGTTTTAATTTCTAATCTTGGAGTCATTTTCAGGTTGATGTCGAAGGAACCCCCCTAGAGGAAGAAGTGCCATGGCCCAAGGGTAAACCTATTCACCAAGTTTTCA
This sequence comes from Lathyrus aphaca, assembly GCA_963966055.1. Taxonomy (NCBI): domain Eukaryota; kingdom Viridiplantae; phylum Streptophyta; class Magnoliopsida; order Fabales; family Fabaceae; genus Lathyrus; species Lathyrus aphaca. The sequence continues at coordinate 262,277,685 of OZ014519.1, forward strand.
GTCCACCACATCCTTCTCAGAAGAATTCGACAAAAGAGTCAGTGGTACAGAAGGAACAATATCCTGACACTCCCCAATCTTCTAATGACAATTCTCCTCCTCTTCCTCCTCTTAAGTCAGATGCAGCCAAAATAGTGATGATTTGAATGTTGAATGTTGATGCTGAGGTCGAAGATGAGGATACCAAAAAGGGAGAAATTATTGGTGAAGATGACAAAACAAAACAATTAGTCGTCGGGTTAATTCGAGGACAAAGTATTCAACCACATTCGGACCCAACCAAAGGAGGTTCATTGTCCACTGGTTCGACTAGCCTCTATCGCAAAGAAATTGAGAGCATCAAGGTGCAGAAGCCTTTGGAGTATTTAAAAGTTGTGCTCAATGCTCGTCACAATTTTCAAGACTCCTCCCTGAGCACTTCGACCACTTCTTGAGCTACTTCTGGTGTTCCCTCTCTTGATGCCACAATGGTTGAGATTAGGACAAAAATCCTTGATATGGATTTTTTTAAGGTTTTGGAAGAGAATTCGAATGCCTACTTCGACTTGAAAAAAATCCTAAAGCAAGTGAATGTCTTAGAATCTCCTGCTGAAGTAAGCAATCTTGTGATGGACCTGACTACCTTAATTGACTTGGTGAGTGTAGACCTGAACCGTCTCAAAGAATTATCAAAACAAATATCCAAGAAATCTAAAACTCAACTCGCTGAATGGGATGTTGCGGCCGCTTCGACCAACAAAATCTTGGAGTTGCAACAACTTTCTGAAACTAACACCGAAGAGATTGCCGAATGTGACGGCAATATCCAAAAGTGGGAGAAACAGATAGTTGCACTCCAAAAGAAGATTTCCCAAGAGCAGAGGCGCAAGGAAGCCCTTCAACAACCTAAGAAAAATGAGATCGATGAAGAGCTAAAGATGGGTGTTCATCACGCTGAAAGGTCTTAAACACTCACTCAAGAGATTGAAAGCCTTTCGACTAATAGAAGCTTCTGTGATCGTCGACTCCAAATTCAGAAGAAGAAGTTTGAAGAATGGAAGAAATATTTTGCCAACATTCAGTTGTAACAGAAATAGTTTATTTTTTATTATCCTCCATTTTTTTAAACTTGTTTGTAATGATATTAATGCCATCTGTTTGGCAAGGTACACCATTACTTTGTGTTATGTACAATTATTCTATGTTTATTTTGACTTCTTGCAATGTTGGTTTGTACTTTTTCAAATACTTCCCATTTATCTTCAAAATTCTCATGCCTTTTCCTATTTCTTCAACTTCGTATGTGCCATTCAAAAAGATTTTTAAAACCTGGAAAGGTCCCTCCCACTTAGGAGACCATTTTCCCATTAATGTATCTTTTCGATCCATAGGAAGAATTACCTTCCAAACAAGATCACCAATAAAAAGAGTTTTGAACTTTATTTTCTTATTCTAGAACCTTTCGACTCTTTCTTTTTGTCTTCTCACCAAATCTAGCGTGCATAACCTCTCTTCGTCTAAATCGACCAATTCGTCCATCATCATACTCCAATACACATCTAATGGGATTTCGCGATGCCTCTGAACTCGAATCGACTGTAAGTAAATTTCGACTGGTAAGACTGCATCATGCCCATAAGTTAACCTGAATGGAGTAGAATTCGTTGCTTCATTAGGAGATGTTTGACAATCCCATAAAACTTCCTATAAGGTTTTATGCCAATTTCTGGGTTTTTTACCCACATGCTTTTTGATCAAATTTATCACAATATTAGTTGCTTCGACTTGTTTGTTCTCCTGAGCGTAGTAAGGCGTCGAAGTACGAAGTTTAAATCCTACTTCCTGTGCAAATGTTTGCATATTCTTTCTAGTGAACATAGATCCTTGATCTGTTGTTATTGTTTCTGGAATCCCAAACCTGTAAATTATGTGTCGTCGAATGAATTCTATGACTATTTCTTGATCCACTTTTACCAGTGGTATAGCTTCAATCCACTTAGTAAAATAATCTATCCCAACCAGAATGTACTTCTGCCCTTTTGAAGAAGCTGGTCGAATTTCACCAATTAAGTCCAAAGCCCAACCTATGAATGGCCAAGGCTTTACAATCAAATGTAACTCACTTGCAGGAACATGTGGTATGCCTGCATGCACTTGGCATTCTTGACACCCTTTTGCAAAATCGACGTAGTCTTTCAGCATTGTTGGCCAATACATTCCTTGTCGAAACAATAACCATTTAATTTTATGTCATGCTTGATGTGCGCCACAAGCTCCACTATACACGTTCGACAAAGCTATGTAAGCTTCATCTTCGCTCAAGCATTTCAACAAGACTCCTTCTGAAGTCTTTTTGAACAATTCATTTCCAAAAAGTACATAACTTAAAGCTCTGTAATTTACTTTTCTTTCGACTTTCTGATTTGGGTCTTGCAGATAATACTTGATGGGTTTTCTCCAGTCTTCCACCCTTGAATCATCTATATTGAATATCTCAAAATTTTCTTTGTCACTGTATCCTAACTTTATTATTTCTAAATATGATGGAGACAATTTGGTATATATGATTCTTCCTCTGACTTCGATAGCCTTTTCCAGGTTCTCTTTCGACACTTTATACCCATATGCAATTTGGGCAAGATCATTTGCCTCTTGATTTTCCATCCTGGGAATATGCCTGATGACCACATCGTCAAATCTTTTAAGAAGCCTATTAGCTATCACAAAGTACATGATCAAATTTTCTTTTACACACTTATATTCTTTAGTTAGCTGCTTGACCACCAATTCAGAGTCACCCATTATTTCGACACTTGTTGCCCCCAATTCCAACAATATTTCAAGTCCAGTAATCAAAGCCTCGTATTCTACTTCGTTATTTGAACACAAGCCTTCGACTTTGTACTTGAATTTTGTTGGAATTTTGTTAGGAGAAATGATTAGTACTCCAATAAAAGTTCCATTTATATGACTGGAACCGTCGAAATATAATTTCCATGGTTCTAATTCAACATATTCTACCCCATTTTCATTTATGGAATGGTCAGCTATGAAATCAGAGACCATTTGTCCCTTAACAGCCTTTAAAGGAAAATACTTTAAGGAATATTATGTCAATGCCAGAGCCCATTTTCCAATTCGACTATGTAAGATAGATTTAGATAACATGTATTTTATTACGTCGAAATGAGAAGAAATATATACATCTACAGGTTTTATATAATGCTTTAATTTCATACAAGAAAAATATACACATAAACATAATTTTTCTATAACACTATATCTAGTCTCGACATCATTCAGGACTCTGTTGAGGTAGTAAATGGACCTTTCGACGCCATTTTCATCTTCTTGACACAACATACTTCCTAATGTCTTATCAGATGCCAAAATGTATAACCCCATACTCCTTTTTCTACAAGGAGACATTAAAATTGGAGGACTAGACAACTATTCTTTAATCTTGTCGAAAGTAGCTTGTTGTTCTTGCCCCAATGCAAAGTCTTCTTTCTTCAGTCAAAGTAGAGGTGATAAAGCCTGCGTCTTTCCACTCAAGTTGGAGATGAACCTTCTGAGAAAGTTGATTTTCCCTAGCAAAGACTGCAACTTCTTTTTTGTCGATGGCACTTTCGCCTCCATTATGGCATTGGCCTTGTTTTCATTTATTTCAATCCCATTCTTGTGGACCACAAAGCCTAAAAACTCACCCGCCTGCACACCGAAATCACATTTTAGGGGATTCATTTTTAAACCAAACTTCTTCATCCTTTCAAAGTATTGTCGAAGATGATCTATATGATTTTTTTCCTGAAACATGCTTAATCACAATATCGTCAATATAGATTTGGATGAATGTTTCAATATAATCATGGAAAATCGGATTCATGGTGCGTTGATAAGTCGCTCCAGCATTTTTTAAACCGAAGACATTACTACCCAATCGTAAGTTCCTATTTCTCCAGGACATCGATATGTCGTTTTAGGAATATCTTCCTCAGCAATAAAAATATGATTATAGCCAGAGTATCTGTATAACATGCTTAAGTACTCATGGACTGCTACTAAATCTATAAGCATTTCTTCCACTAGCATAAGGTATTCATCTTTTGGGGTAGTTGTGTTTAAGTCTCGAAAATCAATACATACCCTTAAAGTGACATTTTTCTTAATTACATGAATTGTGTTTGCAATCCAATTAACATACCTGACTGTGCGGATGAATTTGCACTTCCTAAGTCTTTCGACCTCTTCTTTTATTTTCGACAGAATTTCGGGTGCGAAGTGTCTTGGAGCCTGCTTTACTGGTTTCTTTCCTTCCATTATTGGCAGCTTCAATTCGACCAAACTTCTGTCTAAACCAGGCATCTCGTCGTAATCCCATGCAAAACAATCTCTGAATTCTCGTAGTAACTAGACTATTTCGACTTTGAATTGCGAGTCTATCTTGGTGCTTTTGTAGGTTGGCCTTTTTTCTGCCCCCAGTCCCAAGTCTATTTCTTCTAATGGATCCTGTGCCACCATCTTTGTATTAGTCGACATTGGATCTTTTTCGAACCCTAAAGGTTCGTCGTCGTAAATGACGTCAAGCTTTTTATGTTGCCACTCACCCATCTGAGTACTGTTATACTCTTCTTAAACATCTCCGTGAGGACATTGTTTGTTGGAATTGTTTTGGTTGGCTTCGATAACCATATATTTCACTTCGGCTTCAAGAGCCGCTTTGAGTTTATTTTCGGCTATATAAGCCGTAATTCTTTTGAGTGTTGATGATTCAGTCATTATCGTCGAACTCGCTTCCCCAACCAGTTGTCTCTATATGGGAAGTCCCCCTATATGAAGTTCGACTCGTCAACTACTTCCGTGTCCCATTGGAATCCATATGTCGGATGGAGGTACATTGAACAATAGGCATTGTCAGTTGCCTTTAGGTCGAACTCTGCTGGGCTGCAGGGAGGTATATGAGACAAATTCTTGTTGAAGCTTCGATGGTCCACATGGTTTACTTCAGTCATGAAGTAACTCTGATCAGCCTCGATATTTTCAACAATGCCATATGTTCACCAAAATGGCTATGCATTGGTGCATCGACGAAGGTATAACCCCTACACCATGTATCCACTCTCTTCCCAAGAGAAAATTATAATTCTCCTTTGAAGCGATAACCATAAACATTGTCGGCCTATTTATGGTTCTGACAGTCAGCTCCATTTGGATGACGCCCATAGTGGTTCCTAATTTTCCTCCATAATTTGACAACACCATGTTATGAGGTTTTGCATCATAATCATCCTTTCCAATTTTCTTTAGCATAAAGTGGGGCATCAGGTTCACTGCAGCTCCACCATCCACCAGTATCTTATTCACTCCCACATTCTCCATTTTTCCCTTTATAAACAAAGGCTTCAGGTGTCCTTTCATGGAGTCATCTGGCCTTTCGAAGAAAGCATTTTGTTCCTCAATGCATCCATTATTCATTATGTAGTAACAAACAGGCATGTGTCCCATTTGTTCATCCTCTATATCATTCTCTTCGTGTTTGACCTCCATGACCCTTTCATAGAGGAAGGACCGACACCACATTGCAAACAACATCAAAGGATTCTTCTGAGTCAGATTGGAAACCATCAATCATCTCATCATCTTCCTGGACTTTGTCTTTGGACTTGACTGGTTCAACCTTGCTATTGTGATTGTTACTGTTAGGTGGCTCCTTCTTGTTGCTCACTATCTGGTTGTTGTTGTTGGACTCTGCTTCATTTCTTTTGGCAACATCCTTTTCAAACATGCCATTTTCGACAACTTCTTTCTCCGCTCTCTTTTGTCTCTGGAGTCTCCTCCACTGGGATCTTGACATGGGGTTCTTACCCTTATAATTTTTTAATTGAAGGGTAAGGTCTTGGTTTACGTTTCTCAGCTTCACTTCTTTCTGCCACCGAAGGCCCCCTCTGTTAAAAGAAAGGATGCGGAAAATGAAAATAAAACATAGATTCATTCTTTATATGAAAATTGAGAGCCATGCTCAACAATCCTTTTGTTCAAAGCTTAAAGGTTTCATCCAATGGCTCATATGACATCTCAATTTAGTATTTACACTTTAGTGTGCTCGTGTGAGCCTAAGTGTGCCATATTTTGTCCCTACACCTGTGGAACATGTGGTGTCTGTCGCCTTAAAAACATTTTGTTTAATAAAGGTGCATTTAATGTACATGTTCTGCATGCCAACTACTCCCACTTAGCATGCTTCCACAGAGTGCCTTCTCAACAACAAGGTTATTAAAGTCCAGCTTTATAGGACAACCACACTTATTCCCACACAAACAACCTCACATCATGGCTTATAGAAGGACTTGGGGAACGGTTGTTAGCTGTCCAACAACCCATAAATACCTATCCAATCTTCCCTAGAAGCTCACCACGACCCCACACAAGTAGAACTACATTATGTAACGCCACACAAGAGCATGTCTCTCACTCCATAGAGTCGTTCATCTTCGTCCATCAGTCACATACTCTCCATGCCAGACAACCCAGAGACGATTGTAACTCCCCCTGTTATATAAGTGTGACCTTGATTTACACTATAAGTACGATTTAACTTATACTTCTAAAGTTCAACCTTAATGTCATACTGACTTTCAAAGCATAATCTTTTTTCTGGCTTTCAAAGACTAATTTTTTTTTCAAATACTCTTTTTCGATCGTAAGAGAACTATCATCTCCTCATCGAAAGCATCTAAATGGATGTCTTCATCAAGATAAAACCGATTATTTATTCCAATACCAAATAAATTTTAATAAATCCTTTTTTCTCTAGTATGAATTCGGCAAAATTGTAACTTATGAAGAAAAATTAACATTAACATTAAACTTTATTAATGAAGTAATATTAATTACATCATGAGATACATAAGAGTTATATAGCTAATAAAAAACGATTATCCAATATAATAACTAGTATAACTTACTACTTTGTATCTAATACAAGTGACAATTGTATAAGAATCCTACATTTGAGATATGAGTTTAAAATTTCATAAACTTGAAAACTAAAATTTCAATTCATTCAATCTTACTCATAACCAAAATAGTTTCATGCACCAATGTGTTTAATATGTTCCCTTCAATCTCTCTCACCAACCCTTTTCTTTCATCTTCACCTTCAACCTTGATCACTTTGTCCATATCTTCTGACTCAATCAAATTATCAATATCATCCAAAACTTCACACTTTGCACATGGAAATTCCCTAACCCTTTTCCAAACTTTCTCTGTTAACTCCATAACTGTCCACTTGTCGCAAAACTCATCGAAAAAACATAGTTTTTTTTCACTACTCTTTGGTTTCAAAATCTCCATTAGAACTTCATCCACCAAATCAAACATCAATTTTCGATTCCAACGTTGACCCAGTTGGTTTTTTGTGGCAAAGCTTCGATCTTTATCATCGGAATTTTGTTCGAGAAGGTTGAAGATTGATGGGTCAAGTGAGTGTGTTGTAGAGAACATTCTGTTAAAAGACATTGTTTTTGTAGTTGTGACATGCTTGTTTAAGATTTCTGCAATGTACTGAAATTCTGGTTTGTAGCTTTGGAGTTTAGAGTCTTGAGTTTCAGCTACCTGTGACTGTTTTTGATTTTCAATATAAAAACAATAAGAAAATTTCATGAATACAATATAAATTTCAATTATGCGAAATTGGTACCTGTTTCGGAGGAATTTTGTTGGACAGAGGAGAAGACTCTGTCTTAACAGAATCAACATTTGAAATGGCATTGATGCTGTTGTTGAGATTGCTTGACAATGGCTGAATTTTCTTGCATTTGGTATTACTTTTGATGTCATTTGCTCGAGAATTCGATGTCGGCCGAACGATTATATCCGATGTTTGTGGAGGTCTTTTGAATCTCGAACTAAACTTTTCATTTGTGGTTTTCTTGCAATTTGATGAGTCTAGTTTCTTGTCCTTTGATTCTTGCTCTTGCTTCAATGCATAAGGCTTTGGTTTTGTGTTTTGATCTTTTGATGTTGTTTTTGTTGTTGTGTTTGGCTTGTGCTTGTTGTCAATGAATCTAGTCCTTGGTGAATTTGATGAATTAGGGTTTGAATCTTTCAAGGATGTTGTTTTAGGACATCTCTTGACTCTTAATTGTCCTAGGAACTCTTCTCTTGATTGCAATTGATCATTGCCTGGTAACTTCTTGGTCACTCTAGTGTTTTCTTTGATATTGATATCCTAAAAATGAAATTAGTTCAAAATTAAAATTCACTACAAAATAATTAACCAGAACAACTTGAAAAAACATGATTAAATAATCATACTACAAAATAATTAACCAGAACAACTTGAAAAAACATGATTAGATAATCATAGGACATTTCAAATCAAGATTAAAATAATCTAATTTTTATATTTAGTTAATGAACCGAACCATATTCCACGAATATTTTTAGAATAAAACTAAATTGTAAAAAGTCAAATATAAACTAAAACCCAAAAAGAAAAAGTTTAAATACAAGTTTAAAATTTTCTTTTTTTTATTCAGAAAAAAAAATAAAGATTTGGTTTGATAAATTTTTTTTTCTAATTATTTAATACGATTCAAAATTTCAAATAAGTATACCAATAATTTTGATTTGGTCAATTCGATTTCATTTCCGGTTCAAATGACCTTTTAGTATGGTCTGATTCAATTCGATTTTTTATTTTATTTTTTATTTTACAGAAATATAACTATGACAACCCTAAAATTTTTGAGTGTTTACCTGAATGCTTTTGAGATTGTTGGTAATGTCTTGACCAACTTTTCTACTCACAACACTTTCCTTAACTTGTTTCACAATTTGCTTAGCATATTGACTTGAACTTTTAGAGCTATTCTCATCAACTTTCCTCTTTGAAAATGAAAATCTAGGCAGCTCAAAATCCTCATCACCAAAACTATTCTCTTTATTGATTTGAAGAGAGAGTCTATGTTGATCAAAATCTGATTTTCTAGATGAGGGCATTCTTGTAATCTCACTACTATCAATACTTTTCCTTGGTTTTGTTCTAATTTGGTGAAGATGTTGAATAATATTGTTCTTGCTTTGTGAATTTAATGTTGAAAGAGGTGAAGAAAAAGAGGGTGAATTTGAATTTGGAAGAATATCCAAACCCATTAATCTTGCTACCAAAGTTGGTGTCTTTGTTCCTGGAGATGACGAAGTGCTGATTTCTGAGGACAAATCAGTCAATATTCCACCATTGCTCCTTTTTGTTTTGATTTGTATATTCTTTTGAATTTTCAAACAAAGGGACAATAAAAATTAATAAAGGTTCAAGTTCAACATCATTACTTTATATAATAGTACATCATCATTACTCACTTTACAGAATAAACAAACTCAAACACAAACTCAAGTAGAACTCAATAGGATGTGAATTTGAAATAATGAATTAATATTTTAAATTATTTTATAAAAATAATTAATTTATATCAACATATAAATTTTTTATATATAGAATCATTAAATTAAATAACTTATATTTTAACTATTTTTATATATTTTAAATAAAAATATGTAAAATTTAATAATATAGGATCATTAAAATAAATAAATTATTTCATTTTCCTTAATTAAATTATAAAAATAAATAATTTTAAAAATATTTTCCTGCAAGTTTATGAATATTAATCATTACACATCATTTAATACAATCATAAGTCAAATTATTTAAAATGTATTTTATCACTAAATTCACTTCAAAAATAAGAGGAGGGATGTATTTTAAAAATGAGAGCATTAATTTTTCTAATTAATAAAAATAAAAGGATTAAAACTGTTATTAAATTTAAAATTTTAAAATATTAAAAAATAGTTTAAGAAATTAAAAAATAATATGTTTTATATAAAGTAAAATTGATCTGATTTTTTATTGAAATTTAATTAAAAAAAAGTCAAAAGCACTATTTGTTATTTATTTCTAAAATTGTATTTTTGTAACTTATCTTTCATCTCTATATTACAAATTTTCATTACATTTTTATATCCTTACTAACCAATTAAAATAACCATAAATTTTAGAAATTAAAAATTAAAAATATTTTTATAAGCAAATAAAATATAATTAATATAACACTTAAATATCTTATACATTTGAAAATAACATTAACTTTATACTATAATATAAAGTAATTAATAAACTTACTGGAATTTTAAAATTTTCTTCTTTTGATAGAGAAGCTGAAACACTGCTATCCTCAGATTCCAAGCTATTCCTAGGAGCATCACCACCTGAAACTGTACAACAACAACATTAACAAATAAAAGAGAAAAAGACAAATAAAGAAAAAAAAAAGTAATTAAACATTAAATATAAAAACATTATTATTATTATTATACCTTTTGTGACTAAAGTAGAAGAAGGTGATTTGAAAGTGATTTGTTGTTGATGAGTTATTGAGTTAGAAAAATGATGAAAATCAAAGAACTGAAAAACAGCACACATGCATCCACTTGGTGCTGTTTCATGATTTTCTTCAACTATAACACTTCTTTTGGATGATTTTCCAATCCAATTCCATTCCTTTCCCATAATTTTGGTGAGTTTTTATGGAATAATAATTTGTTTTAGCCTGAGAGAAAGAGGGAGAGGAGAGAGAAGTTTGTGGTATGTGTAGATGGAGAAGAGAGAAAAGAGGATTCTTGAAGTATAAAAGGGTCTGTGTAAGGAATTAAGTACATATACAGTATACTTTTTTAAAAAAGTTAGAAATATACAAAACTATGTACTTTTTAATAGTAAACTTTTCTGAATGATGTAATAAAATAGGAATAATAATAACATTGATCAAAATTTGAAATTTAAAAATAACCAGTGTCTTGAAGATAAGAAGAAAAATAAACTAACAATTGAATATTTGGTGAAGAGTAAACAATATAATTTTTATAAATTTTATCACTTTAGAAATGATAAATTTTCAACACTCAATTTAATTACAGAATTCAAAATAAGTATAACGAAAATATAAAATCAGAAAGTGTATCTTAAGACTGACATATATCAATAATATATGATCAATAATTTTATTTCACCTTTACATTTTTACCTCTAATATTTGAATCTTATTCATATTAAACTTTTGACCAGCTTAAAATAAATTCCTAAATTTGCCTAATGTTTTAATTTTAAATATTATATATTTTTAAACTATAAACAATGTGACTAGAATTGTGAATGAAAATCACTTTTCTTAAAAGTATTTCAAGCACTCTCCAAAATTTTTTAGAGTTGAAACGCAGGAAAACCCATGATAATTTAGTCTTTATCGAATCTGCACAAGACCGACGAAAACTCGATTATGTAGCGAATAGTATTTGAAATTTTGTATAAGAGAATATTTGGTTTGTAATATGTTTTTCTAAATTCCGTTATCATGTTTTCAATCATTACCTATTTTCATTCCGCAACAATACTTCACAAAGTGTTGCTTCTCTTCCACTTTTCTTATCATTTTAAAACACACAAATTGAACATTTAATTCTCATAAATTTTATATATATATATATATATATATATATATATATATATATATATATATATATATATATATATATATATATATATATATATATATATATTTAATCTAATTTATCTCTACAAAATCAGTTTATAATATGTGTAAAATACTCTGTATAAATTCTTTAAGGACTCTACTTCTAATTAATGTAACATTTGGAATTTTCTTAATACTACTCCTTGTGCACAATACTTGTGTATATTATATTTAATTGATTTTTTTTAATTAAAACTATGTATATCATTTCTCAATTAATATATATATATATATATATATATATATATATATATATATATATATATATATATATATATATATATATATATATATATATATATATATATATATATATATATATATATATATATATATATATATATATATATATATATATTAAATTTATGATAAATAGATCTATTTTGAGTATGTGCAAGATAAGTTAAAGTATAAAATCTTAAAGTTTTTTTAAAAAAATTGTAGTTACTTATCATTTTTTAATAGATTAATCATAATTAAATAAAAATTTATTTATTTGATCATAGTTAAATGATTACTAAAAATAAATATATAAATACATCATTAAAATATTTTAATTATTTTGTGTGTGTATTTTTTTAATACGAGTGAGTTCATACTAAATTGATTATTTTGGATTAAAGCGAGTAGTATTAAAAAAATGTTATGGGAACAAAATTGTTAATTTTGTTTGTGAAACTTTTTAAATTTAGCTTTGATAGCACTCACTTCCAAGTTGTTATAAGGCCAATACTAGAAGGGGCCAACGAAGCATTGGGAAATGAAACTATTTAAGGAATTAAGAATGGATTCATGACCACCAACTAACACCTCTTTTTCTCTCATCGTGTCTATTATTTTATCACATTATTTATTTGAAGTGTTGGTTTAAGGTTAAACAACCATATACTATTATTCCATCACCTTATTTTTTAAGTGTGTGTTTAAAGTTACACAAGCATATATTACTATTATTCTATGACATTATTTTCATGTTGTTTAAGGTTATACAAGCATATAAGTTTATTGAAGTTAAAAATATTAAATTTTTTCTGAGTTATATAATAATCGACTTATCAATAGTAACTTTTGTTGATATCCATCATAATCTAAGAATGAATTCAAACATTACGAATGATGGTTTGGTAAACAAGTGATGTGAATCTCGCGTGGGTTTCTTACTTGTTTTGATTAAGAAGATTATTATCGATACACAATAACAATGAAAAGAATGAAAATTAGGGATTGAGAAAATATAGAAGATGATGATGATTTCTTCAGAGTAATTCCCTGCCCATAAACTATAGAAATTTTATTCACTTTACAACTGCAAAATCCTGTGAATTCAAGTTGTTAGCTTGCCCCCTAAGGCAAAACCCAAAACTTAAAAGCCCAAAATATCTAATTTTATCTAACATTACTAAAATAAGCCTAAGTCGAAATTCGGTCGAGCAATCTGCTTTGACACTTCGACACACACGCACACTAGGCGAATTTTTGACACATCCTTGTTTCTATCAAGCTACACATGCTTCAACACAAGGAATTGCATTCTCAGCACACCACCTAATTCATTGTGTCTAAACTATCTACATTCATCATAGCTCTTAGTCTTTTGAAAACTTCGACATGCATTCCCTTCGTCATGATATCTACAATCTGATTCTCAATTCTGCAGTGTTTCAAGTTCATTTTCCCTTCTGCTACCTGCTCACGAAGATAGTTGAACCTCATTTCAATTTGCTTGATTCGTCCATGTGCTATTGGATTCTTCGCCAAATTGATAGCTGACATGCTGTCGATCTTCATGTTAATTGCTCCATGACTCTTCGCTGTAATTTCTTCAACCAGGTTCACCATCCATTTTTCTTGACATGCACAGAGAGAAACAATTATGTACTCTGCTTCACACGACGATAATGCCATTACTGCATCCTTTTTTGAACTCCAAGCAGTTGGTGCACCTCCTAACATAAACACACAACCAACTGTGGATTTTTTTATCATTAGCATCACTACACCAACTTGAGTCGGTGTATCCCACTAACTTTCATTTTTTCCTTCATTAGCTGCAAGAAACAAAATGTCATAGTCGAGAGTTCCTTTCAGACACCTTAATATTCTCTTTATCGTTTTTAGGTGCGATACCTTTGGCTTCTGCATGAATCTACTTACCATACCTATATTGTATGTTAAGTCAGTCCTTGTGTGACAAAGGTATCTTAGTGATTCTTTTGAGAGTTGCAATTTGGGCTCAGCTGGAGTCGAAGTTGGGTTGCAATCTTGCATCTCAAATCTCTTGATTATTTCGCATGTAGATCTACTTTGGTAAATCATCAAACCTCTACTTCTCTTATAGAATTCGATTCCAATGAAATATGAGAGATTTACCAAGTCTGAGATTTTAATTTCCTCACTTAGGTCACGTTTGAAATCTTTGATCTCCTTCTTGCAACTTCCTATTATCAACAGGTCATCGACATAGAGACATAGTATAAGCAATTCACTCTTGTTTCTTCTTACATATACTTCATGCTCAGTTATGCACTTTACAAATTCTTTTTCCCTTAGAAAACTATATATCTTCTTATTTCAAGCTCTTGGAGCTTGCTTAAGTCAATACATGGATTTATACATCCTGTATACTTTACTTTCTTCGCCTTCTTTCACAAATACATCTGGTTGTGCAACATAAACTTCTTCATCTAAGAGACCATTCAGGAATTCACATTTCACATCCATCTTACATATGTGCTAATTGTTCATGTTAGCTAGACCAACAACCACTACTACAAAATGCGCAAACAACAACACCAGGTTTACAAAAGATTCATATATATCGTTATAATAGGTTAAAAAAATTTCACCCAATGAGGAGCTGGATTTATAAACATTAATTGAATGACAATTGTCTTAAAACACCGTAGTAATAAATGATGTGTAGCAAGCTTCGATTCCTAGCAACTACATTTTTTTTTCCATTTTCTAGAGTATATTAAGCATGTGTCACATAAGTCCATTATTTAAAAAATATATTATAAATTATTTTACAATGGTGAAGTATACCAACCGTTGTTAGAGGACATACAAACCATAATTGCCACAGTTCTTCCAAACATCATGGTGAAATCTTAATTTCTTTATTCATTTAACGTTAAAGCGCTCCTTTTTATTCTACTTTAAATAAATAATAAAAGGGATATAACTACGGTTATTATAAGTAACCGTTGTGATGTAATTTACTATTATTTAAAATATAATCACGATTATTCTTGTAAATTGTGACGAAAATTGATTTTTTTAAATATATAAACGAAAGTATCTGTTGCTCAGTTTATTATAGTTGTTTCTCTCTAAAGAAAACCCTAATACAACCCGCTCCTCTCACAAGTTCTAACCAATAATGTAACAAGTGAATGACGAAAAGAAGCTTAAATGATATTTGATAGGAGCAACATCCGACGTAAACTCCTATGGCATCGAAGATGGTATGTTCTGTTGTTCTCTTCTTTTGTTTTGAATTTATGATTATTGTTTTAGGGTTTTATTTTAGGATGTTGTCAAAAAGATTATGTTTTTTTTTTATGTTTTAAGGTTAAGTTTGAAGTTTGTTGTGTTTCCTTGTAGATACAAGGTAATGATGGTGGTAGCAAGCGTATAGTTTGGTGATGGTTCATATAGTTTTTGATGTTATGAAAAAAAATAGAAGTATGATGTTATTGTATAAACTTCATCTACCTTATAGTTTTTCTTCATGGCATTACAAACTAGATGAACTTAATAAATCTTGATTTGTTACACTTCCATGATTATTTTTAATAAGAGGTGCGCTATTGACTCAATGTATCTTGATTTGTTACAATCCCACTTAGGATTTTGTTTCAACTATAGTTGAATTTGTTTTGAATACTAATTAATTTATTTATTTGAAATAGCTGAAGCTATATAGTAAAGTTGATATATGGTGTTGATGATGGTGGTAGCAAGCGTATAGTATGAGGTGATAAGGTACATATGGTTTGTGTAGGAATGAAAAAAAATTCATTTTGATATTGTATGTTGTTAGTGTTTTGTTGCTAAAATAATGTATGTAGTTTTATTGTTTTCCAAATCAGGACACACATAAAACTTTACCCATAGAGTCAGTTTTCTTTGTTTAGCTTCAACCTTGGGCTTCAATTAAGGCACATATATAAATCAACCTTTCCCTCTTTAGAGATGAAAAATTCTCTCCACCGAGTCTTCTTTTTTTAGCTTCAACCTTGGGCTTCAATCAAGGCACAAAAAGTAAAAAACAATCATTCAATTACAGTCATAGTCTTGGACTTTAACTAAGCTAAATCATTACAGTCATAATTTTGGACTTTAACTAAGCTAATCCCCAATAGTCATAGTATTGGACTCTAACTAAGCTAATCTTTCAGTCATACACTTGGACTATAACTAAGATCACTTTCAACCAGTCATATCTCCACCTAAATTTAGCTTTCTTGAGCTATGCAATTCAGGTCAACATGAAATCCTCCTTGAGCTATGCAATTCAGGGTACCTATTCATCCTTTCTTGAGCTATTCAAATCAAGATGCCAGATTCAACTTATGCCTTGAGCTATGCAATTCAAGGATCCCTATCAGTTATAAACTTTTCAACTTCAATCTTGGGTTTTGATCAAGATACAAAATACAAACTTTTCAGCTTCAATATTGGGATTTGATCAAGACACAAATACAAACCATTTGAGCATCATCATCTTGTGGTTTAACCAGGATACAAACCAACCCTGCTCCTAGACTTAGCCTTAGGAGGAACTACGATGCTCTGATCCTTCAATTATCTTTTTTGGGGATACGTAGGAAAATGGTTGTAAGATCTTTATGAGCACACCAAACAAAAAACAACAATAGGTTCTCATACCTATTCAAAAACATCAGAAAAATCCTTAAAATACCAAAAAAAACACAAATGTCACTTATCTTACCTCATTTCAACACACACTCAATCCCAAATTTAAGACCCCACCACCAGATATCAAGAACAACTGATATTTTTCTAAACATATGGTGAATAAGCTAAAGGGGACCTCGATCTCTTTGTAGCATCTGAAACTTAATAGTCATCTATTTAAACCCAGTTTGCAAGCAGGGTTAGTTGGAGACTTCTATTACCCTTTCTTAATCAGTTTCATAGGATAAAAAATGAATCGAACTGTTGATCGTTGATAGTGATTCACAACCACATTGAATATCAAAGGAGTTTAGTGATACAAGTCATGAAAACCATGAGACAGAAAAATGGCGACCCTGCTGGGGAAACTTTTGCTTTTCTTATTGTTTTTTTAACCCTTTAGTTAGAAAACCCTAGGTTTAGGAACATGTATATATACTTCTTTTATAAATTTATTTTATGTTATTTTATGTGTATGTTTTCGTAAAATATTTGTTCAGTTGATATCCTTGGGGTGGTTTCTTCAAAATGGGAATGCGATTAATCCGCAAGTGTGTGAGTTCGAGTGCTCTCTAAGATAAGTAAGACATAATTAAGATGGATTCTAGGGAGTTGAGTCCCGACCAAGTTCACTCTTAAAAGTCCCTAAATCAGTATAGGTATCCAGTGGAAATCATTATTTATAGCGTACTCTGCGAAAAATCTGTGATTTCTAATTGGATAATTATCACGTTGAGGATTTACTATACATTTACCCCTTGACCTTGACTTACATGATCTACCGGTACAAAAATATTTACGTAGTATAAAAAACCTTAGGAATGGGTATAGCTCTGACCTCATGACACTGAACCCTTGAACCCATGTTTTCACCATGTTTTTGTATGCTGCATTCATGCATTTATCTAAGTAAACATCATTTTAAAAAAAATCATCATTTACTTTTCTTCTTTAAAAGAACTGAAAGAACGTCTGTTGCATTTATCGGTTTTCAAAATGGACTTTGGGTCGAAGATGGTTGATTTGAGAAAGCTAGTAACAAATCCAGAAGCATTTAAGGAAAAGTTTGGATGAATTTTTCCCTACTGAAGATCAACATGGTAAAAGGACATTACCTTATAACAAAACATGCCCCAAGGTGTGATGAAGGTTGTTTTCTCCATGTCTTCAGGTGACATCTTAATCTGACTGTATCCAAAAAATCCATCCATAAAAAAAATACCGAGAACTGAGTCATGTTATCCACTAATACATCAATGTGAGGTAATGGGAAATCATCCTTCGGGCTATCTCTATTCAGATCCTGGTAATCCATACACATATGCACCTTGCCATCCTTCTTAGGCACGAGTACAATGTTAGCAACCCACGGCGGGTAACTATTTACAGCAAGAAAAACGGCGTCCCACTGCTTTTGTACTTCTTCTTTGATTTTCATGGCCATGTATAGGCGAGTACGGCATAATTTCTGTTTAACTAGCGGACATTCTTCTTTCAGTGGTAGTCTGTGCATGACAATATCTGTATCTAGACCCGACATATCTTGATAGGACCAAGCAAACACATCGACATATTCCCGAAGGATACTGATGAGTTGTTCTTTTACTGGAGCTTGCAGACTGGCCTCGATCTTTACCTCTTTTACATCTTCCTCGGTACCAAGATTGGCAGTTTCAACCTCCTCCTGATGAGGAACAATCACTTTTTCCTCTTGTCTCAACAACCTTGCCAACTCTTCAGGTAAATCATAGTCTTCATCAACCCCTTCATCTGCTTGTTTAATCGGATTGTCGAAGTCATACAAGGTCATAGCAGTGTCGTTGTCGGTGCAATCTGGAGGATTATCTCTGCAAGGGTTGAGATTTGTTTATTTTAGTGATTTATTTTATCTTATTTAGGAAAAAGTGAATGGAGTTTATTAGGAAAAATATTGCCATTTATTGTTTTGTGCGAAAATAACAAAAATGAAAGACATTGAGCGGAAAAAAAGATCGTTTGCAAAAGATGTCCATTATTCATTAATCATTCATTTGCACAAAATACAAATATGGCCCTATTACAAAATGAGTCCTGACACCTTGGGCAAGATGCAGGACTTGATGCATGCTTAAACAAGAAATAATAATTACTCTGCAGAAGTAATCCTTATAATTTCCTGGGAAGACCAGTTGAGGACTTGCTGGCCTGGGACCCTTGGACGAATCCAGCTTTCCAGGTTGAAGTCGCTTTCAGCCTCGTCTTCCACATTGTTGATTGCATCTGGGGTCAACATACCCCCACTGATAAACTTGGGAGCTTCAGCAGCCTCCTTTTGGACCTTCGAGATGGTTTGTAACCCAACCCGAACTTGTCTTCCTTAATCTGAACTTGCAGCAGCTTGCCCCAGCCCTGGGCATTCCTGTCTTCAACAACCTTTCGAGCTTGCTTGTAAGAAGAGATTGAAGTACCAAACACTTCAGTTTTTTCCTCATTGACATTGAGGGCTTCAAACCCTTGGCTCATTGTCTCATGGATCTCTCTGTCCATCTCAATATACTTGTAAGTAGTTAGATGACTGAAGAAGATATCCTCCTCCCCACAGATTGTGATAACTTGGCCCTCCCATTCGTATTTTAACTTCTGGTGATGGGTCGACGTTACGAAGCCAGCGGCATGAATCCATGGTCGACCCAACAAACAATTGTAGGCAGGTTGAATGTCCATCACGTAGAAGATAGTTTTGAAGATCTGTGGGCCAATTACCATAGGCAGCTCAATTTCCCCAAGAACCGATCTTTTAGAACTGTCAAAGGCTCTCACCACCAGGTTGCTTGGGCGAAGTGCAAGACAATTATATTCCATCTTGACCAAGGCTTTCTTTGGAAGGACATTGAGAGATGACCCGATGTCAACCAAGACATGAGAAAGAACAACACATTTACACTCCAAGGTGATATGTAAAGCCTTATTATGGTTACGACCCTCCGTAGTTAGATCAGCATCGGTGATCCCTAGTCCATGACTAGTATTGACATTAGAAACCACCGTTTCTAGTTGATTAACTGTAATATCTTCTGGCACGTAAGCTGCGTGCAGGACTTTGAGAAGTGCATTCCTGTGAGCTTCGGAACACATTAGTAGTGATAGAATAGAGATTTTGGAGGGTGTCTGATGGAGCTGGTCCACAACCTTATAGTCATTCTTCTTGATTATTCTCATGAACTCATTTACATCCTAGTCAAAGGATGTTTTCTGAGTTTCCTTGGCAATAGGTTCTTCAGGCACCACACTCTTGCCTTTAGCTTTGGCAGCAGCTTCTACTTCAGCATTAACTCTTGGGATTTATGAGGCAAAGAGACGTCCGCTTCGAGTGAAGCCTCCGCCTCCCCCTAAATTTTCAATCTATGGTGAAAAGGTTGAAGAATCGAGAGTGACTTTCTTTCCGTCGCAATATAAATATGAGCCATAGTGCCAAGGCACGACACTGCTGCTGTCATATGGAACTGGTCCAGGCACCGTGATGGTAACCAGACTGATTCCTACGGAAGAAGGAGTTGAGACGGTCTAAGGTTCATAATAGATTGTGACAGGAGGTCTGACGAGAGATGGTGTAGGTGATGAAGGTTGTTGATGGAGATGTTGATGTGAGTTGTTGAAAGAAACTGGAATGTTGATTATTGTCGGATCGTAGTAAATGGTAGTTGTGGAAATGTCTTCATTGATGGTTGTTGTTGTTGTAGAAGGATGTGTTGAACTGATGTCCATTGAAGTTGAAGAAGGGATGGTTATTGATGTTGTAGAAGAATCTGTTGGAATGATTGTTGTTGAAGTTATAAGAGTAATATTTGTCATATCTGATGAAATGATGTGTGCTGGTATTGTAGGAGGAATGGTTATTGATGTTGTAGGAGCTGGAATTGTTGAAGTGATCTGTAAAATGCCTTCTTTGATAAGATTGTTGATACCGGTCTTCAAATTTTCACAACCGTTGGTTGAAATCTTACAAGCTTCGCAATGGGCCTCACAGCCTGGAAACACTTGGCACTTCAAAAGCTGGGCTTTAACCTCGGCCAAAGGTGTTTGAATACTTACAACACTGTCAATTAGGCTTACTGATTGATCCTCATCAATCGCATTCATCCTAGGTCCACCATGGCTAGGCATAGGATTCTTGGTAACACTTGGAGGGGGTGCAAAGTTGACTGCCTTAGAATCAATCAAATCTTGAACCTTCGTGTGTAAAGCTCTGCACTTCTCTGTTGTATGGCCAGGTGCATTGGAGTGGAAGGCACATCTGGCGTTGATGTCATAGTTTCTTGGGAGATTCTAGGGATCCGGTGGAGCCAGTGTCCTCAATTTAATCATATTGAGCTTTAATAATTGTGGAAGTAAGGCAACATAAGGCATCAGAATGGGATCGATAACCCTATTGATTTGTGAAGTCCTTTATTGAAATGGATGTTGTTGTTGGTTGTTATTGTTGTTATAGGACCTCTATTGTGGGGGAACTGTTGTTGATGTAGGAAGTGATGTTGTTGAGGATACTTTTGTTGAGGTGTTGGGGCTGGAATGGTGACAACAACCACTGATCTCGGCCTCAATACAGCCTATATGCACTGAGTTGGTCTCACCCGTCTTGCGAGGTCCTGAGAAAGATTTCCTTGCATTGCTGGAACTGGCACCGTTGTCATAGATTTTACCCATCTTCAACAGACTCTCAATTCTCTCACCAGCTATAACTACATCAGCAAAGCTAGTGGACGAGAAAGCAGCAAGTCTGTCTATGTATGTTCCTTGCAATGTGTTCATGAACATGTCAGCCATCTCTCTTTCTGACATAGGAGGCTGGACAACAGCAGTAAGTTGTCTCCATCTTTGGGCATATTCCCTGAATCTTTCTCTTGAAGACTGAGACATACCCATCATGAGGGTCCTATTGGGTGCCATATCTAGATTGTACTGATACTGGCGTATGAAAGCTTCAGCTAAGTCCTTCTAGTTTTCTGACAGTTGCTCTGGATAGGTGAGAATACCACTCACGGGGTGCCCCGGTCAAGCTATCCTCAAAGTAGAACATCCACAATTTTTCGTCCATGGTATATGCCTTTAATCTCCCCAGAAAAGATTGCAGGTGGGTACGAGGACAAGAGGTACCGTTGTACTTCTCAAAGCATGGAGGTTTAAACTTATAGGGGATCCTGACTCCTTCTACTAATCCCATATCCATTACATCAAATCCCAAAGAGTTTTGGGATTCCAAGGATCTTAGCTTCTCCGCTATTTCATCCAGACGATGATCATAGACTTCATCCCCAACACTGATTACTTAGAAATGTTCTTCTTGAGGTTCCTCTTGCAAGGAACGACCTCTAGTGTTTCCTTGGGTATTTCTGATAACATTGACTTCAGGATTGAGGTGGGGCCCAAACTCTGGCGGATTTGTTCGCGGCTGCCCGTGATCATTGTTACTAGTACCTCATGTGCCTGGATGATTCTCTTTTGGAGTCTATCGCTCGACTAACTCTCTTAATCTTTCTTGTCTCTGAGCCAACTCAGTCATTAATGCCATGAACTAGTTCATTTGAGCCCTCATCTCAGTTCTCTCATTAACCATCTGAGTTCTTACGTCAGTCAAACCCTCCTATGAGCAATGTTTACTAAAACAACAGCAAAGTGAGAAAACAACAACAAAAAATACCTACAAAACAAAGAATGAGGTTAGTATGCAATGCATTATGTCTATTTGTCTTCCAAGGGTATCCGGTTTGGATCTTTGGTTTTGACCTTCCAGACCTCTGGGAATGAAGAAGATGTTGTAGAAATCAAAGCCCATTAGGAAATCCAAGTAATACATAAACCATATATTACAAATGTCAAAATACACAGTTTATGATTACAACAAGTTCCCATGGTGGGTCAAAATACAATTAAGTCAAGAAATACAACAAAATTACCATGGAGAAATAAAGTACAACCAAAACAAAATACAAGTACAAAGAAATCAAACATCCCGCCCAAAGTCATCCTCGTTGACTTCCTTCGGGAGAGCATCAATCACTGGTCCAACTGGATGCTCTGTGATGGTCCTGATAAGAAGGTTCCTGGTGGCAATGGCATTTTGTCAACTTACGGTACTTGTCTTGGTCTTTTGATCTCTTCAACCCTACCCGGAGTTTCAACTCGGAGATTTCCTTCTGTGCTGCTAACAAGGCTTCCCAACTCTTCTTCTCATTAGCTTCCAGCTGTTCTATCATAGCCTGTGTCTTCTGATCTTCTTGCAAACAAGCCTAAGTGATCTTGATCCATCTAGCCTGACTCTCCTTTAGGTAATGCTCAACTCTGGCTTTCTGAATCTTAGCTTCGTTGCAAGCATTCTTCAATACCAACTCCCCTGCTCGGGCTTTTCTGATGAAGTCCTCCGTCTTTTCTATCTTGGTCATATGCTCGATCTGGAGCTTCTCTAACCTCTTAATATCCAGACGACCATCATTCCTTTCCCAAAGGGTCTTCTTTAGAGCTTCAGAAAGCTGGGTATTCCTCTCTTTCAGCTTATCAAATTCGTCTAGACTCACTGTAGCTATGGGCTCTACTGATGATGGCCCTGGCATATCTTCCAGGGTGAATGACATGCGGGTGATCTATCCTCTGATACGAGACCGATCAATATACTGAGTTGAAGCTATGTTGTTACACTTGCCAAGAATAGTAGTCCCTTTAGTTTGTATGTTATCCCAAGCCCGAGCTACTTGTCGGATGATGGCATGATTATTCTGAACATCACAGTAAAGGGTCTCTGCTAAATTCTGCCCTCTTGGTGGATGTGCTAAGGCATACCCTAGCTGCCTTTTGAAAAGCAAAGGATTGTAGTTGATGCAACCCTTCCTTCCAATAAAAGGTACATTAGGATAATGTCCACAACTTGCAATTATGTCCCTTCCCTTGGTGCTCTAAGTACACCACCTGATGTCTTTTGAAGTGAGAGAAATCATTCTCTTAGCCCAATTCCTTGACTGATGAGGATTCATGAAAGCTTATGTCTTCGGCATGTGTCTCAATAACCAACAGTAGAAGAGAGGTGCACAACATCTGACTAGTCTTCCCCTCTGTTTCTCATTTCTCTGATGCACTGAGTAGTAGAAATCCCCTAGCAAGGCAAGAACTGGATTCTTCAGCAGGAAGATGTGGATAGCACTCTTGCTTACAAACTTAGGCTCGTCTGCAAACAAGATGATTCCATATATACTAAGAGCTAGGAGAGCACAAACAGTTTCCCACTTCCCTGCTGCAGCATGACTGGTGGCCTGAGTGATTAAGAAGTCCAAATGGAGGTCTAGAATTCCAGCCTTGGTGGTCATATGCTGATCAATGATGGTGATTTCCAAATGTAAAGCCTTAACTATGTCTTCATTTTTAGGAGTAGTCATCTCAGGGTTCAAAAGGAATTCATCTTCTAATAGGGACACCTAATACCATGGAAAACGCTTCTAGCAAAGGACCTATCTGAAAGTCTGGGAAAGTGAAACATCTGAGAGGAGGGTCATAGAACTGAAGGAAAGTGTGAATCATGCTCCTCTATGATGCATCCAAGTCCATGATCATGTCCATGATACTACCATAATGTTCCTTGAATTGAGGGACATGATCAAGAGTGATGAGAGCCTGAATCTGCTTCATGCCTGCCAGAGGGTACTCAAAGAAATGGTATGTGATGTTGCTCTTCCTGGTTGAGTCCATACTGACAATGGATGCTGATGAAGATAACTGAAGAGAATAACTGATGAAGACAACTGGAGAAGATATCAGTTGAAGAAGATCTCTGATGAAGATAACTGATGAAGATGGTTGAGCAGAAGAACGGTCAAAACCAAACCAAAGAAGATGTGGATACCCTGTAAAACAAATAGAAAAATGTTAAATGATGCAGTATGATGTATGCAGAGTGATATGCAAGGGTTTGTGATCAGGTGTTGGATTTGTCATTTGCTTTTGATAGGTTCCATGAGTGTTCATAAGTCCGGATGTAGGTCTAAGAACCAGTAACCAGGTGGGGGACTCAAATAAAGAGTCACAAGTCTAGGGTTTCATAAGACCAGTCCAAAATAGTGTAACCTTAACAATATCAATAACAAGGTATGTTGAGGCCAAGGGTTCCTGCAAACCTGTAAACAACCCCACCCACTCACCGGTATTGTTTTAGAACAAGGATCCTCAGACTTGGATCTATTATGAGAAGTGTAAACACTTCTAACCCGGAGGTACAATGTTTACATTAATCATAAAGGACCCTCCTCTAATTCACCTCAGATGCTGAAGGTCATCTAAAAGGTCATCAAGACTTAGCAGGCTTCTCAGATAGCCCTGGTACTACAAGAAATTTGTAGCACAGAGTTCTCAAGAAGAAACCCATGTCTGAACCGTGTTTCATATTTCTGCACCAGACCGAAATGGAATGGGAAAGAATATGAATCCACTCTAATCCTATGTGTCACTCAGGCTCCCGGTGTGGAACCTTTCTCACTGGAATACCCCTCCCACCAAGGTAAATCAACAAATCCAGCACATGATATGATGATAATAATATGAAATGCATAAAAATAGTAAATGAAAATGATAAATAAAACTGTACAGAAAGAAATAAACAAAAAGCACACATAGAACATAACACCCCCATAAACAAAAAACAAACAAGCGCTAGGAGAAACCCACAAAAAGAACCAGAAGCCCTGGTTGCAAGATATTCCCCAGCAGAGTCGCTAAGCTGTCGCTCCCCGAATTTTCATCTCGGTGCAAACGCGAACTGTCGGTGATGTTGGAGGTTGAGGTTGAATAGAGTCTCCAACTAGGCATTTTTATCCCGAAGGATAGGTAATGCTGCATAAATCTAGAAGGGTATGGATAAGACGGTTGCGAACCAGAGAAACTGAGAAAGGGGGTTGGTTACGACCTGGGAAGGTATTAGCACCCAGATCTTCCGTCGTACTCGACGGGGTCCACGCTTACTTGATTGTGTTTAAAGGGGTAGTGTATGTGCTGACTGTGTATGAAAGCTAGGGAAAGAAAGTACAGGTGTCAATGCAAAAGGTGTGAATTGCTCAGGAACCGGGGTTTAAAAAGAAGGCTGAAAGAGGGGGGAGACACATAGACTTTTGTTCGATAACCGTTAAGTTATGCCTACATATCCTCTCATGCAATGAGTTAGTCAGAACACCGTAGTTTGACTCAAAGAGACTGGAAATAAATTGACTGTGAACTTCTTGCTTGTCTATGCTCAAGTGTGTGACTCGTCTGGCTCGAGTGTGTCGCTCCCCCGAAAAGACACCAGGTCAAATAGGGTATAGACGCGAACGGTCGGTGAAAGGAGAAGATGAAGGTGAAGATGAATAGAGTCGCCAGCTAGGCATTTTTATCCCGAAGGAAAGGTAATGCTGCATAAACCTAGAAAATGATGGATAAGACGGTTGCGAACCAGAGAAACTGAGAAAGGGGGTTGGTTACAACCTGGGAAGGTATTAGCACCCAGATTGTCCGTCGTACTCGAAGGGATCCACGCTTAAAAGATTATGTTTAAAGGGGTAGGTGTATGTGCTGTCTATATGCAAAAGCTGGAAAAGAATGTACAAGTGTCAGTGCAAAAGGGTGAATGCTCAGGAACTGAGGCTTAGAAAAGAGGAAGTCAGAATACCGGAGTTCGACTCAAAGAGACTGAAAGATGAATTAACTGTGAACTGCTTGCTTGCCTATGCTCAAGTGTATGACTCGTCTGGCTCGAGTGCTAACTGTCTTGCATTAGACGGAAGAAGCAAGTTCTCATTTGTGAATGAGTGTGATGAGAAAAGAATCTCAAAGGAGACGATTATTGTTTTTTTTTTTGTGTTTTCAGTTTTGTTATTGTTTTTGGTGTTTTGCATAGTTTAATGAGCTTAAGCCTAAATCAAAGGCTTGCAAACTCATTATATCCTCCCTGATTAGGGATAATAAGCCTACTTAAGTGTGAGATAAGCATCTCAACTTAATTACCATGACGACGTAGGATTAATATCATTAACCTACTTGTTATTAATTAGATGTTTTTGGGTTTTTGTTTAGTGTTAAGTAATTAGTTTAATCTCTAATCACAGATTAGTGAACTCATTAAACCATCCTAATAGAAGGATGATAAATGACAACACTTAAGCTGAGGAAGATACCTCAACTTAATCCATGGTTAGGGATTAAATTCACTATATAACAAAGCCTTTATTAAGTGGATTTTAATTAAGGGATGAGATTAAGAAATGGATTTTATGTTTGCAAGACAACTTGAGGGGGACTTGTCCATTAAACACTAGGGTTAGTCCTTCTTAACCATAAAGGAAGAATTAGAACCCTAATGTAAGGCCCAAGTTACAAGATGAAGTATTAGTGATTATTAAGATTATTTGATTAAGAGGTTTAAACAAATTAAAGGTTTAACACTTAGGATTAAAGTTATACACTCCATCCTAAGAGAAGGATGCAGGCATAACCCTAATTCACAAGTCCTAAAACTTTAAGAGTTTAATATCTGATTATGAAGATGAGAAGAGAGACTCAAGGAGACTCAAAGGTAAAAACTAAGAGGGACTAATCACAACCCTAATTATTATCATGCTTGGATGTTCCTATAGTTTGTGAGGCTTAAGAAAGATCTTCAAGGAAGCCACCAATGGAAGAAGCAGAAGAAATGAGGATGAAGCAGAAGAATAAGTTACTTACTCCATTGAAGAAGATAAGTAACTTAAAGAAAGAAAGTGAGAGAAATGGAACACAAGTAAACAAGTTCACTTAAGATATAAGTAAAATTCATATGAAAGGGATAAATAGAAGTGAGAAGTGAAGGCAAATCCACTTCTCAAAGTAACTTACCACCTGAAAATGTTAGCATGAATGCATAAAGTACAAAGCATAAAGAAATGAAATGAAATGACCAAAGTCAGAAGTATTTATGCAATGTTAATGTCATGTGAGATGATGCAAAGGCATACAAAATGCGTATGTATGATCATACAAAGATGAGATGCAAATGTAAGCATGCTTTGAGGTCTGAAAACACATGAAAGTTAATGAAATGAAATGGATGCAAATCATGGCAAATGAATAAAGAAATGATCACACATGGTTCTAACATGTCCTAATATGTCTAAGATGACATATGAATGCAATAAATGTCATGGCAAGTTCATGTAAGGATGCATATGCAAGGTGAATGCAAATGAACATGAGAAATTAGGGTTACATGGACATGTGAGATGAAAATGGATAAAACAGAAGCAAATGACATGATAAAATTTGCAATCAAGCTTAAACAAACCCTAATCGCATCATAGGTCACACCCCAAAGGAGAAGGTCAGAAGCCTAACCAATCACAAGTTATGAATTTCTTAAGTTTTCTAGGGTTTTGGGGTGGTTCAAAAGGAAAAATGCAAATCAAATTGAAAATGCAAGATAAATTCATGAGGAAAATGACCTATAAACTACATTCAATATGTAACACAATGCAAATAGAATCATCTTCAAACTCTTCTTGGTTAGGCAGAAATGATTTTTAAAAGTTAGGGTTCAAAAATGAGATTTTAATGACCCTTAATTCAAAGAAAATTCACAAACTATGATCAAACCTAAAAAGAAATTTGTGTGAAGAGTTTGAAAATGTTTCTAAATGCATTGGGATGATTCATCATATTTTTGGTGATTTTTAGAAACCTAAATGTTTTTTTAATTAATTAAAAGACTTTAATTAATTAAAAATAACATTTAAATATTTTAAAAATACTTTTTTAATGCAAAAAATAAAATAAAAATCATTTTCAGGTTGAGAAAAATATTTAAAACCAAAATGAAAAAGGAAATATTTTTTGAAGTTTTTTTAACTATTTTAAATAATTTCGTGAAATAAAATGCAAAGAAAAATAAAATAAAAACAAAAGTATGCAAGATGAAAGGCTGTGATTGGAAGTTGAGGGATCCAGTGGTCAGGAAGCAAAGTCCACGTGACTTGTGGTATGAAGATCTGATGGCTAGGGTTCAAAATCCTATTTGGCGCGTGATCTAATGGTCCCTATTTAAACCTGAACTAATTAAATGATTTATATTAATTAATTAGATTAGGGTTTAAGAGAAACGATCAGGGTCGTGCGTGTCTTAATTAAAACAGATCCAAGGGTGGAGATTAAATCTGGGGAAATAAATATGGATTAACCCTAATTAAGCTCAGGTGGCCGGAGAAGACTTCCAGTCATCTTCTTCGGCCAGACTCTCTCCCTGAATCTCTCAAAACCTCACAAAAACTCACCACAAGCTCCAAAAATGATCCTTAACCAACAACAAATTCAAATCCAGCAACAAAAACAATTAATCATGCTTCAAATGATTGAATCTAATCAAACAAGTTTCTAGGTCAAAATTTTAGATCATCAATACATACTCAGTTCTTGCTCATTTTCAAAACTAAACACATCCCCATGATCAGGGCAACGCAAAGAATCATATTTTAACAAGAAAACAAACTTATGGAAAAAAGTTCTTGATGACTACCTGAGATGATGAACTACAAATATGGACTTTCAGAGCTTTCCCTTCGTGCAATCCAGCTCCTTTGGTCCTCCTGAGTCTATTGTGATGCTTGGAATGAGTTTATTTGGCCTCCTTTGTGAGCTTCAGTTCCGAGGTTGCAGAAATCGTGTTTGAGTTTAGGGATGTTTCAAGCTATGGTGAGGGGTGGGAAATGATCCTGGGGTGATGCTGAGTTGATTGGTAGAAGAGTTTGTGATTTTTGTTGGCTGGTTTTTTCAGATTCGAAGAGAGGAAGGTTTTTGATGATTTTGTCAATCCTGACTTTTGAGAGGTTCTCAGCTTATGTGTGTTGTGTTTTGGACTGTTTGAGACTAGTATAAACAAGTGTGATTGGTTCAGAGAGTTGTTGTGGCTCAACTTGATTGCTATGGGGTTTTTTGCAAAAAGTCAAGATTTTGTACTTTGAGGTATGGGCATGGTGCAGGTCTGATTTCTTGGGGTGTCTGGCCTCAGCTGACTTTGTGGAAAGCCATGGAATTGGTTTTGATGTGCTGGATGGCTTGGATTAAGAGTTATCACATGTTTTGCAAAATTCCCTCTTTGAAGTTTCTTGGATCATAAGTCATGGAAACCATTTCAAAGCACAATTCTAATCCTTTGAGGTTTGTTTGACATATTGTGAAGTGTTTGTGCATATTTGAAGTCATTAGAATGCTTGAATATGCCAATTTGCAAAATCCCTCTTTGACATGAAACTTGAAATTTTAGGATTTTTGCCAACTTTGAAAGGCCATATCTTGAGTTCTAGGATGAATCAAGACATGTTCTTGTAATTTTTGAAAAGGGAAAGACCTAATCTACAACTTTCATGACCAAGAATTTTTCATTTGAATAATTTCTTATTAAGAAAGAGGAGGTTGAAAAACTTTCCCAAAATGGAAAGTTTCCATTACAAGTCATTTCCATTTTTGGCAAGTTTGCAAATGGCTCAAAATTATTCAATCTTGTGAACTTCCAACCTCTTCTAAGATCAAATAAAGATCATAGAACTTCAATTTGATGAAAATACCTCTTTGGTTCTATTGTTGGGGGCCTCAGATGCCCTGATTTTGACTTAACTTGCTCAAGAAGTTACCCAATGAATAGATGACTTCCACAATGAATTTCTTCATCAAACTTGGTACACATGATCCTTGTAACATCTTCAGAACATTAGAAACAAAAATGGCCCAAAAATTTGGTGTTAAGGCCTCTGAAACCAAAACCCTAATTTCGGTCCTCTGTGCAGTGAAAACCTTAGCTCTGCTTCCATGCCTTGCCAGTTCTTGTGATCTCTTGACTTCCATGAACTTTAAGGAACATAATATGATTATAGAACACACATGGACCCTCTTGGAACTTTTTAGGCCTTTGGGAGGGCTCAGATGAAGTCTTGGATTGCTCCGATCACAAATCCTAAATGCAGATGAACTTGAACTTATGTAGTGAAGCAAAAATTTAATGTGAGATAGTATGCCTATGCTAATGCAAACATGAAAGATCACAAGCCATGGTGTGATGAAGAGTGAGGGAAAATTTAGGGTGTTTACAGAGTGCTAACTGTCTTGCATTAGACGGAAGAAGCGAGTTCTCGTTTATAGAATGAGTGTGATGAGAAAAGAATCCTGGAGGAGACGATTATTGTTTGTTTTCGTGTTTTCAGTTTTTTATTGTTTTTGGTGTTTTGCATAAGTTAATGAGTTTAATCCTAAATCAAAGGTTTGTAAACCCATTATATCCTCCCTGATTAGGGATAATAAGCCTACTTAAGTATGAGATAAGCATCTCAACTTAATTACCATGATGATATAGGATTAAGATCATGAACCTATTTGGTAATTATTAAGTGTTTTTTGGGATTTTGTTTAGTGTTAAGTAATGATTTTAATCTCTAATCAAAGATTAGTGAACTCATTACACCATCCTAAGAGAAGGATGATAGATGAGAACACTTAAGCTGAGGAAGATACCTCAACTTAATCCATGGTTAGAGATTAAATTCATTATATAACAAGCCTTTATTAAGTGGATTTTAATTAAAGGGTGAGATTAATAAGTGGATTTTAAGTTTGTAAGACAACTTGAGGGGGACTTGTCCATTAAACACTAGGGTTAGTCCCTCTTAACCATAAGGAAGAGATAGAACCCTAATGTAATGCCCAAGTTACAAGATAAAGTCTTAGTGATTATTAATGTGTCTTGATTAAGAGATGTAAACCAATTAAAGGTTTAACACTAAGGATTAAAGTTATACACTCCATCCTAAGATAAGGATGCATGCATAACCCTAATTCAAAGTCCTAAAACTTTAAGTGTTTAGTCTCTGATTATGATATGAGAAAAGAGACTCAAGGAGACTCAAAGGTAAAAAGCTAGGGGGGAATATACACAACCCTAAAAATTATCATGCTTAGATATCCTATGGTTTGTGAGGCTTAAGAGAAAAGGTCTTCAAGGCCACCAAGGAAGAAGAAGCAGATGAAAAGAGAATGAGAGAAAAAATAAGTTACTTACTTCCTGAAGAAGATAAGTAACTTAAAAGAAAGAAAGTAAGAATGAGATAGCACAAGTGAAACAAGTTCACTTCAAAGACAAATAAATATGCAAATGAGAAGATGATAAGAGGTGGGATGTGAAGGCAAATCCACATCCCAATTAACTTACCATAAGCCCCTGAAATTAGTATGGATACATAAGACATAAAGCAAAAAGAAATGAGATGAATAAGGATGTAAAGTCCAAAACCAGAAGTGATTATGCAATGAAAATGTGTTATGAGATGATGCAAAATCATACAAGATGCATATGAATGATCATACAAGGATGAGATGCAATGGAAGCAAGTTTAGAAGCATGAAAACACATGGATGTTCATGAATTGTAATGGATGCAAAGCATACAAAAATGATGCAACAATGATCAAGAAATGTTTCATACATGTCCTAAGATGTCTAAGATAGCATACAAAATAATGGAATGGCATGACAAGTTCACAAGTTCATGATATGCAAAGAAGAATGCAAATGAAGATGCAAAATTAGGGTTTTAAGGAAACATGAGATGCATATGACCAACACAGAAGCATGCATCATGATAAAAAAATTAAATTGAACTCAAACAAACCCTAATCCCATATAAGATCACACCCCAAAGGAGAAAGTCAGAAGCTAACCCTAGGAAAAGTTATGGATTTCTCAAGTTAACTAGGTTTTTTTGGGTGATTCTTAAGTAAAAATGCAAATCAAATTGAAAATGCAATGCAAAAATATGAGATGAATAACCTAGAAACTATATGCAATATGTGAAACAATGTAAGAAGAACCAAGCTCAAACTCATCATGGTTAGGCATAAATGAAATTTTCAAGTTAAGGATGAAAAATGAGAAATTTAAGAACCCTAATTCGAAGAAAATTGTGAAAATGTGATTAAACCTAAAAATAAATTTGTATGGTGAGTTTGAAAATGTTTCTAAATGTTTAAGAATGCTTCATAAATGTTTTGGTGATTTTTAGAAACTTAAATGAATATTTAATTAATTAAAATCAATTAATTAATTAAATAAAACATTTAAATATTTTAAAAATAATTTCTTAATGCAAAAATTAAAATAAAATTTTTTTTTGAGTAAAGAAAAATATTTGAAACAAAAATGCGGAAAACGAGATTTTTTTAATTGTTTTTGCTATTTTTAAAAATTATGTGAAATAAATGCAATAAAAAATGAAATAAAAATGAATTAAATGAGAAGTATGTTAATCTGATGGCCAGGATTCAAACATGGGGGGGATGGGTTGACTGCACGCGTGTTTTAAGGGTCAGGATCCAATCTGGCAAAATTTAATTAATTAAACCTAATTAATCTATTTAGTCAGAATTAGGGTTTTAATGATCTAATCTTAGCCACTCATACGCGCGGGAATCATGATTCAAGGGCCCAAATTCAAACTAAGTTGATTAAACCTAATTACAAACCCTAAACACTTTCAGGTGACCGGAGCAAGCTCCGGTCATCTTCTCCGGCCAACTCCTCACCTGGCATTTCCAAGCCCCCTAAAGCTCCAGAATCAAACATCTAACAACCCTAAACACGAATCCAGCCCCAAAAACAATTTATCATGCATCAAAATCATGAATCGAACAAAAACATTTTCAGATCAAAAAGTTTCAGAACATCAATACATCCTGGTTTCTCAACCATTTTCAAAACAAATCATATCACCATGATTAGGGAGACATATAGAATCATATTGGAACTTAAAACAAGATTTCTGGAAAAAAGTTTGAAGGTGACTACCTGAGATGAAGCTTTCTGACCCTTCCTTTGATGCAAAACCATTCCAATGGTCCCCCTTGAGCTTCTGAAAGGCTTGAATGAAGTTTGTATGGCTTGGTTTGTGTGCTTTAGTTCTGATAACTCAGAAATCATATTCTTGTTTGAGGAACTTTCAGGCCATTTCAAGGGTTGATTTGTGTTCTATGATGGATTTTGAGATGATTGGTGAAGTTTGTTTTGATGTTTGAGGCTTGTGCAGTAAGAATCGAAGAAGGGAAGTGTTATGGAAAATTTTGGGATTTCTCAGCTTGGCTTGTTTCAGGCTTGTGTGTGTTATCAAAATGAGTCCATAATGTTAGTATAGGCCAATGGGATTGATCAGAAAGTGGGTGGTGGCATAACTTGATTGGTATGGGCAAAGTTGCAAAAAAGTCAATGGATGTGTACTTGAGGCATGGCACAGGTCAGAGCTTGTTTGAAGGGGTGTCTGGCCTTATCTTGCATCAAGGATGGCCTTTGGATCAATAGAATGCAGCTGGATGGCCTTGATCAAGTGTTCTCATGGTTTATTCAATTTTCCCTCTTTGGAGTTTTTTGAAGTGCAATGCATAGAAACTTATGATTTTTGGTGCAATCTTGATCAAAATGTGTTACATTATGTTGGTATGATGTTTAGAAGTTGATTATAGGTCATGAAATGGCTTGGCAAGTGAAATTGCAAAAATCCCTCTTTGGTGCACACTTGGAAATTATAGGATTTTTGCCAACTTTGAAAGGCCATATCTTGAGTTCTAGGATGAATCAAGACATGTTCTTGTACTTTTTGAAAATGGGAAGACATAATTTATAACTTTCATGTCCAAGGATTTTTCATTTGAAGCATTTTTGGTCATGAAAGAATAGGTTGAATATCTTTCCCAAAATGGAAAGTTTCCATTACAAGTCATTTCCATAAATAGCAAGTTTGCATTTGGCTCAAAATTCTTCAACTTTGTGAACTTCCAACCACTTCAATGATCAAATAAAGATCATAGAGACTCAAAGTGATGATGATGACCCTTTGGTACCCTTGATAGAGGCCTCAGATGCCCTGATTTTTGACTTTACTTGCTCAAGAAGTTACCCAATGATCAAATGACTTCCACAGTAATTTTCTTCATCAAATTTGGTACACATGATCCTTATAACATATTAAGACTATTAGAATCAATAGTGACCAAAATTTTTGAGATTAAGGTCTCTGAAACCAAAACCCTAATTTTGGTCAGCTGTGCAAGAAACCCCTAGCTCTGCCAAGACTTCTGTGCAATCCTTTTACATTTTGTGACTTCCAATCATCCTTAGAGATATAATAAGACCATAGACCCCTCATGGACCCCCTTGGCATGTTTTAATACCATTGAGATGACTCAGACCACTTCTTGGGTTCATCTGATCACAAAACCCTAATTATGCAGTCATGCAATGATTTGATGAAGTTGTTTAAGCAATGTGAGATGCAATGAGATGTTTATACAAAATGAGATCATAAGCCATGGTGTGAGGAAAAGTGAGGGAAAATTTGGGGTGTTTACACTCACAATTTTAAGCCATAACCTTTTGATAAGTACAACGGTACAACTTATCCGAAAACTCACTTGCATATGTGGGAAGAATTGTTGTCCATATTGATGATGAAAAGTTGTGGATGTACTATTTCCAGGACAACCTCACCGGGGAATCACAGGAATGGTGCATGAAGTTATGTAGGGCTTATGTGAGGATTTGGAAAGAATTGGTTACAGCCTTTGTAAAGTAGTATCAATACAACATGGACATGGCTCCAAACTGTACTCAGTTTCAGAGTATGGCACGGACTGCGACGGAGGGCTTCAAAGAGTATGCTCAACGATGGCGTCAGCTTGCTTCCAGGGTCCAACCTTCTCTAATGGACCATGAAATGGCCGATATGTTCATGGGGACTTTGCAAGGGGAATTTCTTGATAGATTGGTTGCCTATCTGTCAATCGGGTTTGCAGACATTGTAGTTGCCGGGGAGAGGATCGAAACTTTTCCGAAGCTTGGGAAGATCTAAGACGTTATTAAAATTAGCTCATCAGGGGAAAGAAAAACATTTGCGGGTCCTTCAAGAAGAAGAGGGGTGAAACTAATGTTGTGTATGAAAGAGGCAGGGTAGAGGCCGCCCTGGTTATTACTCTCAAGTATCCGTTATTACCATTCCAACTCCACCTGATCAGTAGAAGCAACAGCCACAACAAAATAATCAACAATAGTTGAGACAATATCGACATCCACCCAGAAAAATGGATCATGTTATTGATCTGATACCATGACATACACCGCTTTGTTGCAGAGATTGTTAGAATTGAATATGGTGCAATTGAGGATGTTGGCGCCACCGGTGGGGCCTTTGCCTCAAGGATATTATGATGCTAATGTCCGCTACGCATTTCATTCGGGTGCTCTCATGCATACAATAGAGAAGTGCAGGGCTTTACAATTGAAGGTGCAAGACTTGATAGATACAAATTCTATTAACTTTCCCCACCTCCTCCAAATGTACTTCAAAACCCTATATCGAATCATGGTGGAGCTAGGGTAAATGCTATTGAGGATGGAAAAGTTTTGATTCTGGTAGCGAATGTGAATAAAGTAGACTTCTCTTTTGGTGGTGAAGAGCAGCTTACTGAAGGGACAAGTGTTCCCCGGTTGTTATGAAGATTGTATTGAATGTGCTAGTTAAATCAATGGTTGTACTAAGTTGAAAGCCGATATCCAGGCCTTGATGGACGATGGGTGTTTCCATTCTGATCGGCTGAATAAAGAGAATGATGAGGTGTCAACTTTCACCATTTATTACACGTATGTGGAGATTCAAGTGTCAGCTAGGCCGCCTCCTATTAATATTGTTGTGCCTAATGAGGTAAGTCCAGTTACCATCATGGTGCCTGGACCTATTCCGTATACAAGCGAAAAGGTTATCCCATGGCATTATGGCGCGAAAGTGTATGTTGAGGTCAAAAACAAGAAGAGAAGACTCCAGCTGGGAGTAGTTATAGTATTGATAATGTCGGAGGACTTGGTTGATTTACTCAAAGTGGATTCCTATTTGCTCAACAGACTTTGAGGAATGATGCAGAGGCTGAAGCAGTAGCTAAGGCCAAGGAAAACAGGCAGTAACTGAGGAAGTTGTTGTTCCTGAAGCTGGTTAGAAGATTACTTTTGAAAAGGAAGTGGAGGAATTCATGAGGATCATAAATAAAAGTGATTACAAAGTGGTTAACCAATTGAATTAGACGCCATCAAAGATTTACATTCTATCCCTGCTAATGTGTTTCCAGGCCCATCGGGAAACATTGTTGATGGTGTTGAATATGTCATACGTACCACAAGAGATTACCTCAATCAGTTAGAATTCATAGTTACCAATGTTAATGCTAGCCACTGGCTAGGCTTTACTAATCATGATTTGACATCTGAAGGTCGCAATCATAACAAGGCCTTGCACATCACTATGGAGTGCAAAGGTGTTGTGTTACCCTATGTGTTGGTAGACACGGGCTCGTCCCTAAACGTGTTACTAAAGAAAGCTTTAATTAACTTAGATATTGATGTAATTATCTTAAGACCGAGGGATTTGCTGGTAAGAGTGTTGATGGATCTAAGCGGTCTGTGTTCGGAGATGTAGAGCTCCTAGTGAAGATTGGCCTCAAAGTTTTCAAGTGCCTATTCTATGTCATGGACATTCAACCAGTGTATAGGTGTATTTTGGGAAGGCCTTGGATCTATGCTGCAGGAGTAGTAACTTCCACGCTACATAAAAATTGAAATATGTGGTTGACATCCAAGTTGTGATGGTATGTGGCGAAGTAGACATCTTTGTAAGTAACTTGTCGACCTTTAAGTATGTTGAAATGGACCGAGAGATCCATGAAATGTTGTGCCAAGCAATCAAAGTTGTAAATGTCAGTGAAGCCTTTCCCAAAGCAGTGGTTCAGAGCAAAAAACAGGTTGATACTTCCATCGCTTCTTACAAGTAGGCAATGGAAGTAGTCAAAGCCGACAACGCCCAAGGATGGTAAAAAGTGATTAAAGTTTATGTAAAAGAAGATATGTTTAACATAGGCTATCAACAATATCAGAGTGCTACTTCAGAGCATAAAAGGCCGATTACCTTCTCTAGCGGAGGTGTTATCAACCTAAACTAGATGTGTGCTGCTGCTGAAGAGGACGTCGACGGTAATTGCGACCTTGACAACTTGGTGCACCCACGTGTCCCTGGGGAGTAGCTCAGCAATTGGTTTTCTAAAAAAAATATCCAAGTTACTCTTCAGACAAAGTAATTTTCTATGTTTTTCTCATATCATTTGCATGTTAAATCCTACGCTCTGCCAAGGTGTATGGATCCATTATAGGGCTACCTTTGCATTTGCAGTTTATTTTATCATGAATAAATTTCATTAAAAACTGTGTTCATTTTCTTTCATTTTAAATTTTTCACAAAAAAAATAAAATGGTAATGTTTATTTTCTTTTTCTTTTAAATAATGAATTCTAAAATAAAGCATGAAGCATCACTCGTGCAGACTTGATCACCCGAATTTCACTGATAACGACTCTGCTATGGCCAAGTATGACTTCGATAATCCAATCTATCAAGCCGAAGAAGAGGGTGAGGAATATTGTGAACCCCTTGAAGAATTGGCCAGATTGATGAGACAAGAGGAAAGGGTCATTCAGCCTCATCATGAGGAAATTGGGGTTATCAACATTGGTTCTGAGGATGCCAAGAAAGAGATAAGGACTGGGGCCAGTCTTCAGGCCAGTGTGAAAGACGAGCTAATCAATATGCTATGTGAGTATGTTTCCATCTTTGCTTGGTTGTATCAAGATATGCCAGGTTTAGATGCCACATCATTATACATAAGCTACCACTGAGAGAGGAATGCCCGCCAGTCAAGCAGATGATTTGTAGAACTCGCCCTGATATGGCCATGAAGATCAAAGAAGAAGTTCAGAAGTAATGGGATACATAATTTCTTGTTGTGACTAGTTATCCAAATTGGGTAGTGTTGTACCCTAAAATTTTCCCTCACATATTTGAGACAAATTGATTCATAAGGTCTCCTCACACTCATGGGAATTGTAACACCCCAAATT
This sequence comes from Lathyrus aphaca, assembly GCA_963966055.1. Classification (NCBI taxonomy): domain Eukaryota; kingdom Viridiplantae; phylum Streptophyta; class Magnoliopsida; order Fabales; family Fabaceae; genus Lathyrus; species Lathyrus aphaca. Next base: position 262,316,167 of record OZ014519.1, read on the forward strand.
CGATTATGAGTAATTGTTGCTTATTTGAGGATATATGATGATTTTGGAAAATAGGTGGTTATGTGGCCCGATGCATTGTGGTGATATTATTTTAATAATATTAATAATAAGAATAATTATGTAGTATTATTCGAAATTATTGTTTATTATTTGATAATAATAGAAGTGGGGGTATGGAGGTTATGTTGGTCCATTAGGAGTATGAGGAGTACTTTTATATAATATGAATAATTAGTGTATTATTATATTAGTATTATTTAATAAAAATATTGAGGAAAAGGGCAAAATGGTCTTTATGAGGAAAGAGTAAGGTTAAGTTAGGAAAATCATAAACTGGGATAGCTTTTGTAAAAGTGAGAATATGATCAAAATTGGATCTATCGTGCTTTTGGAAAAGAGCTCTGGAGAAAGGAAGGAGAAGAAGCTCAGAGTCAGGAAGTTACGAAGGACCTTGGAGAGGTGTATCAATCGGAGAAATTCTCTAAGGTATGGGGAGTTTTCATAATCTATTGTAATTGTATAGGAATTGGATTATGAGTAGATTATATTTGTATTAGTTTTGTGAGTTTTAGGGGGTTTTGACTTAAGTTGAGTTTATGATGCATAATTGATGAAATTGGAGTAAGTAGAATGTGGTAGAATCGTGTAATTGATGTCTCGATGTTGTTTGTATTTGATTGATGTTGTGAAGGAGTTTTGGAGGTATTGGGATGAAAATCGTAAGAGAAATTTGGGGTTTTGGGTGCTGCATTCGTAAGTAGCAGACAACTGCTGAGATACGTGCGTTAACCGGTTAAACACTGCAAAAATGGGTTTTTTTTCTAAAGTTGCGCAGGCGTTAACCGGTTAACGCTATGGGTTAACCGGTTAACACTATGTTGATGGCAGATTTTGAAATCTTTAAAAATTTGTAACTTTTTGACCGTAAGTCCGATTTGCATTCCGTTTGAAGCGTCAGAAAGAGAATAAAATAATCTTTGTTTTAATGAATGAAAATGAGAGAAAACTATGTAATTTTCTGAAAGGAATTTTCAGGGAAATGATTAAATTACATTATATTTTTACCAAGGTTGGGTTATGTCTCGATGAGTTGGGGTTGTTGATGAATGAAGGTTGGGGGATAATTTTCTGAACTGAAATTTTTGGAAAAACCTTGTAAATTGTATCATAATTTTTACCGGGTTTGGGTTATGTCTTGATGAGTTGAGGTAGCTAATGAAATGAGGTTTTGACGTGTTATTACGATGGAAATATATGATTAATTGATGTTGAATTGTTGATATGAAATGAATGATGCGCAATTGATTTCTCGATGAATTTTACGGTGTAACGCATCATTGCATTAAATGATATTCACGATGGGGCTTCAGCCTACTTAGTAGCTTCAATCTCATTGTGTGGATTGAAGTGTCTCGATGATTACGGCGTGCTCCCTTGTGGAGGGTTAATGGTCATGTATCCATATCACGATGAAATTGGTACCACATGCATAATTTCATATCATGATAGTTGGAATTGCATATTCCTGGATGAATTCACGATTGTGTTGTGTTGCTGATTTTTTATAATGTGTTCATGATTGTGTTGTTGTTGCTGGATTTTATGGTGGATGATGTTATGACATGTTTATGCTAATTTATTTATATTCCATATTCTAGTATATTTATTATAAATTATGATTACTCACCCTGCCTGCTTAGAAATGTTGCCTCCTATGTGGGTAACTTGCAGATGATAAACAAATAGCCTCGCACTGCAAGAGGAGTTTTTCAGAGTCTCGAAGCGTACCTTATATTACTTTAGGAGTGGTCTGGAGTCTTTGTGTCCTCCTTTGTGTCATGTAACACCGGGATGGGGTTTTAGTTATTGGACTTGTTCCAGTGATATTATTATTTGAAGAATATTTCCTTTATTTTATGATGTTAAAACTCTGGATGATTAATGTTATGTGCATGAAGTAAAATATTGACTTTTGAATTATGAAGTTTGATTCCGCTGCAAAATGATTATATATTATTTTATGATGTTAATTAACCCGTATTCCGGGATTGGACACTGTTATTTTGATGTTTTCCGAAGAAATGTACTACCCTTCTTGTTGATTACTCTGATATTACTCTAAATATTTTGTTTCGGGTAGAAGGGTGTTACATGAATCTCAAAAGTTCAAGGCAACTCAAATGATGATCACACATACACTACTCTTAAACAAAGGTCCTCCAATTAGGGTTTTGCTTTCATCAAAGGGGATGGGATTTCCAAGGCCTCAAATGGGTGTCATAGTTTCTCATATGTTTCAAAAACTCCTCATACAAATTTTCAAGTCTTACTTCACTAGGTTGCTCAGTCAGATGCTCGGGTAGTCAACAGTCAGTTGTATTGGATAAAAGTCAATTGTGGTAAACATATAGTCAAACTTCAAGGTTTTTGGTCAACATCAAGATTTTGAAGTAAGATTCATCATTTGATCAAGGGTTGATCATGATTCATCAAAGAAATCTCAAATTCATCAAAAGTCAAAAGTTACTAAATTAGGGTTTTCTTAAGGAGAAGTCAACTAAACTTTGACCAACCATAACTTTTACATGCTCTATCAGAAATTTCCCATCCAAAGCACATTTTGAAGAAAATTCATTTCTCTACAACTTTGTGTCTCTAAGGCTAAGGCCAAAAATTCTTCATTTGAAAGATATGGGCTAAGACAGTAGATGTCATTTTGAAAGTCAACAAAAACACATTTTTTCCAAAAATGTTTATAAAATGAAAAAAGGCTTCAAATGAAAATTGTACAACATAAAAGTTGTAGAGGACATCATGAGGTTTCCAAAAAGTCTGAGTTTGCCTTCATATGATGAAAATCGAGCAAGTTATAGATTGCACAAGTTGGTCGATTTTAAGAGAATGCATGAAATGTCAAATGAATTATTTTGGATCTTGGACTATATGGCCCATAATTTTGAGGTTTACACACGTCCATGACTTCATCAAAGACCCCTAAGCACATCCATGTTTTTTTATGACTTTTATTTATTATATTTTTAATTTTTATTCATTAAAATTGAAAATAAATTAAATAAAAACACAAATAATAATGAAGAATGGCGCATGGGCCATCTATAAGATCCAATTTATATTCTTGGAAGGAATCCTATCATTCATGCAAGAATCTCCATCACTTGAAGAGTGAATATTATCAAAAAAGAAGTTTTGCACATCACTTGATTATGAGATCCTTTCCTTTGATCCAAGCCCAAACTTTGACCTAATTCCATCCTCCTATATATACTTACATCATTCTCATGCTGCAGAACAAGAATCCTTGCCTCCACAAACCCTAAAATATTTTCAAATTTCATTCAAAAAAGCTTGATCTAGAAGAACTTTGCAGCAAGTTTCAACCTTCTTTTCACGTCCATTCCTTCCTAAATTCATCCCAGGAGACCATTCATATTGTTCTTGAAGGTTAGAACAATGTAAAACACATGCTACGCTCCATGGTCGTTCCTTAACTTTTTGATCTTTAAAATCTTCATTACACTACATTTACATCAATATTATTCATATATATATATATATATATATATATATATATATATATATATATATATATATATATATACATGTCTTGATCAGTTGTTTGTGAGCCATAATGCAGGAATTGAAATATGTCATTGTTTGGGCACCACGAGTTGCAAGCTTCGAATCTCATATTTGAGTTCCTAGACCTTGATTTAGGGGAGTAGGGTGGTTTTTAGAGGTGTTCAAATCCAAACGGATCCAAATAAAACCCCGAAAACCGATCCAAAAAAACTGAAAACTGAAAAACCGATTTGTTTTAGATGTATTTATTAGTTTGATTTAATCTTTTTATTTTTATATTTTTCATCTTGTAATATTAATTTTTGATATAGTATAATATATATATATATATATATATATATATATATATATATATATATATATATATATATATATATATATTATATCAAACTTACTATTTATTAGTATTTTTAGAATATTAATAAAAGTTATAATTTATAATTTGGATATCCAAAAAACCGATCCAAATAAACCGCATGAAATTGGATTGGATCGGATCAGATTTTTTTAATCAATAATCCAAAACCAAACCAAACCACAAATAAATTTATATTTGGATCGGATGATATTTTGCTTCAAAACCGATCCAAACCAAACCGCAAACACCCCTAGTTTTTACTATTTAAAAGTTGTTGTTTTGCAGGTTGGGATCCCCAGCGCCCCCCTTTGTTGTTCTTTTTTTCTTTGATTTGTTTCTTTTTTTCCCTTATTATTATTAAACTTTCTTTTTTTATTATTAATTGATAATTGTATAACAATTCAAATAATTTTTTTTAAACCTACCAAAAAGTCAGAAAATACTTCATTAGAATCTTTTATTTAAAAAAAACACCAAGAGAATAGATTCATGATCTTTTTTTAATTTAATAAATATTTGATTATTGTTTCATTAATTAGATGGTAGTTTAAAAAAATAATAAAAAAACAATATTTTTTTTAATTAATTTCTAAAAAAACACTAAAATATTTTCTTTTGAATAATATCTTTTTTTATTAAATTAAAATTAGCAAAAAAATTAATGTAACTTATCTTTAAAAGACAAAAATAATTATTTTCTTTTATAATTTATTTATTAGTATTAATCTCTCTTTTAATAATTTAAACATTTTGTTTTCTCATCCCAAAGACTCAATATTTTTCCGATCTTTTCGTTTTGATTATTTTATGATTTTCTAGAAAAATGTATATTTGCCAAAAAAGACTCGTAATTTATTCTTTCCACAATTTCTTTTTACTTATGTAATTGCCTATGGAATGTAATAGTCTAATTAGGATTTTACTTTTCACACTCCTTAATTATGTAACTCCCTCAAGGCCTTGTAATAGTCTAGGGTTTTATTTTTCGCATTTTTACTTTCCGTACCTATAAACTGCTTAGATGTATGACTAATAGGATTGTATGAAAAGACTAAAAACAACTTAGAAAACATTGAATCCAAGATAAAATAACTGAAAATTACACACCTTGTACACTTGCACCTTTAGCGTAGCCTCTCTTGTTTCCTTACGAATAATGGTCTTATCCCTCGAACGTAGGGATATCTTAACTAAAGACGCTTACGAACAAATCATCATAGTTTCCTACGAAAAAAGATCATAGTCCCTCGATGACCCTTCGAGTTGCCTACGAAAAGATGATCTCGTCCCTCGATGGCCCTACAAAAAAAAGGTCATAGTCCCTTGATGACCCTTCGAGTTGCCTACAAAATGATGATCTCGTACCTCGATGACCATACGAAAAAATGGTGATAGTCCCTTCAAATTTCTAAGGTATCTTTACATGTTGCCTTCTATGACCATTCAATGACCTTATGCCCGCCCCTTACATCCAAAGATAAGACTACTTACTAACTCATAGTAAGGACAGACCTATCTCTAAGGAAAGAAGAAAATAATATGAATGACCTTGATTAGGTAGGAAACCCTTAACTGATTGCTCACAATTTCAAAGTAAAATTAGTCTTTACACTTCACACTTTCAAAAATCTTCCAAGAAACCTCTTTGTATACATTCATACAAGAATCATTACAAAGGTGGACCTTTTCTAAATACGCCACCACTATTTTTTCAAACAAAAACAAAGTGAGCTAAGCAGTTAAGAGCCCATGGATAACCATGGATACAAAGGGTGCTAACACCTTCCCTTTGTATAACCTACCCTCCAAAATCAAAATCTAAACCAAGGTCTTTCCTGTTCTTTTCCACCTTTCCTATTTTGATAAAAGAAAAGTCGGTGGCGACTCTTGCTATCCGCAACATTGTTTTTATGAAAACAAAAACGACAAAGTCAGTTCTCCCACCGTATTACATGTAGCTAATATTTTGCATGTGCTAAAGAAAGAAGACAAGGTCATAATGTGCGTTGATTACCGAGATCTTAATCGAGCAAATTCAAAAGATGACTTCCCATTACCTCACATTGATGTTTTAGTTGACAACACCGCTCAATTCTCTGTATTCTCCTTCATGGATGGCTTCTCCGGATACAATCAGATTAAGATGGCGCTGGAAGACATGGAGAAGGCAACGTTCATTACCTCGTGGGGGTACATTCTGCAATAAGATGATGCCTTTTGGTCTGAAGAATGCCAGGGCAACGTATCATAGGGCTATGGTAACATTATTCCAATATATGATTCATCGAGAGATTGAATGCTATGTGGATGACATGATTTCCAAGTCGAGTACAGAAGAAGAGCATCTGGCTAATCTAAAGAAGTTGTTTGAAAGGCGGAGAAAGTTTCGTTTGAGGCTGCATCCAAATAACTGCACTTTTGGAGTGCGGTCTAGTAAATTGATGGGTTTCATTGTGAGCCGAAAGGGAATCGAAGTTGATCCTGCCAAAGTAAAAGTAATAAAAGACATGCATGTATCGAAAACAAAAAAGAGGTATGTGGTTTCTTGGGTAGATTGAACTACATAACAAGGTTCATATCTCACCTCACGACCACTTGTGAACCAATATTCAAGCTGTTAAGAAAAGAACAAGCGTTCAGGTGGAATGAAGATTGCCAAAGGGCTTTCGAGAAAATAAAAGAATATTTGCATGAGCCTCTGATTCTCATGCCTTCGGTTCCAAGAATGCCACTTATCATGTATTTGACAGTAGATGAAGGATGTATGGATTGTGTTCTCGGTCAACACGACGAGATATGTAGGAAGCAACATACCATCTATTACCTGAGTAAGAAGTTTAATGATTGTGAATTGAGATACTCAATGCTTGAGAAGACATGATGTGCACTTGCATGGGCTGCTAAGTGATTAAGGCAATACATGCTCACATATACAACCTTGTTGATTTAAAAGATGGATCCTGTCAACTATATATTTGAGAAACTAATATCAAATGTAAGGGTTGCTCATTGGAAAATAGGGCTGACTAAATATGATATACAATAAACTTCCCAGAAAGCCATCAAAGGAAGTATTCTTTCAGGCTATCTTGCACAACAACCTATTGATGATTGTCAGCTGATACAGTTTGACTTCCATAATTAGGACATCAGGTACCTCAAAGCTAAAGACTGCGAGGAACCACTCCCGGAGGAGGGGCCTGACCCTGAATCCAAATGGAGTCTTATGTTTGATGGGGCAGTCAACATGAACGATCGCTATGTTGGTGCATTACTTATCACCCCTGAAGGTGTTCACTTTCCCTTCGCTGCCCGAATAACTTTTGGATACACCAACAAAGAAGCAAAGTACGAAGCTTGTATCATGGGAATAGAGGAGGCGATTAATTTGCGGATTAAGACCCTCGATATATTCGGAGATTCATCTCTCGTGATTAACTAGATTACAGGAAAATGGTTCACTCACCAACCTCATTTAATTCCATACCAGGATTATGCGAGAAGACTGTTGACGTTCTTTACAATAGTGAAGCTGCATTATGTACCCCGTAAGGAGAACCAGTTTTTGATGCATTGGCAATGTTGGCTTCCATGATCAAAGTGATATGTTGAAATTATGTGCCCAAGATTGATGTGTCTCGCCTTGACATAATTTCATATGTGTTTGTTGTTGATGTAGTGTCTGATGACAAGCTGTGGTATCATGACATCCAACGGTCAACGTTTTATCTTGGTCGCTATCGATTACTTCACCAAATGGATGGAAGCATCATCTTATGCCAACGTCACCAAGCAAGTGGTTTCCAAATTTCTGAAAAGAGATACCATTTGTTGATATGGAGTTCACAAGAGAATCATTATTGATAATGGTTCCAATCTTAACAACAGGATGATGGCAGAACTATGTCGGGGCTTCAAAATCCAACATCACAACTCTTCACCATATCGTGCAAAGATAAATGGTGTTGTTGAAACGGCCAATAAGAACATCAAGAAGATTGTGCAGAAAATGGTTGTCACCTACAAAGATTGGCATGAGATGTTACTGTTTGCTTTGCATGGGTACCGAACATCAGTAAGGACATCTACTGGGGCAACATCGTTCTCGCTTATGTATGGTATGAAAGCAGACCTACCAATTGAAGTCGAGATTCCATCACTACAAGTGATGATGTATGTCAAACTTGATGAATCTGAATGGGTTCGTTCCAGGTTCAACCAAATGAGCTTGATTGAAGAGAAGAGTCTGGAAGTTGTATGCCATGGTTAGGTGTATCGATGGAGGATGAAACAAGCATTTTATCAGAGAGTGCTTCCTCAGAAGTATCAAGTCGGTGAATTGGTAGTCAAAAGAATACTTCCTCCAAGTATAGATCACACGGGAAAATGGAATCCCAACTATGATGGTCCATTCGTGTTAAAAAAGTTTTCTCAGGCGAACTCTTAATGCTTACAACCATGGATAGCGAAGACTTTCCATCCCCTGTCAATTCAGACTCAGTCAAAAAATACTTTGAATAAGAGACCCGCTGAAGAAAAAAAAGAGTCTAGGAAAAAAGGGAATCTCGGCGAACCAAAAATAGAATAAAAGGTTTGGTAAAAATTAGGGATATAAATTAAAAAATGTACACCCAGTGAGTTGAAAATTCGCAAGGAAAACTCAGGCAAAAAAGGGTATCTCGGTGAATTGAAAACACGAAAGGGTTGTCGACGCAAAAGAGGGATTAAGAGAACGATTGTGATCTGAGTCATCTATACTACATCATCGTCTCATTCAACCTGGATATCTCCATAGGATAGGAATCAGTTCAATCATCCTCTTTTGTAAGCAGGATAATCAGACAAATCTTGAAGATATACTGGTCATAACAGAATTGAAACTCAGTGGAATGTCGTTTTCACATTTCCATTAGGATAGTTTCTTTTCTCAAATTTATAGCGATCACCTTTTTCCAGAGGATTGCTTCCTGATGTACTTTGTCTATTCAGGGCCTTTCAATAAAAGGAATTATTCAGTCAAAAAGCTTCATCTTTGTTTTTATTTTACAGTTTTGTTTGCAAAAGTGTTCTGAATTTTTGATAAAAAAACACTGCGTTTGAAAACTTGGGGTGTAACACCCCAAAATTTGCCATCATATTTATCAACATTTCCGAGTAGCTTATGCTTCGTTTCCGTGTCATCCTACATATATGTCTATACATTGCATAATAATATAGAGCATACATCATTGGTCGAGGCGCATGCATGTGATCAAGGGTTATTTGGCCGTCATCGGGTCTCGGAAGGAAAATAATCTCAAAAAATATGACCAAGACCGGATATCCCAAGATTTTCCACCAAAAAGAAGAAGAATTCATGTTTTAGTTGAAGTAACCGATTACCTCAAGTGTAGTAACCGGTTAACTATTGAAATTTGGAAGAAAAAATCCAGTTTTTATACTAGTAGCCTGTTACCTCATAGGTAGTAATCGGTTACTTCGTGTAGAATTTCAAAAATTCAAAAATTAGTTGGTTGTTACCATCACCCTTCTATTTTCACTTTGCCTTGTATTTCCACCAAATGCTAGAATATTCCATAACCTTCCAAAGGAATATTCCCAGAATATGCCAAGGAATATTCCCAGAATATGCCAAGGAATATTCTAGGAATATTCCCAACTAACTTCAACCAACCCTTAGCTTAAGATCTGAGCCTAGTGTCCAAACCTCGCACCTAACCTAAACCTAACTCCAAAGCTAACCTCTATATAAACCTTGTTCATCAAGAAAAAGAGAGATGAGACACATTTCACAAATTTCACCATTCTCACAATCTCAATTCTCTCTTTTCTCTCCATTTTCCAAACTCATATCAAAGCTTCATCATCATCAAGATTCTTCAAGTTTTGCATTGAAATTTGAAGAATCGGAAGCTAAGCCTCCACCATTTTCCTCAATCCAGCGGATTATCAAAGAAGTTTCTACGGTTGCGGTGTTTATTTAACCATTAAGAAGCGGTTTCAGATAATTCTCACCAATCGCATTTATTTTGCGCAATCACAGATCGAAGCTTCTGATCTCCGGTTTTCTCTACTTTCGCGTATTGCTCAACATCGCAACAATTTCCATAGCAAGCCTCCGCATTGTAGGTTGGTGAATCTGTAATCACTTATCGTTTTAACTTATTTCTCATCATCTCGCTTCGCGCATTCTTCACATATTCTTGCTTTTTGATACTTTGATTTGTTTGATCATAGAAGCAAGAATTGTAGAGTGATCATAGAGTTAATAGGTGTTATAATGTTGCATCTAGGTGTAATATTCGTGCTTAGTTGATAGGCATTAGAATAGAGCTTATTTAAATAAGTTGCTACTAGTTTTACATGAAAATGCATAAATTTTTATTCTGGTCTCAGAGTAACCGGTTACCTCATAGGTAGTAACTAGTTACCTGTGTTAAATTTGCAGAAAATCCTAGTTTTTTGAACTGGTAACTGGTTACTGCATAGGTAATAACCGGTTACCACTAAACCAAAACGAAAAATTCTTGTTTTTTCTTGCATTTTTTATATCCATTCCCCCTCCAATCATCATAGATCTTTAGGATGTGATTTTAGGGTGGTTTTAGGAGCTGACTTAGTGCATGTGTGTGTAGTTTCGATAACTCTTGACACGCGTTTCGTTAGATTCTGATTTTTGACATAAATTTTGAATGTGTGTTCATAACATGTTGTGATTGTTGTTTGCATGTTTTAGCATCATCAATAGCACATTAATAGGTGTTCATAATTCTGTTTTGCATTATGTTTGCGATTCGCTCATGCTTTGTTCAATTGTGTTTGTAATTGGAAAGGTTGCATATTGTTTAAAACCGCACGATTCACATAGTTTGTATTCTTTGTTGAATGTTTATGGGTTGCATTCCATTGTTGATGATGCATTTCATATTTATTGCATTAAAATGTATGAGCTTTGCATTCATTGTTCGCATTAAAATGCCATTTTTGTATTTGAAAAATAAATGAAAATCTTCCATGTTTCACTGCTGCATTTCGAACAGAAGCTGTAAAAGACATGATGCAGTATTCCGTTTTGGTCTTTTTACACCTATTTTCATGTTGTTTGGTAGATGTAATAGGATGTTTGCATTGTTAAATGAATTTAGGGACTGATTGTATGCTAGAGAGCTATAGTAGTAGCAAACTTTAGGCTTTGCTTAGCTTTTAAGTGTCCTTAGACTTAGGATTGAGTTTAGTTTAGGTCATAATTGCAGTAGGACATGTTTGGTAATTGATTACCTCTTTCCTTTTATCACTTTGGCCTTATTTTACTAACCTTTGTTTTGTAGGGGGTTATGGTAAGCCATGTGTGTGGGATGGTATCCTACATATACCTTCTTCCTTATCCTTTTACATTTCAACTTGTGTTTGCGATAAGCATTTTATGCTTCTTCGACATTTCACTTTGTTCATCCCCTTTGAGGTTTAAACTCATCTTCAATTAATTGAAGTGAGTTGTAACTTGCTTCATTTTTCTTTCTAGGAATAGAAAACTACACTAACCATAGGGCATCCCTTGAATAAAAAATTTAGGATGGGTCTTAGTTTCCCCTAGTTCTTTTCCTTTCTCGATTTGAGTCTTCTTTCTCATCTCAAAATAAAAAATAAAAAAAAATACCTAATAAAGGTCGAGCTTTCTCGTGCGCCAGGAGACTTTTCCATGGGGTATTTACACGCATTCTATCTCGGGATGAGGTGTAGGATATCTATCATGATGAACAAGTCTTAGCATGAGGATGTCTCACAAACATCAAAATAAAAAACACTTCTTCTAAAAGACAGTAAGGCACTCATAACGGGAATTCTACCTGCGGGAGTTCTCTTCTCACCTGCGGGAATTCTCTTTTCACCTCATTTACTCATAACGAAAGAAATCACTACAACCTGTCTCTTTGCATGATGGTAACACACTCGTCGTGGAGAGCCTGCAACACCTGAGCATAGGTATAAGCCATTCCATTCATAAAAAACACAAATAAGTTTCTGCCTTAGTTAGGCGAACTACGTTGACTCTAATTCTCATATCCCTTGAGATATGTAGGCAGTGGGGTAGGGCCCATTCGAGCACATTCTTTATTTTCCCTACATTTTTCCCGTACCTTTTCGTTCTCTTTTTCCAGTTCCCTCTCTCATTCCAGTTCCAGTTAGCGGTTTTATTCAACAACAATTTTATTCTTACCCTTTGAAATAGTTCAAGAAAGCGTGGATCCCGTCGGGTACGGCAGACGGTGAGGGGTGCTAATACCTTCCCAGTTCGTAACCGACTCCCGAACCCAGAATCTCCAGTTTGGAAGACCTTATCATTTCCTTTTCCTCAAGTTTGTAAAGCATTACCTTTCCCATTCATTCGGGATAAAAATGTCTGGCTGGCGACTCTACCTTTTCCACTCCACTTTCGTGTTTGTACTAGGATGAAAATCCCGGGAGCAACAGATAGCTTTACAATAACATGCAAGGGAAAAACATTTAAATTTGCTTTGAATGTTGAGTAATATCGGGTGGTGAATTCAAATCATGCAATTCCCTGGGATAAGTGTGTGCATTTTTTTTGCAGGGTTTATAATCAGAAGCTCGAAAGAACATAATCATTTTCAACACGAAGCATTGTGAAGATCTTTTCCCCAATCAGAGTCTGTATAGATCTCAATCGTTATCAAATGCTTCTCAGAGAAAGGTGTTAAAAGGTAAAATTCCCCAAGCAGGGGTACTCCTATTGAGTGGTGCTTTATATCTCTTCTCCCTAGTGAGAGATTCCTTACAACTCCTATCCCCAGCAAAAGGAAATTTGTTTGGTCCTTTCCAACAAATGTTGGTTCATACACATCATCCCTAGTGGAGTCTAAGTTTGAAACCCTCCCCAGCTGAGTCAGAGTAGGATGATTTCCCCAGCAAAACTTCAACGATGGTTAAACAGATGATAGTCCCCAAGTGGATTTATCTTCCCACAGACAATTATTCTCAGTAGCCAGGTAATTTATTTTCTAGTCCCCATAGAGAATAGGAGATTTAGATTATCAGAATTCTTTCCTTGATAGAGTCTTGCCAAGATAGTTTCCCTAGTCGATGTGGAAAGTCGTCAATTCTCCAACATAGTGTCATGACCGAAATCCATTCCTAAATTGTTGAATTAATCCATGCAGAGTTTCATGAATGGGATTTATTCCCATTGTTGAAATATTCCCCAATGAAGTTGCCAATTTATATTTGGCAAGTATAATAAGTCGAAGCAGACATATTTGTTCATACTATTCTCCAACATAAATGTTATCTTCACAGAGATTTCTGAGATCGATCAACGGTCATTTTATCCTAAAAAAGAATCTGATAGTCATGAAAGCATTTTTATTTCATTCTTCGGCAGAATGTTAAGTCAGGACATTCTCATCCCCAATGGAGTCTTACAAACAAAATTTTCCCCTGTAGAGTCATTCCTTTTGTTACTCTTCTCCATTAGAATCCAGTCTTAGTGGATCAACTTTAGAATCCAGTCTCAGTGGATTAACCTTAGAATCCAGTCTCAGTGGATCAACTTTAGAATCCAATCTCAGTGGATTAACTTTAGAATCCAGTCTCAGTGTATTAACCTTTCAAATCTAGTCTCAGTGGATTAATCTTGGAATGCATATCTATTTGGTAGATTACATGCGTACTTCAAGAATAGAATCTCATAGTGCATGTCTCGGATGTAAGGTTCTAATCAGTTTACCGCATATCCAACCATAGGATATGTGAAGAGAATCTCACAGTGCATTACTCAGATGCATGATTTTAATCAGTTTACCGCATATCTGATCATTGGATATGTGAAGAGAATCTCACAGTGCATGACTCAGATGCATGATTCTAATCACTACATTTTTAAAAAGAATCTCACAGCGCATGTCTCAGATGTAGGATTCTAATCAATGCATTTTTACCACTCATACGACCATAGGATATGTAAAGAGGGTCTCACATCGCATGTCTCATATGCAGGGTCCTGACAGTGGGATTTATCGTCAAAGCAGTGCAGTCCTAAATAGTGGAAGAAACTTATATTTTTACCATTTGTCTGCCCATAGGATATGTGAAGAGAATCTCACAACGCATGTCTCAGATTCAGAATTCTAACAAATGAATTTTTATTGCATATTCGCCATTAGGATATGTGAAAAGAATCTCACATCACATGTGTCAGTTGCCGGATTATAACAAATGCATTTTTACCGTGTATCTGACCATATGATATGTGAATAAGGTCTTAAAACGCATGTCTTGGATGTAGTGTCCTGACCAGTGCATGTTATTCCCACAGACTAAAGTGCACCAATGGGTAGCATGTCTCAGATGCAAGATTCATTCTCAATAAATCTCCCATTTAACATGTCTTAGACGCAAGATTCAGTCTCAGTGAATCGCCCATTTATCTAAGTCCACCATCGTTGTGGCAAGCTTGTAGTGATATGACATCATACAAAAGATAGGTTTTAAAGTCCACCGTCTTTGTGGCAAGCCAGTAGTTGTCTGGCATTGTATAAAAGACAGGGTTCCAAGTCTAACGTCATTGTGGCAAGCCAGTAGTTGTCTTACACCATTCAAAAGGCAGTTCCACTTGATTATTTATATCATTGTTTACTATTCACCGCATCAGAGTTCTCCAAGCAGAGTTTTCTTTTGTTGGGTTTATATCCCTTTTCTTTTTCTCCACAAAGTGCAAATTTTATGGTATGTTTTTGGTATTCAATCAAAGTTCATCTTGAACGGATGATATTCGATGCCCTCATCCTTTTCAGATTAACAGATGATTAAATAGGGGCAGCAGTAACACCCAAAAATTTTCCCTCTCATTTTTCATAGCATCTAGCATATCATTTACATACATTGCATTGCATTCAAATCATAAAAAGATGAAGCATATCATTCATTGATGGTAGCATAAGGCATGTGATCAGTTGACTTGCAAAGTTGTGATCATCCAAAGACAAAGCAAGATCCAATTGCCTTATATAAAGTCTCAAATCTTTCTCATTTCCCATACAATCTCAAATGATCCCTCAAGTCTTTCCAAGAAGTGGATTCATCAGGAAGCTGACTCAGAACTTCATCTCCTACACAAGTGGCCAAAATTAGGGTTTTCGATTCAAGAGGCTTCTTGATAGGATTTTGTTTCTAACTTGTTCCCATGGTATTCCATATGATGTCAAGTTTTCATGGATGAAATTTTGTTCATTGGTTCCTTGTGGAGGTTTTTTTGTGGTCCAGTTACTTGTGATCTAAGCAAAAGTCAACAAAAGAAAGGAAAAGTCAACAGTGGATTTTTAAGGACTAAATCTTGATATTCAAGTTTATATACCTTCATATGGTAAAGAAGTGTCAAGAATTTCATCATTCATCAAGAATCAAGGCTTAGGAAAAAAGTTGCTAAAAAATGGAAATGACTTGTAATATGAAGTTTCTACTTTGGGAGGCTTTATAAGTCACATTCAACTTGACTTTTCATCATCAAAAAAGCTTCAAATGAATTTTACTCAAACATGAAAGTTGAAGATAATTCTTTTCCCTTTCCAAAAAGTATAGGATCATCTTCAAGTTGTTTTTTTAGGGTTTTCATGCACTTCAATTTTTCCACCTTTTCAAAAAGCCATAAAATGGTTCATGCTTGCTTCTAATTTCCAAAATTAGATTGAAACATCAAAGTACACATCAATTGGTGCAATTTTAGCCTTTGAATCATCAAATTTCATGCTATAATTCTCATGTATTTCACAAATTACAAATTTGCAAAACCATTTCAAACATACAAATCATGTTATGCCAAGCCCTAATTCTAATACATTTGTGATCAACACAAAAAATGTGAGTGTTCCATACACATTAACAAGCTCATGCACGTGGGAAATCTTCTATACACTAGAACATGCAAAAATGCAAATTGAATCAAAATTATTTAACAAAGGTTCCATTGGGTAACTAACCATGGTCAGGCCCAAAAACCATCACTTATAAGCTCCCAACTCCTTTGGTTAGAGCTAACTCTCCCTCATTTTTCCAGATTTTGAAATTTGGCACCAAACTTTCTCTCATTCGAATCACACAATTGCTAGGGTTTCTAAGTGATTTTTCTTCATAACCTTGATCAGCAAGTTCCAAGGAGTGAGAATCATCCATTGTTTGAAGCTTATAGTGAGGTTTTCACCATATCCAGTTTTAGACAATTTCATTTCAAACCTCAAGATCTAGCATGATTCCAAGCTCTAATTGAAATTATTTTGCAATTAGAGGTTAGAAGAGGAAGATATGTAGCTTTCTGATGATTTTTTAGGAGTAGTTTGCTTGCTTTCAAGTTTCAGGTATGTGAAAATTTAATCTCATATTTATTGTTTTTAAGGTGTGCTTAGTGTTCTTCATACTCTGGTGGTCGTGCTAATGTGTTTAGTTTATGGTTTGGACATGTCACATGCTCTAATTTCATACCAGAAATTTTTTAGTTCATGTTGTTTTGCTTCGATCTAGATTATTCATGCATTGTTTGAGAAAATGAACATAATATTTGGATTCAGTGAAGAATTTGGAGTTGAATTGTGGTTCTTTTTTTGATTTCTAGAAAAATTTGGCGAGCTCTCCACCAAAGAAGACGACCGAAGCTAGGGCTCCGGCGTCTGGTAATTTGTAGGTGACTAGAAGTGTTTTTGAGGAAGACACAATCTCCACCATTCGTTTCTTCGATCCAAGGGATCTTGTTGTGCTAGCACATTAAAATGTGTGTTGCTTATCACGTTCTCCTTTTATAAAGTTTAAATCAGATTGTGTCATTAGTTTGGCTCCCTAGGGTAATTAGTGTGTGCTTTGAATTTTGTTCGTTCATCTGGCATACTTTAGCTTATGATTGACTGCATTGCGTGCGTGTGATGAATCTGAGGGTCTTGATTGGAGTCAATATTTGAATATTTCCACAATAATTTCTTTGACTTGCGTTGAACTGGACTTTGATTTTTTTTGCTACTGGAACCCTTCCCTTGGGCCCATTGTTTGATCTGAACATGTTAATTATTATTGCTACACCTCTCATGCTTGTTTCTCATTTTATTTTTTTATTTTTGACATATTTTTCATTTTTATTTTCTAAAATTACTTTTATGCAACGAAAAATCATAAAAAAAAATTATGAAGTATATTTTAACATTTAACTAATTTTTGCAATTTTTTATTTCTGACTTTGATCAATTTTCATCATGTTTTGTTATTTTCTTTTAAAATTGTTTATATTTTGATAGCTCAACTTTGAAAAATTGTTTTGCATAGCATATAAAACATTTTACATCCAATCTTTTTGAATTATTTCATCAACATCTTAAAGTGCCTAAAAACATTTTTCTCATATTATTTTAATCATTTCATATTGCATTTTGGTCCTTATCTTATGCAACTTTCTTCTTTGACTTTCATTTTATTTTGAAGCATTGATTGAAGTTGTTTGTTTTTGAATTTTTGTTTGATCTCTTAGTATGATGTTAGCCTCTGACCTAGGTCACTTGAGGTACATTTTATTAATTTTTGAATGTTTTTTGGTATTTGTTTAGTTCCTTGAGTTTGAAGTAATCTTTTATGATCCTTTCTTTTCATCCCTTAACCTTAGTTTCTTAGGAGGCATTTATGCCATTTTATGAGCCTTTGTGTGATATTGTATGACATGTTTAGACATTTATAGGTCTTCCTTGAACTTTTATAGGTCCTCTTTAGTTTTTGTTTGCATTTTGTTTGTGTTATGCATCCATGTTTAGCTTTGACCTAATTTTATCATGTCTTCTTCTCTTATGCTTCATATGTTGTTTGTGTGCATCAAGTATGCTCATATCTCCATCTCATATGTATTTCATATCATGTAGGATACTGAATTCATGTTAATTCATTCATCTTGGTATTTCATTTTATATCCATGGCTTATATCTCAAGTATGTGGCATCATTTCCTTATGTGTCCATCTTTTACATGTTGTTTGAATTGTCTTGGTTTGTTTGCTATGTGCATTTATTATGATCATATTTGCATTTCCATAAATTTTTCTTGGTCATATTCTACTAACTTGCATCATTTCATACGCATCCTTCATCTTTGACTTGTGATATTAACTTGTTTATTTTCTTCTTACATGAACATGTGATTGTTTTCCTTTCTTCATCTCACCTCATTATGAACTTACTCATGCATCTTTGTATGCTAATTTAGTATATCATCTTAGGAATTCTAATATATCATACCATTTTGACTTTGATGATTCATGTGTGTTTTCATTCATGTCATGCTTCATTAGCATTCATACTTCTTAAGTTTTGCCTTTTGTGAGCTTGTGTGCTTCTTTGGTTTTCCTTTTGAATTTGTTTGGTTTTCTTTAAGTATCTTGAGCTTATTAAAGCTTCTTCGTGGTTTGGTTCTGACCTTAGAGGTTCTTATACCTTAGTATCCTTCTTGTGTTCTTTCTTTACTTGTTTTTCTCTTATTTCATTTCTTATATGCAATTGTGCTTCTTTCACTAACTTTTCAGGGGCTTTGGTAAGTCATAAGAGTATGGATATGAATCCACATTCTAATCTCTTCCCTATTCTTTTACCTTTCAATTTGTGTTTACTTAAGCATTTAAGATGCTTTGTTTTTACAATTCTCCCTCAGCCCCTTAGAAACAACTTAACTTCCATCATGGAAGTAAGTTGTCATCTTCTCCTTCTCTTCTTATTCTTCTTCTTTTTCTTTTTCTTCTTATTCTTTCTTCTAGTCTTCTCCATTCTTTTAGGATAAAGATCTAATATCACACTAACCTTAGTATCTCCATGCATGACAATTCATAGTATTGTTAGTTTCCCTTTAGACTTTTACCTTTTGAGTCTCTTTTGAGTGTTTCTCTTTCTCATCTCAAAACAAAAACCAAAAACACCTAATAAAGGTTGAAATGACTTCTTGTGCCATAGCCTTATTACACGGGACACTTGCATCTATCCCATCTTAGGGTAATATGAGCTTGTCTAACATGCTTCATAAGTCTTCAACATGAAGTTGTTTCACAAAGAAAACATAAAAAAACACTTCCTCACCCAAAAACAATAAAAAACACTTAATAAACAAAGCATGCTAGCGTTCTTGAGCCTAAATCCTTAGAACTAAGTTCGGGGATCTTCACGATACTTAGATGTGCTTCTTTTTCATTCCATCTTTGAGTGATGTAAGAAGTACACACTCCATTGAATGAGACTTGAATACACTCTCCTCTGCAAACTATCAAATAGAAAAATTCAAAAAAATCTCAAACAAACAATAAGCATCTTTCCTTCGGGAATTCTCTTCTCATCTCCTTCACTCAAAATGAAAGAACTTGCTCCTACTTATCTTTTGCAAGATGGTAAACGCACTCGTTCTAGATGAGCCTGCAACACTTGACCATATGCATAGGTAGTTCAATAAAAAAATACAAGAAAGTTATGTCAGTCATATTGAGTCGAACTACGGTGTTTTGACTTTCTCATTGCACAAAGGGAATACATAGGCACAAGCGATGACGCTTGGTGATAATAATCCTTTACTCTCTTTCCTCTTTCTTCGTGCCATTTCATCTCCTTATCCTTTCATCTCATTCTTCTTTGTTTCTTTTCAATCCGTTATGGTAGCAGTTGCAACAGTAGCAGATACCCTCACCCTTTGAAACAGTGCTAGCAAGCGTGGATCTCGTCGAGTACGACGAATGATCTGAGGTGCTAATACTTTCCCAGTTTGTAAATAACTCCCTTACCTTTCTCTTTGGTTTGCGAGACCCCGCTTTCTCCTTCTTATGGGGTTGTGCAACATTACTCTTCCTTCGGGATACAAATTCATGGCTGGTGACTCTTCCTTTTCTGTGCCACTTTCGCGTCTGTACTAGGATGGAAATACCAAGAGCGACACATGGATATGATTCTCTTCATGCCTTTCAGATGCAAGTGTCCATGTTTTTGATGCCAGAGTTTAACTGCATCTTCTTTGGCTAGCAAGCAAGAGGAAATATAACATGTTTCTTGAGATGCCCATATATAATAGTTGTCCTTAGATCTATCTCCATTCATGATTAATTCTACATTCCCATTTGTAACAAGTCATTAAGATTTGGAGAAATCAAATTTCAATCCTTGGTCACACAATTGACTAATTCTAATTATATTGGCAGTCAGCCCTTTTACAAGTAGCACATTGTCAAGTCTAAGCACTCTTAAGCAGTTCAGCTGTCCAATTCCCTTGATTTCACCTTTGGCTCCATCACCAAAAGTAACAAAACTAGTAGCATAGGTCTCATTTTCACTAGCATATTAGTGACTTCTGTCATATGTCGTGAACATCCACTGTCAAAATACCAGTCATTTTGTTTGCAGAAACTCTGAGAGAGGTATGAGATATCAATTTGTATGTACCAATCTTAGGAATCCATTGATTTCTAACCTTAGGTATGTTATGAATTAGAAGACGCTGAGGGACAATCTTAGGATGTACATAGAGTTTGAAACAATAAGGCTTCAAGTGACCAAAATTTCCACAGTAATGACACATCCATTTATGGGAATTTCTTCTTATGTAGGCAACAAATATTTTCTTATGATGTTGAGACTTTTGATTCAATATCTTGGGTTTGAACATAGAGCAAGCAAGGTTTGAGACATGTTCTTTTCCTTTGTCAAACCCTAGACTAGTCACATCTCTAGCTAAATTCCCAATATGCAAAATCTTATCTAAAGTTTCTGAATTACTGTTCAGCATTCTAACAAACTTAGTCATTTGATCAAGTTAGGAGTTTAGTAATGTTACCTTATTTCCAACTTATAGATGGTTTCCAAGTTCTCTTCCTTTTCATTCTATAATTGTGATATGATTTTCTTTTTTTCTTCTCCCTGTTGGCATGCTTCTTCATTTTTGAGACATAGTTCTCTATAGTAACTCATCATATCTGACTTCATCAACACTGAAATCAGAATAATATCTCTTAGTTAGAGTAGTAGCATTTCTAGCAGATTCTTTTTCAACTTCAATTTCATTGTCTTCATCCGAACAAGCCATAATAAGACCCTTTTTATGATGCTTGAGATGTGTGGGACATTCATATCTGATGTTCCTGTAACCTTCACACCCATAGAACTTAACTCTTTTTCCTTGAGAATAGCTCTCTTCAGCCATTATCTTTCTACTAGAATCATTTGACCTATTGATGTCAGATGAGTTGTTCTTGACATTTGGTTTTGACTTCTGTAACATTCCAAAATTTGCCCTCTTATTTATCACCGGTTCGGAGTAGCTTATGCTTCATCTCTGTGTCATCTTGCATATTCGTCCATACATCGCATAAAATAATAATAGAGAGCATACATCATTGGTCGAGGTGCGGGGCATGTGATCAAGGGTTATTTGGCAATTATCGGGTATCGGAAGACCAGATATCCACGACTTCCCACCAAAAAGAATAAAAATTCAAATTTTGGTTGAAGTAACCGGTTACCTCATAGGTAGTAATAGGTTAAATCGTGCAAAATTTCAAAATTCAAAAATCAGTTAGTTGTTTGTTCCATCCTTTTCCACTTCACTTTGCTTTTCACTTTAAAGCCACTTCTAGAATATTCCACAACCTTCCAAAGGAATATTCCAAGAATATGCCAATGGAATATTCTAAGAATATTCCCAACTAACTTTAACTAACCCTTAGCTTAGGACCCAAGCCTAATGTTTAAACCTCCCACCTAACCTAAACCTATCTCCAAACCTAACATCTATATAAACCTTGTTCACTCCAAGTCTCAAGGGGGGATTACACACATTTCATCATTTTCACAAATTCTCTCAATTCTCTCAATTTTCTCCATTTTTAAAACTCACACCAAAGCTTCATCATCATCAAGATTCTTCAAGTTTTGCATTGAAACTTGAAGAATCGGAAGCTAAGCCTCCACCATGTGCTTCGATTCAGCGTATGAAGAAGTAAATATGGTTTAGGTGTTTATTTCACCTTTAGGAATTGATTTTCAGAGTATTACCACCAATCACATTTATTTTGCGCATTGGCAAATCAACGATTCAGATCTCTGGTATTCTCTTCTTTTGCATTGTATTTGCGATCCATGCACGTTTCGATCGTTTGTACCCATAATCGGAATGTTGCATATTGTTTTGAAACTGCACGATTCACATATTTGCATTCATTGTTGATTGTCTATTTGTTGCATTCCTTTGTTCATGATGCATTAAAATGCATGATCATTACATTCCTTTGTTTGCATTAAAGTTCCATTTTGCATTTGAAAAATGATTAAAATCTGTCTTGTTTTCGCTACTGTGTTTTAGAACAGAAGTTGTAAAAGATGTATGTTGCATTGTTCTATTTTAGGCACTTTTTACACCTATTTTCATGTTGTTTGGTAGTTGTCATAGGCTGTTTGCATTATTAGTTGCATTTAGTAGCTGATTATGTGTTAGAGAGCTGTAGTAACTGCTGACTTTAGGCTTTGCTTAACTTTTAGGCATCCTTAGGCTTAGGATTAAGTCTAGTTTAAGTCATAATTATGCTAGGACATGTTTGGTACTTGATTACCTTTTTCCTTTTATTCATTTTAGATTTATTTTACTAACCTTTGTTTTGTAGGGGGTTATGGTAAGCCATGTGTGTGGGAGGGTATCCTACATACACCTTCTTCCTTATCCTTTTAAAATTCAACTTGTGTTTGCGATATGCATTTTTGCTTCTTCGACATTTCACTTCATTCATTCCCTTGAGGTTTAAACTCATCTTCAATTCATTGAAGTGAGTTGAAACTTGCTTTCTTTTTCTTTCTAGGATTAGAAAACCACACTAACCATAGGACATCCCTTGAATAAACAACTTAGGGTGAGTCTTAGTTTCCCCTAGTTTTTGTCCTTTTTAAACTTGAGTCTTTCTTTCTCGTCTCAAAGAAAAATCAAAATACCCAATAAAGGTCAAGCTTTCTCGTGTGCCAGGAGACTTTACCATGGGGTATTTGCATGCATTCCATATCAGGATGGGGTGTAGGGTATCTATCATGATGAACAAGTCTTCGCATGAGAAATTCTCATAAACAACAAAATCAAAAACATTTCTTCTAAAAGACAATAAACCAACTACAATCGTCTTTCTTGCGGGAATTATCTTCTCATCACACTCACTCTCAACGTAAGAACTCACTATGACTTGTCTCTTTGCAAGACGGTAACGCACTCGTACCAGACGAGCCTGCAACACCTGAGCATAGGCATAAGAAGTTCAATGCATAAAAAACACAAACAAGTTTTCGCCTTAGTTAGGCGAACTACGTCAACTCTGATTCTCATTTCCCATAATATATATAGGCAGTGGGGTAGGTCCCATTCGAGCACATTATTTATTTTCCCTACGTTTTTCCCGTACCTTTTTGTTCTCTTTTTCCAGTTCCCTCTCTCATTCCAGTTTCAATAGAGTTTTTTTTATTCAGCAGCAATTTAATTCCTTACCCTTTGAAGCAGACTAACAAGCGTGGATCCCATCGGGTATGACGAACGATATTGGGTGCTAATACCTTCTCAGTTCGCAACTGACTCCAGAACCCAATTCTTTGGTTCGTAGGATCTTGGCCTTTCCTTTTCTCTTAGGTTTGTGCAACATTACCTTTCCCATTCATTCGTGATAAAAATGCCAGGCTGGCGACTCTACCCTTTTCGCGCCACTTTCATGTTTGTGCTAGGGTAAAAATCCCGGGAGCGATAGCTGGCGAATCTGTTGGGGAACAGACCCATAATATCTGGTTTCCCCTTTGAGAGTCAATCCTAGCGCTTGTTTGTTTTTGGGTGTTTAGTTGTTTGTTGTTGTGTGCTTTAGTTTAGCTGTACTGCATTATTTACAACTTTATTTACAACTTTATTTATCAATTTCAGTATTTTATTTTCCATACATCATATATATACTGGACTCTCTAGACTGTACTAGTTTTCCTTGGCGGGATGGGGTCACTGAGTGAGGAGTCTAATACTAAGGCTTGAGTGCACCTAGCATGGACATACATTGTACCTCCATGGTATCTCACCATGATGAGCAGCGGAGTGTTCCACACCCAGAGTGCGACCGTCTTGGAATTATTCTTTGTGGGGATTTCCTCACTTTAGGATACGACCTTGATAGTTATGTGCATCTGGGGACCGACCATTAAGGAACTTAGTGGAAATAATCCTCTCTAGTGATGACAATGGCATACCACTTTTGTTGGCAAACCTACTCGCATCCGAGGGCCCACTAGGAACTCGCATAGGATGGCTTGGTTCTCTCATAGAAACACAGTTAAATAAAACTGTTCATATGACGATAGTATTGTTTCCCAAGGGTTGAATGTACTATTATTTCTCGATTCAGTGTTTGAAGCTGGAAACTTATGAGGGATGCTTATTTTTCCCAAACTTAGTTGAGACATCCCTGAGTTGTACGTAGTGCTAAATCGATTCCCTGATATGGTTATTACGCCATTTCTCAAAAATGGTGAACATATTATTGCTATTCGGCTTTGAGAGTCTGTGATGTTGACCCGAGGTAGCACACCCGTGAGATTGAGAGGGTTTACGGGTTTGCAGGAACCCTAAACGTTCAACATACCTACCTTGCCAGTTTTACTTTGTGATATGATCCCGTTCTATATGATCCTTTGGTTTTGAATCCCGGAATTTCTGCACAGAGATAATGTTATTATGACTCTTCACGGACACTTGGTTATCCGATCAACACCAACACTGACACGTCACTGATCACATGCCTTGCATTGCATAACATCATCATATCATTAATCATTTGTGTTCTCTTTCATTCTCAGGGTTTATATAATGTTCCCAATTTTGGTCGGACTTCTTGCTTTGAGATGGAAGACGTCAGGAAGAAGAATATCCATTTAAAGTTCTTCGAAAGTAAGATACAAATGATAAACCAGATGGTGTCTCTAATCACCCCACATCATATTGAAGAGTTCCTTAAGGCTTACAGGGTTATTCTTGATATGGTGGTAGACCTGGACAGTTCTGAGAGAATCACTATTCATACACTGCTGCAATACTATGACTATCGGCTCAGATGCTTTACATTTCATGATTTCAAGCTAGGTCCTCTGCTGGAAGAGTATGCTTTGATCTTAGGGGTTCCTCTTCAGGGCCAGCTTCCTTTCAATTCAGAAATGGATAAACCTACGCCTGCCAACATTGTTGAAGCTCTTTATTTGAGCCCGTCGGTTGTATCTACAAATTTGAGTGCTACCAAAGTGGGAATGCCCGGTTTATATTTGGAATTCTTGGTAAAGAAGGCTGAGGAGCATGTTGTGAAAGCTCAGTGGAACTCTGTTTGTGTTATCCTGGCCCTCTCTGTCTATAGGATTATTTTGTGTGCGGATATCGACAAGTTTGTAGACATGAATGTTATTCATATCTTTGTGCTGAAGAATCTGGTACCTACTCTTTTCAGAGACCTCTATTATTTAGTGCACTATAAGAAAGAGAAAAAACGAGGAGGTTTAGTATGATGTTGCACTCCTTTGTTTTACAAGTGGTTCATGAAGCACTTGCTGAATACTTAAGCCTTCATTGATCCTAGCCTGATCTGGGCCCAGAGGTTGAGCATGTTATCTTCCAAACACATCAATTGGTTTACCATAAGGATAAAGGGAAGGAACTTCATCACTAGATGTGGGAGTTAATCCAATATGCCACTTTTAGGAGTAACCAGGGGCATCAATTACAACCCAATTCTTTTGAGAAGGAAATTGGGATATGCGCTTAAAGATATTCTTGAGGATCTGATAACTCGAATTTGTATCGATTATTTAATGCGGTTTCCAATTGTTTAACATGTAAATTTACGTATTTTGGACAACATTTCGCGAGAATTGTGTTTCTTTTGTAGATATTTGATCAAACATGACTTTTGGAGGCAAAAATGTAAAATGAAGCTTATTGGACAAGAAACGAGGGAAATCTGAAGGAAAAGAGCAAGAAAAACACATTCTGCTTAATCCACCTGTGAGACGCCCGTCTCATAGGTGAAACAACCATCTCATGTCCAAGATAGGCATATCACTTCCAAGTTGTCTGTCTCAACATACAAGTTGCTCATTTCAGTTTTAAAACGCTCGTCTCAAGTCAAAATTCCAAAAACCTAAAATACGAAACAAAATTCAACAGAGAGATCCGTTATGAGAAGTTTTCACATTCAGCAGAGAATTTGACTCCACCCTAATCAGTCAAGTTCATGCAACTCAGTTCAAAGCCCAATCGAAGTCCAAGCCTACAATTTCTCAACATACCTAAGCCAGTGCCTATAAATAGTAGCCACTGCAACCAAAAAAAGGGGAGCTTCGTTCAAGTCCAATTTTCTGCCGTTTTCTTTCATTCAAAGTTTGCAAGTTTATTTTTCAGCATTTATTTATATTTTCCTTTACCGACCCCTAGTGATAATTTCCATTATTAGGAAACTATCGCCATTTTAATTGTTTCCAGCCACTGAATTATTGTCTACTTTCAAGTTTTCGGAATTTTGGTTGATCAAGAACATTGCAACCAGGTTTCTAAATTTTTTATGCTTTATTTTTTATTTATCATTGCATTTATTTATATTATGAATTACTTCTCCTTCTACCTTTCTTTGTTCTTATTTAATATGTCTGGCTAAACTGTTAATCTGTATGTAGTTTTCTAACCGAAATGAATTCGGTAGAATTAAGATATTGCTTTAAATTAAGTTATTTTGCGATGTCGATTTTTTGTTGTAATTAACTTTAGTTATGAGAGTAAGAGAGTATAAAAGATTAGGATTAAGACCACGGGATTGTGAGATCGAAATCATATAGCTGAAATCAGACATTTGTTTTAAATACAGCGGAAGCTCTCAATTGAACTTAGGAGTATCGTAATAGGAAAGACCACGAGAGTGTGAGTCAATGACTTTTAAACCGAGATTTTCTACGGATAGATAACTTAACAAACTTTAATAAGTCAAACCTCTATTGAATTCGCGAAGGTGAATCTATTACGTACCGATATCATTACCATTAATTTGAATTAAGTAATTCTTCATTTTCTCTTAACTTAAAACATCTCTCGCCTTAGCTAAACATAGTAACACCCGACCGCACTAAGTTGATTATCAAGTTTGTATGGGATCGATATCTTTTATTACTATGTGATAGATTGTGCACTTACAGTTAGTAACCTTCAGACTCAGAAAGTCGTCACAAAGTTTTTGGCGTCGTTGTCGAGGAACTTAGATTTAGTCAATAGTGCATTAAGTTGTTGCGCCGTCGAGACTAAGGAAACAAAATTATCTATCCTTTTTCGATTGTACGCCCAGTACTCGCTCCCGAGGCGAAGACTTAGAACCCCTGATCGACGAAGTAGATCGTTTCATAAGTTTGAGACGCCGAACCGAACCCAACGAAGCCCTTAATCTTGAAATTACTATATCAGAACCAGTTGAAAAACCAAACATGGTCGAAAATGGAGCACCGCTTTCACTCAAGTCTTATGAAACTCCAAACGAGCAAGAACCGCACAACAGTATTTTTGCACCAACCATAACCCGAAATGATTTTGAAATCAAATCTTCACTGTTGCAAGCTGTACAACCAGTTTTCTGGAAACCCGACATACGATCCAAATGAACACCTGACGATGTTCGTACAATACGGAGATACCGTGAAAGCAAATGGTGTAACCCAAGACGCAATTAGACTAAAACTCTTTCTGTTCTCTTTAAGAGATAGAGCTTGGGCTTGGTTACAATCATTATCATCCAACTCTGTCACAACATGGGCAGAACTGAAGAAAGTTTTCTTATCTCGTTATTTCCCGTCAAGAAAGACAGCTACGCTGAGAGCTCAAATTAACAGATTTCGACAGAAAGATGTTGAATCACTTTAAGAAGCGTGGGAAAGATACAAGGACCTGTTAAGATTAAGTCCACACCATGGGTTTGAAAATTGTGTAACCATCATAACCTTCTATAATGGACTTCTATATAACACTAGGATGATAATAGACGCTATCGCAGGTGGCGCTCTTATGGATAAACATTACAAATAATCCTATAACATCATTGAAAACATGGCTCAGAACCATTTCCAATGGGGAGGAGAAATAACACCTGTAGAGAAGAACCATACTAAAGGAGGAATGTATGAAGTGAGCAGTTTCGATCACGTAAATTCTAAGATGGATGCCATAGTTCAGAAAATCGATAACTTGACCATAACACCACCAACCCCCGTGGCTGTCGTAACTACAAATTATGAGATTTGTGGAATCCCAGGACACACATCACCCGAATGTTAATTACTTGCAGGATTAGCCACAAATAAGGTGAACTATGCTCAAGTAAACCCTTATTCTAATTGTTACAACCCAAGATGGAAATATCACCCAAATATCTCTTACAAGAATACCAACGCCTTGTATGTGCCTAATCAAGCACAAGTTGCACCACCGGGATATCAGAAAGCTGCTGCACCCGATCCAAATGTTCATAGGAAATCAAATCTCGAACTGATGATGGAAAACTTCATTGTTACTCAGGCTCAAACAAACAAGGATTTCCTGAATTAGAACATTCATACTAGTGAACAAATAAAGCAATTGGTGACAAAGGTAGATGATTTAGCTACTCATAACAAGATGTTAGAAACCTAAATTTCTCAAGTAGCCCAACAACAAGCATCCACTGCTACCCCAGCTGGAACGTTTCCTAGACAAACACAACCAAATCCTAAGGGTCATGCAAATGCAGTCATACTAAGGAGCAAAAAAGAGTTGGACGGACCTATCGATCCTAGAACCGAAAACCCAGCCATGTACCAACAACTTGAGAAATGAACTGAGAAATACAATAAACACCAAAAAAGGAAACCAACAAATAAGAGGTTGAGGAAAAGAAAAAACATTATGTACCTCCGCCACCATATATACCGCCGATTTTGTACCCCCAATGGTTAACAAATTCTAAAACAATGGGACAATTCAAGAAATTCGTAGAGCTTCTGAAACAGTTAAACATTACCATACCTTTCACATAAGTTAGTACTCAGATGCCCTCATACGCTAAATTCCTAAAAGAAATCTTATCTAACAAAAAAAAATCGAGGAGAACGAAACAATTACACTTACTGCTGAGTGTAATGCAATCATTCAAAATAACATGCCTCCTAAACTAAAGGACCCTAGAAGTTTCACTATTCCTTGTGTAATAGTAAAGTTTGTAATAGACAAAGCCCTATGTGATTTAGGAGCAAGTATAAGTGTTATGCCGCTATCAATTTGCAAGAAACTAGATATGGGACAACTGAGACCAACAAAGATGTCAGTCCAGTAAGCCGATCGTTCAGTAAAATTCCTAGTAGGCATTCTAGAAATTATTCCCGTACGAATAGGTCAATTCTACATCCCAATTTATTTCATAATCATGGACATCAAGGAAGATTCTACAACCCTTATTATACTAGGAAGACTGTTCTTAGCTACTGTAGGAGCTATAATTGATGTAAAGAAAGGCAGACTGACATTCGAAGTGGGAGAAGAGAAAGTAGAATTTATTCTAACAAAATTTCTCCAAGCTCCAGCCATAGACGATACTTGTTATTTCATTGACGTCATTGATGAATGCAAACGAGAAATGAAAAAGGAAGAAATTACCTACTCCAATATAATGAAAATCCCATGTCCTGAGATCTTCTAGGAAGATACCTCAAAAGAACCTTATCAGGATGAAAACCAAATTGAAGGATTAACTCTTAAACCTAATCAAATGCCATCCCAGAAAAACCCGATATTAAACTTAAGACATTACCTAACAACCTTAGATACAAATTCCTTGATTCAAAACTTTGAAGACCAGTTATAGTGAATGTGGACTTAGGACAGATTGAAACCGAAAAACTTTTAGACGTTCTAAGAAAGTACCCAACCGCGTTAGGCTATAACATATCTGATCTAAAAAGAATAAGTCCTTCAATATGCATGCATCGTATTATGCTAGAGGAAGATTGTAAGACCTCTAGAGATCCCCAGAGAAGGATTAATCCAACTCTAACTGTTGTAGTTAGGGACGAAGTAAAGAAGTTATTAGAAGCCGAAATTATATATCCAATATCCGATAGTCAATGGGTCATCCCAGTACTTGTCGTCCAAAAATAAAGGAGGCATCACAATCATTAAGAATGCCAAAGGCGAGTCTATAACACAAAGAGTAGTAACCGGATGTAGAATGTGTATCGATTACCGAAAATTGAACAAAGCTACCTGGAAAGATCATTTTCCTTTGCCCTTCATCGATCAAATGTTAAAAAGACTAGCCAAACATTCTTACTTTTGTTACCTGGATGGTTACTCGGTATTTTTCCAAATACCTATTCACCCTGATGACCAAGAAAAGACGACATTTACCTGTCCCTACGGAACATTTGCTTATCGACATATGTCATTCGGTTTATGTAACGCTCCAACAACATTTCAAAGATGCATGATGGTGATCTTTACTGATTTCATAGATGACATCATGGAAGTGTTTATGGATGATTTTTCCGTATGTGGCCTAAGTTTTGAAGTATGTCTATCTAACCTAGAAATGGTACTCGAGAGATGGGTAAAAGTGAATCTTGTGCTAAATTGGGAGAAGTGCCACTTTATGGTCAGACAAGGGATTGTCTTAGGATATGTGATATCCAACAAAGGCATCGAGGTAGATAAAACAAAGATAGAAGTGATAAAAGACCTTCAACCGCCTAAAACCGTGAAAGATATAAGAAGTTTCCTAGGACACGCTAGTTTTTACCGATGATTCATTAAGGATTTATCTAAAATCACTAAGCTGTTGACAGGTTTATTAATGAAAGATGTTGAGTTTATCTTTGACAAAGACTGCTTATAAGAATTTGAAACCCTCAAAACAACTCTTATAACTGCACCCATCATGCAACCACCCGATTGGACGCTACCATTCGAGATTATGTGCGATGTGAGTGATTACGTTATTGGCACAGTTTTAGGTCAAATAAAAGATAATAATTATGCCACAACAGAGAAAGAACTCTTAGCCGTAGTGTTCACACTTGATAAATTCCATTCTAACCTTGTAGGAGCTAAAATCATCATCTATACCGATCACGCAGCCATCAGATACCTTATAAGTAAAAAGGATGCAAGCCTAGGTTGCTAAGGTGGATCTTATTGCTACAAGAGTTTGATTTAGAAATTAAGGATAAGAAAGGGACTGACAACATAGTAGCAGACCACTTATCACGCATGAGAGGAATTAAATCCGACCCGATACCAATTAACGATGACTTCCCTGATGGACTTCTTATAGCCCAACTAGAACATGATATATCTTCTTTAGAAGAATAAATCCAAGAAGAAACAGTGGAAGAAATTTGTACGTAAACCACTTTGCAATGGTACGCTGACATAGTCAAATATTTAGCTGCCGGGGTACTTCCACCAGATCTCACTTATCATCAAAAGAAGAAATTCTTCCATGATTTAAAACAGTATTATTGGGATGAACTGTTGCTTTTCAAGCATGGACCCGATAAAATTTACCATAGATATGTCCTAGATGAAGAAATAGAAAACATAATTTCCCGATGCCACTCCGCTCCTTACGATGGACATGCAAGCACTTCGAAGACTTGTGCGAAGATCCTTCAATCAGACCTATTTTGTCCCACTCTATGGAAAGATGTTCACCTCTCCATTCTAAATTGTGACTGATGCCAACGCACTGGTAACATCTCGAGGTGAGATGCTCCAAAAAGGCATTCTTGAAGTAAAAGTTTTTAATGTGTGGGGAATTGATTTTATGGGACCATTTCCATCCTCTTTTGGAAATAAACTCATACTTGTAGCTATTGATTATGTTTCAAAATGGATAGAAGCTATAGCTTCTCCAACAAACGACACTAGAGAAGTCATAAAGCTTTTTAAGAACATTATCTTCCCAAGATTCGGTGTACCAAGACTCGTCATAAGTGATAGAGGCTCGCATTTCATATCTAGAATATTTGATAAACTCTTATTAAAATATGGAGTAAGACACCGAGTAGCTACATCTTACCATCCACAAACTAGTGGACGAGTAGAAGTTTCAAATAGAGAAATAAAACAAATTCTAGAGAAAACTGTAGCTACATCGAGGAAAGATTGGTCTATTAAATTACCTGAAGTTGTATGGGCCTACATAACAGCTTTTAGGACACCCATCGGGACCACACCGTTCAAATTAGTCTACAAAAAATATTTCCACTTGCCAGTAGAATTAGAGCATAAAGCCTATTGGGCAATTAAAATCCTAAACTTTAACTACACTAACGCATGTGAGAAACGTATTCTAGACATACATGAATTGGAAGAACTGAGACTAGACGCTTATGAGAATGCCCGCATATATAAGGAGAGAACCAATAAATGGCATGACAAGCGAATTTCTAGGAAAGAATTCAGTGTGGGAGATGTCGTTCTTTTATTCAACTCTAGAATTAGGTTGTTTCTGGGAAAGTTACGATCTATATGGTTCGGTCCTTTCAAAATAACTAAAGTTTTAAGTAGTGGCGCTATTGAAATTAAGGGTAGGTCTAGTGCACCGTTTATAGTAAATGGGAAACGCCTTAAACATTATAATTGCATAAAAGACAAAGAATTTTCAATGGGTTTGAAATTGGCAGAATTGCCATCAGAAACCTTAGAATAGTTTCCCTTAACCTGTGTCAAGCCTAGACATTAAATGAAGCACTTAGTAGGAGGCAACCCGCAATTTTAATTTTTTTCATTTTAAATTTTCATTTTATATGCGTTTTTAAATTTTTTACTTTTAAAAGCTTTAAACTCACTGATTTTTGTGTTGATTTATTTTATTGTGTGATTCCAGGATTTTTAAAGTTTTTCTACCTCCTCTCTCTCTCTCCCTCTCTCTTTTTTTTTTCACTAACTTCGATCATGACTACCAATATAATTGTGGATTTTAGAGATGGCATCCAGAGGCGCTGTTATGAAGTTTAGCCATACGACCTATGTCCTTGACCAAATTTACTCATGTACCTACCATGAAAGCTTTAGGAATATGTGCTAACATTGACTACCTGTTTAGCCAACTAGGTTGGGAGGGATTTGCACTTAGGAAACATAGAACCTACTATGAGTTGACCTTAGAATTCCTAAGTTCATTGGTTTACAACCCAAATTGTGGAAAATTCTTAACTAGAAGAAAGATAACATTTAGAATTTTTGGATACCCCTGTGAGTTTAACATTGATGAGATGGCTAACCTTCTAGAGTTTCCAGATGGCCCTTCCCTTTTCTTGGAACCATAAGAGGAATTGCTTGCATATGGTGAGTTAGACCGTTTTTGGAGTAGTATCTTAGGACGACCTGATCATGATTTATACCCTATGTTGTCCACTGAGATTCATAACCCAACTATTAGATACTTCCATATGATCCTAGAATATTCGTTGTTCGGAAAAGCTGGGAGTGATAACATTGTTTCGAGAGAGGAATTATTCATTATGTTTTGTACTTTCATCTCCAGAGAAGTTAATGTGGTGACTTTCATGTTTGCAAACTTTTGTAAAATTATTTAGAGTGAACACCGCCAAATTATGATAGGTGGACTAGTTACCAAACTTGTTGATGCAATGGGACTTAGAACCCTTCTTGCTAATATTAAACCACTTGGAGAATTTAGGCCTATGAATATCACATTCTGTTTTGAGAGGGAGATGCTTTATGGCCGAGGTCCTGACAATTTTAAGCTTCTGATCAATGGTGTAGTTGTGCCGCATTTAATGCTACTTGACCATGAGCGCACGAGTGTGCATAGTAAACACAACTGGCTTTATGGTTTAGATGAGCCAATATATGAATCGGGAGATGCTTGGTCCGAAGTTGAAATATATCCAAAGACCCCCTCAAATTACTATTATTCGGATGATATGATAGAAGTCGAGAAACCCGAAAAAGAGGAACTTGAACTTGTTGAGAAACCTATACCTACTACAAACAATCCTAAGCTTACTTTAGAATGTCTCTGAGCTGAGATGCAAACCATGCAGTATGACATCTGCGACCTGCGTATAGATATCGTCACTCGAAGAGATATGGCAATTGATCAATTTGAGTATTTGAGAGATGCGCTAGACTCAATTCGCAAAAATCGTGGCTAATTTTCAACATCAACACTCTTCAAAATTTTCTTGCATTTTTTTATAAAATTTCAACATATTTAAATTTGATTTTTGTTCGATTTTTAATTTTCAGCTTATTTTGAATTATGACTCTTGCAATTTTCCAAGCCTTAATAAAGTACTTTGGTCTTGTTATTAATTTGTGTGTGCCTTAAATTACCATTTCTCAAGTGTGTTAAGATTGCTCTAACCAAATATTAAAATTCATGTGTTATTGGTGTTTAAATATATCAGTTTGATGACATTATAATGCACTACTAGTCTGATGCAAATATTGTTTACCTACTGCTAAAAATTTTCACTACTGATATAAGAAGTAAACCTGCTACATTATTTATTTTGTTACCTGCTACACATACCAGATACATGAAAGCAGTGTACAATTGCATTACGTGTATAAGAGACTGGGTAGAAGCACAAAAATTTGGAGTTGTTTAGAATTATGAGGTGTGGCGACCGGCCAAGAATTGAGACGACCGTCTCAGGTTTGTGACGCCCGTCAAAGAACCCAGATGAGCGTCTCACCTTCAAGACCCTGTAACTTTCTTCTTGCAACGGTCCTCACGACCGTTGCATCCCCAGGATCCATTTTCTCCCCAATAGTCATCCTCACCTCCTATGAAACCCCCAATACCAACTCCCATTTTCACACAACCATTCATAGCATCATTTTCGTAACATTTTATCTCAACCACCCCACTCACCCACTCTTTGTTTCTATATTTATTTGCAGCATTACTTTCTGTAACACCCATATAATATATATCTAGAATAATATCATACTGAGTTAATTTTTTGTACTGACACCATCATAAATACCTACTAGTATAATTCACATTCTTGTCCAATAATAAAAACAATATAAACTATGGCACAAGACATGAAAATCATACTAAAATAAATGGTAAAAATAATACAATATCCAATATTGTACAAGATAAAGAGATACACAGCGGAACACTAAAATTACACTTCACTTGAAACATCTCGAACATAGCTCCACTTGTAAATCAAACTTGCAAAAGAAACCTGAAAAGCAACAACAATAGTGGGGTGAGATAACAACATCTCAGTGGGTTCCCTATCTTAGAGTTCTCTCGGCTCTAAGGGTTCAATCTAAATAATACTCAAGTCGGGGACAAACCTAGACTTCGAGTTCACATGAAACAAAAGACATCAAGTAAAAATAAAACGAAGCACGCACAAGGTGCTTTAAGGCATCTTTCCCTGCCCAGCTACCCCAAGGGTAACGAGCATGGGTCACTCGATCCTTAACGTGTAGATAACTTTCCCCACACAGCCACGCAAGGACGAGCACGGGTCACTCATTATCTACCCATGGATAACTTTCCCTACCCAGCCACACAAGGACGAGCACGGGTCACTCATTATCCATCTAAGGTACTTTCCCCGCCCAACCACACAAGGATGACCACGGGTCACGGTACCTCACCACAAAGTAATTTTTTTTACCCAGCCACACAAGGACGAGTACGGGTCACTCGTTACTTTTCCTAATGGATAATATTCCCCGCCCAGCCACACCAGGACGAGCACAATTCACGGTCATCCATTAAGAGATTCGAATCCACAAATTAATTATGTCTCCCTGACCGTCCCGCCTCATGGGACCTCGACACGAGCTAAACATAATTAAATTAGGATTATATCACAAGGAAGCAACTTCCAACTTCCTACCACCACCTAGCCCGAAGACACTAATCGAGTATCGACGCCTAAGCATTGTCATGTCTCTAAAAAATTGTATCGACCTAGGGTAATCTAACTTACCTCACAGGTTATACTATCTTATAAACCCTAGTCACCATACTAGGCCATTCAATGGTTTAAGATAATGTTTCCTCACTCTTTCACTATTCTTGATACTTTTAAATTATATGGTTTTCAATTACTTACTTCTAACATTTTTGTTTAATTATCACCATTAAACAATTCTCACAATAATCTCATTCCTCTACTCTCAATCAATTCTCATAGGCTAATACCCCAATTCCTTAATTTTACTTAATTACAGTTTATCAGAAAAGTCGGGTAAAAGTCGATTGAAAATAATATTTATCGCCATCAAAAGATAGTTCATGTTTTTAGCTTTGGATCAATATGTGGAACGCTAAAAACGGATACCTGGATCAAAAGTTATGAAAGAAAACATAATTCTTTAAAAGAAACACAACTCAGCCTAAAAGTTACAGTTCGCAGGGCGAACTGGGAAAAGATTCTTCATTTCGTGGGGCAAACTCTATTCGCGGGGCGAACTTAGCAGAAACCCCAAAACACCAGCTACCGGAAACTATCACAAAACCCCCCAAATTCCACCAAATTGCACCAAACCAGAGGAAAATCAACCACAAACATGTATATAATCATGTACTAAACATCACACTTAGTTTTAATCGAATTTTTAACCGCTAAATATTCCGATTTCAAGCTTTTTACCAAAATCTCTAAAAACTCATAAACCTAAAACTCAACCAAAATCTAAAACAAAAGTATCTAACTATGAACCCACCTCGAGAGATGAAGATTGGAAGAAAGAATGAGCCGATTCGACAGACGGATGATGGAGAATGATGCATTTGAAGTTCTTGGGTTTACTTCATCTTCTTCTTCTCTTCTCCTTTCTTTCTCTTCCTTTTCTTTCTCTTTACTAACTTTCTATCTTTTCTTTTTCCTTTATATCACATAACTTGTTTTTCTTATTAACCAAACAATTTATATCTATCAGTTAGTAATATTAATGGGTCCAATTTGAGAGTATCCAAAATATGTCTCTGAGCTGAAAAATTAAATAAAGCATATGCGTCAGATAATACTAATTAATCCTAATTAATATTATCCAGGGCGTTTAATTAAATATGGGGTATTACATCCTCCCCTCCTTGAATTGGAATTCGTCCTTGAATTTCCTTTACTCATACCCAATGACAGTTTACAACATCGTCTTAGATCCACACTTATCCTTAATTCTCTTACATAACCTGTCGTACTCAATTCCAGTTTGACTTCGCGGCTCAAAAAAATCCCCATTTCATAATAAATCAAACCTCGCATCCTTACTCATACACTCGTTTCCAACATCGGGTTAACTTCTAACTTACTATTTCTGCAATTCATTTGTTGCTTCATACTGAACACTTAGTATCATTCCTTTTTCGGAGAAACATACCAATCTAATTCCTTTCATTGAATCACAACACGAAACATAACACTCCAGCTTCATTCCGGAACATTCAACACTCGACAAATTCCTACAAGGTATCTTGGCGAAATCTTAACCACATTCAATTTCCAACGAAACTCTTATTACAAACCTTCAATTATTAAAACCATTTCAAAATTTGCTAAATGACTTATTTAGCAATTACACTTGGTCTTATACCAAAATTGTAACCATTTACATCAAACGATTCATCCTATCTGTATCTTACCATAGACAACCTACTCAAGACAAGGTTCCCTTACTTCGACACTTATAAATAAATCATCTCAAATTCTCATAATCTAACAGAACTCTTTTATCTGTCTCCTTCCATCATGCTTCAAAAGCCTAACAATGGAGATACCATGAATTCTCAAGCAATACCAAGTATTTTATAGTCATCGAAGAAAACACTTATCCATCGGAGCTCTCATCAACCAAGAGAATAAGAACTTGCAAACATGTGACGGTAGAACATTTCACTTGTCTATTACACAATTGACAACATTGGTCCAAACTCTCCGATAACAAAGACGCAGGGTTGCACTACTGCAAACACAACCAATACAATTCCAATTCCATTCAAAACTCGAAGTAATTCATCCAATTAGACTTAACCAATCTGACCATGATCACAATGATTCATATCGATTCTCTTTACAAAATTTCCATTCATTCAAGGTTTTGTTGACACAAAGTCTCCATCAGTAACAACGTAGTAACGCCACAAAACTTACAATAACCAGTGAGTCGCCAATACCAGACTCAGTCATCCTTAGTACACTTGTGGGTTTCCATAACACTTGCCTTTTGCATACAATATACCACTTACTCAACTTTTTAGGACCACATAAAACTTATCATTCGAATTCACTTTTCTCAAGGGTCTTGTCCCTTAAACGATCCAATTTACATACTTAACTTCGGGACATTCATCACTCACTCTTACCTGGAAGGTAACTTAAGAATCCATATCCTTGAGCACGACCCAGCTGTACACATCTGGTATTACTCTTACGGAGTCCATAATTTGGTGCTAAGAATTAACGATCCAAAAATTGACTAATTCCTCATATCTTATCCATATAATAATTCAAGTACCAAAACATTTCCGGAGAGATCAACACTTCATGGTCCTTGTATATATTCGCAACTTAATTCTTCAATAGTTGAAACGACGACACACCAATTATCCAAATCATTTACTATTTACCAAACATGCTCAAAATAAATTCCAACGCTTTGTCCACAGACGCTCGAAATGGAAACTAAAACGGACTTACAGTTCAGAAGAACGATTCTCTAAATTCTTCCACAAAAGTCATGTGCTAATCGATTACCTATCAGAGGCTAAACGGTCAAACACAACTAAACTTGCTTCTCTTGCTAACAAATAATCCATCTCGGAATTATCAATCTAGTCCATACTAACTTGTAATATGATTCTCACTTGCGGTCTCTAAATAGGTGCAACAATCGTTCACCATCCACAACCCAAGATAACACAAATGGGCACAACATGCAGATTATACTCTCCAACAAACGACGAAGTAGAACTACCATTCTATTACAGTCACAACACGAATACTCAACAGAATAGTCCGATTCCACTCTTACAAGGATATTAATTGGGAAATGACAATGAGGACACCAAAAGGTTTTAGTCGCAAACTAACACTTGGTTTGTCCATAAACAAAACCAACACACAGTCCTTAACAGGTAAAACAAAATGATAAACCTCTCATCTCTAGTATACAACTTTGTCCTCTCTCTCTAATTCCTTGCAAGAATTAGTATCAACGATAACATTCTTAATCTCACCAGGGGCATAATCCAAATACTTCGATTATTCACAAATGTAGGAGTTTCCGCTTACACCTGAAGACTGAGGTAAATCACTCATCTAAAGAGCCTTGCTCTCTACACTTACATATTAACCTGGGTTCCTTACCATCTACCAAACATTGCATAAAAAGTCTCCATAGCTCCCTATCGGTATCAAGAACATCTGATTTGGTACTCACATCAAAATGTATGCATTTTAAAAAAAATCTAATTTTCCAAAACTTAACAACGATAACCGGTCACTACCAGGAGGGTAACTGATCACTCAGTACAATCCTGTACTTCTAATAGCTGAAAGAGATTTAGAAACACAATTCTGTAACCGGGTACTACCCAGAGGACAATCTGTTACTCAGTGCAGAATCAAACTTCTGGCTTTCATTGTTACCTAAACCTCCCAAACTTATTCCAATCACATCCAAAAGTTAAAACCATACCAATCAACGATTCCATGCAATAGTAATCACACTACCAGAGTCATAATGGGCGAACCATCACTAATTACACTCCCTTAGCTTTAATTTCAACAATAACTTAATAATTCCATTGCACGCTCGTCCAAAAATACAAATCATTATCACTTCCTCATATCGCACTGTTAACACTGTTCCCATACCTTGTTCACTTCACGCTCTATGTTAACCCTCTCATTTTCAAACATAATTCATCTTACTAGAAATTCTTCCAAATCTAATGTTTATTCCGTCACTTATAACAACTTTAACAAGTTCGTACTTCATACACCTCATATCACTAAATAGAGCTTACTCTTCCTCTGACACTATACCTTATACCATTCCTTGGTTCACTCAATAATTATGAATTAATCTCTTACTAAGATACAACATCTTGATGTATCGCTCTAAACATGTCTCTTTGGTCACGACCGAACATACAACTCTAGTCTTCTATCCCTCGCATGGGGTACACTTGTCTCGCTTGAAATGTGTAATCATATCCTCGTGTTTCTTTCCATGTTTTGCCACAACTTTAGGTTCCCAAAAGAAAATGAACATTCTTTACTCGTAACTCCCATCCGTATGCAAGGTGTTATTTGAATACATTCCTTGTAGTACCCTCGCTCATCCAAGATGCCATTACGATCTTAGGTCCGCAACACTAACAATTAACTCATTCCTGAATCTTACGTCACCCGTTCCACAAGCATCTTCTCTTTTCGTGGAATGAGATTTCTCAACACTCTTGTCCATACCAATGACCAATCCTGATCCACCAGTGACTTTACGTATTCCTTGGTATACTGACCATTCATCCTATAGAGATATTTACTCTTCAGACCCTATACATGCCAAAGGATTTCTCAAACAACATACTACTCTGCAACTCCATGTTATAGGAAGTTGAACTCTTGTGAAGGCTCCAACTGAGCTGACCAAAGCTCCCTTCTGCTAACTCTTGGCTTGAATCTACTCTCACAGTACAAGTTACGACAACACTTCAGAGTCCCCATGGTCGCACAACCATGACCCTACCTACCACATACATAACACTAGACTGATCAGACCCATTACTACATAGTTTTTATATTAAGAATCATGTTGGCCAGACACACTCAAGAGACAAGAAAGATTTATATATGATGTTTCAAGGCTAGGTCGAGGATACGACCTGCTCTGATACCAATTGTAACACCCAAATAATATATATCTAGAATAATATCATACAGAGTTAATTTTTGGTACTGACACCATCATAAATACCTACAAGTATAATTCACATTCTTGTCCAATACTAAAAACAATACACACTATGGCACAAGACATGGAAATCATACTAAAATAAAAGCTAAGATTAATACAATATTCAATATTGTACAAGATAAAGAGATACACAACGGAAGACTAAAATTACGCTTCACTTGAAACATCCCGAACATAGCTCCACTTGTAAATCAAACCTGCAAAAGAAACCTGAAAAACAACAACAATAGTGGGGTGAGATAACAACATCTCAGTGGGTTCCCTAACTTAGAGTTCTCTCGGCTCTAAGGGTTCAATCTAAACAATACTCAAGTCGGGGACAAACCTAGACTTCGATTTCACATGAAACTAGAGACATCAAGTAAAAATAAAACGGAGCACGCACAAGGTGCTTTAAGGCATCTTCCCCTCCCAGCCATCCCAAGGGTAACGAGCACGGGTCACTCGATCCTTAACGTGTAGATAACTTTCCTCGCCCAGCCACACAAGGGCGAGCACAGGTCACTCATTATCTACCCATGGATAACTTTCCCCGCCTAGCCACACAAGGACGAGCACAAGTCACTCATTATCCATCTAAGGTACTTTCCCCGCCCATCCACACAAGGATAAGCACGGGCCACGATACCTCACCACAAAGTAACTTTCCCCGCCCAGCCACACAAGGACGAGTACGAGTCACTCGTTACTTTTCCTAATGGATAACTTTCCCCGCCCAGCCACACCCGGACGAGCATGGGTCATGGTCATCCATTAAAGGATTCGAATCCACGGATTAATTATGTCTCCCCGGCCGTCCCGCCTCATGGGACCTCACTACTAGCTAAACATAATTAAATTAGGATTATATCGCAAGGAAGCAACTTCCAGCTTTCTACAACTACCTAGCCCAAAGATACTAATCGAGTAACGACGCCTAAGCATTGTCATGTCTCTAAACAATTGTATTAACCTAGGGTAATCTTACTTACCTCACAAGTTATACTATCTCACAAACCCTAGTCACCATACTAGGCCATTCAATGCTATAAGATAAAGTTTCTTCACTCTTTCACTATTCTTGATACTTTTAAATTATATGGTTTTCAATTACATAATTCTAACATTTTAGTTTAGTTATCACCATTAAACAATTCTCACAATAATCTCATGCCTCTACTCTCAATCAATTCTCAATAGGTTAATACCTGAATTCCTTAATTTGACTCAATTACGGTTTATCGGAAAAGTCGGGTAAAAGTCGGGTGAAAATAATTTATCAGCATCAAAATATAGTTCATGTTTTTAGCTTCGAATCGATATGTGGAACGCAAAAAACAGATACCCGGATCAAAAGTTATGAAAGAAAACATAATTCTTTAAAAGAAACACAACTCAGCCTAAAAGTTATAGTTCGCGTGGCGAATTGGGAAAAGATTCTTCAGTTTGCGGGGCGAACTCTGTTCGCGAGGCGAACTTAGCAGAAACCCAAAAAACACTAGCTACGGGAAACTATCCCA
Organism: Lathyrus aphaca; assembly: GCA_963966055.1. Taxonomy (NCBI): domain Eukaryota; kingdom Viridiplantae; phylum Streptophyta; class Magnoliopsida; order Fabales; family Fabaceae; genus Lathyrus; species Lathyrus aphaca. The sequence continues at coordinate 262,358,674 of OZ014519.1, forward strand.
AAACCCCCAAATTCCACCAAATTGCACCAAACCAGAGGAAAATCAACCACAAACATGTATATAATCATGTACTAAACATCACACTTAGTTTTAATCGAATTTTTAACCGTTACATCTTTCAATTTCAAGCTTTTTTACCAAAATCTCTAAAAACTCAACCAAATTCTAAAACAAAAGAATCTAACTACAAACCCACCTCGAGAGATGAAGATTGACAGAAAGAATAAGCTGATTTGACGGAAGGATGATGGAGAATGATGCATTTGAAGTTCAAGGGTTCACTTCCTCTTTTTCTTCTCTTTTCCTTTCTTTCTCTTTATTAACTTTCTATCTTTTCTTTTTCCTTTATATCACATAACTTGTTTTTCTTATTAACCAAACAAATTATATCTATCAGTTAGTAATATTAATGGGTCCAATTTGAGAGTATCCAAAATATGTCTCTGAGCTGAAAAATTTAATAAAGCCTGTGTGTCAGATAATACTAATTAATCCTAATTACTATTATCCAGGGCGTTTAATTAAATACGGGTAATTACACTTTCGTTCCATACCAGTCCTAGCTTCACAAAATTTCTATTTTCTTTGCTTCTCATCTTTTATTCTCCAAAACGTTGCTATAATGGCTGAATGAACACCCATAAACCTCATCTCAAGGGAAGGTTCCACCGGAGTTCTCCAAAGGGCACGTTTTACAGAGTTCTGTGAGAGAACCATCAATGTCACTAGTTCATTGATGAGGAGTGCCTGACTCGTTTGGAACTCCTCGATAGCGTTAACTATATGATCGAGAGAACTAATCTCACAACACGTTGCAAAAGGAACATGACCACTTACGCCACAGTTGCCTTGGATTTCTAAGTTCCTATGAGTACCATGCGCCTAAAGATGCAACAAAATTCCCGCTGGGGAATATCACGTTCTGCCTCTTCGGGAGGGAATTTTCTGTCACTCAAGAGCAGTTCAGTAAGACGTTCGGATTTCCGCAAGGCGAAGATGTATACTTAACCCCTCCAAATGATGGAGACTGACAGATTAACACTTTTAATCAGTGGGAAGAGTTAACAGGAGAAAGGCAGCAAGCCTGGGATGAGTTGTATGCAACTTATATCCATAACCCCGCCATCCGCTATTTTCAGAGGGTGGTATCTAGCATAATCTTCGGAAGGTTCAACAGTCATAAAGTAAATCGGAGGGAGTTGTTCCTAATTTATTGCGCCTTCTTCGACATCCGTGTGAACCACGTGGCCTTCATCTTCCACAACATTGAGTACATCTTCAATAGAGGGAAATTACCCTTTTGTTTTGGCGGTATGATTACCGACATTGCACTTAAGTTGAGTTTAGAGGAAAACCTGAACCAGCTGCATGGAGCAACCACCCTGTACCTTGATATGGAGTACTGCAAAGCCAGTCACATAATGAGGCAAAGGAAGGATGGCAAGTACAACCTGGTTGTCAAGAAAAAGGTCATCCGGAGCATCGTCCTACCCTGTCACACCAGGATATGTTTGAGGGTCCGAGCCAACTAGAACTTCGACATCAACGCTCGTTCACCAGGTACGGATGTGCATGAAGAGCAACAAGCTTTTGGGATTGATGAGGTATAGCAGGCCATGGATGAATCTGAAACTGCTGATATGAGAGCCGTTGATTTTACCAGCAACAACACCTCCACTAGACGCCATCAAAGGAATCAACAACCCGCGTCTATGGATGACATTATGGCGGTCATTATACAAAACCAAGAGTTGCAGCAGAAGCATTACCAGGAGATGTCACAGAGAATGGGGAGGATGGAGCTTGCTCAGACAGAGCATGGAAGAGTGATTGCTTCCAACACCAATGTTTTGGGTGACTTGACACGCGAAGTTCATGGTATGCATGATTTCATCTATTATGTAGGTATACCTGACCATATAGCAATCTAAGGACAGAGAGCCCTTCGAGGCAGAGCTAGACGCAGAGGCCAGAGACCACCACCACCGCGGGAGTAGTTTAGTTTAGTTTCTGTTTTTTTGCTTTTGTTGTTTTTATTGTTTTCTTTAGTAGTGTACCTATATCTCGCAACATTGAGGATAATGTCCGAGATAGTGTGGAAGAAGGTATTAGATTTCCCCTTTCATTGTAGGAAACAAAATTAAATTAATCGTATTTTAGTTTCAACTTCTCTCTAGTATTTTAGCATACCAAAAAATATTTATTCCTTTAAAATGTTTTCACTTAATACATCCTTCAAGTATATAGGTTAATAGGCTTTGTTAGAAACTAAGAAAAGACTTAACAAAATTTATACAGTCTTGACACCTTAGACTCTTAGAAGCGATATCAAATGTTATACCGAAATATGAAACTTTTGTTCTAAATTAGCCCCGAGTAGTTTATATTAGCAGTCAGCACCACCTGAAGTACAAGCTACGTGGAAAGCCGGTGCAAATAAGTGATTGACCGAAAAATTGCCAAAAAGGAAAAAAATAAGATAAAATATATATTAAGAATATGCAAGCCATTGGAAAAACAATTAAGCTGCACAAAAGGCAAAGTAAAAAGACTGATGTTAGTTGGTTCAGAGGAATCTGGTTCTGAACTCGGTAGGGCGAATTACTATTCGATCCCCCACAACTTATAATCATTGAGATAAAGGGTTATCGAACTTGTGTACCAGACCCCGTATGAAAAGAAAAATCAAATTCACTAACAGGATATTCCACTATGTGCATGCAAAGGTAGATGGCTTAATGTGATTGCTTCGGAATGAAACCGGGTGAAATAAATATAGGAGGATTAGGTTGAGTTATAATAGCATGATTCAGATTGGTTTGTACGAGGGGTTTAAGAACGTTATTCGCTTTCAGTGTCATTAATGTATTTTTAGTGTTCGAGTTAATATTGGTTATTTTAACATAAAGTCGCACAACCACGTACGAATAGGTGATATGTTTTGTGTCTGCATATGAAGGTATTTTATTGAAAACATATTTGATTGTTTGCTTGAGGGCGAACAAAAATTCAAGTATGGGGGAATTTGATAACTCGAATTTGTATCGATTATTTAATGGGGTTTCTGATTGTTTAACATGTCAACTTACGTATTTTGGACAATATTACGCGAGAATTGTGTTTTTTTTGTAGATATTTGATCAAACATGACTTTTGGAGGCAAAAGTGTAAAAGGAAGCTTTTTGGACAAGAAACGAGGGAAAACAAAAGGAAAAGAGCAAGAAAAACACATTATGCATAATCCACATGTGAGACACCCGTCTCATAGGTGAAACGACTGTCTCATGTCCAAGATGGGCGTTTCACTTCCAAGTTGACCGTCTCAACATACAAGTTGGTCGTTTCAATTTTAAAATGCTCGTCTCAAGTCAAAATTCTAGAAACCTAAAATACGAAACAAAATTCAACAGAGAGAGCCGTTATGAGAAGTTTTCGCATTCAACCGAGAATTTCACCCCACCCTAATCAGTCAAGTCCATGCAACTTAGTTCAAAGCCCAATCGAAATCCAAGCCTATAATTGCTCAACAGACCCAAGCCATTGCCTATAAATAGAAGCCACTGCAACCAGAAAAATGGGAGCTTCGTTCAAGTCCAACTTTCTGCCGTTTTCTTTCATTCGAAGTTCGCAAGTTTATTTTTCAACATTCGTTTTTATTTTCCTTTACCGACCCCTAGTGATAGTTTCCATCATTAGGAAACTATCGCCATTTTAATTGTTTCCAGCCACTGGATTATTGTCTACTTTTCAAGTTTTTGGAAGTTTCGTTGATCAAGAACATTGCAACCAAGTTTCTAAATTTTTTATGCTTTATTGTTTATTTATCATTTCGGAAGTGAATTCAAACTCTTTTCCATGGAATGTGTACTTGCTACTAGATTCCTAGATGGAATTATAGAACAAGCACACCAAACAAGGATAATTTATCTAAGGCTTGTTTCCATGAATTAGGGTTTAATTTCACTAGCTTGTTGAACTTTATTACATGTTTTTGTAGCTTTTATGAAGAAGTATCTTTTAAATTTTTCTTTGTGAAACAACCCCTTGATAAGACTTGTACATCATGCTAGACAAGCTTACACTATTCCAATATGGAATGAATGTAAGTGCCTCATGGAATAAGGCTATACACTAGGGATCCTTTCATGCATTTATTAAGTCTTTTTGGATTTTGTTTGAAGATGAGAAAGAAGACTCAAATCGGAAAAGGACAAAAATTAAGGGGGACTAAGACACAACCCAAAGTTATTTATTAAAATGGTGGTCCTAATGGCGAGTGAGGCTTTTCTAATCCTAAAGAGCAAAAGGAAAAGAGAGAAGAAAAAGGATGCAACTTACTTATTAAGGAAGATAAGTTGGTCCTAACAAAAGGGGAAATCCTACTAATCACAAATATGGAAGTAATAGGTGAATTAAATGCATAAAGGGAATGCATAAAAAAAAGGATAAGGTGTAAGGAAACATACATTTCCCTCTTTACAAAACAAAGATTAGTGTGTATTTTATTAAAAATAATAAAGCAGAATCGCACCAATTAAATCCTAATAACTCTAGGATTCAATCTAAACTCTATCTTAATTCTAAAAGAACTAAAAAAATGCTAAAACAAAAATTCAACACCTACTACAGCCCCATAAATGCACAAATAGCTACCCAACAAAAGGCAAAGCATAAGCAACTTTCTACAGCCAACATACAACATGTAAATATAGGTGTAGATAGTCACATACAACATGAACAACATAACATACAACATGTATTTTACAGCACCTATATGCAAAGTCAGCTATGAAATGTAAAATGTAGATTTGATTATTTTCATTTTTTAATGCACAAACTCAATGAAAAATGTACCAATTAATCATGAATATGCATTTTGAACATAGATCAACATGCATAATTGAATGAACATGAGCATTTTTTTAGGGATTATGCAAGAATGCACCACATGATTTATTATGCAACAAGTATGCAAAATATGGCACATGAACGTGGCATATGAACATAATGAGCATTGATCATGAATATGCAACATGATAGATCAACAAGAATTCCAAGCTCAATGCAAAATTCAGAATTGAATTGATGTGAATTATATGATCAAACATGCAACCAAATGCAACCAAATGCACATGCATACATGGTTATGTGAAATGCAACATATATATCGATACAATGAAATGCAAATGAGTTAACAAATTGTGCGAAAGAAGCAAAAACAAAATGCAACATGATTATTTACATGACAAAAGAGTGTGGACATAGCAACAAAGTGCAAGAAGTCAAATTATACACAAATGAATACATAAATGCATAATAGCAACATGAACGGAAACGCGTCGAAATGACTCGAAATGGGGGAATGAGATGTCAAAACCAACCTAGAAAATTCCATAAAATTAGTACATAAGCATGTATGAACATTAGAGGCACAAAGAATCAAGAACAAGCAAGCAAATAAGCTAAAATTCTGAATTTTTACAGCGTTAACCGGTTAACCAAATGGTTAAACCGTTAACGCACCCCAGACAACACTAAAAATGGCCAAAAACGCATGTGTTAACCGGTTAACCAAAGCGTTAACCAGTTAACACTGAACAAAAAGTGAAAAATTGTTTTGAAATAAGTGCTTTTGGCCACAATCTTACTTCTAAACAACCCTAACACACATCTAATCATGTTAACATTAATTTCTACTCAATTAGGGCATATTAACACATGCTAGAACCTATAATAAGCTACAACCTAGCTTCTAATCCATTAAACCCCACAAATCGCAAGCAAAACGTAACGAAAACATAATCAACCACAAGTAATACGAAAAACACTTAAAGAATTCCAAAATGGCGAGATGGAGAGAATAACTTAAAGCAAGCATGGTTTTAGATCACCAACCTACGAAGCGGAGAAGTGCTTCGGTAAATGTTGCAAGAATCAAAGCTTGATCAAAGAGAAATTTGAAGAATCCGCGAATGCGCAAAATAAATGTGCTCTTGATGCTTGATACTTCTTGCACTTCCGATAAGTCGAAATCTTCACAAAAACCAGTAGAGGTTGGAGGCTAAGCTTTAAGATCTTCAAGTTCCACAAAGCACAAGTCAATAGAGGTTGGAGGCTAAGCTTTAAGATCTTCAAGTTCCAATGTGAAACTTGAAGAGCTTCTTCAAAAAAAAGCTTTGGTGAAAAGGGAAATGGAGGAAAAGTGAGAGAGAAAAAGTGATTCTAGAAATTATGAGAGTGAAAAATTGGGATCCTTTTGCATTGAAGTGATTAATGATTATATAGGGGCTAGGCTTGGAGCTAGGTTTGGGAATGGAGTTAGGTTTAGGAATGAAATTAGGTTTGTAGTTAGTTAGGATTAGGGTTGGAGAGGGAATATTCCTTGGAATATTCCTTGGAATACTCTAGAAGGTGGTAGAACATGGTAGAAGCATCCAAAGGAAATGGAGTGGAATTGAAGTGGAAAAACAAGAGGGAAAAAATGAAAGGAAATGTGGAAGGAAAGTGGAAGGAAAAGTGGAGGGAAAGGTGAAATCAACCATTTTCAAAAGATCCTTTTTCCCTTGATATTTTATGATTCCTCCATAATTTCTTGACCAAATTTGAACCATAGGATCATTGTAACCCTAATTTCATGATTTTGATCTTAAAAGTCAGGAGTCAGCCTTTTTTACCTAGCTTGGTTGCCTTTTCCCCGATTCCTTGATTTTCAATCCATCTGACCAATTGAACCTCTTCCAAAATGAATTTGTGGATGAAATTTGAACCCTAGGCACTTGACATCATATATAAGACAAAGGAATCCACTTTGAATCAAAATTTCAATGAGAAGCTCAATAGAAATGAAACCCTAATTTAGCCTTTTTTTTCATCAGGAGATGTTGCACTACTTGCCTCCTTTGATCAAATAAAATATTTCCATGGCTTGTGGCTTCAAATGAAGACTTGTGGGATGTTGTGAACCCTTTTCACAAGGTTTAGAAGCTTTGTGGCCCTTTGATTGCCTTTGTAATGCCTTCAGTTGCTCCAAACATTGATCATATACCTATGCCTCAGCCATGATGAATATGATGCAATGTTGTTGGTTATTTCATGAACTTATGTATGCAAAATGTTGGGGAAATGAGAGGGAAAACTTTGAGGTATTACACCTTCGATCAGAGGGATTTGCTCATACAAAATCTTCTTGACGAACCGAACCATCCGGATATTGCTCAGTTGTTCGAGAGAGTCAAACGCCTTAGTTGGAGGGTAAAGTATGTTGAGTTGCATAGGGCTTAAATTTATTTGTTTGTACTGGATTACCCACATGCCTGCTGTGGGAATCCTTTATATTCCTGCGGTTGTGCTTATTATAAGAACTTGGGCCCTTCGGGGAATTCCTTATTAATCTCATGTTCTCGTTTATCTGATATGATTCAAATTGCCAACAGTTGCACTTGCACGTGTTCCAAACATTGTTTCCCTGCATTTAACTAATATGAGCAGCATGCGATATTCTTTTCCCAAGAGTCAAAGTTCTCACAGGCCATCAGGATTTTCTCATTCTTGAATAATGGAATGGGGACGTAAACAACCTTGAGAATGAAAGAACATAACATTTGCATGCATTAATATCATCTTTGCATTTTTCTTTGAAGGTTGTCAAGTTTCCCTAACTTATATGTTTATTCAGGAAGGATTGCAAATCACCGTCTTCACCGATACGCCACCCATCACAATCAAAGGAACTTCATAGAAACTGTTCAAGTTGAGCTGACTGAACTCCATATGCGCATGAATGAACTCATGAATATGATGCAGGGGGTCACCCTAGGTAAACAAGAGTTGAAGGCTGCTGTCCAAAGAATTGATCCACCATAGGTGGAGCCTCCGGTTGTTGGAATTACTTTGGATGCACAAGGTAACCCAGTTAATGCCACTGCTAGGCCAATAGGAGCTAATGAGCCTACCCCAGAGGGTATTCAAATTCCGGTTCAAAATGAGGAGGATCATCAGGATGACCACTTCTCCCTACTGAATAAGGACTTGGGATTCAGTATGGGGGTAATCATCAGGATTTTCAGATGCTGGCAAAGAATGTTAGAGCTCTTGAGTGCAGAGACACCCTGGGAATTGATGTTTCTGACATGGGATTGGTGCAAGTTTTGATCATCCCACCGAAGTTTAAGGCCCTGGATTTGAAAAATACAATGGGAGTTAATGTCCCAAGACTCATCTTTAGGCTTAATATCACAAGATAACTGCCTATACCAAAGACGAAAAGCTCTGGATGCACTTCTTCCAGGACAGTCTGTCCGGAGGTCCTTCGAGTGGTACATGAAGTTAGAGCTGACAATAATGCACAATTGGAAGGAACTAGGAGAGGCATTCCTCAAGAAATACCATTACAATATCGACATGGCTCCGAGCAGAACTCAGTTGCAGAGCTTGTCCCATAAAAATTACGAGTTTCAAAGAGTACGCGAAAAGGTGGCGCGAGTTGGCAGCAATAGTACAAGTGGTTTTTCTGATATTATATTGACCAGTGAGAGGGTTGAAAATTGGATGAAACATGGAAAGATCCAGAATGGTGGAGCTTGTACTTCGGGGACCAAGAAGTAATTTGAAAAAAAAAAAGAGAAGGCAAAACTGGGGCAGTGTACTTGTAGATAAAGAGAGGAAACCAGAGTTCTTATTATCAAGTTAAATCTGTCACCATCCCTGCTACCACCAATCTACAACAGCGGCCATCGCAACAGCGTCAGCAAAATTATCAGCAACAAAGAGCTTCCAGACTATACTATCCACCCAGACCATAGGATTGGCACATCAAAATCCCATCGATGTCATACTCTTAACTATTACAGAACCTACTTCAATTGCAGATGATCCAGCACAGAACTTTGCAGCCACCGAAGCATGGCCAAATCCCTGAAGGGTATGATACCAATACCCATTGCGAATTTCATTCCGGAGCTCCGGGCCATACCGTATAGAATTGCAAAGCTTTAAAGAACCTAGTCAAGGATATGTTGGACTCCAAGGCGATCAACTTTGCTCCTACTACCAATGTCTTGCAAAACCCCATGCCTCCGCATAGAAGAACTGTGGGAGCTATAGATGACAGTGACAAATTGAATCTGGTGTATGATGTTAATTCCTCGAAGACTCCACTACTAGCAGTGAAGGGTTGTTTAGCAAAGAAAGGTTTATTCCCAGGTTATGGGAAAGTTTTTCCAGAATGCGAAGAATCTACCAATGTTGTGACGGGATGAAGTCAGGAATTTAGAAGATGATTGATGACAGAAGTATTCAGTTTGACAGGGTTGTTAAAGAAGAGGAAGTATCTACAGTCACTATCTACTATACCTCAGTCGAAATTTCAGTGCCAGCGAGACTAGCACCAATCACGTTCACCATCTAGGGCCTATGTCGTATCAAAGTGAAAAAGCTATCCCCTGGCATTATGGGGAAAATGTTTATTACAACGGCCATAAACAAGATGTGACCACCTCCAACACAGCTCAACACCAAGTCGAAAATGTGGGAGTCGGAGGATTCACGAGGAGTGGAAGGTTATTCGCGCCTCAAACATTAAGGAACAACGTGGTGCCACCGAATGATAATATAGATGTCTAGGCTAAGGCCAAGGGCAAGCAAGTTGTGATGAACGATGTTCCTGTTTCGGATCCCGACACTACCTTTGACAAGGAAGCTGAAGAATTATTGAGAATCATAAAGAAAATTGACTATAAGATAGTCGACCATCTGCAACAGACTACCTCCAAGATCTCGATCTTGTAGCTATTGATGTATTTTGAATCCTACAGAAAGGCATTGCTGAGAATTCTGAATAATGCCTATGTGCCACAAGAGATATCGGTGAACTAACTCGAGACAGTTGTCGCTAGCGTGAACACCAATCACAAATTGGGGTTCATAGATCTGGATTTAACTGTTGAGGGGCGCAGTCGCAATAGAGCTCTACACATTTTGATGGAATGTAAAGGGTTTGTGCTTTCCCACGTGCTTGTTGATACAAGATCATCTTTAAATGTGCTTCCAAAAAAGGAGTTAATCAAGCTGGACTACAACGGAGTGGTGCTCAGGCCAAGTGACTTAGTAGTCAGAGCGTTGGTGGATCCAAAAGGTCAATTTTTGGAGAAGTGGAATTACCGATCAAGGTAGGTCCACAGGTGTTCAACACGGCCTTTTATTTCATGGACATCCATCTGACATACATTTGTTTACTCGGGCGTCCCTGGATTCATGCAGTCGGGGCAGTGTCCTCGACCCTCCATCAGAAGCTAAAGTTTGTCTAGGAAGGAAAAATCGTCACAATGTGTGGAGAGGAAGACATCTTCATTATCCATATATCGTTATTCAAATACGTGGAGATGAACGAAGATATATGTGAAACCCCTTGTCAGGCTTTCGAGCCGGTCAAAACTGAAGCCAAGTCGTCTTTAGAAGCGTCCCTTTCCGAAGAGAAGAAGAAGGGTGTATCTATTGCATCCTATAAGTAAGTTATGAAAGTGGTGGAACCAGGGGTCAACGAGGGCTGGGGAAAGATGATAGAGGTGCCCAAGAAAGAGGACATGTTCAGAATTGGTTACAACTCTGCTCAATCAACATCAGTTCAACGTGCCAGATGTCGTAAAGGCCCGATTAGATTTTCCAGTGCTGGATGGGTGGATCACAACAATATATGTGCTATTCATGAAGACATAATGGATAGAGACTATGAAATTGATGAGTGGATCAAGCCGAGTGTCCCAGGAGTGGAACTCAATAATTGGTCATCAGAAGAAATCATGACTGTTACTCAGCACAAAGAGTAATTGCTTTGTGTTTCATTCTTGTATGAAAGTTCTATATCTTGCCCAAGGTATAGTAACTCATTATAAGGGCTTCATTGTTTCAATTTGCAATACTAATCATCAATAAAATTGACGTTTTTGCATTCATTCATAATGTTCCTTGTCTTTCATTTTATTTTTCACACAATAAATGACAATGTGCATTTTCATTTTTCATGTTTTTCCCGCTCTCTAAAATCTAGCATGAATCATCATTTATGCAGATGCACCCCAATGGGTCTCATCGATAACGATCTTACTATGACTCGTTATGACTTCAACAATCCGATTTACCTATCCGATGAGGAAGGTGAAGAAGATTTTAAATTACCCGAAGAGTTAGCAAGATTGCTGAAGCAAGAGGAGAGGGAGATTCAGCCACACGAGGAGGTCATTGAGGTTGTAAACCTAGGCACCGAAGAGGTGAAGAAAGAGGTCAAGATCGGGGTTGCTTTAGAGAAATCTGTGAAAGGCCGATTGATTGAAATGCTCCATGAATATGTTGACGTCTTCGCCTGGTCTTACCAGGATATGCTAGGGATGGATACTGTTATCGTAGTGTACAGTTTGCCGCTCCGTGAAGACTGCACACTAGCAAAACAGAAATTGCAAAGAACTCGACCTGACATGGCAGTAAAGATCAAGGAAGAAGTCAAAAACAGTTCACGCCGGATTCTTGGCTGTCACGAGTTATCCACCATGGGTTGCCAACATCGTGCCGGTGCCGATGAATGATGGAAAAGTTCGGATGTATGTTGACTACCAAGACTTAAATAGGGCTAGTCCCAAGGATGATTTCCCATTGCCACATATCGATGTGTTGGTTGACAATACAACTCAATTTTTGGTGTTTTCCTTCATGGATGGATTTTTCGGGCTACAATCAAATTAAAATGTTGCCAGATGATATGGACAAAACTACATTCATCACCCCTTGGGGAACTTTCTGCTACAAAGTGATGATGTTTGGTTTGAAGAATGCTAGAGCAACTTACAAACGGGAAATGGAGACTCTCTTTCATGACATGATTCATCATGATATGGTGGTCTACATGGATGAAATGATTGCAAAGTCACAAACTGAGGAAGAGCACATAGTCAACTTGGCAAAGCTGTTTGACAGGCTGCGGAAGTTCAAAATGAGGTTGAACCCAAACAAATGCATATTCGGAGTGCGCTCAAGTAAGCTACTTGGCTTCATCGCAAGTGAAAAAAGGATTGAGGTCGGCCCTGCGAAGGTGAAAGCAATTCAAGAAATGCATGAGCCTAAAAATAAGAAAGAAGTACATGGCTTCTTAGGGAGATTTAACTACATTGCACTGTTCATATCTCACCTAACAGCTACGTGCGAACCAATATTCAAGCTTTTGAGAAAGAATCAGGTTGTCAAGTGGAACGATGACTATCAATTGGCTTTCGAATGAATCAATGAATATCTACAAAAACCGCCAAACCTCATACCTCCGATACTGGGGAGGTCGTTGACCATGTACCTTACAGTACTTGAAGGATCAATGGGTTACGTTCTTGGACAACATGACGAGTTTGGTCGATAAGAGCATGCAATATACTACCTTCGAAAAATGTTTACCAAGTGTGAGACAAGATACTCACTTCTCGATAAAACATGCTGCACTTTGGCATGGGCTGCTTGCCGACTAAGATAGTATATGTTGACTCATACTACCCTAGTGATATCCAAGATTGATCATGTCAAGTACATCTTCGGGAAGTCAGCTTTGACCGGAAGGGTAGATCGTTGGCATATGATATTGACTGAATAAGACATCCAGTATACTTCTTAGAAAGCTATCAAGGGAAGCGTATTATCGGATTATTTGACCCAACAACCGATTGACGATTATCAGCCAATGAGGTTTGAATTCCCTGATGAAGAGATCATGTTTCTCAAATAGAAATATTGTGAAGAACCACTCCCGGAAGAGGGGGCAGACCCCGAATCCAAATGGAGTCTGATGTTCGATGGGGCCGATAACATGAATGATAACGGAGTTGGTGTCGTCATCATCACACCAGATGGAGTTCACATGCCCTTCACTGCCCAATTGACATTTGAGTGCACCAACAATGAGGCAGAGTACGAAGCTTGTATAATGAGGATCGAGGATGCGATTAATTTGCAAATTAAGACCCTAGATATCTTCGGTGATTCAACTTTGGTTATAAATCAAGTTAACGGAAGGCGGCTTATTCATCAACAACATTTGATTCCCAACAAGGATTACACCCGGAGGTTGTTGACATTCTTCACGATGGTAAAGCTTCATTATGTACCTGGGGACTAGAATCAATTTGCTGAAGCTCTAGTAATCTTATCATCCATGATTAAAGTCCAACAATGGAACTACGTACCCAAAATCGTGGTGTCTCTCCTCAAAAGACCTACTTATGTGTTCCTAGCTGAGGGTGTTGGCGATGATAAGCCTTGGTACTATGATATCAAGTGTTTCCTAAAATATCAGGAATACCTGATAGGTGCATCCAACAAAGACAATAAGACCTTGAGAAGGTTGGCAGGTGGGTTCTTCTTAAATCAGGATGATGTGATTTACAAAAGGAACTTCGACATGGTCTTGTTCAGATGCGTGGATAGACACGAAGCAGACATGTTAATGCAGGAAGTTCACGAGGGATCCTTCGGTACCCATGATGAAGGATACACTATGGCGAAGAAGCTCTTGATATCGGGCTATTATTGGATAACCATGGAATCTGATTGCTGCAAGTATTCCCGCAAATGCCACAAGTGTCAAATTTATGTTGATAAGGTGGATGTTCCTCCTAATTCATTGAGTGTAATGTCTACAACTTGGCCCTTCGCCGTGTGGGGCATCGATATGATCGGAAAGATCGAGCATATCGCTTCAAATAGTCATCACTTCATTCTGGTTGCCATCAACTACTTCACCAAGTGGGTAGAAGCGGGGTCATACGCTAATGTGACAAAACAGACGTGGCCTGATTCATAAAGAGGGATATTATTTGTCGATACAGAATACCCGAAAGAAACATTACTAATAATGGTTCATATCTCAATAACAAGATGATGGCAGATCTATGTCGGGATTTCAAAATCAAACAACACAATTCTTCTCTGTACCGCACGAAGATGAATGGCTCCGTCGAGGCAGCCAACAAGAACATCAATAAGATAGTATAGAAGATGGTTGTGACGTATAAAGATTGGCATGAGATTTTTCCATTCGCATTACATGGGTACTGGACATCGGTGCGCACCTCAACTGGGGAAACCCCATTCTCACTAGTGTACGGTATGGAGGCAGTCCTACTAGTGGAATTTGAGATTCCCTCTTTGAGGATAATGATGTGTGTTAAGCTTGATGAAGCTGAGTGGCACCAATCCAGATTCAATCAGTTGAGCCTCATCGAAGAGAAACGTTTAGCAGTTGTATGTCATAGAGACCTGTATCAATAGAGAATGACGCGGGTGTTCGATCAAAAGGTGTGGTCTTGATGCTATATACCCGATGACTTAGTATTGAAAAGGATCCTTCCTCCTCAAATAGATCATAGGGGCAAGTGGACACCTAACTATGATGCACCATTTGTGGTTAAAAAGGTTTTCTCCGATGGAGCCTTAATGTTAACAACCACGGATAGAGAAGACTTTTTATCTCTTGTCAACATGGACACAGTTAGAAAATAGTTCATATAAAAGAGACCCGTTGGAAAAAAATAGAATAAAAGTCCAGGAAAAAAAAGGCATCTCGGTGAGCCAAAAATAGAATAAAAGGATCGGGAAAAAGTTAGGGAAATAAACAAAAAAATGTACACCCGCTGAGTTGAAAAGCCACATTGGACAACTCAGGAAAAAGGGGTATCCCGGTGGATTGAAAACCCGAAAGGGCGATCAACGCAAAAGAGGGACTGAAACGAACAACTGCGATATGTGTGATCTGTGACTCACCATCTACAATTGTGGACAACCTGAGGGTTAAAAATCGGTCCAATCATCTTCCTTTAAAGTTGAGTACACGAAAAGTCTTAAGGACATACAAGTCATAGCCGAATTGGAGCTTGATGAGATCCAATTTTCACATTTCCTCTAGGATAGTTTGTTTTTCTTTTTGTGCAATTTCCTCTTTATATTGATTGTTTCTCGGTGTAATGCCTATTCACGGCCACTTTTCAATCAATAAAATGCTTTTTTATCCAATTAGCTCATTTGTTTTTGTTTTCATCTACCATTGATTGACTGCGAAAACGTCCGGCGAATTGTGATAAATATTGCATCGCAAATACATTGATGCTTTATAATGCATGCTTAAGGGTAATTCACTTGACACATATCTTAAATGTTAAGTAACATGGATGATCGATTAAGGCCGTGAACCTGGGGCATGCAGACTCGTCTAACTTTCTCTTTTGCAAGAATTATCTGTTGTGTTCAATAATATGCAGGTACAGAGAAACAAAGCCATTACCAGCACAAGGTGTCAAGAAGCTTTTACTCGTAGACTTTATCAAGCAAAATTCCTCAGCAAGTCTCGTTAGACTATCTTTTCTCCAGCAGAGCAATAAGAAGAAGGTTGGTACTTGCCGAGAAAAAGGTATCATCATCTCTCATCCCCAACATGAGACACCTTACTTCTCTTATACCTAGCAAGAGACACCTTCAGCAGGAAGTAGACTCATTAATGTTCTCTATCAATCCCAGTGGAGTTAAAGATTGAAACCTTCCCCAGCTAAGTCGGAGCAAGGGGTTGAACAGGTGGTAGTCTCCAAGAGAATCTATTTCCCCTGCAGTGAGGTATTCCCAGCCGGCAGTTGAATGCCTTATTTCCCCAGGGTCAAGGTTGTGGGAACTTTCCTCAGTAGAGTCAGAGGTTGAATTTTCCCCGGCAGAATAACAAAAGGTTAATGTTGTTCTCCCCAAGCAAAGATTTTTCCTTCCCTGAAAGGGGAGATATTCCCCACCAGAGTTTTCTCATCCCCAGCGGTGTAGGAGGATTCTTATTTCTTATCTCTAGCGGTTTAGGAATAGTCATTATTCCCTAGTAGCGGCGAGGATAGTGAGAAGTCGGATGGTTGTCCTTCTTATACTGTATTGTTCGCAATCTTCCCCAGTGAAGTCGTCGAGAAAATCCCAATCTTCATTGGCATCTCTCCCTCAGACAGAAGACTGTGTACCTGAGGAATTTCCCCAACAGATTTTTTCCAGTAGAGTATCGTCATACTCTTTCTTCAGCCAGGTCAGAAGGTTATTACTTCTCCAACAGAGTTCTACGGGTGGCCTACCTCCCAATCAGGTTCAAGCCAATGAAGAATTTCCCTAGAAGGATCTTTGTACTATCTCAAAGTCCAATTTATTTTTGTCAAGGATGGCAGTTCATAACTAGTGTATCATAGACAATGTCCCCTGCAAAGTTGCTCTTCCCCGGGGATTCATCGAATCAAGGCAGTGATTTTTTTCTTCCCCAACACGTGGTGGGAGAAACTTGTTATTTCCTCATCAGGAGGTTCCTTTTACATGTGCATTTAGTAATCATCATTACATTTGCATCCTCGAAAAAAGTGTAGCATTTCCATCATTATGGAGCATTACGTCATAAAAATTCAAACATATGCATACAAAGCATAAGCTAGTTCGATACCTTGCACAAAAGCCTGAAGCATTACCAATGGTGTCCCCACAGAGAATACTTGTTATTCCCCAGTGGATTTTGTTTGAGTACGATGGTCTCGTTTCTGTTGAGTTTTCATCTCAATACAATGATCTCATGTCTTTTTATTCCATCTCAGTATGATGATCTCATTTTGTTGATTCCGTCTCAGTATAATGGTTTTCATTCTTTGATTCCGTCTAAGTATGATGGTCTCGTCTCTTTTCGATTTCGTCTAAGTACGATGGTTTCATCTTTTTTGGATTCTGTCTCAGTACGATGGTCTCATTTTGTCGATTCCTTCTAAGTACGATGGTCTCATCTCGTTTGATTTCCTCTTAGTACGATGATCTCATTTTGTTGATTCCGTCTCAGTATGATGGTTTTCACTCCTTCGATTTCGTCTAAGTAAGATTGTCTCATTTCTGTTGATTTCATCTCAGTACGATGATCTCATATTTTTGATTCCGTCTCAGTACAATGGTCTCATTCCCTTCGATTCCGTCTCAATACGATGGTCTCTCCTCGTTTGATTTTCATATCAGTACGATGATCCCAATTTGTCGATTATGTCTAAGTATGATGGTCTCATTCCCTTCAATTTCTTCTAAGTACAATGTTATCATTCTATTCGATTCCGTTTAAGTACGATGGTCTCGTGTCTTTGAAGTTATCATCTCAGTATGATGGTATCTTTCCATTCAATTATGTCTAAGTACGATGGTTTCATTCTTTGAGTGTCACCCGAGAATGGTATTATAAGATACCTTTTCTCACCCACATAGTACAAATTTCCAGTTTATTTGGGTATTCAATCCCTCCATATCATGAATGTTAGAGAGCCGTTGCTATATCCCATTCAGGTCTATAGTGATTGAATTGGGGTAGTTGTAGCACCCCAAAATTTGCCCTCTTATTTATCACCGGTTCGAGAAGCTTATGCTTCATCTCCGTGTTATCTTGCATATTCGTCCGTACATTTCATAAAATAATAGTAATAAAACATAATAATAATAATAGAGAGCATACATCATTGGTCGAGGCGCGGGGAATGTGATCAAGGGTTATTTGGAAATTATCGGGCATCAGAAGAAAAATAATCTCAAAAAATATGACCAAGACTGGATATCCACGACTTCCCACCAAAAAGAATAAAAATTCAAATTTTAGTTGAAGTAACCGGTTACCTCATAGGTAGTAACCAGTTACTTTGTGCAGAATTTCAAAAACAAAAAAATCAGTTAGTTGTTTGTTCCATCCTTTTCCACTTCACTTTTCTTTTCACTTTCAAGCCACTTCTAGAATATTCCACAACCTTCCAAAGGAATATTCCAAGAATATGTCAATGGAATATTCTAGGAATATTTCTAACTAACTTTAACTAACCCTTTGCTTAGGACCCAAGCCTAAGGTCTAAACCTCCTACCTAACCTAAAACTATCTCCAAACCTAACATCTATATAAACCTTGTTCACTCCAAACCTCAAGGGGATATTACACACATTTCATCATTTTCACATCTTCTCTCAATTCTCTCATTTTTCTCCATTTTTCAAACTCACACCAAAGCTTCATCATCATCAAGATTCTTCAAGTTTTGCATTGAAACTTGAAGAATCAGAAGCTAAGCCTCCACCATTTGCATCGATTCAGCGGATTATCGAAGAAATAAATACGGTTTCAGTGTTTATTTGATCTTTCTGAAGTGCGTTTCGGAGAATTCTCACCAATCGCATTTATTTTACGCATTAGCGGATTGAAGCTTCAGATCTATGATTTTCTCTTATTTCGCGTATCGATCGACATTGCAACAATTTCCAAAGCAAGCCTCCGCTTTGTAGGTTGGTGAATTCGTAATCACTTCTCGTTTTAACTTATTTCTCTTCATCTTGCTTCGCGCATTCTTTGCGTTTTCTCGCTTTTTGTTATGTTAATCGGTTTGATCGTAGAAGTTAGAATCGTGAGGTGTTTGTGATGTAAGTTGACCTTGGAATGTTGCATTTAGGTGTAACTTTCGTGCTTGATCTATAGAGCTTATTTGAATAAGTTGCTATTGTTTTTGACATGTGTAATACCCCAAAAGTTTCCCTCTCATTTTCATGGCATTTAGCATATCACATTGCATACACAAACCCATATCATGGCATAAAGCATAACATCATAACAATCATAGCTAAGGCATAAGGCTTGTGATCAATGACTGAAGAAGCTGAGGATCATCCAAAGGAAATCAAAGGGTCACATGGCTTCTCAACATTGTGCAAAGGGTTCACAACATCCCACAAGATCTCATTCATTTCCACAAGGCCTAGGAAGAAGTGGGTTGATCAAACAATTCAAGCAGTGCAATATCTCCTAACAAAAGGGGATGAAATTAGGGTTTCTGATTAAATGAGCTTCCCAGGGATATTTTGGTTCAAACTTGATCTCATTGTTTTCTACATGATATTAAGTGTCTATGGTTGAAATTTCATCCATTTAATCATTTCAGAGGGTCTTTAATTGATCAGTTACTTGAAAATCAAGGAATTGGGGGAAAATCAACCATGTTGAGGAAACAGTCAACTCCTGACTTTTTGAGGTCAAATTCATAAAATTGAGGTTACAAGGAGTCCATGGACCAAATTTGATCAATAAATGATGGAGGGATCCTTAGAAATAAAGAAAATCAAGACTTACCATTTTTGGAAAAATTAGGGTTTCCAAATATGGCAAGTTTAGGCCATTTTGCAGTCAAGTTCAAGAGAGGCCTCCTCCAAAAATAAAAGTCAAATGAAAATTCCACTTGGGTTATTTGAAATAGGGCATCCTAAGCTTCAAATCCATAGGTGGAGCATGTTCATGGGATTAAAATTGAAGAAGTTATGATCAATTAAAGTTTGATCAAACTAGGGCAAAAATCAAGTCATGGGCCAGCCAGGACAAGTCATGCGTGCGTGCCTTGCTAGTATTTATATCAAACAGGTGGTTTGCAAAATTTATGGCCGTATTTCTCCATCAAGATGACTTCAAATGAATTTTTTTCCTATGTCAAAGTTGTTCATTGATGCATTCTCTACAACTTTCATGTTTGGAGATTTTTTATTGGATCAAAAGTGTGAGAGTTATGAAAGCCCAAAGTCATGTCCCAACACTGAACAAACCATAGGCCATTTTCATAAGACATGTCCAAGTTATGCAGACCTAAGTATGCAGTTTTGTGGCATTGGATCCAATGACATATTTGAGGCATTGCAAAGCCATATCTCATCATGATGTGAACACCAAACATGTTGTATGAAACATGCTCTTCAAATTAAGCCCAAGAAGTCCATGTTTTGATGCCTTGATCATGAAGCTTCATCCCATGGAAGATCATGTTATGAATTCTGAGTACTTGTTAGTTAAGGCAATGATATGAATGCTCAATTTGATTCAGTCAAGTTTGTATGCACCATTTCAACATGTTATGATCACAAGGCTTCACTTGAAGAGTGTAATTTATCACATGGTTGCATGATCACTATAGTTGCCATGCACATTCATGAGACACAAGCCACACGGTAAAATTCCAAGCATGGCATCCAAGCTGCAGTGATCAGCTTCATTCCATCACATTAAGCTCACCTTAGCTAACATGTTCAACATCACATAGACTCAAATTCGAGCAAACTAATCAAGCTGTAATTCAGTTTCACATTACCATTACATAATTCACCTATAATGTCTCATTAAACCATCATTGACTCAACCATAGCTCTAACTATTAACTCTAACAGTTAGAACTTAACTCAAGCTATATAAACAAACTCCAACATCATTTTTAGGGGATTCAATCATTTTGCTCACATTTTCCATAGTTTAGCCAATTTCTCTCTGTTTTGATCTCTAAATTTCGTGCAAGAATCTCATAGAACTCGTCTATATTGCATCACATTTTCCATCAACAATCAAACATTAACTCCATTAAATCATTGATTCCAAGGATCAACACCATTAGAGCATTGGTTCCAAGGATCAATATCAAGTTCTGTTCAAAAATGTAGATCAAGATCTTGAAGAATTCACCATCTACAAAGCCTTTATTTGGCCATAATTGAGTTTAAGAAGTAGTTGTGGAACCTTTGGATTTCTTACAATTGAAGATTCAACAAGAACAGGTTCAGTTAATCAAATTTTGCACTTACAAATTTAAGCTTGTTTTACACTTGTTTGGCTTGATCTGAGCTCAGTAGGAGCATTGTTTTCATCTGGCTAGTTGATAAGCCATTAGAGGAATAGTTCAGTTTGTTAGGGCTTGTATGTTTCTCTTCGAATCTTTGTGTATGTGTGTGCTATGCAATTTTTTATTCCAGATTCGTAGTCTACATGAGCTAGGCTTTCATTTGATAGGTGGATCTTGCATTTTCATTGACATGCATTTGAGGGTGGCCGGAGAAGATGACCGAAATCTTCTCCAATCAGTGAGGGTTTAGGTTAGGGTTTCATTGCCAGAAAATAACGTAGCCATTGATCTGCTTGAATTGTATGTTCAGGATAGTGCCACCACATTAATGAAAGGTCCTCTCAGTCATGTGCCTCATTTTAATACTTGGATGACTTTGACTCCTCCTTGTATGCGTGCGTGTGTGATAACTACTATGGTTAGTGCTTATCATCCATTCTATTGGTTTAACTTTTGGTTTTCTTTGACCTTAACTTGATTCTATGGTCCAGATGTAGTCAACACATTGACTGATTTCCACCAAAACACTTGTGTATTCAGCGCCTTTGGATTGGGCTTTGTAGTGATATTCACACCCCATGCAACAAGGCCCAAACAATTGCAACTAGTTTCAGTTTCTTTCCACGCCCCTTCACAATGTCCTTTTTCTTTATCTTTCCATTTTATTTTCATTTCATTTTTAATTTCTAAAAAATACTAAAACTCATCCAAAAATCTCCAAATAATTCACACTTGAATTTTAACATTTTAAAAAAATTTCTATATTTTTTATTTTATATTTTCTATTATTTTTTAGTCATAATTAATTCTTCATATTATTTCCTTTTGGTTTCCTCATTTTTTTGACCACTTGTTCTTCACAAATTTATTTCTTCTAAACAAAAATTGATATCGATCCCATTCTTTTTGTTCTATTCAGAGGACACCTTTAGGTCTCTAAAAGATATTTTTCCTTATTTTTTAGGTCATGTTTGGTTATTTTTTGAGTCAATTCTTTGGGCATTATCATTCAAAACTCTAATTAACTTTGTGCCTTTGTTTGATTGATTAAAATTCCAAATTCTTGTGAGATATTTTGGAAACATGTTAGTACCTGGTTTATGACTTTGAATATCCATTTTCATAATTTTTCCATGTCATTTGGTATTTTTTAGGTACCTTGTGTTACAAGCCACTTTTTGGTCCTTATTTTCTTATCCTTCTCATTCCATTTTGATAAGGCATTTATGCCATTCATTTGAGAGTCTCAATTTGAGTTCATAAGGTCCCATTTGGTGTCTTTAAGTCATTTGTATCCATTATAGGTCATCATACTTTTCATTTTTGGGTTGCTTGGTCCTTAGGTGACATATATGTTCATGTATGCCATCTTTACCCTAATTCACATTGTTCTTCCATCTTCACACTTCAAACATGTTATATCATTTTTATACATATTAAAAGTGTCTCGCATCCATTGGTAGGCCTTCATTTCAAGTCAAAAGTCTTTGTGCTTCATTTGGTTTTATTTGGTACTTTAAGATTTCAAAATCAAGTTTGTTTGTTCCTTAGCCTTAATTCAATTCATTATAGGTCCTTTGTGGTTAATTGTTGAGTTTAAACTTCATTTTAACTTTTCATTAAGCCCCTGGTTTTTGTATGGGAAGTTCAAATTTCATTGATCATGTTTGACTTTTTCTTCTAAGTCCCTTTCTTCCTTTAGAAATCACATGTTCAATTCTCATTCTTTCATCTTTCAATCTTATGGTTGAATCCCTCTAACTTGAATATATTTCTTCCCACTTTGGTTTAAATCTTGAGATACTTTCATTTAGTGTTAGGTTCTAGTTTTAACATTCACATTTTACCTAATTCAAGTTCACCTTGCATAATCATTCAAATTTCTCCATCTAACTCCACTTTGTTTTCTATTAGGGTTTAATGCCTCTTTAGGACATAGATTATGATGATTTAATATTGTAACCTTAGATTACTTTAATAGGGTTTAGCTAATGACTTTAGAAGTCTCTAATCATATAGTATCCTTTAGTTTTAGGTCTTAACCCTAGGGAACCTTTGCTTCTTTCTTTTAGCTAGTGTGAGCTTTTATTGAGCTTTTGCCTTGCTTTATGTTCAATATGCTTTGTAAAGCTAATCTTTGTTTTGTAGGGAGGATGAGGTTATCCTTGGTTATATACTTCTTCCTCATCTTCTTTATACTTTCTAAGTATGTTTTCCTTAGCATATTGTGCTTTGCTTGTATAGGATTCCCCTTTGTTTAGAAACAACTTAACTTCTTTAAGAAGTAAGTTAAGTTCTAATTCTCTTTTCTTCTTTTTCTTTTCTCATTAGGATTAGAAAGCCATACAAACCATTAGGATCTCCTTTTACATGCAATAAATAACTTAGGGTTGTGTCTTAGTCCCCTTAGTTTGTCCTTTTGCAACTTGAGTCATTCTTTCTCATCTCATAAAGAAAAATAATAAAACACCTAATAAAGGTTGAGTATTCTCATACGACATGAGACTTTGTTGTGGGTTACTTATACGCATCCTATTTCGGGGAAAGTTATAAGGCATCTAATATGATGAACAAGTCTTAGTATGAGAATGTTTCACAAACGACAAAGTCAAAACACTTCTATAAAATACAATAAACAAACAACACTCATCTTTTCCTGCGGGAATTCTCTTCTCATCTCAATCACTCTCAACGCGAATTTGCGATGACTTGTCTTATTTGCAAGATGATAAACACACTCGTTCAAGGCGAGCCTGCAACACCTGAGCATAGACATAATCAGTTCAACTCTAAGAAACACAAACAAGTTCTCGCCTTAGTTAAGCGAACTACGTCGACTCTGATCCTCATTTTCCCGATGAGGTACGTAGGCAGCGGGGTAGGGCCCGTTCGAGAACATTCTTTGTTTTCCCTAAATTTTCCTCATTCTTTCTTTCCATTCTCTTTTCTAGTTCCCACTTTCATTCCAGTTTCCACTTTCGTTCCAGTTCCATTTCTTTTGTTCAGCAGCATCTTATTTCTCATCCTTTGAAACAGATTAACAAGTGTGGATCCCGTCGGGTACGGCGGAAGGCCTGTGACGCTATTAACTTCCCAGGTTGTAATCGACTCCCAAACCCATATCTTTGGTTCGCAGGACCTTGTCATTTCCTTTTCTCTTAGGTTTGTGCAACATTAACTTTTCCATTCATTCGGGATAAAAATGCATGGCTGGAGACTCTACCTTTTCCGCGCCACTTTCGCGTTTGTACTAAGATGACAATCCCGGGAGCGACAACATGAAAATGCATAAAATTCTTATTCTGGTCTCAGAGTAACCATTTACCACATAGGTAGTAACTGGTTACCTGTGTTAAATTTGCAGAAAATCCAGTTTTTTGAACTAGTAACCGGTTACCACTGAACCAAAATAAAAAATTATTGGTTTTTCTTGCATGTCTGATATACATTCCTCCTATAATCATCATGGATATTTAGGATATGATTTTAGGGAATTTTTAGGAGCCATTTAGGTGCAGGTGTGTGTAGTTTTGATAACTTTCGACACGCGTTTCATTTGATTCCGATTTTTGACATAAGTGTTGAATGTGTGTTCATAACATGTTGTGAATGTTGTTTGCATGATTGAGCATAATCATTAGCATGTTAGTAAGTGTTTATAATTCTTTTTTGCATTGTATTTATGATCCGTGCATGTTTCAGTCGTTTGTATGCATAATCGGAATGTTGCATATTGTTTTGAAACCGCACGATTCACATATTTGCATTCATTGTTGATTGTCTATTTGTTGCATTCCTTTGTTCATGATGCATTAAAATGCATGATAATTCCATTCCTTTGTTTGCATTAAAGTTCCATTTTACATTTGAAAAATGATTAAAATTTGCCTTGTTTTCACTAATGTGTTTTAGAACAGAAGTTGTAAGAGATGTATGTTGCATTGTTCTATTTTTGGCACTTTTTACACCTATTATTATATTGTTTGATAGATGTCATAGGCTGTTTGTATTATTAGTTGAATTTAGCTGTTGATTGTGTGTTAGATAGCTGTATTAGCTATTGACTTTAGGCTTTGCTTAAGTTTTAGGCATCCTTAGGCTTAAGATTGAGTCTAGTTTAGGTCATAATTACGCTAGGACATGTTTGGTACTTGAGTACCTTTTTCCTTTTATTCATTTTGGATTTATTTTACTAACCTTTGTTTTGTAAGGGGTTATGGTAAGCCATGTGTGTAGGAGGGTATCCTATATAAACCTTCTTCCTTATCCTTTTAAAATTCAACTTGTGTTGGCAATAAGCATTTTTGCTTCTTCGACATTTCACTACATTCATTCCCTTGAGGTTTAAAATCATATTCAATTAACTGAAGTGAGTTGGAACTTGCTTTCTTTTTCTTTCTAGGATTAGAAAACACAACTAACCATAAGACATTCCTTGAATAAACAACTTAGGGTGAGTCTTAGTTTCTCCTAGTTTTTTTTCCTTTTTCGACTTGAGTCCTTCTTTCTCATCTCAAAGAAAAATCAAAATACCTAATAAAGGTCGTGCTTTCTCATGCACTAGGAGACTTTACCATGGGGTATTTTCATGCATTCCATATCGGGATGAGGTGTAGGGTATCTGTCATGAGGAACAAGTCTTAGCTTGAGAATGTCTCACAAACAACAAAATAAAAAAAAACTTCTTCTAAAAGACAGTAAACAAACTACAAACATCTTTCCTGCGGGAATTCTCTTCTCATCACACTCACTCTCAACGTAAGAACTTGCTACGACTTGTCTCTTTGCAAGATGGTAATGCACTCGTACAAGACCAGCCTGCAACACCTGAGCATATGCATAAGCGGGTCAATGCATAAAAAAGACAAACAAGTTTTCGCCTTAGTTAGGGGAACTACGTCGACTCTGATTCTCATTTCCCATGAGATATGTAGGCAGTGGGGTATGGCCCATTCGAGAACATACTTTATTTTCACTACATTTTCCCGTACCTTTTCATTCTATTTTTCCAGTTCCCTCTCTCATTCCAGTTCCAGTAGCGTTTTTTTATTCAACAGCAGTTTTATTCCTTACCCTTTGAAACAGGTTAACAAGCGTGGATCTCGTCGGGTACGACAAACGATCTGGGGTGCTAATACATTCCCAATTCCTAACCGAATCCCAAACCCAGTTCTTTAGTTCGCATGACCTTGTCCTTTCATTTTCTCTTAGGTTTGTGCAACATTACCTTTCCCATTCATTCGGGATAAAAATGCCTGGCTGACAACTCTACCTTTTTCGCACCACTTTCGCGTTTGTACTAGGATAAAAATCCCGGGAATGACAACTTCCTATCCATATTTTGCATTACTTTGTTGAAATATCTCCCAAGAAGAACTATAGCATTAGATAGACCTTCCCCAATATTCAAATTACCATCTTCTACTCCATCTCCAGTGTTGGAAGAGAAGGCAATATTTTTCTTTTATTGGTTAGATTTGTCACTTATTCCTATCTCAAAAGTTTGAAGAGATCCAATAAGTTCATCTAATCTCATCATGCTAATGTCATGAGCTTCTTCTATGGTTGTGACCTTCATCTCAATCTCTTAGGTAGAGATCTGAGAGATTTCTCACCAACATTTCTTCAAACATTGTTTCTCCAAGAGCACTTAAGGTATTAGATATTTCAAGGATATTCATATGAAAATCATAAATACTTTCATCATATTTCATCCTTAAGTTTCAAACTTTGTGGTGAGCAGCTGGAGTCTTGACAACTTTACCTTAGAGCTACCTTCCTGAGTACTTTTGAGAATATCCCAAGCATCTTTGGTAACAATGCAAGTATTGATCAATCTGAATGTTTTTTGTCAATTCCATTGAATATGGCATTCAAGGCTTTTGAATTTCCCAGAGAAAACTCTTCTTCTTCTTTAGACCAGTCCTCTTCTGGCTTTAATTCTTCAGTATCATTCCCATCTTTGTACTTAAAAATAGGATGTTTCCATCCTCTCAGAACAACTTTCCAAGCCTTGTTGTCCAAAGACTTCAAAAAGGCTACCATCCTTGGAGTCCAGTAATAATAATTAGTTCCATCCATAATGGATGGTTTATTCACAAAACCCACCTCCTTGTCTGTAATACCAGAAAGTAACTTCCTTGGATCTCACCCAGATATAGAGCAGGATGTCTGCTCTGATACCAATTGAAATTTTGGTATCAGATACGTGATGTCGAATGCGATATCACGACATTACTATTTGAGTATTAACAAGATAAAAGCGGTATAAATAAAAGCAGTAAAAACACAATGGGTTGTTAACCTATTTCGGTGCAAACACACCTACTCTGGGGGCTAACAAGCTAAAAAGGAAATCCACTATTAGTAATATCAATTCAAAGCCTAAACAGTCCCAGTTACAACTTCTCACTTGAACCCTCCCAATGCAACTTCTACCAAGAAATCAACATCTAGATATGAGAAATCACCATCTCACTCCCCCTCAATCACACATTGTGATAATCAACCAATTCTTTCTAAGAAAATAGAATAACACTCTTCAAAACATAACACCTTGATTTTACTTAAAAGCTTTGATCAAGAACAAACACTTATGCTTAAAAGCTTAGAGTGGATATAATTACAACTCAAAGATCAGTCCAATTCAAGCATCTAGGTGATGTATGAATGTCTCACAAATAAAACACACACAGAGAAAAACTCTACCACTCAATAGCACTTTGCTTTACATAATACACAATATTTCGTCCAGAGAATTAGGTTAAACATCCAATAGTATAGATTATTATAAATTGGGCCTAGATCTGATCAGAAACTTCCTAAAAAAGATCGCATGAATCAAGCACGTAAAGATCTTCAATAGTCTCCAAGAACTAATGCATAATAGCTTCTGTTTTTGCACATTCTGGAGCGAATCAAAAGACTAAACACCTGCTAAAAATATACATAAATTAAATAAAAAAAAATTTGTATTAGAAAGTTCCAGAACTGTCAAGACAGATGTTACATCATCTGATCTGACATCATAAAAACATTGTACACCCAAAAGATCTTCAAGCATGTCAAGGACATCTTACAAGACATCTAGATAAATGATAATGTTTTTTCTACATATGTAGTCATACCAAGAACCTTCAAACTTGTTAAAAGAGTTTTCTCTCCAGTTCTTTCTTGGACATGACGCCAGTCCTTAAGCTTTGATAACTTGAACCTCTACAGCAACGATACAACCTAGCATATTCGGATCAAAATTTTAGGTATTCTAGATATTTAATCCTCTTGTACCCCGAATCTTCCGATGCTTTCATCATTCTTATCTCCGGGTTCAAGAAGATTAAATATGATCATTTTTCATACCCTATATATTTATCCTAAGATACCCACACACCCATCAGTTCAATGGACAAGTGTTGAAGTTTACCGGGTCACATCCTCACAGTGAATCAGGATTCTTGAGTCTCTTAGAGGATTCAGGAAAAACATCAATCATAATATTCTAAGATTTTCAACCATACATGATCCACAAAATGTTTGCATATCAATGGAGTAGTGACATGTCTTTGGGCTCCAGGAAAAGCTTAGGGTGTGGCAACATTAGGATCGACGAGAGGATGTGCGACAAAAGCATATACGTCAACATTAAGAGCTTGTACAAGTAATACAAGTTCACCTTTATGAGCTAGAGACCCATGACCATATGACGAAGATCCCTCAACACTAAAGGATGATTTGTTATTCATATAAGATATTCAAATTTGACATATGTATAGTTCATACCAGAGTTTAGTCAGAACCTTAGACTGAGTTTAGTCAGAGTGTAATTAGGAAATTTTCAAATATTCGAGAAATTCTAAGAGCAATAACATGTTTGGATTAACTTTTGAAATCCCAAAATCAATTTTAGAGGTGTAGATTAATTTAGAATGATTTTGAAATATTTGTTTTATCAAGAGTAGAATTGATTCTATTTGAAGATATGACTTATAATTTTACGTCCAGAATTAATTATAAATAATTTTTACACTGAGATTTATTGTTTAACACACTTTTACATTACTGTATTCAAACATAAATTAATTCTACTAAATTTAATTCTATCAAAATTAATTTTACCAAATTCAATTTTGCTAAAATCAATTTTATTCATGGCTATCCAAACACAGTCTAAGCCTGTAATCAACTGCCCTTATAAATATATCAAGAGCGACAAAGTTGTGATCTTTTTCAAAAAGGCATGTTAATTTTGCTTGTGAAACTTTTTAATTTAACTTTATAGAACTCACTTCCAAGCTCTTACAAGACCAATACCAGAAGGGTCCAACCAACATATCTTGGGAAATGAAATTCGTTAAATAATTGGGAAATATACCTCGTCGTGTCTATTCTTCATTTGTTAGACAAACATATAATATTACTCTATCACATTATTTTAAGTGTTGGTTTAAGTTTATGTGAAGTTTCTTATATATAAAGTGAAGGTGTACCTCAAGTTCATTGCCCAATGAGTAAGACTTATTGTCTCTTCTTAATATATATATATATATATATATATATATATATATATATATATATATATATATATATATATATATATATAATTGGATTGAGGAGTGTATATATAAATTATATTTAACTTGGATTTTTAAATAGGGTAAAATTTTAAGCTATACCATATTAAAAATTATTTTTCAAAATTGATTGAATATTTTTATATAATTTTTATTTAAATAAAAAATATATATTGATTATTCAAATAAATAGTAAAATGAATATTTGGTTATAATATTGACTATTCGAATATATTAATTGACAACTAGTTTATTTATCGACATATAACAAGTTCATTTATGTCTTTTGGTAACACTATCCTTACAATACTTATATAAATGCTATTGATATGGTGATTTTGTGAAAAGATTTAAACACTCGTTTTTCTTTATGAAGTTTATATATATTTTTCTTTTTAAAATACATTTTAACTTTCAATTATTTTAATTTACTTATACTTTTTCTTCCGTTCTTCCGTTCTTTTTCTTCCACAAATTAGATATGTTTCTAACATCATGTTTCAAATAGTAAAATCAAGTAAATTCTAGAAAAGAATTCCGCACTTCATAAAGAGACTGAAATCAAATGGACGATGTTATGTGGGCATATCATACCACTTTTAAAACACTATTAGATATGTCTCCTTGTCAAATTATTTATGGTAAAGCATGTCAGGTATCCTTGTGTTAGAACATATAATTCTAGGTATTAAAACCCGAAATACATACACACATGAATATTACATCCGCTTAATATAATCAAGAGGAGCACAAAATCACTCAAATAACTCACACTTGGGTTTAAAAAATCTAGAAAACAACTACGTCCAAGATAAAACCTTAACAAGATAAATGGAATATGCCACCGATAACAATTTCTCCTAAAAAATCAAACTATTTCTACTAGACCATAAACTCCAAACAGTTGCTGCCCAAATCACTGCACAATTAAAATTGCCTACCTTCTTCTTACTAGAAGATGCAAACGAACAAAAAGAGAGTAGACAAGAATCATGATGTGAATTTTCTATATCAGACCATAAGCAAACTCCCCTCCAAACTGCAACATCATAAGAGCATCCCAGAAATAAATGTGAAATTGTTTCATCCACAACAACACACAATAGACACAACAGCAGATCACCGAGCAAAACAATATTTCTACGCCCCAATTGGTCCTTTGTGGCTATACGGTTTCATAATAACCTCTATATAAATATCTGTAAGTTTGAAGGCATATGCACATTCCATAGAATTTTGTAAGTTGACAACAATTCTTCTTACACTCCATTGTTACCAATCACCGTACTATTACAATTGAAAGACACCACTTCACAGCAAGATGAGACAGAAAATCCAGAACTCGAGCACGACTCCTACTCTATTGAGTCATCCCTAAATTGCATTGGTTGTATATCGAGGAACACATCAAATAAGTCACCATTCTTCTCCCTCTCCAATACAGAGTCAACAGGGAAGGGGTGGAACCGTAAGTTCCAGCTACAAATACCTTCACTCCATAAGTCCGTCGAATAAACCGAAGATTTGGAATTCATCGAAAAAAAGAAATAACTTAGGAAACAGATCTTTAATTGGGCAATCAAAGACCCATTTACAATGCGAAAACGATAAATATTTGTCGTTACCAATAGAACATTTCAGATGCTCTACAAAAAAATCACGAGATAAGAATTTTTCAAAACTAATGGACATTAGGTCCCTCCACCATATACGCTCCGACTTGATACCGCTACGACCTTCAAATCCCGTTAGAGTCAAGCACAGACCCTTCTTGGTATACATATGCTTCAAAAAATCACCCCAAATGACCTCATGTTCTTTAATACATCTCCACTTCCATTTTAAAAGAAGAGACTTATTAAAATACTTTAGGTCCTTAATCCCTAAACTTCCCAAAGCTTTAGGAGTGTAAATCGTCTTCCAATCAACCCATTGTATTGAAGTTGTGAGTGTCGCTCTCTAGATTTCCATCCAAGTACAGACGCGAAAGTGGCGCGGAAAAGGTAGAGTCGCCAGTCAGACTTTTTTATCCCGAATGAATGGGAAAGGTAATGTTGCACACACCAAAGAGAAGGAAAGAACGAGGTCTTACTAACCAAAGACACTGGGTTCGGGAGTCAGTTACGAAGTGGGAAGATATTAGCACCCCAGACCGTCCATCGTACCCGACGGGATCCATGCTTGCTAGTACCATTTCAAAGGGTGAGGATAAACTGCTGCTGAACTGGAACTGCTATTGAAAAGGTCAGAAAAAAAGAAAAGGGAAAAAGTGTAGGGAAAATAAAGAGAGTACTCGAATTGGCCTTACCCCACTGTCTACGTATCTCATCGGGAAATGAGAATCAGAGTTGACGTAGTTCCCCTAACTAGGGAGGAAACTTGTTTGTGTTTTTTAAGGTTTGAACTGCTTATGATTAGGCTCAGGTGTTGCAGGCTCGTCTGTCATATGTGTGTTTACCGTCTTGCAAAGAGACAAGTAGAAGCAAGTTCTTTCGTTAAGAGTGAATGAGATGAGAAAATAATTCCTAAAGGAAAGACGTTTATTGTTGATTGAATGCTTTTTAGAAGCTTTTTATTTGTGAGTTTGCATAGGAGAGTGTATCCAAGTCTCATTTAAATGAGTGTGCACTTCTTACATCACCCAGGAATGGAATGGATAAGAAGCACACCTAGGTAAGGAAAATACCTCTAAACCTAGTTCCAAATACTAAGGCTCAAACACACTAGCCTATTGTACTTATAAAGTGTTTTTGTTGTTTTTTTAATTAAGAAGTGCTTTTTAGTTTATGTTTGTGAAGCATCCTCATGCTAAAACTTATTCATTCTAATAAACACCATACACCTCATCCCCGTATGGAATTTGTGCAAGTATCCCATGGCAAAGTCCCTTGTCACATGAGAAAGCTTTAACCCTTATTAGATGTTTTGAGTTGTTTTGAGATGAGAAAGAGAAACAACAAAAGAGAACCAAAGTTAAAAGTCTAATGGGAAATAATAAACCTAAGTAAGTTGTCATGCTTGGATAAACCTAAGTTAGTGAGGTTTGAAATATTTCTAATCCTAATGAAGAAGGAAGAGAGAAGAGAAGAAGAAGTTAGTAAACAACTTACTTCTCAAAAGAAGATAAGTTACCTCTAAAGGGGTAAGGAAGGCAATTGATAAAAACAAATCATGTTAAATTCTTTGACAAGCACATATTTGAATGCATAAAAGAGAAAAGGAGAATTTGGAATATGGAAGCTCTCATCCACATCCCATTCACCTACCATTAGCCCCTATATGGTTAGCAAAAACAAGCATAAGCAAAGGTAAGGTAAGTAAAACTCAAGCAAGTAAAAACTCAAAGGAAAAAGATTATAAACCAAACCAAAAGCAAAAAAAGTCAAAAATAACACTCTAGAAGTGACCTATAATGTTCCCTAAGCTAACACAAACCCAACAAATGCAAACTAGCTCAAGAACTTCAAAGAAGTGCACTAAAGAAGGAATGAAACGAGATGAGATGAATGTGGAAGTTGAACATGTATGAATGCTTCATGAAAGCTCAAAGTAATAATCATATGTTCATTATGTATGTATGAGGATGCAAATCAATGATCATATCAAGATTGTAAGCAACCACTCAAGCATTAGAAGTGAGATGAATAAGAAATGAGAAGAAAGCGAGCATGGATCACATAAGACGGTAACTTGGAACTCAAGCCAACATGAAAGATGAAATATGGATGGACATACATCAAAGTAATAAGAAATATGACATGTTAAGATGAAAATGATATGCATAAGTTAATCACATTTGAACAATTACAAGGCATTTTGAAGTTAAGAGAAGAATAAACATGCATTTGGATGAAACATCTTCAAGTATGCAAAGTAAGACATGAATGGCATGTGAAATGAATGATATGTTTTAAATTAAGAGGCATAAATCATATTAAATGCAAATGGATGATATGGAATGGCATAAACAAACCAATTACAAGTCAATTATAAGCATAAATGAGAAGAGATGAAGAATTAGGTCAAAAAGGAATGTGAAACAAGTATGCAACATGTACACAAATAAAGCATCAACTTCAAACCAATGACCTATAAATACCTTAAGGAACACATATCATTTTCTAAACATGGTTCAAAAATTCAAACAATTAATTTCATACAATGGCACAAGTGCCTTCTTAAGCAAGCAAACAAAGTATGATCAAAGAAGTTCACCAAAAGAACACTCAACGTCAAAGCATCAAAAAAATACCAAACATGAGTGAAAAATTACCAAATTAGGTCTCAAGAGACCTTAACCAGAGGCAAACAAAGTATCAAAAGTGCTTGCAAAAAATCACAAGGTAACTCACTCAAACAAGCAAGGCAAAGCAATTAGGGTTTCATAAGATCATGCCTAAATAAATGGCTTAAAGGGGAGGCAAATATGATCTTAAAAAAGTGACAAAACGTTTTTTATATGCTTCATTGTGTTCTTGGAAATATGCAAAAAGAATGAGAATCAAACTATGTACGGATGTTGAGAAATAAAATCAGCAATGCAAGGTGTTCATGAATGAAACAACTTAAAAAGAAATTCAAACAACAATTAATTCAGATGCCAAAAATAAAATTAAAATGAAAAATAAAATTTGGAAATTTTTTATAAAACTATGAAGATGATTCATGAATTTTTTAGGAAGTTTTAAAGCTTTAAAGTAATTTTAAAAATTAAAAAGGAGAATGGTATGCAAAATAAAAATAAAATAAAATGACATGGGCCAGGGGTGTGATAAGCAAGCGAAATCAGTTCAAATATGGGCTGCATTATGCATAGGGAGTGTAAATAGCAAGAAAATCCCATCAACGAAAAATTATAAAACAAAAGTCAACAAAATTGACTCCACATGAGCCATTAGATGCATCAAAGGACTCAAGATCAGTCATCAAAGCAAAGTAGGTGAATCTAATGCTCACGATCAAGTCATAAACTCAGTATGCACATCCAACAGATATAATATTATCTATTTAAATGAGAAATGAATGTGATGTACGCATGATATCATTAATGTGTTGGGAAGGTGTAGAGCGTTGGATCAACATCACAAATGGTGAAGATTATCTCTTCTCCAAGCAGACTGTAAAACCTTTAGAGATTCACAAGTGTCGGAGCCCTAGCTCGAGTCACCTTCTCTGATGACCGTGAACGGTACAGGTGCATCTAAATTTCCAGAAATCAACATCTCACACATCAACCAACTCGTAATGACTCCAGGAGTTCAAATGTGCAATCAAAATTAACATATTTATCATGAACAATAAAAATCTAAGACCTAAAGTTTAGATCTGAAAAAATTCAAATCCAAAATTCATGCAATCTACATGTTCAAATTTCAAACTAAATAAATGCACTTCATAGATCATAATGAAAGCCATAGAATCAAGAAATAAGAAGTGAATTGAACCTTACCTGAAAAATGCTCTTGGACTCAAAACCTTCTGAATTCCATCCCATAGTTGCAAATTTTCCTCTCTCATTCTTTAATTTCAAAATAAATGTAATCAGAGGCTTCAAACATTGTAGATCTTGTGAATTTGAAGAAGATTCTTCAAAACAGTGTTGCTCTGAATCTTCACTCTTAGCTTCAAACAAGGTTGGGTTTAGCTTCCTCTTACTTCAAGGATCCATAATATGCTCTTGGATTGAAGAAATACTCAGCGTGTAGTGAGATTCGAAGGAGAGAAGCTCTTGAAGAATTTTTGTGAATTTGATCAAATGAAGGTGCATGAATTCCATTTGAACATGGAGACTGACTTATATATCCTCTGTTGGACTTCTGATCATGGTTAGGGTATTGTTAAACCCTTGGTTAAAGAGTTCTAGGGTGTTTTACTATTTTTAAAGTTGGTGTGTGCACCCTTGCTTTCACGTGCTCAGGCCATGAAGAAAGAATGTCTCATCCTCATTTCCCTTGCTGAGTGCATTTGAAGTGATTGCTTGGAGGGAAAGTCAAGGAATTTTGAGTTTTGAGATATTTTTCATTTTGGCAACATGAAATGTGTGTGATGTATAAGGCACAATTTCACTTGATCCAAAATCCAAAAACGGTCCTTATGGTGTGTATATTGATATGGTAACCTGAATTGAACAATTAGAGGTCATCATACTTCAATTTGAACCAATTTACAAAAGGTGGAAACTTGGTATGCATGAAATTGCATAAATCAAACCCTAACTTCCATTGGCCATATCTTTTTATCCACAAATGCTATGAAAATGGTCTTGTACTTTATGAAAAGGGAAAATCATGATCTACAACTTTAATGTTTGAAGAAATTTCATATGAAACCTCTTTGGTGATGGAAAGCCTAATTGAAGATGATGTAAAAACTTCCAAAAATAGAAAGTTCCAAATTATAGGTCCTTGATATTTTTAGTAACTTTCACAAACTTTTTATTCTTGATGAATGATGATATCCATGCCATTCCTGGAACAAATGAAGATCTATGGACTTGAGAAACATGATTGGAACCTTTGAAATCCAATGGTTGACTT
This sequence comes from Lathyrus aphaca, assembly GCA_963966055.1. NCBI lineage: Eukaryota > Viridiplantae > Streptophyta > Magnoliopsida > Fabales > Fabaceae > Lathyrus > Lathyrus aphaca. The sequence continues at coordinate 262,394,470 of OZ014519.1, forward strand.
TTCTTTTGAACTGTTGACTTTTCCTTACTATACAAGTAACTGATTAACTGGATGCCTTCCAATTTGAATCAATGGACCAAAATCCATTTTTAGACTATTTATTACATGTGAAGACCTATAGCAATAAGATTAGGTCAAGCCATTGATAATTTCTTGCTTTTTATGCAAAACCCTAATTTGGGTGCATTGTGCAAAAGAATAACCATTGATGAAGTTCCTGATGGTTTCCCTCTTCCAGGGGCTCAATGCATCATTTGAACTTGTATGAGATATTAGGAGTACTTATGACTTGTTGGAGGACACTTGGCTCTTGTCTTTGACTTTTAGGGACTACAACTTAGCAAATCATTGATCACATGCCCTATGCTTCAATCTATGAATGATATGCCTCATTTTTATATGCAAAGATGCAATGATGTGTATGCAATATAATATATTTAATGCCATGAAATGTGAGGAAAAATTTTAGGGTGTTACAACTGCCCCTATTCAATCATTTGTTAATTTGAAAATGATGAGAGCATTGGCTATTAGACGTTCAAGATAAACTGTGATTGAATACCAAAACAAACCAAAAAAATTGCACTCTGATGAAGAAGAAGAGAAGGGATATAAACCCAACCAAAGAAAACCCTGCTTGGAGAACTCCGATGCGATGAATAGTAACCAAAGATAACAATAGATAACTTTCTTTTAAATGACTACTGGCCTACCACAATGACAGTGGGCCTTAACAATGTCTTTTGAGTGAATCCAGACGACTACTGACCTGCCACAACGCTGGTGGGCCTTAAAAATGTTGTTTGTACAATGCCAAACGACTATTGGCTTGCCACAACAACGGTAGGCTTGGAAAAAATGGGTGATTCGTTACGAATCTTATGTCTGTATGCGTTCCCTGTTGGTGCATTTAAGTCTGTGGGATAGACATGCACTGATCAGGATCTGCATTTGAATATGTGCTATTATGACCTTGACTAGAATTCGCATATGAGACATGTGCTGTTACGATTCTCTTCACATATCATATGGTTGAATATACGGTAAAAATGTGCATTTGTGAGAATCTGCGTCTGAATATGCACTTTTACGATTCTCTGCATTGCTTTGACAATATAACCCACTATTAGGATCTCTCCTGAGTTGCGTTGAAATGACCCTCTTCACATATCCTATGCGTCAGATACATGGTACAAATGTGCACTTAGAATCCGCATCTGAGACACGCGTTATTACAATTCCGAATATTATTTCGATGATGAATCTCACCGTCGGGATCTCGCCTGAGTTGCGCTGAAACGACCCCGTTTAGAATCCGCATTTGAAACATTCACTTTTACTATTCTAAAGCAAACTTTCAACGATTGTCACCGTCAGGATCTCGCTTGAGTTGTGATGAAACGACCCTCTTCTTGAAGTATACATTCTACCAAATAGATATGCATCCTAAGGTTGATCCAATGAGACTGGATATTGCATCTGAGACACGCTAAATAAGAGATTCATTGAGACTAGCATGACTCTACATGGAAAATTCTTTTTGTAGAAATCCGCTGGGGATGAGAACATGATGACTGTCATTCTGCTGAGGGATGTGTAACACGGTGGGAGAACTGACTTTAGTGAAATGTTGCGGATAGCAAGAGTCGCCACCGACTTTTATTTTATCCATAAGGAAAGGTTATAAAAGAACAGGAAAGACCTTAAGAGAATACTTTGGGTCCGGGGGGTAGGTTATGAAAAGGGAAGGTATTAGCATCCTTTTCATCCATGGTTATCCATGGGCTCTTAGGTACTTAAGCTCACTTTAATTTGTTTTGAAAGTGTAGTGTGTGAATAGAAAATTTTCAGAATAGTTAATAAATAATCCATGTAAGGATGTGTTAAAAACTTGTTTGAAAATTTGTTGGAAATTTGTTTAAGTGTGAAAAGTTTTTGAAATGAGCAAGTACATAAGAGGAACCTACCCTAATGTTTAAGGTCTTTATTATTCTTTATCCTCTCCTTGGTAAGACTATCCCTACTATTAAGAAGTAGGTAGTCCTTACTTTGGATGTTAAGGGACATGTGAGGGACAATTTGATTTTTGAGGGCCATTGTGGGGTGTAATAAGCATAAAGAAGGGACTATCATCATTTATTTTGAAGGGACTCGATTCGTATAGGCAACCATGAGGGACTTGATGATTTTTCGTTTGAAGGGACTTGCTTTATACACCCCACTGGACCATTATTCGTAGGCAACTGGAGGGATATCATTAGGAAGTGAGACGGCGATTAAAAATCGACTTACGTGTGTGACGTGTTTAATTTAATTATCTTATGTTAAAAATTATCTAAATTTATTTTTAATAACAAACATATTTTCACTCCCTAATTACTAACCATAGCAAAAAATAATTAGAATATTTACAAAATTACATCCGGGAAACAGTTACATAATTATAATAATAATCAAAAATAATAATAAGCAAATAATAATAATTTAACAATAAATAAATAAGGGGTTAGTAAATAATAATAAGTAATATTAGCAAAATAATGAAAATAAGCATAATTAAAATATAAATGGGTTAGCAATAATAATAATAAGAAAAATTAAATAAGGTTAGTAGAAATATAAAGTTAGTGAAAATAATTTAAATAATAAGCAAAAAGTTAGTAATAATAAAATAATGATAATAACAATTTAAAAATAAGGTTAAAAACATAATAAAGACATAATAATAAATAATAATATTGTTAATAAATAATAAAGATTAATCAAATAATATAGTTAGTAATAATCAAGAATAAGCAAAATTAACCAAAATTATAATAACAATATATCAACAATTTTTCCTATAAACAATTATTTAGAAAAAAAATATGAATGAACAATTATTTTGATTTTTTACAAATTTTATTATGACTACAAAATTTTGATTATTATAAACATATATTAATATTTATTTATTGAACAATTTATACATATTATAAGAAGAAGTAGATTTTAAATATCATATATAAAATTTAATTCTATTAATTATTATATTTACAAATTATTTTTTTTAACCATATACAAAAAAACATAATTATTATAAATTAAATTGTTTCTAATAATTTGGAGTATAAGTATATTTACAAAATTTATAAGTGTTATAATAAATATATATATATAATAACTATATTAGAAAAATAAAATTATGTAAAAAAATAGAATTAGGTTTTGTTAGAAAAATATTTTTAGGGTTTATTTTATAATAGACAAAATTCTAAACTAATATACCTATATTTTTTAGAACAACATAATTTTTACTTTATTTTAACATAAAATATTAATTAAATTGAAAAGAAAATAAAAGAAGAAAAAGAATGAGAAAGTAAAAACCTGGTGGGGCTGGGGTTTGAACCCAGTCCCCTATGCTTGCAGCCAAGAGATCACACCACTGGGCCATCCATACGCAGGCAGGAGATGAGAGAGTGAGATTTGTTTTGTTGCTTTAAACCAATGAACCAGCAAAAATAATGAGAAAAATAAAAGGCCTGGGGTGGGATTTGATCCCAGGACCTTGTGAATGCAAGCATACGCGCGCTACCGCCTGGCTGGGAGAGCCTATCTGCTTGTAAAACAACCACAAACTATAATATATTAAGCAGGCAATTTAAATGGGAAAAATATCAAAACATTGGTAGAGGCAGGATTCGATCCCTTCCCCCTTTTGTCAAACACGCATGTGCTCTGCCACTGGACCAATTATCAATTGGTGATGAATAAATAAGAAAATAACATAATATTTTAAGTTAAGAATTCAAATATATGATTCGCGCCAATCACACAGTCATCTTCTTCCTCTGACCTTCGAATTTAGCTGCGATTTCACCCACAATATTTCCTGCGAAAAAAAGAAACCCCAGCAAAACCTGCAAAACTCAACAAGCAGCAAAACCATGTAATTTTTCAAAATTAAGCATAGCAACATAATCCTGGCATCCACACGATTCCTTCTATGTCTTTAGAATTGATTTATATTTCTTAAATTAGAAATCCCTAAACCTAGGTCCAAACCCTAACTATGGTGTCTTGTGAATTAGGTACGGATTCTTGAATTTTCCTGCCCAGAAACATTCTACAACACACAACAAACAATATTAGCCAAACAAAATCCATTTAAATGCAATGAATTGGTGTAACCGAAAAAGAAATTTCAAGCATGAACATTGCTTCGGGTTCATCATATGTGCATGAATGGGATGCATTTGAAGGTTGCTTTCGACTCAATGATGACCAAGGAAGATAGCCATGTCCTTGTTTTACCTTGTAGAGCCTTGGAATAGAGAATCCGAATTGCACTTTTTTGCTTGAATTTTGAGTTTGAACTTACACTTTTGGCTGCTGGATTTCGTTCTTGAGTGTTAGGTTTGTGTTAAGCATATATACATGAGTGAATTAGGTCAGAAAAACTCATTGGTTATGTGGATATTTGATCCAAAAAAGATTCAAAAAGATCATAGTGTAAAATTCAAATATTTGATCATGAGTGCTTGCTATTTTTGGAGAGATCACATGATTTCTTTCTCTTTAAGCTTCAATCACTAATTATGATTTTCTAGAATCAATCACAAAAATATATCTTCATTTTTAATATTTTATTTAAATTTAAAATGATTTTAAGTGTAAAAAATCATAATAAATTAATTAAATAAAATAAAAATTATGAAAATATCATGGAAATTTCGTGCAAGCTATTATGAAGTGGATTGGGTCACAATTTAGCAAGCCCATTTGGAAAAAATTACTTCTAAGCCTCCATTTTCAATATAAACCATCACAAAATTTACCAACTTTGCAAGGGCACATCTCCCTCAATTGTAAAGGTATGAGGGTGTTATTGGACTTTTTGGAAAGCTTGAAGAGTCCTCTAAACAACCCCATTGGTTTCATGTCCATATCATTTACCAATCTCAAGTTATGCCCTTTTGAAGTTGTTGACTTTTTGTTGACTTTTGAAATGACCTATAATGTCTTAGATCATATCTTTCAAATGAAGCATTTTTGGGCTTAACCTTCAACATAAAAGTTGTAGAGAATTCAATTTACTTCAAAATGAGCTTTGGATGGAGACTTGGTGATGAAGTATGTGAAAGTTATGCCTGGTCAAAGTTCAGTTGACTTTTACTGAGGAAACCCTAATTTAGAAACTCCTGATTATTGATGATCTGGAATCTCCTTGATGAATAATGATCAACCCTTGATCAAATGATGAATTTTACTTCATATACTTGATGTTGGCAAAAAATCATGAAGTTTGACTTTGGTTTGACCACAGTTGACCTCAGTTTGACTTTTTAACTGCATTGACTGATTTTGACTTATCTGATCATCTGACTGAGCAAACTTTTGAGAAAAGTCTTGAAACTTGTCATGGGGGTTCTTACACACATATAAGATGTTATGAAACTCACTTGAGGTATTGGAAGTCCATTTAGCCTGATTAAAGTCAAAACCCTAGTTCTGGATGCACTGTTTAGGAGGTGCATTGTCTGAGGGAATTGTCAACTTCCTTGACCAATTGTGAACTATGTGAACCTTGTGAATCTTCATAAAATGTCTTGTGATACTCATGGGAGGTATTGTGAAGCTTGTGAACCTTGTGAACCTCATGAAGTGGCTTTGTAGACCTCATGAACCTCAGGAAAGCTTTGTAATCATTGTGTAACTTGTGAACCTTGTGAACCTTCAAGAAGTAACTTGTGGACTTCATGAACCTCAAGAAAGGTCTTGTAAAAGTAGAGAAACTTGTGAACCTTGTGAACCTTCAAGAAGCACAAAGTCTTGTATTGTGAGGGCAAATTTTGGGGTGCAACAGCTGCCCCTGTTCAATTTTCTGAAACCTGAGGGGTTAGATTGGTATATTTGCCAGTCGTGACCTGGAAGGTTGAAGGGGATTGAACACAAAAGCCCAAAAATTTGCACTCACCAGTGCATAGGGTGATATTGATGGTTGGTTGAACATGATTGAGTGGGCTTAAAGATGCCACTAGGGGAAAGTTCTTCAGCAGTATAATGAGAGCTGTCAGGAGTCTGGAGTAATACTGATGTAACAGCACGTCTTCATGAGGATAGAGCAATCAATAATGATAACCCTAAAGCAGTCTTGAAGAAATAATATGATTTCAGGAGGATAGAGCAATGGATAGCTCTAAAGCAGTCTTGAAGTAATGATATGACTCCAGGAGGATAGAGCAATGATAACTCTAAAGCAGTCTTGAAGTAATGATTTCAGGAGGATAGAGCAATGGATAGCTCTAAAGCAGTCTTGAAATAATAATGTGACTCCAGGAGGATAGAGCAATGATAACTCTAAAGCAGTCTTGAAGTAATGATATGACTCCAGGAGGATAGAGCAATGATAACTCTAAAGCAGTCTTGAAGTAATGATTTCAGGAGGATAGAGCAATGGATAGCTCTAAAGCAGTCTTGAAATAATAATGTGACTCCAGGAGGATAGAGCAATGATAACTCTAAAGCAGTCTTGAAGTAATGATTTCAGGAGGATAGAGCAATGGATAGCTCTAAAGCAGTCTTGAAATAATAAGATGATTTCAGGAGGATAGAGTAATCAGTAGCTCTAAAGCAGTCTTGAAGTCATGAGATGTTATCAGGAGGATAAAGTAACCCTGAGGTTACAATAAAGCAGTCCCAAAGAAGCTCATCAGGAGGATAAAGTAACCCTGAGGTTACAATAAAGCAGTCCCAAAGTAATAAGAAGCTCATCAGGAGGATAAAGTAACCCTGAGGTTACAATAAAGCAGTCCCAAAGATCATAAGTTTGTTTGTTGGATAATTAACCTGAAACAAGGTATCTTTTGTATAACAACATTAGTTTATGCTTTATGTATGTATGTATGATATGATGCACTTAAGTAAATGTACTATATGTCTATGGATATATATACTATGGTATGATGTAAATGATGTATATATGATATGATACCGCCGGAAGCGTCTGGATATCTTCGTATAACCACTGCTGGCTAGGGGAAATAAATCCCGATTCGTTGCTGAAGAATATATAACTCTCCGTCTGCTGGGGATAACAAGGTATAGATAACCTCCTGTATGCTGGGGATAACAGGATATAGATAACCTCCCGTATGCTGGGGATAGTAAGGTATATATAACCTCCCGTCTTCGTTTGATAGTAGGATAAGTATAACATCCCGTCTTCGTTCGTCGTACCCTTATTGGAAGGTAATTTCCCGAATATCCGTATGAGGATAAAAGAGATGGATATAAATTCCAGGGGAGATGAGACCTTATGAAGATGGATTTGCCCTACTGAAGGTTTTGTGACTGTTTTGTAAGGGTGAAACGGCGAAGCTTCGTTGAAATCCTTCCCTCGTTCGTCCTTAGTAAATACTATTACTGCATTTTCATGCATTTCTGGTAAACATTAATCATATTAAGAGCATACATGCATTTCTGGTAAATATTAATCATATTCAAAAGCATACATACATTCAAACACAACCAATGGACGTTTCGCTTATGTAAATAGGGTAAAAGTAAATCAGGATGCAAAAGATGGAATTTATTTATATCAAAAAGTGACCCATACACGGGTAAGTTTGTACAAGGAGACATAAACCCTAGTAAGAGGATTTTGTCATAAAGTTTGACAAAAGAATCAGCTATGTGGGAAATAATCCTATTGAGTTTCAATTCTACTATTGCCACTCAAGTATCTCATCTTCTTGCTGTTGAGACGGAAACGATTGGATTGAGCTTTATCTGTTCGAGTTTGAATAAGTAGTACAACTGGTTGCAGTTTCATGGGTGATCCAAACGAGACATAGTCATACGCTTTAATCCCTAATTTTTGCCTGGATTGCCCTTTCAGGTTTTCAATCCACCGGGATACCCTTTTTTGCCCAAGCCGCCTTTTCAGGTTTTCGACTTGTCGGGTGTACATCTTTTTATATATATCCCTAATTTTTGCCCAAACCCTTTTGGTTTGCCGGGATGCCCTTATTTTTGCCTAGGCCAGTCAACCTAGCGGGTCTCTTTTTATGCGTAGTATTTTTTAACTATGTCTGCGTTTACAGGTTGTGGGAAGTCTTCACCATCCATTGTAGTCAGTATCATGGCACCTCCTGAAAATACTGTCTTGACTACAAATGGTCCTTCATATGTTGGAGTCCACTTGCCCCTAGGATCACCCTGTGGTAATATGATACGCTTGATTACCAAGTCACCGGCCTGATATACCTTTGGCTTAACCTTCTTGTTAAAAGCTTTGATCATTCGCTTCTGGTACATTTGGCCATGACAAACTGCTGCCAACCTCTTCTCATCAATCAAGTTTATCTGGTCCAGTCGAGTCTGAATCCACTCATCTTCATCCAAGCCTGCATCCTTCATAATTCTCAAGGAGGGGATCTGAACTTCAATGGGCAAAACTGCTTCCATACCATAGACTAAAGAGAATGGGGTTGCCCCTGTTGAAGTACGTATTGTAGTACGATAACCATGAAGAGCAAATGGTAACATCTCATGCCAATCCTTGTAAGTAACAATCATCTTTTGTACAATCTTCTTAATGTTCTTATTGGCAGCTTCAACTGCCCCATTCATCTTTGGACGATACGGAGAAGAGTTGTGATGCTTAATCTTGAACTGCGTGCAGAGATCAGTAATCATAGTGTTGTTCAGATTAGAGCCATTGTCTGTGATAATCCTTTCAGGGATGCCATACCTACATATGAGATTATTCTTAATGAACCGAGCCACAACATTCTTAGTCACAGATGCAAATGAAGCTGCCTCCACCCACTTCGTGAAATAATCAATAGCAACCAGGATGAAACGATGCCCATTAGAAGCAGTAGGCTTGATCTCACCAATCATATCAATGCCCCACATGGCAAAGGGCCAAGGAGCAGTCAACACATTTAATGGTGATGGAGGTATATGAACTTTATCAGCATAGATCTGACATTTGTGACACGTTCTGGAGTGTTGATAGCAATCAGCTTCCATGGTAGACCAATAGTAACCTGCTCTCAAAATCTTCTTTGCCATGGTATGACCACTAGAATGAGTGCCAAAGGTTCCATCATGCATCTCTTCCATAATCTCAGTTGCTTCCTTCTTATCCACACAACGAAGCATAGTTGAATCATGATTGCGCTTGTACAGAATTCCATTACTCAAGAAGAACTTAGCAGAAAACCTTCTCAGGAACTTCCTATCTTTGACAGATGCCCCTTCAGGGAACTCCTGAGCTTCAAGATATCTTTTCACTTCATAGAACCAAGGCTTCTCCTCTGCCCCTTCTGTATCAATCTCATTGCAGTATGCAGGCTTCTCAAATCTATCAATAGTAATCTTGGGAGCTTCATCATCCCAACTGATCTCAAACATAGATGCCATGGTGGCCAATGCATCTGCCAACTGATTCTCTCTTCGTGGAATATGTCCAAAGGTAATCTCTTTGAAATGTGGGATCAAAGACAACACATGTTCTCTGTAAGGAATGAGATTATCATGCTTAGTATCCCAATCTCCTTTAATCTGACTCACTACCAGGGCTGAATCTCCATACACATCCAGGAACTGAATCTTCATATCAATAGCAACTTTAATACCCATGATACATGCCTCATACTCAGCTATGTTATTGGTACAATAGAAACAAAGTCTGGCAGTAATCGGGGTATGACAACCTTCAGGGGAACTAATTACAACACCAACACCATTACCATGTGCATTAGAGGCACCATCAAAAACCATAGTCCATCGGGATCCTTGTTCAGGTCCGTCATATTGTCCAGGTTCTTTGGTAACAGTCATAATGTCTTCATCAGGGAACTCAAAATTCATTGATTGGTAATCATCTACTGCTTGATGAGCCAAATGATCAGCAACAACACTTCCCTTAATGGCCTTCTGAGTAGTATACTGTATATCATATTCTGTCAAGATCATTTGCCATCTTGCAATTCTTCCGGAGAGAGCAGGTTTCTCAAATATGTACTTGATTGGATCCATCTTTGAAATCAACAAGGTAGTATGGGTCAACATATACTGTCTTAGTCGGCGAGCAGCCCATGCCAAAGCGCAACAAGTTTTCTCGAGCAGTGAGTATCTTGTTTCACAGTCGGTAAACTTTTTGCTAAGGTAGTATATTGCCTGCTCTTTTCGACCAGACTCGTCATGTTGCCCCAATACACACCCCATTGAATTATCTAACACTGTTAAGTACATAATCAAGGGTCTTCCATCAACTGGTGGCATCAAAATTGGTGGCTCTAGCAGATATCTCTTAATTTCATCAAAGGCAGTCTGGCACTCATCATTCCATTCCATCACCTGATCTTTCTTCAACAGCTTGAAGATTGGCTCACAGATGGTAGTTAACTGGGAAATAAACCTTGCAATGTAATTCAATCGTCCCAAGAAACCTCTAACTTCCTTCTCAGTACGGGGAACTGGCATCTCTCGTATAGCTTTCACTTTTGCAGGATCCACTTCAATACCTTTTCCACTGACAATAAAACCCAGGAGCTTTCCAGATCTAACTCCAAAAGTACACTTGTTTGGGTTCAACCTCAACTTGTATTTCTTCAACCTCTCAAACAACTTGTGCAGATGATCGAGATGTTGCTCTTCATTCTGAGATCTGGCTATCATATCATCCACATATACCTCTATCTCATGATGAATCATATCATGAAACAAAGCCACCATAGCACGCTGATATGTTGCCCCTGCATTCTTCAAACCAAATGGCATCACCTTATAGCAAAAGGTGCCCCACTGTGTCACAAATGTTGTCTTCTCCATATCTTCAGGTGCCATCTTGATTTGATTGTAACCAGAGAAACCATCCATAAAAGAGAATACCTTATGCTGAGCAGTGTTGTCTACCAGAATATCAATATGAGGAAGTGGAAAGTCATATTTGGGGCTAGCCTTGTTCAAATCTCTGTAGTCCACACACATGCGTACCTTACCATCTTTCTTAGGAACCGGTACCACATTTGCAACCCACTGAGGATAAGAAGTCACTGCTAAGAACCCTGCATTGAACTGTTTCATTACCTCTGCCTTGATCTTTTCTGACATTTCAGGACGCATACGACGAACCTTCTGCTTCTTTGGACGACAATCTTCTTTCACTGGTAACCGGTGAACCACAATGTCTGTATCCAACCCTGGCATATCTTCGTAGGACCAAGCAAAGATCTCCACATAGTCACGTAACATTTGAATCAACCTGCTCTTGACACTGTCCTCTAAATCAGCCCCTACCTTGACCTCTTTTTTGTTTTCTTCAGTTCCCAGATTCACAACTTCGACTGGCTCTTCATGTGGCTGTATAGCTTTCTCTTCTTGTTGTAACAACCTAGCAAGCTCTACAGGTATTTCACAATCGTCCTCATTTCCGTCTTCAGTTTGATAGATCGGATTCTCGAAATTGTAATTGGCAATAGTAGAACTGTTATCAACAGGATCCAGAGTGGATGAGGATCTGCATTTTAGTGATGTGGGTGTGTGTAAGAACACATAGCTGATAAAGCAAAAATAAAAGAAAAAGAAAGACAAGGAACACAATATTTACTAAAACGAAACGTCCACTGATTTTATTGAATGAAGTATGCAAATGAAATGACAGCCCGTAACAAGCACACCATTGTGCCCCGGGTAAGGCACATGGCTTGAAAGTTTTATTGTTCAAGAAATTACAAACTTAAAAAGTAACAACACAGTAATAGTATTTACTCCTGACTAAAGGAGATAGGGATAACATCTTCAGCTTTCCAATTATTGAGTCCAGCAACCACAGTAGGAAAAATCCAAGCATCCAAGTTGTAGTCTTCATCTTGATCTCCCACAGCATTGATAACCCCTTGATTGGTGATACGAGCAGCACGAGCACGACGAACAACCTTCTGGGACTCTGCAGTGAAACCCAAACCAAACTTGTCAGACTTGTATGGAATATTAGGAAGTTGACCCCAAATAGTATAACCACCTTCATCCACCACAGCTCTAGCATCATTGAGGGAAGCCATTGCCATTGTTGGAGGTTTTCTGATGACCACAGGAACTTTCTTCACAGCAGGAGGAGCTACATAATCATTAACCCAGGGAACCACTTCAAATGATTGACACGGAGTCTCAATGTATTCACCTTCCACTTCTAGGTACTTGAAAGTGTTTACATGGCTGACAAAGTATTCTTCCTCTCCAAAGACAGTAACAACCTTTCCATTCACCGGATATCTCAACTTTTGGTGCAATGTAGAGGTCACAGCACCTGCCCCATGGATCCAGGGACGACCAAGCAGACAAGAGTATGAAGGACGAATATCCATCGCATAAAATGTAGCAGTAAACATCTGAGAACCAACTTTGATAGGAAGATCAATCTCCCCATGCACTACTCTTCTAGAACCATCAAAAGCCTTTACCACAATATTACTGGGCTTCAACACAGCATCTTCAGGACTCAGCTTATTCAAGACTTCCTTGGGCAACACATTCAGAGAGGAACCATTGTCTATCAGTACATGTGACAGGGTAGTGCCCCTGCATTCAATTGAAATATGCAAGGCCCTATTATGATCCCTTTTGGCAGGGGTCAAATCAGCATCAGAGAATCCTAACCCATTGTCATAAGTCAGGTGAGCAACACAGTTCTCAAATTGGTCAACAGAAATTGCACTGGGCACATGAGCAGACTTCAGAAACTTGATCAAGGACTTGGCATGAGCCTTAGAACACAGCAACAAGGACAACATAGAAATCTTTGAGGGAGTATGCCCCAATTGATCCACAATGTCATAATCACTCTTGCGAATGATTTTCAATACTTCTTCCATCTGCTTAGAGAGATCATCAGCAGTTGGCACATCAGTAGATACAGGCTCAATAACAGGACCTTTGCCCCGAGCATCAGTGGTGGAAGTAGCAGCAGGAGTAACTGCACTCTTAGAAGCAACTGGAGGAGAGAAGACTCTTCCACTACGAGTGATCTTGCTAGATCCAGCAATATTATCAATGTCAGCAGGCACATCAGGTAAAGGCTCTTGCTTGACACCATGGATGTAAACATCAGACCCATAATGCCAAGGCACAGCTTTATCAGATGTATAGGGAATAGGACCAGGAGTAGTAATGATCAGAGGAGCCACTCTGGCTTCAGCAACAACTTTCACAGGACCTTCAGCAGTAATCTTGATTGGGCCCTGATGAGTGATTTTAACAGGTCTCTTTGAAGTGATTCTTACTGGTACTTTGTCAACCATATCAACCTCTTCAATCTTCCTACCTTGAGTCAGATGATCCACCATGCTTTCTACAGAAGATGGCCTCCTTTCAAATACAATGGTGTAATTATCCATGAGACGCTGAATTCCATCCTTCAACCTGAAGCACTTCTCTGGATTATACTCACAATAAACACAATCTTCACGACAACCCGGAAAGAACCCAGCTTGTACTAACTTCTTTCTGATGACAGACAATGGTGTGGTCAACTCCACAACTGAATAGATATGAAGATCTTCATCAATGGCATTGACAGTTTTCTCGTGATTTGGCAGTGGAGCTGTAATCACATTGGGTGGATCAAACTCAATTTCTCCAGCATCAATCATATCTTGAATTTTGTTCTTCAAGACCCAGCAGTTATTAGTATCATGTCCTGGACAGTTTGAATGATATGCACATCGTGCATTGGGATTGTACTTGGGAGAGGTAACATTGGGATTCTGAGGAGCCTCCCTCAGGGTAATAAGTTCAGCCTTCAACAAGTGTTGCAATGCCTGAGCCATTGACATGTTGATCTTCGTGAACTGTCTTCTAGCCCTCTGTTGGTTGCCCTGAGGCTGCTCTGTTGTTGCAGGAGTTGGATTTGAAATATGAACTGCACTAACAGACTGATGCCTTCTGTTACGATCAGGTTGACCATAAACAGCATTGGATTCTTTCTTCCCAGTGGGAGGCTTCTTTGCAGTACCTGATGAAGAAGTGCCCACTTGGATCTTACCATTCTTGATACCATTCTCTACCCGCTCTCCTATCATGATCAACTCAGTGAAGCCAGATGATGAGCTTCCAATGAGATGACTGTAAAATGGACCATTCAGCGTACACATGAACATATCAACTAATTCCCTATCAGTCAAAGGGGGTTGAACTCTTCCAGCTAAATCTCTCCATTTCTGAGCATACTCCTTAAAACTTTCTTTGGCACCCATAGACATGCTCTGAAGTTGCATGCGAGTGGGGGCTAAGTCAGCATTGTATTGATACTGTTTATAGAAAGCTTCAGCAAGGTCATTCCAGTCTCTGATGTTGACACTCTCCAACTGATAATACCACTCCAATTGAGCTCCAGATAAGCTCTCTTGAAAAAAGTGGATCCACAACTTCTTGTCAGCAGTGTGAGGTTGAATCCTTCTGACATAAGACCTCAGATGCAGCTTGGGACAGGAGACCCCATCATAAACAACAAAAGTAGGAACCTTGAAACCCACAGGTATAACCACCCCAGATATCAAGCTCAAATCCTCAAAATCCAGCCCAGATGATTTCTGTAATTCCATAGCATCCATCCTATCCACCAGCCTCTTAAATTTGTCTTCATTAGGCTCATGATAGTAATTAGCCTCAGAATCAGAGTCCCCCATAGTGTGGTGGAGACTGCCTATCTCTTGCTCAGATTCCTCAGATTCATGGTCTTCAGCTGGTTCTTTGGTATTGGCAAGACCTTTGAACCTTCTTCCCATGTTGATTAAACCAGCAGACCTTCTAGTCTTCTTAGTCTTCTTGGCCAGCAGTGCCTTCAAATCATCTTGCCCCTTGGACAGGTTCAAGATCAGCTCTTGGAACTGTGCATTCTGTGCCTGAAGATCCTTAACTGATTGTTCAAGAGCCATTGCTGAAATAAACAGCGAGAAGATGAGAAACCTGTGCACAATTATAAACCTGTGATGCAATGAAATGATATGGGAATGCGTATGCAATGTTTTCAAGGACCGCAGAATTTAAATTTGCTTAAACAAACAAGAAAGTAACTTTTTATTAGTAATAACTTGTTTTGCCTTTTAGGCTTACAAAAAATGAAATAAGTACAAAATATGGGGTTTTAAGTCTCCCATGGACGCTTCCTCTTTGGGTTGAGGTATGAGTTGAGGTTTCGTTCCTCGTGAAGCTGCTTTGTTAGCTCTAAGATTCTTGCTTGGCTTGCTTTGTAATGAGCCTCGAAAGTATCCCTTTGCTCTTTCAGTTGGATCCATGATCTGCAACAAAGAGCAAAGATAAATCCCTTGGTCCTTGAAATGGTTAGGGAAAATGATATGCTCATGATGCATGATGATGTCATGATGTTATGTTCAATCACAAACATGTGGCACACACAAACAAGTCACACCATAGCCCTAGGTTTAAAGGCTTGCATGAGGTTCAAAGGTAAGTACCCTCCCCTGAAGTTAGATGGTTCATCCTGTCCTATAAAGTAACCGGGTTCTAAGGGATCTCAATATCATTGATCCTTTACAAGGGTGGTTGATCAGAAGGCAACTTACTTGCCAACCAAAACCCTCCAAGTTTAAGATCTCAATGAGCGTAGCATCGAGTGTCAACCAACTTCAGTCTGCACCAAAGCCGGTTACCTCACTACCTTCTAAAGGCCAAGATGAGTTAACTAGGGTTCTAAAAGTTAGTTAGTGCATTGACAACATATGGCAGCCTCATATTATCCTCAACTTGACTTAAGGAACATAAGCACCAACCAAGAAGTCGCACTAACTATGGCCACCAGATCAACCGTATCGATATACGTCGTACAGTTTCCTTGGTCTATTGCCATTTACCTAAGGTACACTAGATCCGGGTTAGGACCTTTCACACATAAGAGCACCCCAACAAGTAATATAAAGCAAACAAAGCAAACAATTTAAAGTGATCTTAATTCCTAAGGGTACCCCTCTTTAATTTAGATCCCCAGCAGAGTCGCCAGTTCTGTAACACGGTGGGAGAACTGACTTTAGTGAAATGTTGCGGATAGCAAGAGTCGCCACCGACTTTTATTTTATCCATAAGGAAAGGTTATAAAAGAACAGGAAAGACCTTAAGAGAATATTTTGGGTCCGGGGGGTAGGTTATGAAAAGGGAAGGTATTAGCATCCTTTTCATCCATGGTTATCCATGGGCTCTTAGGTACTTAAGCTTACTTAATTTGTTTTGAAAGTGTAGTGTGTGAATAGAAAATTTTCAGAATAGTTAATAAATAATCCATGTAAGGATGTGTTAAAAACTTGTTTGAAAATTTGTTGGAAATTTGTTTAAGTGTGAAAAGTTTTTGAAATGAGCAAGTACATAAGAGGAACCTACCCTAATGTTTAAGGTCTTTATTATTCTTTATCCTCTCCTTGGTAAGACTATCCCTACTATTAAGAAGTAGGTAGTCCTTACTTTGGATGTTAAGGGACATGTGAGGGACAATTTGATTTTTGAGGGCCATTGTGGGGTGTAATAAGCATAAAGAAGGGACTATCATCATTTATTTTGAAGGGACTCGATTCGTATAGGCAACCATGAGGGACTTGATGATTTTTCGTTTGAAGGGACTTGCTTTATACACCCCACTGGACCATTATTCGTAGGCAACTGGAGGGATATCATTAGGAAGTGAGACGGCGATTAAAAATCGACTTACGTGTGTGACGTGTTTAATTTAATTATCTTATGTTAAAAATTATCTAAATTTATTTTTAATAACAAACATATTTTCACTCCCTAATTACTAACCATAGCAAAAAATAATTAGAATATTTACAAAATTACATCCGGGAAACAGTTACATAATTATAATAATAATCAAAAATAATAATAAGCAAATAATAATAATTTAACAATAAATAAATAAGGGGTTAGTAAATAATAATAAGTAATATTAGCAAAATAATGAAAATAAGCATAATTAAAATATAAATGGGTTAGCAATAATAATAATAAGAAAAATTAAATAAGGTTAGTAGAAATATAAAGTTAGTGAAAATAATTTAAATAATAAGCAAAAAGTTAGTAATAATAAAATAATGATAATAACAATTTAAAAATAAGGTTAAAAACATAATAAAGACATAATAATAAATAATAATATTGTTAATAAATAATAAAGATTAATCAAATAATATAGTTAGTAATAATCAAGAATAAGCAAAATTAACCAAAATTATAATAACAATATATCAACAATTTTTCCTATAAACAATTATTTAGAAAAAAAATATGAATGAACAATTATTTTGATTTTTTACAAATTTTATTATGACTACAAAATTTTGATTATTATAAACATATATTAATATTTATTTATTGAACAATTTATACATATTATAAGAAGAAGTAGATTTTAAATATCATATATAAAATTTAATTCTATTAATTATTATATTTACAAATTATTTTTTTTAACCATATACAAAAAAACATAATTATTATAAATTAAATTGTTTCTAATAATTTGGAGTATAAGTATATTTACAAAATTTATAAGTGTTATAATAAATATATATATATAATAACTATATTAGAAAAATAAAATTATATAAAAAAATAGAATTAGGTTTTGTTAGAAAAATATTTTTAGGGTTTATTTTATAATAGACAAAATTCTAAACTAATATACCTATATTTTTTAGAACAACATAATTTTTACTTTATTTTAACATAAAATATTAATTAAATTGAAAAGAAAAGAAAAGAAGAAAAAGAATGAGAAAGTAAAAACCTGGTGGGGCTGGGGTTTGAACCCAGTCCCCTATGCTTGCAGCCAAGAGATCACACCACTGGGCCATCCATACGCAGGCAGGAGATGAGAGAGTGAGATTTGTTTTGTTGCTTTAAACCAATGAACCAGCAAAAATAATGAGAAAAATAAAAGGCCTGGGGTGGGATTTGATCCCAGGACCTTGTGAATGCAAGCATACGCGCGCTACCGCCTGGCTGGGAGAGCCTATCTGCTTGTAAAACAACCACAAACTATAATATATTAAGCAGGCAATTTAAATGGGAAAAATATCAAAACATTGGTAGAGGCAGGATTCGATCCCTTCCCCCTTTTGTCAAACACGCATGTGCTCTGCCACTGGACCAATTATCAATTGGTGATGAATAAATAAGAAAATAACATAATATTTTAAGTTAAGAATTCAAATATATGATTCGCGCCAATCACACAGTCATCTTCTTCCTCTGACCTTCGAATTTAGCTGCGATTTCACCCACAATATTTCCTGCGAAAAAAAGAAACCCCAGCAAAACCTGCAAAACTCAACAAGCAGCAAAACCATGTAATTTTTCAAAATTAAGCATAGCAACATAATCCTGGCATCCACACGATTCCTTCTATGTCTTTAGAATTGATTTATATTTCTTAAATTAGAAATCCCTAAACCTAGGTCCAAACCCTAACTATGGTGTCTTGTGAATTAGGTACGGATTCTTGAATTTTCCTGCCCAGAAACATTCTACAACACACAACAAACAATATTAGCCAAACAAAATCCATTTAAATGCAATGAATTGGTGTAACCGAAAAAGAAATTTCAAGCATGAACATTGCTTCGGGTTCATCATATGTGCATGAATGGGATGCATTTGAAGGTTGCTTTCGACTCAATGATGACCAAGGAAGATAGCCATGTCCTTGTTTTACCTTGTAGAGCCTTGGAATAGAGAATCCGAATTGCACTTTTTTGCTTGAATTTTGAGTTTGAACTTACACTTTTGGCTGCTGGATTTCGTTCTTGAGTGTTAGGTTTGTGTTAAGCATATATACATGAGTGAATTAGGTCAGAAAAACTCATTGGTTATGTGGATATTTGATCCAAAAAAGATTCAAAAAGATCATAGTGTAAAATTCAAATATTTGATCATGAGTGCTTGCTATTTTTGGAGAGATCACATGATTTCTTTCTCTTTAAGCTTCAATCACTAATTATGATTTTCTAGAATCAATCACAAAAATATATCTTCATTTTTAATATTTTATTTAAATTTAAAATGATTTTAAGTGTAAAAAATCATAATAAATTAATTAAATAAAATAAAAATTATGAAAATATCATGGAAATTTCGTGCAAGCTATTATGAAGTGGATTGGGTCACAATTTAGCAAGCCCATTTGGAAAAAATTACTTCTAAGCCTCCATTTTCAATATAAACCATCACAAAATTTACCAACTTTGCAAGGGCACATCTCCCTCAATTGTAAAGGTATGAGGGTGTTCTTGGACTTTTTGGAAAGCTTGAAGAGTCCTCTAAACAACCCCATTGGTTTCATGTCCATATCATTTACCAATCTCAAGTTATGCCCTTTTGAAGTTGTTGACGTTTTGTTGACTTTTGAAATGACCTATAATGTCTTAGATCATATCTTTCAAATGAAGCATTTTTGGGATTAACCTTCAACATAAAAGTTGTAGAGAATTCAATTTCCTTCAAAATGAGCTTTGGATGGAGACTTGGTGATGAAGTATGTGAAAGTTATGCCTGGTCAAAGTTCAGTTGACTTTTACTGAGGAAACCCTAATTTAGAAACTCCTGATTATTGATGATCTGGAATCTCCTTGATGAATCATGATCAAACCTTGATCAAATGATGAATTTTACTTCATATACTTGATGTTGGCAAAAAATCATGAAGTTTGACTTTGGTTTGACCACAGTTGACCTCAGTTTGACTTTTTAACTGCATTGACTGATTTTGACTTATCTGATCATCTGACTGAGCAAACTTTTGAGAAAAGTATTGAAACTTGTCATGGGGGTTCTTAAACACATATAAGATGTTATGAAACTCACTTGAGGTATTGGAAGTCCATTTAGCCTGATTAAAGTCAAAACCCTAGTTCTGGATGCACTGTTTAGGAGGTGCATTGTCTGAGGGAATTGTCAACTTCCTTGACCAATTGTGAACTATGTGAACCTTGTGAATCTTCATAAAATGTCTTGTGATACTCATGGGAGGTATTGTGAAGCTTGTGAAGCTTGTGAACCTCATGAAGTGGCTTTGTAGACCTCATGAACCTCAGGAAAGCTTTGTAATCATTGTGTAACTTGTGAACCTTGTGAACCTTCAAGAAGTAACTTGTGGACTTCATGAACCTCAAGAAAGGTCTTGTAAAAGTAGAGAAACTTGTGAACCTTGTGAACCTTCAAGAAGCACAAAGTCTTGTATTGTGAGGGCAAATTTTGGGGTGCAACAGGATGAGACAAAGATACTCTGAGAATATATGAGTCTTGTTGAGGAGCAAATGATTGCTAAATTGATGATGAAATACTTGAGAGGATAACATTCTATTAGAACAAATTTGTCTGCATCGACTTGTCACACTTGCCAAAAATAAATTGGTGACTTCTTAGGGAATATTTCAATTGTGGGATGAATCACAATCATGAAACTATGTGGGGAAATGAAAATCTTTCAAATCACCTGGGGAGTGGCTTTGTCAAGATATTTCTAGAGAAAGAATTCTTATAACTATGACTTTGTGGGGATGCAAGACATTAAACTAGCAGCTGGGAAGACATGCTTAGGAAAAGTAAATCCGCTTGGGGATTACCACTTGTTCAATCATCTTTCTCTGACTTAGCTAGAGAAATTTCAAATATTCGAATCCACTTAGGAGGATATGTATGAATCACCATTCTGCTGGGGATGAAAGTTGTAAGGCGTTTCTCACTAGGGAAAAAAGCTTGAAGAATGCCACGTCATAACATTTTTCATCTTTTGGACTGTAAATCCTGCAACAAAAAACATGAACACACGTGTCTGGGGACTTGTATGGTTTGAATCCACCAACCCGTGTTACTCAACATTCAAAGCAATTTTAAATGTTTTTCCCCTTCGCATGTTATTTGTAAAGCTACCCCATCTAAATGCAATGTTCTTTTATATCAAATATTCAGGACATTTTTGCAAACAAAACATTTAAAAATGAAAACAAGGATGAATCTTTTGACTGAATAATTCTTTTTATTGATGGGCCTCTGAATAGGAAAAGATACATCAAGAACAAATCCCTTGGAAAGAGGTGATCACAATAAATTGAGAAAAGAAACTATCCTAATGGCAATGTGAAAAGGGCCTTCCACTGAGTTTCAATTCTTCTATGACCAGTATATCTTCAAGATTTCTCCTTATAAACTTGCTTTCTGAAGAGGAGGATTGGACATATTCCTACCTTTTGAAGATTTCCAGGTTGAATGAGACGACGACGCAGTACAGATAACTCTGATCGCAGTCATTCGCATATTCCCTCTTTTGCGTGGATCGCCCTTTCGGGTTTTCAATACACCGAGATACTCTTTTTTTCTTGAGCTGTCCAATGCAGATTTTCAACTCACAGGGTGTACATTTTTTTATTTATATCCCTAATTTTTACCCGAGCCTTTTATTCTGTTTTTGGCTCGTCGGGATATCTTTTTTTCCTAGACTCTTTATTTTGTTTTTTCTAGTCCAACGGGTCTCTTTTATGCGAAGTATCTTTTAACTGCGTCTGAGTTAATAGGGGATGGAAAATCTTCACCATCCATGGTTGTAAGCATCAAGGCTCCGCCTGAGAAAACCTTTTTAACCACGTATGGAACTTCATAGTTAGGAGTCAATTTTCCCCTGCGATCTGTACTTGGAGGAAGAATTCTCTTAAGCACAAGTTTGCCAACCTGATACTCCCGATGACGTACTCTTTGCAACTGCTTTCTTCATTCTCTTCTGATATAGCTGACCATGGCATACACCTGCCATTCTCTTCAATCAAACTCAAATGGTTATGCCTGACGTGTACCCATTCAGCTTCGTCCAACTTGACATCCATCATCACCCTCAGTGACGGAATCTCAACTTCAACTTGTAGGAAAACTTCCAAAACATATACAAGTGAGCAAGGTGTTTCCGTAGTGGATGTCCTCACTAATGTTCTGTACCCATGCAAAGCAAACGGTAACATCTAATGCCAATCTTTATATGTCACCACCATTCATCTTTAGACAGTAAGGAGAAGAATTGTGATGTTGTATTTTGATGTCCCGACACAACTCAGCCATCATCTTGTTGTTGAGATTGGAAATATTATCAATAATGATTTTCTCGGGAACTCCGTATCTACAAATAATATCTTTCTTTAGAAACCTGGCAAACACCTGCTTGGTGACATTGGCATAAGACGCTACTTCGACCCACATGGTAAAGTAGTCAATCGCGACTAAGATGAAACGATGGCCGTTGGAAGAAGTAGGTTCAATCTTCCTGATCATGTCAATTCCCCACATGGAAAAGGGCCAAGGAGAAGACATGGCATTCAGAGGGCTTGGAGGCACATGCACTTTATCTACATAAATCTGGGACTTACGAGCGTATGAGCAACAATATGCATCCATTATCATCCAATAATACCTCGATCTTAACAATTTATTTGCCATTGCATGTCCTCCGAATGGGTACCAAAAGATCCTTCATGCACTTCCTGCATTAACATATCTGCTTCCTGCTTGTCCACACATCTAAGCAAGACCATGTCAAAGTTTTTCTTGTATAGCACACCATCAGAATTCAAGAAAAAACTTGCAGCAAGTCGTCTCATAGTTTTCTTGTCATTGGAAGATGCCCCAACTGGGTATTCCTGCCTCTTCGGGAAACACTTGATATCATAATACCACGGCTTGTCATCAGACATTACATCAAGAGAAAACACATATGCAGGTATGTCAAGTCAAGATATGTCAATTTTGGGAACACAATTCCATTGCAGCACTTTGATCATTGAAGATAGCGTAGCTAAAGCATCAGAAAACTTATTCTCATCACATGGTATGTAATGCAACTTTACGATATGGAATTAAGTGAGGTTGATGAGAATACCACTTGTTGGTAATTTGATTAATCACGAGAGCTGAATCTCCAAATATATCGAGTTTCTTAATCCTCAGATTAATAGCCTCCTATATTCCCATGATACAAGCCTCTTACTCTGCTTCATTATTGGTGCAGCCAAAAGTCAATCTGGCAGCGAAAGAAAAGTGAACACCTTCAGGAGTAATAAGTATGACACTAACTTCGCGACCATTCATATTAACAACCCCATCAAACATCATACTCCATTTGGATTAAGGGTCTGGCCCCTCCTCCGGGAGTGGTTCCTCGCAGTCTTTGACCTTGAGGTACATGATGTCCTCATCAGGGAAGTCAAAATGCATGGGTTGATAATCATCCAAAGGTTGTTGTGCAAGATAGTCTGAAAGAATATTTCCTTTGATGGCCTTTTGGGAAGTGTATTGAATGTCATATTCAGTCAGCATAATCTGCCAATGGGAAACCCTTCCGGTTAATGTTGATTTCTCAAATATGTACTTGACAGGATCCATCTTTGAAATCAACAAAGTTGTG
The DNA here is from genome assembly GCA_963966055.1 of Lathyrus aphaca. Lineage (NCBI taxonomy): Eukaryota > Viridiplantae > Streptophyta > Magnoliopsida > Fabales > Fabaceae > Lathyrus > Lathyrus aphaca. The sequence goes on from OZ014519.1 coordinate 262,417,916, forward strand.
TGTGTGAGCATGTATTGTCTCAATCGCTTAGCATCCCATGCACGTGCACAACATGCCTTCTTAAGCATTGCGTATCTTGATTCACATTTATTAAATTTCTTGCTCAGGTTGTAGATGGCGTGCTCTTTCCTACCTGTCTTGTCGTGTTGACTGAGAACACAACCCATAGATCCTTCAAGTATAATTAGATACATGATGAGTGACCTCCCTGGAACTATAGGCATCCGAATAGGAGGTTCCTGTAAATATTCTTTTATCTTTTTGAAATCCCTTTGGGAATTGTCATTCCACATGACCACTTGTTCTTTTCTCAGCAATTTGAATATTGGTTCATAAGTGGCTGTGAGGTGAGATATGAACCTTGCAGTGTAGTTCAATCTACCTAGGAAACCACAAACTTATTTTTCTGTTTTTGGTGCAGGAATATCTTGTACTGCTTTTACTTTAGCAGGATCAACCTCTATCCCTTTTTGACTCACAACGAAACCCAGCAATTTACCAGACCGCACTCCAAAAGTGCACTTGTTTGGATTTAATCTCAGACGAAACTCCCTCAGTCTTTCAAACAACTTCTTGAGATTAACCAGAAGTTATTCTTCAGTTCTTGACTTGGCAATCATATCATCCACATAACATTTAATCTCCTTGTGAATCATATCATGGAACAATGTTACCATAGCCCTCTAATATGTTTCCCCGACGTTATTTAAACTAAAAGGCATCACTTTGTAGCAGAATGTACCCCACGGGGTAATGAACGTTGTCTTCTCCATGTCTTCTGGTGGCATCTTGATCTGATTATATCCGGAGAAGCCATCCATGAAGAAGAATACTGAGAAATCAGTGGTGTTGTCAACCAATACATCAATGTGAGATAATGGAAAGTCATCGTTAGGACTTACTCGATTAAGATCCCGATAATCAATGCACATGTGAACCTTTCCATCCTTCTTTGGTACAGGCACAATGTTAGCTACCCAAGGTGGATAACTAGTTACGACAAGGAATCCAGTATTCCACTGCTTCTGGACTTCCTCTTTGATCTTTATTACAATGTTAGGACGAGTTTGATGAAGCTTCTGCTTAACTGGTGGGCACTCTTCTCTAAGTGAAAGCTTATGCACAACAATGTCAATATCTAAACCTGGCATATCTTGATATGACCAGGCAAAGATATCAACATATTCACGAAGCATACCAATCAGTTCTTCTTTCACACTGGCCTCCAGATTGGCCCTTATCTTTATCTCTTTCTTTGCATCCTCGGACCCAATGTGGATGACTTCAATCTCCTCCTAATGAGGCTGAAGAACCCATTCTTCTTGTCTCAACAACCTGGCTAATTCTTCAGGGAGTTCACAGTCTTCCCCAACCCCTTCATCAAATTGATATATAGGATTATCAAAGTCCTACTTGGCCATAGCAGAACTGTTATCAGTGAAATCCGGGTGATTGAGTCTACACGAGTGATGTGCTTATTCTAGAGTTCATTTTTTGAGGAAAAAAAACAAAATAAAACATTGCCATTTTATTGTTTTTTGTGAAAATTTAAAATGAAAGAAAGAGAACACATTTTTGAAGGAAAAACGTCCTTTATTGATGATAAAAATAAATTGCAAATAATGCAAAGGGTGACCCTACAAATGAATCCATACACTTGGGCATAGTGTAGGATTTGTCATGCAACATAATGAGAAAAACATAGAAAATTACTTTGTTTGAAGAGTAACTTGGATGATCTCTTCTACAGGCCAATTCTTTAGCTCCTCTCCGGGGATACATGGGTGCACCCAGTTGTCCAGGTCACATTCGCTATCAGCATCTTCCCCTATCGCAACACACATCTAGTTGGGATTAATGACACCTCTATTGGAGAAGCTGATCAACCCCTTACTCTTTGGAGCAGCTGCTTGGCCTGGTTGGTAGCCAATTCCAAACATATCCTCCTTTATGCCCACCTCTACAATCTTGCCCCAACCTCGTGCTTTGCCTGATTGCACTACTTCCAAAGCTTGCACTACTTCAAAAGCCTGACACAATGTTTTGTGAATCTCCCCATCCATTTCTACATATTTGAATATTGAAAAATGGCTCACAAATATATATTCATCACCACAAATATTTATTACTTGACCATCAACCACATACTTTAGCTTCTGGTGCAGGGTGGACGTAATTGCGCCTGCAACATGAATCCAAGGCATGCCCAAAAGGCAACTATACATAGGTTGGATATCCATCACATAAACGATGCATTTGAAAATCCAGCAAATTCAAAGAAGATCTAGTATCCACCAAGATATATGACAATACAACTCCTTTTCACTCCATTGTGATGTGCAAGGACCTATTATGGTTGCACCCTTCTGAGGTCAAGTCTCGATCCGTAAAGCCCAGCCCATGGCTGGAATTTACATTAGCAACTACAGATTCTAGCTGGTTGACTATAATCTCTTGTGGCACATAAGCCATATGCAATACCTTCAGCAATTCCTCCTTGTGAGCTTTGGAGCATATTAACAATGACAAAATAGAGATCTTTGAGGGTGTCTGGTCCAACTACTCAACAACTTTGTAATCGCTCTTCTTGATAATTCTCATGAACTCTTCGACTTCTTTCTCGAATTTGCTCTGACCAGCATCAGGGGTTACTACTTCATTTGTCACAATCTGCTTTCCCTTTGCCTTAACTACAACCTCGTTCTCAGGGTTTACTCTCAAAGTCTGCGAAGCAAACAAACGTTCGCTTCGAGTAAAACCCCTAACTCTACCAACATTGTCAACATTAGAGCCACTCACCACCTGATTTTCTCCTCTTGCTTTTTTCCCTCAACATAAACACCGGAACCATAACTCCCATGGAATAGCTCTTTAATTGGTGTAGGGTATAGGTCCAGGAACTGTAATGGTACCGGGATCACATAATTGGGCACAAAAATAGTCACAAGCTCTGGCCTATGAGGTACGGGAACCACATCAGGTGTGTAGTAAATAGTGACAGTTGACATGGCATCTCTTTCTTTGTTCACCCGATCAAACTGCAAAGAACCTTTATCCATCAACCTTTGAATTCCATCTTTCAATCTATTACAACCATTATCACAACTAGCACATTCATCACAACTCTCATCACAGTCTGGGAACACTTGTCCCTTCAGCAAATGGTCCTTTACCACCAGCAACAAAGTCTTGACTTGATTCACGTCAACAATAAGCCTTAAAAATTCCCCATCATCAACAACATTCACCCCTCCCCTCCATGAATGGGAATTCGATTATTAAGGACACTAGGAGGGGAAAAAAGTTTATAGCCTTTGAGTCAATTAGATCTTGCACCTTCAGCTGCAATGCTCTAAATTTCTCAGTCGTGTGCCCCGAAGCACCAGAATGGAATGCACAACGAGAATTAGTATCATATTTGGGATGTAAGGGCCCCATGGGAGGTGCCAAGTTTCTGATTTAAACCATGTTCAATTCCAACAATTTTTGCAGCAATGTCGTGTATGTCATGGGAATTGGCTC